>CM042688.1:507303267-507903267 GCA_023614405.1 Avena insularis
AACTTTTGCGACTGCTGTCGTCTTTTTGCTTACTTGTTTCAGTCGATGACTCAGGCAGGGACTAAATACTTTCGCGACTGCTGTTGTCTTTTGCCTGCTTGTTTCAGACGAATTTGTTTCCGGCGCTCCCTATGGGAGTAACCCATGTCCATAATCGAACTGTATTTTGAGTGGTTGGGTTTGCTTTTGTGATTGTCCACGTTCTTGCAAGAAGAAAAGAAAAAGTCGTAGGGTGCGCGGCCAGCGCTCCCTATGGGAGTAGCCCCCGAGTGCTTGGTGGAGTCGAAGACTCTAGCAAGGACTAAAAATAGTCGAAGTTTTCCACTTCGTAGCCTTGGTGACGTCAGTGCTGACGCTTGTATGACCTCAGTTGCTCGCGTGAGCGAGTTTGACGGGACGTGACGAGCGGTGGGTCCCACTTTCTAACTTTGATTTGACTGGGCGTGCGTAATCTTATTTTTAACTGTGCCTCCTCGATTTCCGCGCGTAATGGTAGAAGTGGGGGGACGGTTCACGCTTCCTCTTCTCCACGTGTCCAACACGATGCGTGCCACGCGTCCAATAGGGTTTTTGTCAGCCGTTAGATTGCATCTCCCAGGGGTTAAGTAGCAGTGCTGTGGCAGTAATTTTCCATCTGCGCTCTTTCTTCCTTGCTGCCATCGCCATTGCTGCTATTCTTCTGCTTTTCCCTGCGCACATCTCCTCCACGGCGCTGGAGCACCTTCGCTCGTTTCCAAGCTACTTTCTGCGCTCTCATCGCCGCCGCGCAATAGGGAAAAAGAAAGGAGGTGCTGCCGCTGATTCCGTGGCCACCGTCGCCGCGACGAAGAAGAAAGGTGGCTCCGCTACTGCGGGCACCAGCACCGTCGCCGGCATGAAGAAGAAGGTCGCGGGCACTCGCGTGACCAATGGTGCATGGCGCCCCTCCATTATCAAGGCGTCGGATCTCCATCTTCTTCGCCAGGATGGAGTTATCTCTACGGCAGTCGCAGATGCGCGCATCCCCAGCGGTGAGACCATTCCTACTCCTCCCGCTGGCTTTCGAGTGATGTTTCTCGCATTCGTCATTCGAGGTCTCTCCTTGCCTCTCCACCCCTTTCTTAGGGTCTTCTTTGCTTCTACGGGCTCCAGCTCCATCAGCTGTCCCCAAATTCGATTCTCCACATCACCTGCTTCATCACCCTTTGCGAGTGTTGGCTCAGAATCGAGCCACACTTTGGTCTTTTCAAGCGCTTGTTTAAATTGAAGCGTCAGTCCGCATCTGGGTCTTTAGTTTATGACGTAGGTGGTTGCGGCATCCATGTCGACCCATCCGCCACCTACTTCGACATCAAGCTTACCAAGTCCGTCCAGGGATGGAGGGACAAATGGTTCTATGTCCGCGATCAGAAGGCCAAAGATGACCTATTTGGACTCGCGCCCTTCGATCCGGCGACTCCCTGCAAGAAGATGCGTTCTTGGAAGAACGTAGTTATGCCTGGCGAACTCGCGGAGACGGACGTGCTGTATCAGCGCGTCTGCGACCTCGAAAGTCGCATAGGCACAGAAGAGGGAGGCTACGCTCTTATCAGGACTTGGCTGCGTCATCGCGTCCAACCTCTCCAAGCTAGAGTCCATCCCATGTTTCAATGGAGTGGCGCTGATGATGCCACTCGCGTGTCTGCCGATGGCATGTCCACGAGTGAGGTGGATAAGAGGATTCGACTGGTTACAAAGTGCACTGTCAAGGATGTGCTTCCAAGCGAACCGGTTGTTCCTCCTTTTGATGCTTCGAATCCTCCTCCCGAGGTATAGTTGTGCTACGCAGTAGCTTATTTTCACGATTGCTTTTCTATTTGCTTACTTGTTCTGTTTGTATGCAGGATTGGGCGGTGTCGCCTTGTATGCCTCCTCTCCCTGAGGGGATTATTCCTCGTGAAGCTTTGGAAGAGGACAAGTCTAAGTCGACTGTCCCTTCTGATGTGGAAGAGGAAGCCCCCGAGTCCGAGTCCGATACTGCATAGCGTTAAGCGTGAGGACTCTGACGCGTCGACTCCTTCGACTCCAGGAGGCTCGGCTGTTGGCGTGGAGTCGCCAATTCCAGCCGTTCCTGTGAGGGCTGTGGCACTGTCTTCTCGCAAGAAGATGCGATTGCCCAAGGAGTCTTCGTCGGAATCGGCGGCAGCCATGTTTGATCTTGACAACTTTAATTGGTAAGTTTGCTAGGGCATTCATTCTTTTCTGTTTTTCTTGTTGGTTTTTCCCTGGAGTTTGCCCTTTTCTCAATGTGGATTTGGTCTTGTAGTCAAGAGGCGTCGTCATCTTCTGGCGACGTCGAGTTTTTGAAAGAATCGAGAGTTGCAGCTTCAAGGGCCAAGGTAGAGGTCGAGCGCGCTCCTTCTCCTCCGACGGCGGCCCACTCCGGGCACAATTCTTCGAGCTCTCTTCACGTAGGGGGACATCGAATGGTTGCTCAGATGACGGTTCAGCAAACCTGTTCGGAGTCGCTAGAGGATCATGTAAGTATATCTTCCTTTCTTTTTAATGTGGCGATGATGTTTTCTGTTGCCTTCTCGACCCTTGTTTTGTGTGACAGCTCCTTGTAAAGGAAGCCGCACAAGTGGCGGAGCAGGTGATGGCAATGGGCCGCCTGCATGCAATGCTGGAGTCGCGTCACCGACGTCGTCGAAAGTGAGTGTTCGACACTTATTCTTTTTCGTCTCCTCCCCTTTTTTTTGGTATAGTCGACTGATAGTCAACTTTTGGTTGCCATGTAGCTGAGCATAATGCTTTAATGTGCAACGTTGCCACCTTGGAAACGACGTTAGCCGCAGCTGTGAAGGGGCGCGACGAGGCAATCGCGGCTCGTAATGATGCACAGAAGCGCGAAGAGGATCTGCGTGCCTCCTTTGCGGTTAGGGAAAAGTTGTTCGAAGAGCAATCGTTCTCGCCGCCAAGGCCCTCGTGTACCTTTGCGGTAGATATTTTATTGTTGTCCTTCTCGCATCTGGAGTTTTGCGGTGGCGCTTAGAGATTTCATCCATGTGTGGGTTTTACTGCGAATCTTTGGCGATTTGAGCTTTGACCCGCAGCCCTTTGTCGTGATGGCCTCTGGCGAAGCGTGTCTGCAATGAGGACCGTGGCGCCGCTGTCCAAAATCGTTGTCCAAGGCCAAGGTCACCCTTAGTCGCCTCCGGGAGGAGTTGATGCCGGGCGGGCTGGTCGACAATGTGGGACGAGCTGGTGGGGTCACTCGCCGGGTGTGCCCGCCACATACAAGAACTCCTCCGCGGTGGCACGACCATGTCACTTGCCATGGTGCAAGCCCACGGAGTCGAGATAGATCCCTCTGCGGTGTCGAAGACGATGCCTGTTGGCGCGGATGGTCAGCAGGTAGTATTCGCTCCCTTTGTGACTGCTTGTGCCAAATATGGCCATTCCTTGATAAATACCATTGCCAAGTATTCGGAGGAGCTCCAGCGTGCTAAGAAGGTCGCGAAGGCTTCGGCCTCAGGAGCTGGCGGAAAGTCAGTGGCGCTTGATACTGCCACGGACTTGATGAAGCCCCCGAAGCCGTCGAAGTCGAAGAAGCCAGCTGCTCCGTAGTTAGTTTTTTGTAATAGTTGATGAATTGTCCTTTTGATTGGAGAACATGCCTGCTGGCGAGTGTGTTTGTGGATACTTTATGCTGATCCTGAATGCATCTGTAACTTTTGACTTTGTGTTAAGTTGGTCGCCTTATTTGCCTCTGGCTTGGCTTTTTTGGTAGGGTACATCAAGTGGTCCTGTGGGGGGAACCCAGGACTCGCCATCTCTTGAGGATACAGTGGCACCACCGCGCTCTAGGGTAGAGGAGCTATCTTTGCTTTCGCGACTTCGTGATCGCGTTAAGCAACTGGAGCGTGAGTTGCTCGTGATCCGCGGTAGCGCGGACGTGTGGAAGTCGAAGGCTGAAAAAGCCGCCGCCCGCGAGCAATATCTGCTTGGCGAGGTGACGCAGCTGGGCGACCAGTTTAAGTGTTAGTTTGCTCATCCTCATCTTTTCCTTTGTAGTTAGTCACAATGGTACATTGTACTCATGTTGTTGATGCTGCTTCGTGTAGTTGTTAGCGCACGCCATCCGCAGGAGGAGAGGGATAGGATTTCCATCCGCCTTCATGATCTCACCCAGGAGCAACTTCAGGAGAGTGGATACTTCTGGGTAGATCATGATCCTGCACATAAGTCCCAGGGGCGACTGCATTGACGACCCTGCAGGATTGCGCCTCGCGTGTGCTGCTCTTCCTGAAGAAGTCACAGTCGTGTTTGAAGAACATCTATCGGGCGATGTTCCTGCTGGATGACACTCCATCAAGCCTGCTGGCTCTCCTGACCAAATTTCAAGATATGTCCGCGGTACGCGAGTGCGTGAGGAAGCAGTTGGTGGCTAGTGCCAAGGATACCCTCTCAACGGTGCGTTTGCACATGCCTGACGTGGATGTCGCCGCCATTGCCTCTGGGCCACCGGCGCCACCAGCGGGATCTTCCTGGAATATGATGCCGCACTATCAGGCGGTGGACCGCCCAGCCGAGGAGATCGTCGACTTCTTCGAGGAACAAACTAATGTTCTTCTGTTGCAAGGGTAGCCAAATATGTATCCTACACATAAGTGTACTTGTGTTGTAAAGTTCATATATATTTGTAAATAATTTATTGTTGAATGTGTACAAATAGCTTTGTAAGTGTGGGGTGCGTTGCACTTATGCGAGTACTTTTCGTTAGCCTGGCCATCTTTTTATCTCGTTCCCTGGTCAACCTGTCAGGTGCGTTGCAGCTGGGTTGAGTTTGTGTTAAGGGGTTCGATTGATGTGCCAGCTACTCAGGATGTCGCGTTTTTGTTCGAGGAACATATGTGTATAGGGTGGCGTAGCCCCCGAGTATGAAAATTGACAAAGTAAAGGAGAGCACAGAGTTTCATGGCACTTAGCTTTTATTTATTCGAAGAATAGTACGAAGTACAATGTGCCGGTAAGTAGCCTTGGCTGAGTAGCCTTATTTGCGATGTAAAAGTAAAGAAAAAACGACTAAGGGTAGAATCGTCGCAGTTGTGCGACGTTCCAAGGGTTGGAGTATGCGACTCCTGTCTCTAAATCTTGAAGGCGATAGGCGCCACCTGGGATTACTTCTGTAATCACGTACGGTCCTTCCCAGGGGGGCTCGAGCTTGAGATGCCCCTGCTGCTTCAGTCACATGACCAAGTCACCTTCGACGAAGGATCTGGGGCGAAGCCTTCTACTATGGTAGTTGTGCAAGTTCTGCTGGTAGATCGTTGATCTTTCCGCGGCGATGTCCCTTTCTTCGTCAAGGAGGTCGATAGAATCCTCGAGTGCGAGGGATGACTCTTGTTCGCTGTAAGCGACCACGTGTGGCGCTTTGTATCGTATCTCAGCTGGTAGCACTGCCTCTGCTCCGTGCACCATAAAAAATGGCGTGTAGCTCGTGGCGCTGTTTGGAGTTGTACGTAGACTCCAGAGTACGGATTGTAGCTCATCTGGCCAGCAACCCGCCGCTTGTTCGAGTGGTCGCAGGAGTCGCTTCTTGATGCCACTGCAGACGAGCCCGTTTGCTTTTTCCACCTGACCGGTGGTCTCTAGATGTGCTACTGAGGCATAGCTGATGTTGATCCCCAGGTTCTCGCAGAATTCTTGGAACTCCTTGGATGTGAAGTTCGTCCCGTTGTCGGTAATAATGCTGTGTGGCACGCCGAAACGGTAGACGATGGACTCGAAGAACTTGACTGCGTTGTGCCCTGATTGGTTGGTCATTGGCATGGCCTCGATCCACTTGGTGAATTTGTCGACTGCCACCAAGAGGTAGACGTAGCCTCCGCGCGAGGATCTTGGCGGCTTGCCAACCATATCAAGCCCCCATTGTGCGAAGGGCCAGGCCAATGGAATAGGCCGTAGCTCTGCGCCTGGTGCGTGTGGCTTGTCCGCGAATCGCTGGCAAGCATTGCATTTTTGGACTATGTCCTTAGCATCAGAATGGTCGTGGACCAGTAAAATATAGCTCGTAGAGCTTTGGCGACGAGGGCGTGACTGCCTGCGTGGTGCCCGCAGGTCCCTTCATGGATGTCGAGGAGTATTGCTCTTCCATCAGCCATGGAGACGCATCGTTGTAGCACTCCTGTGATGCTGCGTTTATACAGTTCGCCGTTGAGAACGGCGAATGCCTTGGAGCGCCGCGTGATGTGCCGTGCATCTGTCAGTTCGTCCGGTAGTCTCTTGCTGGGGAGGTATGTAATGTACGGCTGCGTCCAAGATTGCTCGATCATCATGACGCTCATTGGTCCCTCGAGTCCTGTGTCCAGCTCCAAGTCATCGAGTGCCATTGGCTCATTGGGTGGCGTAGCCCCCGAGTCCGTTGCTGCGCTTGTTTTCTTCTCTACGGCCTTTGGCTTGATGGAGCGTTCGCATATGCGCTCGAGAAATACCCCAGGTGGTATGGGGGCGCAGGTAGAGCCTATGTTGGCGAGTGTGTCCTCCTCCTCGTTGCTTTCGCGACCTATGTGTCGCAACTCGCAACCATCAAAGTCTCCCTCGAGTGTATTGTCGAGGTCGCGGTACGCGATCATGTTGTCGTTCAAGGCCGTCGCTTTTCGTATTGTTTGGTTGACGACCAATTTGGAGTCGCCATATATGATGAGCCTTTTGGCGCCGCAAGCTTTCGCCATCCTCATCCCATGTAACAGGGCCTCGTATTCAGCCTCATTGTTTGAGGCTGTGAACTGCATTCGCAGGATATATTTCAGCTTGTCCCCTTGAGGTGATGTCAATATGACACCTGCACCTGCTCCATCTTTCCGTTTGGACCCATCGAAGTGCATTGTCCAGAGGTAGGACATATCTGGCTTGTCCGGGAGCTGGTTCTCCATCCAGTGCACGAGAAAGTCAGGGAGCACTTGCGACTTGATGGCGTCGCGTTTTTCGTATGTGATGTCTCGTGGAGACAGCTCTATTCCCCAAAGCGCGACTCGCCCCGTGGCATCGGGGTTATTGAGGATATGCCCCAACGGGGCGTCGTTGACTACCACGATTGGGTGTTCCTGGAAGTAGTGGCGCAGTCGCCGGGCGGTCATAAAGACGCCGTACGCCAGCTTCTGGTAGTGCTGGTACCGCTGTTTTGTTGGCGTGAGGACCTCGCTGAGGTAGTATATCGGGCGTTGTACTCCGTGGACTTTGTTTTCCTCGGCTCGCTCGACGACGAGCACTGTGCTGACCACCTGGTTGGTGGCGGAGATGTACAGCAACAGTGGTTCCCTTTCCCGTGGAGTCACCAGTACCGGCGAGGTGGATAGCAAGCGCTTGAGATCTTCGAATGCTTCTTGTGCTTCATTGGTCCACTCGAATTTTTCGGCTTTGCGGAGGAGCTAGTAGAAGGGCAGTGCCTTTTCACCCATCTGACTGATAAATCGACTGAGGGCCGCGATTCGTCCAGCCAGTTGCTGGACGCCTCTTATGTCCATGGCCAGTATGGCTTTTATCTTCTTCGGGTTCGCCTCGATCCCCCTCGCGGAGATGAGGTATCCGAGTAGCTGCCCAGATGGTACGCCGAAGGCGCATTTTTCCGGATTGAGCTTGATCCGGTAGCGATCGAGGTTGGCGAAGGTTTTGCGCAAATCATCGATTAGAGAGGCTTCCTCCTTGGTCTTGATTACTATGTCGTCGACATAGACTTGGATGTTGCGACCTAGTTGTTCCTTGAGGCAAGCCTGCATGCATCGCTGGTAGGTGGCTCCCGTGTTTTTTAGCCCGAAGGGCATTGTGTTGTAGCAGAACACACCAAAGGGCGTTGTAAACGCTGTTTTCTCCTGATCTTCCTCCTTCATTCGAATTTGGTTATAGCCTGAGTAGGCGTCGAGGAAGCAGAGGCGCTCGCATCCTGCGGTGGAGTCAATGATCTGGTCGATCCGTGGCAGCGGAAAGTGAACTTTTGGGCAGTGCTCGTTTAAAGAAGTAAAGTCCACACACATCCGTAGGATGTCTATGTCCTTTTTTAGTACCAGCACCGTATTAGCGAGCCAAGTGCTTTCCTCGATCTCGCATATGGACTTGGCCTCGAGGAGTCTGTTGATCTCCATTCCATCGCTGCCGTGGCTCGAGATCGCCTGATTGTTTGCTTGACTGGCCTTGCGTCTGGGTTGACGTTGAGTGCGTGCTCGGCGAATTCCCTGGGAACTCCTGGCATGTCCGCAGGACACCAGGCAAAAATTTCCTAGTGCTCACGGAGGAATTCAACGAGCGCGAGTTCCTATGCGGGACTCAAGTTGTTGGCGATGAGGGTCGTCTTGGCGGGATCCGATGGATGGACCTGCACCTTATTTGTGTGCACGGACGAGTCGAAGGAGAGATCAGGTGAGCTTGGCCTACTCAAGGGAGGCAGACTGTTGTCTGTCGTCTCCTTCAGTCTTGGGAGTTCCTTCTGCATACCGAAGGACTGGGAGATTCTGTTGAATTCCCTGTCGCAAGCGCCAGATCACTCAAAGTTCCCGTTGACCCTTATGACGCCATTGGGACCTGGCATTTTCATCTGCAGGTAGGCGTAGTGGGGTACTGCCATGAACCTGGCGAATGCGTCGTGCCCGAGGATGCAATGGTATTGTGAGGGCCAGTCGACGACCTCAAAGTCGATGCGCTCGTGCCGGAAGTTCTTCGGCGTGCCAAAGATGACGTCGTGGTTGATTTTGCCTAGGGGGTATACGCCTTCCCTAGGACGATGCCGTGGAACGTTGTGTCCGATGCCTCCAAGCAGGTTAGAGGGATCCTCATTGCTCTCAAGGTACTCGCGAATATGAGGTTGATGCCGCTTCCGCCGTCCATGAAGACACGACTCATGTCGAAGCCTCCAATTTGCGCCTCGAGTACGAGGGGGCAATGACCTGGGCGAGGTACTTGAGGCGGGTGGTCGTGTTTGTCGAAGGTAATGCATGACTCGCTGCCACTGAGGTACTCAGTGGTGGATGGTGGCGAGCGCGTGGCCAAGTTGACTTGGTGAGTTATGGCCTTCTGCACCCTGTTGGAGGGGCGCCCCTTTTGGATCATCATGGTACCCATGGCCCGTGGGTACAGTTCGCCTCCATGGTTCTGGTCCGGTGCAGCTCCGTTCGGGGGTGGCTCGGGTGGTGGTGGTGGTGCGCCATGTGCCACGGCGCCTGGAGCGGCTCTGTAGCCTCTTTCGACTGTGTTGCGGTTCATTCGAACCAATCCCTCGTGTAGCTTGAGGAACTCGCGGCAGTCCTTGAGGAGGTGGCTAGACTTTCTCTTACCATCATGCTTGTCGATGTAGAAGTGTACAGTGCATGGCCCGGACAGTTTGTCCTCAATGGAGGTCGCGGGTGCCTCATCGTGAGTGCGGCGTTGCCATACTTGCGTGGTTTTCCCGGAGTCGCGGTATCCGCCGCTGCGGTATTCGCTGTTGCGGTTGTTGTCGCGTCTATTGGCGTAGCCGGCTGCGACCATGTTGACGTCATCGCGATCGTCATAGACGTGCATGCAAAGCTTGCCCCGGCGGTCGCGTCTGCGTTCGAGTTCTGCCTCCTCGTCGGAGTGAACGCGATTCTTCACCGAATCTTCTCCATCGGCCCACCGATTCGCGATCTCCATCAGGTGGTCGATGGTCTAGGGCTTTGAGCGGCCTAGCTCTTCCCTGAGTTCCATGTGACGGACACCACCGTTGAATGCATCAATCGCGCGGTCTTCCGAGATGTTCTCCGCGGAGTTCTTGATGATGGGCCACCTTTGGATGTAAGAGCGCAGCGATTCGCCAGATCTTTGCTGGCAGCATCTCAGTTCTTTGATTGAGGCGGGCCGTTTGTACGTGCCCTTAAAGTTGTGCACAAAGCTGTAGACCAGCTCATCCCAACTGCAAATAGATCCGCGTGGGAGGTTATTGAGCCATGCCCGGGCGGCGCCCTGCGGCTGTAGCTGCAAGCATTACATGGCAGTACTTCGACTGCCTCCGTGTAGCCTGACGGAGGAGATGTGGTCCTCCAGCCAGATCTTAGGGTCCTGTAGACCGTCTAATTTTGGGTTCTCCGATGGGAGTTTAAACCCTTTAGGCATTCGCTTCTGCCTAATGGCTCTGCTGAAGCATTTGGCGCCGCAGAGCTCCCCATCTTCCTCTTCCGAGTCAGTCGACCGAGCACGTCATGCCCTTGACTTGTCGATTTTGCTTTGTGTGAGGTCGTCGCGTGCATCGTAGTCGCGATCGTGTCGCCGTGAGCGGCAGCGTCGAGACAGGTCGTGACTGTCATCACTGGACGAGGGCGAGGAGTAGCGCTTTGCTAGCGCTTTGCCCTTTTTGGGTGCATCGGCTCCTTGTCGAGGGCGGCCTCGATTAGCCCCCAGCCCGCGATCGTAGATTGGTGCATGGCGTTCGGGATCTCGGTGGCGGCTGGTTATTGAGGAGGTACATGGTGGCTTTGTCACCGCGACTGCGGTGTCACAGGAACCATGTTGCCTCTCGTGTCGACTGTCATAGAGCCGAAGTCGAGGACTTTCGTGGCTTCTATGCGCTCTTGTTCGGTGAGGTGGGCCATCCGCGACTGCCTCTTCTTGGCGAGGTACTCGTTGCCTCTTGAGGAGGATCCTTTGTAGGAGGAGATCCCAGCCCGGCGAAGGCTTGATTCGTCTGCTGCCTTTTTACGCGCCTCAAGTTGCGCGATTGCTTATTTTTGGCACTTGAATTCCTCTTTTAGGAGCCACTGGTAGCCCATCAGCAGTTCCTGCAGGGACCCGAAGGGTAGAGGTGCACCCCGTAGGACTTCGCGGCAGCGATCCCACTCTTGCTCGTTGAGCCTGATCACGACGCATTCGCCGGTTTGCCCGTTGATCATGCTAGGAGGTTTGACTGCTCCTCCGTTGCCACCGTTACCGTCGTTGCCACCATTGCCGGCGTTGGGTGGGTCGGTGCCGTTGCCGGTGTTACCACCGTTGCCGTGATTGGGTGGATCGGTGCTGTTGCCGGTGTTGCCACCATTGCCGCGATTGGCGGAGGTGTCGCCCACGTTGATGATGGTGCACATGAAGTGATTAGGGAAGCTGTTGCTTCCCCAACTTTCGGATCCGGAACCGTAGGTTCCATCTTCAGTTGCCAGATCGCTTAGATCGGAGTCGCGACTGCTGTCGCTGACCGTGTTCTCGACTGCCACCGGAGCGTTGAGCTCGCTGAGGGTGCCGATCGATGGAGGGAACCATGATGCCGGAGCAATCGCCGGTGCTGTCGGCTGATCAGGCATGCGAAGCGTGCCCATCTGACCAACTTGGAAGCGGAAGCTCCCAATCGCCAGGCTGATTCTGTCGCCCACGAACTCGAAGGCCGGGCGAGTGGCCGGCGTGTGGACGGTGAAGTCGAAGGCGCCGAAGAGCTGGCGAATCTCCGCTGTTGCGGAGTTGTAGATCGCAGTTGATGGGGCCGAAGAAGCTGCAACATCAGCACTCCCAATCCCCACGGTCGGCGCCAATTGACGAGGGTTTAACTCGTAAATGCCCATTGTTATGGACTTGGGTTTTGGAGAAGGAGGGATCGCTGGAGACATCTATCGGCTAGCAAACAAGCACACGGGGGACAAAGGATTTTACCCAGGTTCATGCCTCGTAGTGGTCCCTACTCCTGCTTGTCTGCTCATGGAATTATTGAAGGAGTCGAAAGTTACAATGGTGCGCAGATGTAATATGGCGAAGGTTGTGGAAACTAGGGTTGCGTGTGTCCTTCTCGCCGCCCCCTCCTAGTCTTTATATAGATAGGCTAGGTCTCGGGTAGCAGGTCGAGTCGGTTACAAGTTAGGGTTTTCCCTTTAATCTTTCTATCTTTAGCTTCTTCTTGTTCTTCAAGCAATCGAGAGTTTGTAGGTTACTCGAGTCCCTCCATCCGGGCCTTGGCGACACCGTAGGCCTGTATGTATTTGGACCGTATATACCAAGCTCGAGTACCTGTAGGGTTTACCCATGTCACTAGTGATGCTCTCTGTATTCATTTCTCCCCTCATTTCCGGGATACCTCTGATCTGGCTGAGGTTGGTTTTCTACCTGATGCACGACATCTCTTCTTTCATGGTTTTCATACCTCGGCGGAGGGGTGGCAACATTAACTGTTGTGTGTTTGCTCTGGAGAGCAATTGCTGCCAGGGTAACTCCTGCCGAGGTTGATCATTCCGAGGTGCCTGAGCATTCCCCGAAACAGTTTGTTCTATCTTCCTCATCCACTCACATTGCCGAGTCGTGTGACCCGCCGGGTTACTCAGATTTGGCGTGTGAAATTTACATGGCTGATCCAGCATTGCCTCATAGGTATACCTCGGGCGGTCCTTCTTTTCTTGCCACTGTTTCTTCTGCTCTGGCGTCCAACTTTTCTTGCCATCATTTCTTGGAGTCCATTGCTACCCTCCAGTTTTCTGACGCTGATTATTCCCTGCCCCAGGCTGATCCTGATTTACAACAGCAACTTGTTGCGAACTGTATCTGTAATCCGGTCTATCATCTCTTCTCTTACCCTGGTAATCATTTCGCCGGGACGATCCAGCTCCATCTCTCTAGTAGTACTCCTCATTTGACTCGTTCGACACAAGCCTAGGTTGAGTCGGATCACCCAATGCATATGAATCTGCAATCCGGATTGTCTCTACCAGCGTAGTCGGCATATCCCTTTGTAGCCTTTGCCACAACATGCTCACATATCTACACCCTTGTGCAAACCAAGCTATTTGTGTGACTCGATCACACCCTCACATGAGTTTCACACTGTGCACCACCGGGTTAAGAACTCCCGGTCCGTCTCATTCAGTCTCTGCTTGCACATTGCTAGGGTCTGTGGCCTATTAGGCCTCTGGTACGTGCTCGAGAAGTTGCTTACAAACATTTCCTCAAAGTCAATCCAATAGTTGATACTTCCGGCTGGCAAATTGTTTAGCCATACCCTTGCTGGCCCCTCCAGCATTTGAGGTACGTATCTCACAGCCCATCTCAAGTTGCCTGTTGCAATTTTCACCGCCGTAGCGTAGTTGATCAACCAATCCTCCGGCTTCGTGCTACCATCATACGTTTTCGTGCCTCTGGGTAACTGAAAGTTTGGTACCGGAGGCTCCTTCATGATCCGAGGCCCAAAACATGCCGGACCCGGAGGACCTTGACACTCAATTTGCTCCGACCTATAAAGCCGATCCAGCTTCAACCTGGCATCGTCAGGCATCAAGTCCCTGCTCCCCAATCTTGACCCTATCACATGATAGTCCGGCCTTGGGTATCCTGCATTCACCATTTCCGGAGGACCTTGACACTCAATTTGCTGCGGTTGCCCTGCTCCCGCCGAGATGCGCTGTCCGGCATTGCCGTTTACAGCATTTCCTTGACCGGCATTGCCTTGGTCGCGGTTACCTCGGCCAGCCTCACCTCGGCTGACACTTCATCGATCATCATTCGCCTGCACTGCTTTTCCTTTCCCTGCCCTTGCCGGGTCATATGGGACTATCTGCTTATTCCTCCTGGCCGAGGTTACTACCTCTTCTCTCCTAGGACCACCATGAGGAGACGATGCGGCTCCAGCGGATTTCTCCGGGTTACCCACTACCGAATGAACGATCTTGGAGGCCCCAGCTATTTCCGGGTTAGCCTAAGCAACTCCTCATTTTGTCTGTTCGCGATCCGAACCAACTCATTGACCCTTTCCTGCTGTCTCTGACGGGCTTCACCCGTCAGACCTTCTAACTCGGATGCAGCTGCATCTGCTGCTCTGAGGTTCTTTGCCGGGGTACTATACTTCGGCAGCCCCACGGACAATTAGTTCTCTGATTCCTCAATCCTAGTATCACCCTCTTTGTTCATTTCACTCATGATGTTTCTCCCCTTCACTTTTACAACATCTACTTTATTCGCCTTTGCGTACTCTGTTGGGTCCGCAGCATAGAAAACAAAAAATTTCCTACGATGAGAACTATACGCCAAGATCTATCTACTAGATACAGAGCAACGGGTGGACATACATCCATGGAGAACTTACCCTCAAAGACAACGAGCTTTGTTAACGAGTAGGAACTCGTGGTTGATGTAGTCGTATACTTGCCGATCTCAAGATTGTGAGGAAGTCCGAGCACCGCAACTCAGCAGCGCATCCGCACTTTTCCTTTTCGCTCAAGCCACGGACAACCTCCACCTCCTCGCTCCAGTGATCCAGCGGAAGGAGCAACTCCTTCCGCATTTAAATGCCACCAGAACATGTATCTCGCTAATCCGAGACCATGGGGAATAATTCTAGAGGGAGAGAGATCCTTCACAAGGAGGTGTGTGGATGAAGGAGGAATTGGTGGCCTTTTATAGGAGGAGGGTGCCCCTCTCTCCATGGCGGCGCATGGGGGTGACCCTCACCTCCCCATTCATGTGGTGGTAACCCTCCACATTAAAATGCCTCTTCACATTCCCTTTTAAAGTCTCCACTTTAAATGCATTAAATTTCTCCAAATTTAATGCTCTCTCATTTAATAAAACTCTTTTTATTAAATTTATTCAGAATTTTGTTAATTACTTTAATTAACAAACATTCACATATAGCCCCTTGCAATATTTCAATATCACATGCATAACCACCTTCTGCAATTTCACCCGAAACAATTTCCGGTTTCTATTGAAACAATTCCAGCTTTGCAATTCTTTCATCTGAAACATATGTGCTCCAAAATGGTGTCCGTAACTCTTAAGTGTGCCACCCTACGGTTCACGAATAATGCATACATGATCGAGACCCTTCTCCGATTAATAATCAGCGGGACCGGAGATCCCGTCGACTCCTACACATTCAATGATGACTCCTGATCGTGAGAACCTTTAACGCTTGTAACTAAATCCCTTTGTCTCGATATATTACATGTCCGAGATTCGATCATCGGTATCTCCATACCTAGTTTGATCTCGTTCGACATGAACTCTTTTCTCGCTCCGTGATATAACATTCTAGTGATCACATCACTTGCTTGCAAGCTATCCTAATGTGATATCACCGAGAGGGCCCAGTATATCTATCCGTCATTTGGATTGACAAATTCCTCTTGATCCATGAGCCTCAACATAACACCTTCGTAATCTTGAACCCATCTTTATAGTCACCTTACGATGTGACGTTTGATGTTACCAAGATACTCTTCCGGTGTTAGCAATTAACATGATCTCATGGTCTAAGGATAAAGATTACTTCGTATGATGTTATAGCAATATAAACATAATGACTTGATCGTAATGCTATACTTCAGATGAATGTTCATCACATCATTTCACAAATGCTGTGACCTTGTTATTAACAACATCCAATGTCCATGATCAGGAAACCTTGATCATCTTGTTAATCAACAAGCTAGTCTATAAGAGAGGCATAACTAGGAACCCTTTTTGTTTATTAAACACACATGTATTGATGTTTCCTATCAATACAATTATAGCATGCAAAATAAACATCTATCATATACAAGGAATACATAATAACAACTTTATTATTGCCTCTCAGGGCATATTTCCTTCAGTCTCCCACTTGCACTAGAGACAATAATCTAGTTTATATAGTGATAAATCTAACACCCATGGAGTTCTGGTGTTGATCATGTTTTGCCCTAGGGAGTACTTTAGTCAACGGATCTGCTACATTCAGGTCCGTGTGCACTTTACAAATCTTTATATCTCCATCCTTGACATGCTCACGGATGGAGTGAAACCGGCGCTTAATATGCTTGGAATTCTTGTGAGACCTTGGTTCCTTGGCGTTGGCTATGGCTCCATTATTTTCACAATAGATCACCATTGGGTCCAACGCACTAGGAACCACACCTAGTTCCGTTGTGAACTCCTTCATCCAAACCGCTTCCTGCGCTGCTTCTGAAGCAGCAACATATTCCGCCTCCGTCGTTGATCCAGCCACCACAGGTTGTTTGGAGCTCCTCCAACTAACTGCTGCTCCGTTCAAGAGAAATACGTATCCGGATTGAGACTTAGAGTCATCCGGATCAGTGTCAAAGCTAGCATCGACATAACACTTAGCGACTAGCTCTTCTTCACCTCCGTATACAAGAAACATATCCTTAGTTCTTCTCAAGTACTTAAGGATATTCTTGACCGCTATCCAGTGTTCCGAACCTGGATCAGATTGGTACCTAAACTAATAGCATGTGCCACATCCGGTCTTGTACATAGCATGGCATACATTATAGAGCCTATGGCTGAGGCATAGGGGATCTATCCATCATCTCTCTTTCTTCCGCCGTAGCCAGACTTTGAGTCTTACTCAATGTCTTGCCTTGCAACATAGGTAAGTACCCCTTCTTACTTCCGTCCATATTAAAGTTCTTTAATATCTTATCAAGGTATGTACTCTGCGATAGCCCAATTAGGCGTCTTGATCTATCTCTATAGATTTTAATGCCTAATATATATGAAGCTTCACCAAGGTCCTTCATCGAAAATTTGCTGTTTAGATAACTTTTAACACTGTTTAAAAGATCTATATCACTTCCAATCAATAATATGTCATCCACATATAATATCAGAAATGCCACATTGCTCCCACTCACTTTCTTGTAAATACAAGCCTCTCCATAAGTTTGGACAAATCCAAACTCTTTGATCATCTCATCAAAGCGGAGATTCCAACTCCGGGATGCTTGCTTCAGTCCATAGATGGATCGCTGAAGTTTGCACACCTTATCAGCATCCTTAGGATCGACAAAACCCTTAGGTTGTATCATATACAACTCTTCTTCAATATTACCATTGAGGAACGCAGTTTTGACATCCATCTGCCATATTTCATAATCGAAATATGCAGCAATTGCTAACATAATCCTAACCGACTTAAGCATCGCTATAGGAGAGAATGTCTCATCGTAATCAACTCCTTGAATTTGTCGAAACCCCTTTGCGACAAGTCGAGCCTTATAGATGGTTACATTACCATCAGCATCAGTTTTTCTTTTGAAAATCCATTTATTCTCAACGGCCTTTCGATCGTGAGGTAAGTCCACCAAGGTCCAAACCTGGTTTTCGTACATGGATTCCATCTCGGATTTCATGGCTTATAGCCATTTGTTGGAATCAGGGCTCATCATCGCTTCTTCATACGTCGCAGGGTCATCTATTTCATCAATCATGAAATTCATAACAGGATTGCCGTATAGTTCAGGAGCTGCACGTGTCCTGCTTGACCTGCGAGGTTCGGTAGTGTCCTCTTTCGGAGTTTCATGATCAATATCATTAGCTCTCTCTTCATTAGGTGAAGTCAACTCCGAAACAACTTCTGGAGCTGCGCTACTTGCCATTGCATGATGAGAAGGTTCAATAACCTCTTCGAGTTCTACCTTCCGACTACTCACACCTTTCGCGAGAAACTCCTTCTCAAGAAAGGATCCATTCTTGGCAACAAAGAACTTGCCCTCGGATCTGTGATAGAAGGTATACCCAATCATTTCCTTAGGGTATCCTATGAAGACGCATTTTTCCGCTTTGGGTTCGAGTTTATCCGGTTGAAGTTTCTTCACATAAACATCGCATCCCCAAACTTTAAGAAATGACTTAGGTTTGTTTCAAACCATAATTCATCGGTGTCTTTTCAACGGATTTAGATGGTGCCCTATTTAAAGTGAATGCAGCGGTTTCGTGCATAACCCCAAAATGATAGTGCAAGTCGATGAGACATCATAGATCGAACCATATCCAATAAAATACGATTCGACGTTCGACACACCATTACGTTGTGGTGTTCCGGCAGCGTGAGTTGTGAAACTATTCCACAGTCTTTCATATGTGTGCTAAACTCAGAATTAAGATACTCTCCTCCACGGTCGGACCAGAAATTTGATCTTTACATTACGATGATTTTCCACTTCATTCTGAAATTCTTTGAACCTTTCAAAGGCTTCAGACTTATGTTTCATCAAATAGATATACCCGTATCTACTCAAATCATCCGTGAAAGTAACAAAATAACGATATCCACCTCGCACCGACACACTCATTGGTCCACACACATCAGTATGTATGATTTCCAATAAATCTGTCGCCCATTCCATTGAACCGGAAAACGGCGTTCTAGTCATCTTGCCCATAAGGCATGGCTCACATGTATCAAATGATTCAAAATCAAGTGAGTCCAAAAGTCCATCAGAATGGAGTTTCTTCATGCGTTTAACGCCAATATGACCTAGACGGTAGTGCCACATATATGTAGATATATCATTGTCAAGTTTAATCCTTTTTAGCATCAACATTATGAATATGTGTAATACTACTATCGAGATCAAACAGAAATAAACCATTCAACACAGGTGCATGACCATAAAAGATATTATTCATATAAATCGAACAACCAATGTTTTCAGACTTAAACGAATAACCACTTTGCATCAAACATGATCCGGATACAATGTTCATGCTCAGTGCAGGCACCAAATAGCAATTATTCAGGTTTATAACTAATCTCGACGGCATATGGAGAGGCAGTGTTCCGACGGCAATCACATCAACTCTTGATCCATTGCCGACCCGCATCGTGACCTCATCCCTTGCTAGTTGTCGCTTGTTTTGCAGCCCCTGAACCGAGTTACATATATTAGCAACCGATCCCGTATCAAATACCGAGGTGCTACTGCGAGTACTAGTCAAGTACACATTAATAACATGTATATCACATATACCTTTGTTTGCCTTGCCGGCCTTCTTGTCCGCCAAATACTTGGGCGATTATGCTTCAATGGCGATCCTTGCAATAGTAGCACTCGGTTCCAGACTTAGGGCCAGCTCGGGGTTTCTTTTCAGGCGCGGCAACAGATTTGCCGTCCTTCTTTCCCTTCTGCTTTCCTTTCTTGTCCTTCTTGAAACCGGTGGTCTTATTGATCATCAACACTTGATGTTCTTTCCTAATCTCCACTTCTGCAGTCTTAAGCATTGACAAAAGCTCGGGAAGAGACTTCTTCATGTCCTGCATATTATAGTTCATCACGAAGCTCTTGTAGCTAGGTGGTAGAGATTGGAGAACACGATGTATGCCTAAGTCAATGGGAATCGTTATTCCCAAGGACACAAGCTTATCGGCATACCCAGACATTTTGAGTACGTGCTCACTAACGGAGCAGTTCTCTTCCATCATGCAACTAAAGAACTTTTCAGAAGCAATATAACTCTCTACGGCAGCATGGGTATCGAAAATCATTTTCAATTCTCCCATGGTATCAAAGGCATTGCCATTTTTGAAACGTTTTCGAAGTTCTGGCTCTAGCCCATACAGTATGCCGCAATGAACTAAGTTGTGGTCCTCCTGACGAGTTATATAGACGTTCTTTTCCTCGTCAGGGGCATCCGGAGCTGGTGGGGGGCCTAGCGGCGCCTCTAGCACATATTGCTTTTGTGCAGCAGTGAGGAGAATCCTCAAATTCATAGCCCAGTTGGTGAAGTTGCTACCATTCGCAACAAGCTTCTCTTTCTCCATGAACACATTGAAATTAAAAGCAGGTGGTGCCATCTATAACAGAATTTGTAAAATATATTTAGACTAAGTTTATGATAGATTGAGTTCAACTAATCCAAATTACTAATGAACTCCCACTCAAAAACGACATCCCTCGTGTCCTTTTAGTGATTACATGAACCAAATCCACTACACCAAGTCCGATCATCACGTGAGTCGGTGTAGCTTCAAAGGCGAGCATCTATATGGGCATCATATCAACTATATGACTCATGCTTAACCTTTCGGTCCGTGTTCCGAGGCCATGTCTGTACATGCTAGGCTCGTCAAGTAAGAACCTTAGTATTTGTGTGTGTAAAACTGTCTTACACCCGTTGTATGAAAGCGTAGAGTCGAGAACACCCGATCATCACGTGATGCCTCAAAACACGATCCACAAAATGGTGCATACTTAAGGAAGAACACATTTTATCTTGATATCTAAATGAGGGATCATCTTATAATGCTACCAAAAGCGATAAACTAGCAATATAAGATGCTAATGTGCCAAGGCCAAGGTCTATGGAACTTACACGTTAAGTGAGTTGTAAGAGTATCTATCATACATCTACTTACAACAATACCATATCAATACACTATCCCAACAACGATCTAAACTAGACGCCTCTAATTTATCAATTGCAAGTTTTACGTGGCTTAGGGCTTTCGGAGATAGAACCGGTCTTACCTACGAACATGAACCACAACGAGGATAACCAAGTTATTAGCAACTTGTTGTAAATCAGATATTGACTATAGTAGGAGAGACAGACACTCGCTAGCCACTTATGAAAAACTAGTTGCATGTCAGTCGTGGAACCGGTCTCATGTACGATGACATGTAAGGTTGGTCCGGGCCGCTTCATCCCACTATGCCACCAATATCCAAAGTACATAGAAGATGCAATAACATGATCATCATCGCCCACATATAAACATATGTGTACTACCCGTGCAAAGCACCTACGCATAGATCAGGCTCTGATACCACTGTTGGGTCCGCAGCATAAAAAACAAAAAAATTCCTACGATGAGAACTATAGGACAAGATCTATCTACTAGATACAGAGCAACGGGTGGACATACATCCATGGAGAACTTACCCTCGAAGACAACGAGCTTTGTTAACGAGTAGGAACTCGTGGTTGATGTAGTCGTACACTTGCCGATCTCAAGATCGTGAGGAAGTCCGAAGGCCAACTCAGCAGATCCGCACTGCACACACGCTGCCACCGGACAACCTCCACCTCCTCTCTCCAGCGATCCAGCGAAGCAGCAACTCCTTCCGCATTTAAATGCCACCGGGAACATGTATCTTGCTAATTCGAGACCATGGGGGAATAATTCTAGAGGGGGAGAGAGATCCTTCACAAGGAGGTGTGTGGATGAAGGAGGGAATGGGTGGCCTTTTATAGGAGGAGGGGGGTGCCCCCTCTCTCCATGGACGGCGCATCGGGGTGACCCTCACCTCCCCATTCATGTGGTGGTAACCCTCCACATTAAAATGCCTCTTCACATTCCCTTTTAAAGGCTCCACTTTAAATGCATTAAATTTCTCCAAATTTAATGCTCTCTCATTTAATAAAACTCTTTTTATTAAATTTATTCAGAATTTTGTTAATTACTTTAATTAACAAAGATTCACATATAGCCCCTTGCAATATTTCAATATCACATGCAGAACCACCTTCGCAATTTCACCAAACAATTTCGGTTTCTATTGAAACAATTCCTGCACTATGCAATTCTTTCGTTCGAAACATACGTGCTCCAAAATGGTGTCCGTAACTCTTAAGTGTGCCACCCTATGGTTCACGAATAATGCGTATATGATCGAGACCCTTCTCCGATCAATAATCAGCAATGGACACGGAGATCCGTACTGACTCCTACACATTCAACGATGACTCCTGTGATCGTGAGAACCTTTAACGCTTGTAACTAAATCCCTTTGTCTTTCGATATATTACATGTCCGAGATTCAATCATCGGTATCTCCATACCTAGTTTGATCTCGTTACCGACATGCACTCTTTTCTCGTTCCCGTGATACAACATTCTAGTGATCACATCACTTGCTTGTAAGCTATCCTAATGTGATATCACCGAGAGGGCCCAGAGTATATCTATCCGTCATCTGGATTGACAAATTCCACTCTTGATCCATGAGCCTCAACATAATATCTTCGTAGTACTGAACCCATCTTTATAGTCACCCTGTTATGATGTGACGTTTGATGTTATCAAGATACTCTTCCGGTGTTAGCAATTAACATGATCTCATGGTCTAAGGATAAAGATTACTTCGTATGATGTTATAGCAATATAAACATAATGACTTGATCGTAATGCTATACTTCGGATGAATGTTCATCACATCATTTCACAAATGTTGTGACCTTGTTATTAACAACATCCAATGTCCATGATCAGGAAACCTTGATCATCTTGTTAATCAACAAGCTAGTCTATAAGAGAGGCATAACTAGGAACCCTTTTCGTTTATTAAACACACATGTATTGATGTTTCCTATCAATACAATTATAGCATGCAAAATAAACATCTATCATATACAGGGAATACATAATAACAACTTTATTATTGCCTCTCAGGGCATATTTCCTTCATACTCACGCAGTGTCATGTTCAACGACTGCTGAGCCACGGCTATCTTTTTCGCACCCTCCAGTATTTTTTGCCTAGTCTCCTCTAGCTCGGCCTGTGCCTGAGCCGGATCTACTACTGCTGCTACTGGGTTTGCCAAGCTATCCATCGCCTGCTGCAGCACATTCTCTGGCCTCTCTAGAGGAGGTCCTCTACTTTTCCTTGGTGCCTTTGGTGTTACCTTCGGATCTGGTGCCGGATCCTTGCTCGCGCCAGCGCTAGGCGCTGTCATCATCACCTCAGCGCAGTCAGGGGAGCGAGTGATACGCGCCCCACGAGCCGTGCTAAGGGGTGGCTCGCCTCCTTCGACGATGTATTGCGGGTGAACGCACAACACATCGACATCAACGTAGATCTTGTGTGCGCCGAGCTTGACGAAGAGGTTGTTGCGCGGAAGAGGACGCTTGCTGAAGCAGCCAGCGTTGTTGCTGACAAAGTCCAGCGCTTCAAAGCGCTGAACGAGCCCGGAGACGATGCATTCGCCGGTGCCGATGAAGTTTCCCGTCCGGATCTTCACCCCTGCTAGCGCCGCTAGCCCCACGGTGGGTGCCAATTATCGTGGTGGTGTCACGGCAGATGCCATGGATAGGCTAAAGGTGGGGACTAAATGCACTAGAGGAATCTAGGGAGGGATAGTGTGGTGATTCCACACACAGATGTTTGTATTTGATTCACTTCCACAGATTACAAGTGCTCCTTGAGCTGTCTTAGGGAGAGGAGGAAGAAGGGACTCTCTTACTCTCACCACTAGCTAGCTCTCAGGAACACACTAGTAAAACAAAACCCACTCGAGATCAACCCTTTCTACAGAGGCCCTAGCCCTCCTTATATAGGGGTGGCTAGGTCTCCAATTAGGGCATACGTGGAGGCATATTCCAGGGAATATGCCTCTTCCCAAAATAGTAAGCCGACCGGGTCACTTTAGCCTAGCGTCATCCGTGCAGCGGCTACGTGAGCCTCTGCGGCGCCTGCGTCATCCGACATTGGCATCGTCACCCTTGTCTGGCCTCTGTCCGCTTCGCTCACGCTCTGCGTACAGTGGTCACCCTTTGACCAGCAAGATACCTTCCTTCTCTTACAAGCTTGATATATAACCTGGATCGCACCTAGTTGATCCGACCACACCTGTACATGTATACGAGTTAGATACATCTTACCGACATACGACATAAGTAGGCTGAGACCCAGTTAGGTGGACATCCCCTGGTCCGGGTTACCGCGTGATTCGGCCTGCCTTGAGGTGACTTGGCCAGCACCTGCTTTGACCTTGTCGTACCTCGGCTAACTTGGCCTTTATACCTCGGCGTGACCCTACCCGGGGGTATCCCCCCAACAATGGAAGCGAAAGCAAGCCGGGCTGCTCAAAAAGCAAACATGAAGGAGAATGAGACGGTCGATGATTGTCTTGAAGCCGTCCGCACGGTCGACGATTGTCTTTTTTCTAGAGATATGTAGCCTTTATAGTGTAGATAACTAGTAAATTATAGGCCCCCCATTAGCATGGGCCCTTGGCCATGGCACAAGGTTGCCATCGGCCAGAGCCGGCCCTGCCTGTGGCAGTGCTGAGGCTGGCACTGCCACGCTCATACGAGTTCCGGGCCATCTTTTGCATCTTATCTGATAACCCACGATTTTTTTTCACGAGAAGAGCAACAAATGAAAAAAATGCCTATTTTTTGGTTGCATGTACTGGTTTGACTCTCATGGTAACAGGCACATCTAAACACTCATGAGTACTGATCTATTCTTTGTTAGCGGGTTGTTACAACTGTTGGCACGACACCTGCTACGGGTGCATCGACAATGGAGGGTGGCGAGGCACATGTTGTGGCAACGCCAGGGACGGAAGGCGACGGGGCACTGATGACCCACAAGTATAGGGGGTGTATCACAGTATTTTCGATAAGTAAGAGTGTCGAACCCAACGAGGAGCAGAAGGTGCTGGCTAGTGGTATGGATCAGGAATTCTCTGCAAATACTTAGCAAACGGATTTTTAGGGGTTTTTGATAAAGCAAGTAAACAAAGTACGAGTAAACAAAAGACAGTAGGAATAAATGCAGCAAGTGGCCCAATCCTTTATGCAGCAAAGGACAAGCCGGTTGTATTTCTTAAGATGACCAAACGTTCTCGAGGACACATGGGAAGACTATCAAGTGCTTTCGCTTCGTATAGCTGATTAATCTTCTTTAGCTTGCTAAGTATTGTGTGGGTGAACCTGTGCTAATGTACCGTCCCATCCAAGACTAATACGTACTTGTGATTATACCCCTTGCAAACATCCGTAAGTACAAGAAAGTAATTAAGGTAGAAACCTAACCACAGCTTTAAACTCTAAGACCCTTACGTCCCTTGTGCAATGGTTTCATAACGGGGGTTCAGCTTTCTGTCACTCCGGCAACCCCTATGATTAGTAGCCAAATACACAATGCATTCCCCTAGGCCCATATAGGTGAAGTGTCATGTAGTCGACATTCACATGACACCACTAGAAGAAGTACACCACAACTTAAATATCAAACTATTGAATCTTTCTCAACACAACTCCACTACTAACAACAAGACTTATCCCATGTCCTCAAGAACAAAACAAACTACTCACAAGACATCATATGGATCATGATCAGAGATGGAATAATGATGTATAACAATCTGAACATAAACAATAATTTAATGGTTCACTCAATAGTATCAACTACAATGAGTAATCAACATCGGGAAAGTTTCCCCTATGAACTAATGTAAGATTCAACGCAATTGTTACAGCAATATGGAGATGGTGATGAGGGTGCTGATGGTGATGATGGTGGTGATGATGATGATGATCCCGATGAAGTCCAGCTTGATGGTGGTGTTGATGGTGACGATCTCCCCTCTCCGGGAAGGAATTCCCCCGATAGAAATCTGTTTGTCGGAGAGATCTTTCTCTCTCGGTGTTTTCCGCCCAACAGAGGCGGTAGAATCTTTCTGTGGTCGCTCCCCGAATCTTAGGGTTTTGGGAGGTTGATATACGCCAGAGGAGAGAGGCTGGAGTGGGCCAGGGTGGCCACACCACCTCCTGGCGCGGCCTAGGCCTGCCCGTGCCATGGGGTGGTGTGCGCCCCCTGTGGCCCATCTCCACTCCATCTTCTGGCATCCTTAGTGACATGGGTATACCCTACAGGTACTCGAGCTTGGTATATACGGTCCAAATACATACAGGCCTACGGTGTCGCCAAGGCCCGGATGGAGGGACTCGAGTAACCTACGGACTCTCGATTGCTTGAAGAACAAGAAGAAGCTATAGATAGAAAGATTAAAGGGAAAACCCTTACTTGTAACCGACTCGACCTGCTACCCGAGACCTAGCCTATCTATATAAAGGCTAGGAGGGGGCGGCGAGAAGGACACACGCAACCCTAGTTTCCACAACTTTCGCCAGATTACATCTACGCACCATGGTAACTTTCGACTCCTTCAATAATTCCACGAGCAGACAAGCAGGAGTAGGGACCTCTACGAGGCCTGAACCTGGGTAAATCCTTTGTCCCCTGTGTGCTTGTGTGCTAGCCGATAGATGTCTCCAGCGCTCCCTCCTTCTCCAAAACCCAAGTCCATAACAATGGGCATTGACGAGTTAAACCCTCGTCAATTGGCGCCGTCTGTGGGAATTGGGAGTGCTGATGTTGCGGCTTCTTCGGCCCCATCAACTGCGGTCTACAACTCCACAACATCGGAGATTTGCCAGCTCTTCGGCGCCTTCGACTTCACCGTCCACACGCCGGCCACTCGCCCGGCCTTCGAGTCCGTGGGCGACGGAATCAGCCTGGCGATTGGGAGCTTCCACTTCCAAGTTGGTCAGATGGGCACGCTTCGCATGCCTGATCATCCGACAGCACCGGCTTTTTCCCCGGCATCATGGTTCCCTCCATCGATTGGCACCCTCAGCAAGCTCAACGCTCCGATGGCAGTCGAGAACACAGTCAGCGACAACAGTCGCCACTCCGATCTAAGCGATCTGGCCACTGAAGATGGAACCTACGGTTCCGGATCCGAAAGTTGTGGAAGGAACAGCTTCCCTAATCACTTCATGTGCGCCGTCATCAACACGGGCGATACCTCCGCCAATCACGGCAACGGTGGCAACACCGGCAACGGCACCAATCCACCCAATCGTAGCAACGGTGGTAACACCGGCAACGGCACCGACCCACCCAACACCGGCAACGGTGGCAACGGCGGCAACGGCGGTAACGGTGGCAACGGAGTACAGTCGAACCTCCTAGCATGATCAACGAGCAAACTGGCGAACGCGTCATGATCAGGCTCAACGAGCAAGAGTGGGATCGCTGTCGCGAAGCGCTACGGGGTGCACCTCTACCCTTTGGGTCCCCGCAGGAACTGCTGATGGGCTACCACTGGCTCCTAAAAGAGGAATTCAAGCGCCAAAAACAAGCAATCGCACAACTTGAGGCGCGTAAAAAGGCAGCAAACGAATCAAGCCTTCGCCGGGCTGGGCTCTCCTCCTACAGAGGATCCTCCTCAAGAGGCAACGAGTACCTCGCCAAGAAGAGGCAGTCGCGGATGGCCCACCTCACCGAACAAGAGCGCATAGAAGCCGTGAAAGTCCTCGACTTCGGCTCTATGACAGTCGACACGAGAGGCAATGTGGTTCCCAGGACACCGCAAGCCGCGGTGACAGCAGCCACCATGTACCTCCTCAATAACCAGCCGCCAGCTGGAGATCCCCGAATGGCCATGCACCAATCTACGATCGCAGGCCTGGGGCTAATCGAGGCCGCCCTCGACAAGGAGCCGGTACCAGACCCAAAAAAGGGCAAAGCGCTACTCCTCGCCCTCGTCCAGTGATGATAGTCACGACCTGTCTTGACGCCGCCACTCACGGCAACACGATCGCGACTACGATGCACGCGACGACCTCACACAACGCAAGATCGACAAGTCAAGGGCACGACGTGCTCGGTTGACTGACTCGGAAGAGGAAGATGGGGAGCTCTGCGGCGCCAGATGCTTCAGCAGAGCCATTAGGCAGAAGCGAATGCCTAAAGGGTTTAAACTCCCATCAGAGAACCCGAAATTCGACAGTCCATAGGACCCTAAGATCTGGCTGGAGGACCACATCTCCTCTGTCAGGCTACACGGAGGCAGTCGAAGTACTGCCATGCAATGCTTGCAGCTACAGCTGCAGGGCGCCGCCCGAGCATGGCTCAATAACCTCCCACGCGGATCTATTCGCAGTTGGAATGAGCTGGTCTACAGCTTCGTGCGCAACTTTAAGGGAACGTACAAACGGCCCGCCTCAATCGAAGAACTGAGATGCTGCTAGCAAAGATCTGGCGAATCGCTGCGCTCTTACATCCAAAGGTGGTCCATCATCAAGAACTCCGCGGAGAACATCTCGGAAGACCGCGTGATTGATGCATTCAACGGTGGTGTCCGCCGCATGGAACTCAGGGAAGAGCTAGGCCGCTCAAAGCCCCAGACCATCGACCACCTGATGGCGATCACGAATCGGTGGGCCGATGGAGAAGATTCGGTGAAGAATCGTGTTCACTCTGACGAGGAGGCAGAACTCGAACGCAGACGCGACCGCCGGGGCAAGCATCGCATGCGCGTCTACGACGATCGCGATGACGTCAACATGGTCGCAGCCGGCTACGCTGATAGACGCGACGATAACCGCAATAGCGGATACCGCAGCGGCGGATACCGCGACTCCGGGAAAACCACACAAGTATGGCAACGCCGCACTCGCGATGAGGCACCCGGGACCTCCATCGAGGACAAACTGTCCGGGCCATGCACTGTACACTTCTACATCGACAAGCATGATGGCAAGAGAAAGTCCAGCCACCTCCTCAAGGACTGTCGCGAGTTCCTCAAGCTACACGAGGGATTGGTTCGAATGAACCACAACACAGTCGAAAGAGGCTATGGAGCCGCTCCAGGCAACAGATAACCCACACATGGATGAAATCTCTAGCGCCACCGGCAAAACTCCAGATGCAGAGAAGGACAACAATAAAATATCTACTGGCAAAGGTACCTAAGAGGGCCTTGGCGACTGAGAACAGTTGCTCTTCGAACAACTTCTCCCTAGCCGCAAAGGAGGCACGCAGATCCTCTTCGCGCTTCTGTGCATCATTACGAGCCGCGATTGCCTCGTCGCGCCCCTTCACAGCTACGTCTAACGTCTTTTCCAAGGTGGTAACGTTGCGCAGTAAAGCATTATGCTCAGCTACATGGCAACCAAAAGTTGACTATCAGTCGACTATACCAAAAAAGGGGAGGAGACGAAAAAGAATAAGTGTCGAACACTCACTTTCGACGACGCGGTGACGCGACTCCAGCATTGCATGCTGGCGGCCCATTGCCATCACCTGCTCCGCCACTTGCGCGATTTCCTTTACAAGGAGCTATCACACAAAACAAGGGATCAGAAAGGGCAACAGAAAACATCGACTTCCACATTAAAAAGAAAGGAAGATATACTTACATGGTCCTCTAGCGACTCCGAAGAGGTTTGCTGAACCGTCATCCGAGCAACCATTCGATGCCCCCCTACGTGAGGAGAGCTCGAAGAATTGTGCCCGGAGTGGGCCGCCGCCAGAGGAGAAGGAGCACGCTCGACCTCTACCTTGGCCCTTGAAGCCCGACTCCCGATTCTTTCAAAAACTCGATGTCGCCAGAAGATGATGATGCCTCTTGACTACAAGACCAAATCCACATTGAGAAAAGGGCAAACTCCAGGGAAAAACCAACAAGAAGAAAAACAGAAAAGAATGAATGACCTAGCAAACTTACCAGTTAAAGTTGTCAAGATCAAACATGGCCGCCGCCGATTCCGACGAAGACTCCTTGGGCAACCGCATATTCTTGCGAGAAGACGGTGCCACAACCCTCACAGGAACGGCTGGAATTGGTGACTCTGCGCCAACAGCCGTGCCTCCTGGAGTCAAAGGAGTCGACGTGTCAGAGTCCTCGCTACGCGAACGCTTGCGAGTATTCGGGCTCTCGGACTCGGGGGCTTCCTCTTCCACATCAGAAGGGACAATCGACTCAGACTCGTCCTCTTCCAAAGCTTCACGAGGAATAATCCCCTCAGGGAGAGGAGGCATACAAGGCGACACCGCCCAATCCTGCATACAAATGGAACAAGTAAGCAAACAAAAAAGCAATCGTGAAAATAAGCTACTGTGTAGCACAACTATACCTCGGGAGGAGGATTCGAAGCATCAAAAGGAGGAACAACTGGTTCGCTTGGAAGCACATCCTTGACAGTGCACTTCGTAACCAGTCGAATCCTCTTATGCACCTCACTCGCGGACATGCCATCGGCAGACACGGGAGTGGCATCATCAGCGCCACTCCATTGAAACATGGGGTGGACTCTAGCTTGGAGAGGCTGGACGCGATGATGCAGCCAAGTCCTGATAAGAGCGCAGCCTCCCTCTTCTGTGCCTATGTGACTTTCAAGGCCGCAGACGCGCTGATGCAGGACGTCCGTCTCCGCGAGTTCGCCAGGCATAACTACGTTCTTCCAAGAACGCATCTTCTTGCAGGGAGTCGCCGGATCGAAGGACGCGAGTCCAAAGTGCTCATCTTTGGCCTTCTGATCACGGACATAGAACCATTTGTCCCTCCATCCCTGGACGGACTTGGTAAGCTTGATGTTGAAGTAGGTGGCGTATGGGTCGACATGGATGCCGCAACCACCTACGTCATAAACTAAAGAGCCAGATGCATACTGACGCTTCAATTTACACAAGCGCTTGAAAAGACCAAGTGTGGCTCGATTCCGAGCCAGCACTCGCAAAGGGTGATGAAGCAGGTGATGTGAAGAATCGAATTTGGGGACAGCTGATGGAGCTAGAGCCCGTAGAAGCAAAGAAGACCCCTAAGAAAGTGGTGGAGAGGCAAGGAGAGACCTCGAATGACGAATGCGATAAACATCACTCGAAAACCAGCGGGAGGAGTAGGAATGGTCTCACCGCTGGGGACGCGTGCATCTGCGACTGCCACAGAGATAACTCCATCCTGGCGAAGAAGACGGAGATCCGACGCCTTGATAATGGAGGGACGCCATGCACCATTGGTCACGCGAGTGCCCGCGACCTTCTTCTTCACGCCGGTGGCGGTGCTGGTACCCGCAGCAGCGGAGCCACCCTTCTTCTTTGTCGCGGCGACGGTGGCCGCGGAATCAGCGACATCACCTCCTTTCTTTTTCCCCATTGCGTGGTGGCGATGAGAGCGCAGAAAGTAGCTTGGAAACGAGCGAAGGTGGTCCAGCACCGTGGAGGAGATGAGCGCAGGGAAAAGCAGAAGAACAGCAGTAATGGCGATGGCAGCAAGGAAGAAAGAGCGCAGATGGAAATACCGCCGCAGCACTGCTACTTAACCCCTGGGAGATGCAATCTAACGGCTGACAAAAACCCTATTGGACGCGTGGCACGCATCGCGTTGGACACGTGGAGAAGAGGAAGTGCGAACCATCCGCCCACTTCTACCATTACACGTGGAAATCGAGGAGGCGCAGTTAAAAATAAGATTACGCACGCCCAGTCAAATCAAAGTCAGAAAGTGGGACCCACCGCTCGTCACGTCCCGTCAAACTCGCTCACGTGAGCAACTGAGGTCATAAGCCTGGCGTCGACGCGTCACCAAGGCTACGCAGTGGAAAACTTCGACTATTTTTAGTCCTTGCTGGAGTCTTCGACTCCACCAAGCACTCGGGGGCTACTCCCATAGGGAGCGCTGGCCGCGCACCCTACGACTTTTTCTTTTCTTGTTGCAGGAACATGGACAATCACAAAAGCAAACCCAACCACTCGAAACACAGTTCGATTATGGACATGGGTTACTCCCATAGGGAGCGCCGGAAACAAATTCGACTGAAACAAGCAGGCAAAAGACGACAGCAGTCACGAAAGTATTTAGTCCTTGCCTAAGTCATCGACTGAAACAAGTAAGCAAAAAGACGACAGCAGTCGCAAAAGTTCTTTAGTCCCTGCCTGAGTCTTCGACTCAACCAGGCACTCGGGGGCTACTCCCATGGGGAGCGCTAGTTGCGCACCCTATGATTATTTGCACAAAAACTATGTGTTGATAACATCCGCACTCGCAACCTTTGGCGACACCGCCTCACAAATTTTCCCAACAAAGAGACTACGTCTCCTTGGACGCCCGAATCGTCTCCGCGATGATAAAATTTGGATGCCGCGCTTACGGCGTGAAGGTAAGACCTGAATAAGGCCTGGCAACGCATTTAATCACAAGACTACCAGAAATGTATCCGTGCCTACAGGCATGATGAACATGCCTTGACGGACGCGTCGAGTGCTCACACCCATATAACTGGAATTCGACTCCTGTAAGACCTCCGCGGCCTGAGTCGAATTACACCAGCACTTTTCCGGATTCGAGTCCGGGGACTTGAATTTGAGTAGATTGCTTTGTTTCACCCTAAGGTGGTTGACTGATACCGATACTTCGGTTATATCAGGCATGTATATCAACAATCCCTATGACACAAATAAAAGCAATCAAAATGTACTCATTTAGGCACTCGAAGGCTTCAAAAAGTCCACAGTCGAATCTACGATTCCACTGGACACTCGGGGGGCTACTGACATGGGTATACCCTACAGGTACTCGAGCTTGGTATATACGGTCCAAATACATACAGGCCTACGGTGTCACCAAGCCCGGATGGAGGGACTCGAGTAACCTACGGACTCTCGATTGCTTGAAGAACAAAAAGAAGCTAAAGATAGAAAGATTAGAGGGAAAACCCTAACTTGTAACCGACTCGACCTGCTACCCGAGACCTAGCCTATATATATAAAGGCTAGGAGGGGCGGCGAGAAGGACAAACGCAACCCTAGTTTCCACAACCTTCGCCAGATTACATCTGCGCACCATGGTAACTTTCGACTCCTTCAATAATTCCACGAGCAAACAAGTAGGAGTAGGGACCTCTACGAGGCCTGAACCTGGGTAAATCCTTTGTCCCCTGTGTGCTTGTTTGCTAGCCGATAGATGTCTCCAGCGCTCCCTCCTTCTCGAAAACCCAAGTCCATAACAATGGGCATTGACGAGTTAAACCCTCGTCAGTTAGTCTTCTGGAAAAATAGGATTTTCCGTATATTTTTCCGGATTTTCTGATCTTCGTGAATTTTGCCTCCAAACAGCACCTTTTCCATCAGAATCCTGACTGCAATGGTCCATGCTCCAAAAGTCATCAATCATGCAAAAACATATGAAATAACATAAGTATCACCTCTCAATACGAAATATATCAATGAATAATAGTGAATTAAGACATAGAATAGTGATGCAAAATGGACGTATCAACTCCCCCCAAGCTTAGACTTCGCTTGTCCCCAAGCGAACCTGAGCTCAATAAACATGACCTCAGGTTTATGGAGTGAAGAGTCGATAAAAGAATACGGACAAGAAGCATCACATTCATCAAAAGCATAGATCATAATAGAAGACAACTCACTATTATATAACTAAACTTGCAATGAGTAAAGGAAACACAATAAATATACATAGTGACATGGGTATACCCTACAGGTACTCAGGCTTGGTATATACGGTCCAAATACATACAGGCCTACGGTGTCGCCAAGGCCTGGACGGAGGGACTCGAGTAACCTACGGACTCTCGATTGCTTGAAGAACAAGAAGAAGCTAAAGATAGAAAGATTAAAGGGAAAACCCTAACTTGTAACCGACTCGACCTGCTACCCGAGACCTAGCCTATCTATATAAAGGCTAGGAGGGGGCAGCGAGAAGGACACACGCAACCCTAGTTTCCACAACCTTCGCCAGATTACATCTGTGCACCATTGTAACTTTCGACTCCTTCAATAATTCCACGAGCAGACAAGCAGGAGTAGGGACCTCTACGAGGCCTGAACCTGGGTAAAATCCTTTGTCCCCTGTGTGCTTGTTTGCTAGCCGATAGATGTCTCCAGCGCTCCCTCCTTCTCCAAAACCCAAGTCCATAACAATGGGCATTGACGAGTCAAACCCTTGTCAATTGGCGCCGACCGTGGGGATTGGGAGTGCTGATGTTGCAGCTTCTTCGGCCCCATCAACTGCGATCTACAACTCTGCAATAGCGGAGATTCGTCAGCTCTTCGGTGCCTTCGACTTCACCGTCCACACGCCGGCCACTCGCCCGGCCTTCGAGTCCGTGGGCGACAGAATCAGCCTGGCGATTGGGAGCTTCCGCTTCCAAGTTGGTCAGATGGGCATGCTTCGCATGCCTGATCAGCTAACAGCACCGGCGATTGCCCCGGCATCATGGTTCCCTCCATCGATCGGCACCCTCAGCGAGCTCAATGCTCCGGTGGCAGTCGAGCAGCGACAGTAGTCGCGACTCCGATCTAAGCAATCTGGCCACTGAAGATGGAACCTACGGTTCCGGATCTGAAAGTTGTGGAAGCAACAACTTCCCTAATCACTTCATGTGCGCCGTCATCAACGCGGGCGACACCTCCGCCAATCGCGGCAACAGTGGCAACACCGGCAACGGCACCGATCCACCCAATCGCGGCAACAATGGTAACACCGGCAGCGGCACCGACCCACCCAACGCCAGCAACAGTGGCAATGGCGGCAACAGCGGTAACGGTGGAAACGGAGGAGCAGTCGAACCTCCTAGCATGATCAACGAGCAAACCGGCGAACGCGTCGTGATCAGGCTCAACGAGCAAGAGTGGGATTGCTACCGCGAAGCCCTACGGGATGCACCTCTACCCTTCGGGTCCCCGCAGGAACTGCTGATGGGCTACCACTGGCTCCTAAAAGAGGAATTCAAGCGCCAAAAACAAGCAATCGCGCGACTTGAGGCGCGTAAAAAGGCAGCAAGCGAATCAAGCCTTCGTCGGGCTGGGCTCTCCTCCTACGGAGGATCCTCCTCAAGAGACAACGAGTACCTCGCCAAGAAGAGAAAGTCGCGGATGGCCCACCTCACCGAACAAGAGCACATAGAAGCCGCGAAAGTCCTCGACTTCAGCTCTATGACAGTCGACACGAGAGGCAACGTGGTTCCCAGGACACCACAAGCCGCGGTGACATCAGCCACCATGTACCTCCTCAATAACCAGTCACCAGCTGGAGATCCCTGAACGGCCATGCACCGATCTATGATCGCGGGCCTGGGGCTAATCGAGGCCGCCCTCGATAAGGAGTCAGTACCAGACCCAAAAAAGGGCGAAGCGCTAGCAAAGCGCTACTCCTCGCCCTCGTCCAGTGATGACAGTCACGACCTGTCTCGACGCCGCCGCTCACGGCGACACGATCGCGACTACGATGCACGCGACGACCTCACACAACGCAAGATCGACAAGTCAAGGGCACGATGTGCTCGGTCGACTGACTCGGAAGAGGAAGATGGGGAGCTCTGTGGCGCCAGATGCTTCAGCAAAGCCATTAGGCAGAAGCGAATGCCTAGAGGGTTTAAACTCCCACCGGAGAACCCGAAATTCGACGGTCTACAGGACCCTAAGATCTGGCTGGAGGACCACATCTCCTCCGTCAGGCTACACGGAGGCAGTCGAAGTACTGCCATGCAATGCTTGCAGCTACAGCTGTAGGGCGCCGCCCGGGCATGGCTCAATAACCTCCCACGCGGATCTATTCGCAGTTGGTATGAGCTGGTCTATAGCTTCGTGTGCAACATTAAGGGCACGTACAAACGACCCGCCTCAATTGAAGAACTGAGATGCTGCCAGCAAAGATCTGGCGAATCGCTGCGCTCTTACATCCAAAGGTGGTCCATCATCAAGAACTCTGCGGAGAACATCTCGGAAGACCGCGCGATTGATGCATTCAACAGTGGTGTTCGCCGCATGGAACTCAGGGAAGAGCTAGGCCTCTCAAAGCCCCAGACCATCGACCACCTGATGGAGATCGTGAATCGGTGGGACGATGGAGAAGATACGGTGAAGAATCGTGTTCACTCTGACGTGGAGGCAAAACTCGAACGCATACGCGACCGCCGGGGCAAGCGTCGCATGCGTGTCTACGACGATCGCGATGACGTCTACATGGTCGAAGCCGGCTACAGCGATAGACGTGACGAAAACCGCAACAGCGGATACCGCAGTGGCGGATACCGTGACTCCGGGAAAACCACGCAAGTATGGCAACGCCGCACTCGCAATGAGGCACCCGCGACCTCCATCGAGAACAAACTGTCCGGGCCATGCACTGTACACTTCTACATGGACAAACATGATGGCAAGAGAAAGTCCAGCCACCTCCTCAAGGACTGCCGCGAGTTCCTCAAGCTACACGAGGGATTGGTTCGAATGAACCGCAACGTAGTCGAAAGAGGCTACGGAGCCGCTCCAGGTGCCGTGGCACATGGAGCACCACCACCACCACCCGGGCCACCCCCGAACGGAGCTGCACCGGACCAGCACCACGGAGGCGAACCGTACCCACGGGCCATGGGTACCATGATGATCCAAAAGGGGCGCCCCTCCAATAGGGTGTAGAAGGCCATAATTCGCCAAGTCAACTTGGCCACACGCTCGCCACCATCCACCACTGAGTACCTTAGTGGCAGTGAGTCATGCATTACCTTCGACAAACATGACCACCCGCCTCAAGTACCTCGCCCAGGTCATTGCCCCCTCGTACTCGAGGCACAAATTGGAGGCTTCGACATGAGTCACGTCTTCATGGACGGCAGAAGCTGCATCAACCTCATATTCGCGAGAACCTTGCGAGCAATGAGGATCCCTCTAACCTGCTTGGAGGCATCGGACACAACGTTCCACGGCATCGTCCCAGGGAAAGGCGTATACCCCCTAGGCAAAATCAACCTCGAAGTCATCTTTGGCATGCCGAAGAACTTCCGGCGCGAGCGCATCGACTTTGAGGTCGTCGACTGGCCCTCACAATACCATTGCATCCTCGGGCGCGTCGCATTCGCCAGGTTCATGGCAGTACCCCTCTACGCCTACCTGCAGATGAAAATGCCAGGTCCCAACGGTGTCATAACGATCAACGGGAACTTTGAGCAATCTGACGCTTGCGACAGGGAATTCAACAGAATCTCCCAGTCCTTCGGTATGCAGGAGGAACTCGCAAGACTGAAGGAGACGACAGACAACAGTCTGCCTCCCTTGAGTAGGCCAAGCTCACCTGATCTCTCCTTCAACTCGTCCGTGCACACAAAGAAGGTGCAGGTCCATCCATCGGATCCCGCCAAGACGGCCCACATCGCCAACAACTTGAGTCCCGCATAGGAACTCGCGCTCGTCGAATTCCTCCGTGAGCACTGGGAAATTTTTGCCTGGTGTCCTGGGGACATGCCAGGAGTTCTCAGGGAATTCGCCGAGCACGCACTCAACATCAACCCAGACGCAAGGCCAGTCAAGCAAAAAATCAGGTGACTGTCTGAGCCACGAGCGCAGGCAGTCGGAATGGAGATCAACAGACTCCTCGAGGCCAAGTTCATACGTGAGATCAAGGAAAGCACTTGGCTCGCCAATACGGTGCTGGTACCAAAAAAGGACACAAACATCCTACGGATGTGTGTGGACTTTACTTCTTTAAACAAGCACTGCCCAAAAGATCACTTTCTGCTGCCACGGATCGACTAGATCATCGAATCCACCGCAGGATGCGAGCGCCTCTGCTTCCTTGACGCCTACTCAGGCTATAACCAAATTCGAATGAAGGAGGAAGATCAGGAGAAAACAGTGTTTACAACGCCCTTTGGTGTGTTCTGCTACAACACAATGCCCTTCGGGCTAAAAAACGCGGGAGCCACCTACCAGCAATGCATGCAGGCTTTCCTCAAGGAACAACTAGGTCGCAACATCCAATTCTATGTCGACGACATAGTAATCAAGACCAAGGAGGAAGCCTCTCTAATCGATGATTTGCGCAAAACCTTCGCCAACCTCGACCGCTACTGGATCAAGCTCAATCCGGACAAATGCGCCTTCGGCGTACCATCTGGGCAGCTACTCGGATACCTCATCTCCACGAGGGGGATCGAGGCGAACCCGAAGAAGATAAAAGTCATACTGGCGATGGAGAAGCCAAAGAACATAAGAGGCGTCCAGCAACTGGCCGGACAAATCGCGGCCCTCAGTCGATTTATCAGTCGGATGGGTGAAAACGCACTTCCCTTCTACCAGCTCCTCCGCAAAGCCGAAAAAATCGAGTGGACCAATGAAGCACAAGAAGCATTCGAAGATCTCAAGCGCCATATCCACCTCGCGATCTGGTGACTCCACGAGAAAGGGAACCACTGTTGCTATACATCTCCGCCACCAACCAGGTGGTCAGCACAGTGCTCGTCGTCGAGCGAGCCGAGGAAAACAAAGTCCATGGCGTACAACGCCCGGTATACTACCTCAGCGAGGTCCTCACGCCAACAAAACAGCGGTACCCGCACTACCAGAAGCTGGCGTACAGCGTCTTATGACCGCCCGGCGACTGCGCCACTACTTCCAGGAACACCCAATCGTGGTAGTCAATGACGCCCCGTTGGGGCATATCCTCAATAACCCCGACGCCACGGGGCGAGTCGCGCTTTGGGAAATAGAGCTGTCTCCACGAGACATCACATACGAAAAACGCGACGCCATCAAGTTGCAAGTGCTCCCTGACTTTCTCGTGCACTGGATGGAGAACCAGCTCCCGGACAAGCCAGATATGTCCTACCTCTGTACAATGCACTTCGATGGGTCCAAACGGAAAGATGGAGCAGGTGCAGGTGTCATATTGACATCACCTCAAGGGGACAAGCTGAAATATATCCTGCGAATGCAGTTCACAGCCTCAAACAACGAGGCTGAATACGCAGCCCTGTTACATGGGATGAGGATGGCGAAAGCTTGCGGCGCCAAAAGGCTCATCATATATGGCGACTCCAAATTGGTCGTCAACCAAACAATGCACGAGTGCGACGCACTGAACGACAACATGATCGCGTACCGTGACCTCTACGATACACTCGAGGGAGACTTTGATGGTTGCGAGTTGCGACACATAGGTCGCGAAAGCAACGAGGAGGCGGACACACTCGCCAGCATAGGCTCTACCTGCGCCCCCATACCACCTGGGGTATTTCTCGAGCGCATATGCGAACGCTCCATCAAGCCAAAGGCCGCAGAGAAGAAAACAAGCGCAGCAACGGACTCGGAGGCTACGCCACCCAATGAGAAAATGGCACTCGATGACTTGGAGTTGGACACAGGACTCGAGGGACCAATGAGCATCATGATGATCGAGCAATCTTGGACGCAGTCGTACATTACGTACCTCCTCAGCAAGAGACTACCGGACGATCCGACAGATGCACGGCACATCGCGCGGTGCTCCAAGGCATTCGCCGTTCTCAACGGCGAACTGTATAAACGCAACATCACAGGAGTGCTACAATGATGCGTCTCCATGGCTGACGGAAGAGCAATACTCCTCGACATCCATGAAGGGACCTGCGGGCACCACGCAGGCGGTCGCACCCTCGTCGCCAAAGCTCTACGAGCTGGATTTTACTGGCCCACGACCATGCGCGACGCCAAGGACATAGTCCAAAAATGCAATGCTTGCCAGCGATTCGCGGACAAGCCACACGCACCAGGCGCAGAGCTACCGCCTATTCCATTGGCCTGGCCCTTCGCACAATGGGGGCTTGATATGGTTGGCAAGCTGCCAAGATCCTCGCGTGGAGGCTACGTCTACCTCTTGGTGGCAGTCGACAAATACACCAAGTGGATCGAGGCCATGCCAATGACCAACCAATCAGGGAACAGCGCAGTCAAGTTCTTCGAGTCCATCGTCTACCGTTTTGGCGTGCCACACAGTATTATTACCGACAACGGTACGAACTTCACATCCAAGGAGTTCCAAGAATTCTGCGAGAACCTGGGGATCAACATCAGCTACGCCTCAGTAGCACATCCACAGACCAACGGTCAGGTGGAAAAAGAAAACGGGCTTGTCTGCAGCGGCATCAAGAAGCGACTCCTGCGACCACTCGAACAAGCGGCGGGTTGCTGGCCAGATGAGCTGCAATCCGTACTCTAGAGTCTACGTACAACTCCAAACAGTGCCACGGGCTACACGCCATTTTTTATGGTGCACGGAGTAGAGGCAGTGCTACCAGCTGAGGTACGATACAAAGCGCCACGCGTGGTCACTTACAGCGAACAAGAGTCATCCCTCGCACTCGAGGATTCCGTCGACCTCCTTGACAAAGCAAGGGAAATCGCCGCAGAAAGATCAACGATCTACCAGCAGAACCTACGCAACTACCACAGTAGAAGGCTTCGCCCCAGATCCTTTGTCGAAGGTGACTTGGTCCTGCGACTGAAGCAGCAGGGGCATCTCAAGCTCGAGTCCCCCTGGGAAGGACCGTACGTGATTACAGAAGTAATCCCAGGTGGCGCCTATCGCATTCAAGATTTAGAGACAGGAGTCGCATACTCCAACCCTTGGAACGTCGCACAACTGCGACGCTTCTACCCTTAGTCATTTTTTCTTTACTTTTACATCGCAAATAAGGCTACTCAGCCAAGGCTACTTAGCCGAACATTGTACTTCGTACTATTCTTCGAATAAATAAAAGCTAAGTGCCCTGAAACTCTGTGCTCTCCTTTACTTTGTCAATTTTCATACTCGGGGGCTACGCCACCCTATACACATATGTTCCTTGAACAAAAACGCGGCATCCTGAGTAGCTGGCACATCAATCGAACCCCTTAACACAAACTCAACCCAGCTGCAATGCACCTGACAGGTTGACAAGGGAACGAGATAAAAAGATGGCCAGGCTAAAGAAAAGGACTCGCATAAGTGCAACTCACCCCACACTTACAAAGCTATTTGTACACATTCAACAATAAATTATCTACAAATATATATGAACTTTACAACACAAGTACACTTATGTGCAGGATACATATTTGGCTACCCTTGCAACAGAAGAACATTAGTTTGTTCCTCGAAGAAGTCGACGATCTCCTCGGCTGGGCGGTCCACTGCCTGATAGTGTGGCACCATATTCCAGGAAGATCCCGCTGGTGGCGTCGGTGGCCCAGAGGCAATGGCGGCGACATCCACGTCAGGCATGTGCAAACGCACCATTGAGAGGGGCAGCCTTGGCACCAGTCACCAACTGCTGCCTCACGCACTCGCGTACCATGGACATATCTTGAAATTTGGTCAGGAGAGCCAGCAGGCTTGATGGAGTGTCATCCAACAGGAACATCGCCCGATAGATGTTCTTCAAACACAACTGCGACTTCTTCAGGAAGAGCAGCACTCGCGAGGCGTGATCCTGCAGGGTCGCCAATGCAGTCGCACGATCATGATCTACCCAGAAGTATCCACTCTCCTGAAGTTGCTCCTGAGTGAGATCATGAAGGCGGATGGCAATCCTATCCCTCTCCTCCTGCGGATGGCGTGTGCTAACAACTACACAAAGTAGCATCAACAGCATGAGTACAATGTACCATTGCGACTAACTACAAAGGAAAATATGAGGATGAGCAAACTAACACTTAAACTGGTCACCCAGCTGCGTCACCTCGCCAAGCAGATATTGCTCGTGGGCAACGGCTTTTTCAGCCTTCGACTTCCACACGTCCGCGCTACCGTGGATCACGGGCAACTCACGCTCCAGTTGCTTAACGCGATCATGAAGTCGCGAAAGCAAAGACAGCTCCTCTACCCTGGAGCGCGGTGGTGCCACTATATCCTCAAGAGATGGCGAGTCATGGGTTCCCCCCACAGGACCACTTGACGTACCCTACCAAAAAAGTCAAGCCAGAGGCAAATAAGGCGACCAACTTAACACAAAGTCAAAACTAACAGATGCATTCAGGATCAGCATAAAGTATCCATAAACACACTCGCCAGTAGGCATGTTCTCCAATCAAAAGGACAATTCATCAACTATTACAAAAACTAACTACGGAGCAGCTGGCTTCTTCGACTTCGACGGCTTCGGGGGCTTCATCAAGTCCGTGGAAGTATCAGACGCCGCTGACTTTCCGCCAGCTCCTGAGGCCGAAGCCTTCGCGACCTTCTTAGCATGCTGGAGCTCCTCCGAATACTTGGCAACGGTATTTATCAAGGAATGGCCATATTTGGCACAGGCAGTCGCAAAGGGAGCGAATACTACCTGATGACCATCCGCGCCAACAGGCATCGTCTTCGACACCTCAGAGGGATCTATCTCGACTCCGTGGGCTTGCACCATGGCAAGTGACACGGTCGTGCCAGCCGCACGGAGGGAGTTCTTGTATGTGACAGGCACACCCCCGGCGAGTGACCCCACCAGCTCGTCCACATTGTCGACCAGCTACGCCTTCGGCATCAACTCCTCCCGGAGGCGACTAAGGGTGACCTTGGCCTTGGACAACATATTTTGGACAGCGGCACTACGGTCCTCGACTGCAGACACCGCGCCCGCCAGAGCGTCATCGCGACAAAGGCCCTGCGGGTCAAAGCTCAAATCGCCAGCATCTGCACAGAAAACCCACACATGGATGAAATCTCTAGCGCCACCGGCAAAACTCCAGATGCAGAGAAGGACAACAATAAAATATCTACCGGCAAAGGTACCTGAGAGGGCCTTGGCGACTGAGAACAGTTGCTCTTCGAACAACTTTTCCCTAACCGCAAAGGAGGCACGCAGATCCTCTTCGCGCTTCTGTGCATCATTACGAGCCGCGATTGCCTCGTCGCGCCCCTTCATAGCTGCGGCTAACGTATTTTCCAAGGTGTCAACGTTGCGCATTAAAGCATTATGCTCAGCTACATGGCAACCAAAAGTTGACTATCAGTCGACTATACCAAAAAAAAGGGGAGGAGACGAAAAAGAATAAGTGTCGAACACTCACTTTCGACGACGTCGGTGACGCGACTCCAGCATTGCATGCAGGCGGCCCATTGCCATCACCTGCTCCGCCACTTGTGCGGCTTCCTTTACAAGGAGCTGTCACACAAAACAAGGGGTCAGAAAGGGCAACAGAAAACATCGACTGCCACATTAAAAAGAAAGGAAGATATACTTACATGATCCTCTAGCGACTCCGAACAGGTTTGCTGAACCGTCATCTGAGCAACCATTCGATGTCCCCCTACGTGAAGAGAGCTCGAAGAATTGTGCCCGGAGTGGGCCGCCGCCGGAGGAGAAGGAGCGCGCTCGACCACTACCTTGGCCCTTGAAGCTGCAACTCTCGATTCTTTCAAAAACTCGACGTCGCCAGAAGATGACGACGCCTCTTGACTACAAGACCAAATCCACATTGAGAAAAGGGCAAACTCCAGGGAAAAACCAACAAGAAAAACAGAAAAGAATGAATGCCCTAGCAAACTTACCAATTAAAGTTGTCAAGATCAAACATGGATGTCGCCGATTCCGACGAAGACTCCTTGGGCAATCGCATCTTCTTGCGAGAAGACAGTGCCACAGCCCTCACAGGAACGGCTGGAATTGGCGACTCCACGCCAACAGCCGAGCCTCCTGGAGTCGAAGGAGTCGACGCGTCAGAGTCCTCGCTACGCGAACGCTTGCGAGTATCCGGACTCTCGGACTCGGGGGCTTCCTCTTCCACATCAGAAGGGACAGTCGACTCAGACTTGTCCTCTTCCAAAGCTTCACGAGGAATAATCCCCTCAGGGAGAGGAGGCATACAAGGCGACACCGCCCAATCCTGCATACAAACAGAACAAGTAAGCAAATAGAAAAGCAATCGTGAAAATAAGCTACTGCGTAGCACAACTATACCTCGGGAGGAGGATTCGAAGCATCAAAAGGAGGAACAACTGGTTCGCTTGGAAGCACATCCCAATAGCAGCACTTCAGAACGGTGAATCCTCTTATCCACCTCACTCGCAGACATGCCATCGGCAGACATGCGAGTGGCATCATTAGCGCCACTCCATTGAAACATGGGATGGACTCTAGCTTGGAGAGGCTGGACGCGATGGTGCAGCCAAGTCCTGATAAGAGCGCAGCCTCCCTCTTCTGTGCCTATGCGACTTTCGAGGTCGCAGACGCACTGATACATCACGTCCGTCTCCGCGAGTTCGCCAGGCATAACTACGTTCTTACAAGAATGCATCTTCTTGCAGGGAGTCGCCGGATCGAAGGGAGCGAGTCCAAAGTGCTCATCTTTGGCCTTTTGATCACGGACATAGAACCATTTGTCCCTCCATCCCTAGATGGACTTGGTAAGCTTGATGTAGAAGTAGGTGGCGGATGGGTCGACATGGATGCCGCAACCACCTACGTCATAAACTAAAGTGCCAGATGCAGACTGACACTTCAATTTAAACAAGCGCTTGAAAATACCAAAGTGTGGCTCGATTCCGAGCCATCACTCGCAAAGGGTGATGAAGCAGGTGATGTGGAGAATCGAATTTGGGGACAGCTGATGGAGCTGGAGCCCGTAGAAGCAAAGAAGACCCCTAAGAAAGGGGTGGAGAGGCAAGGAGAGACCTCGAATGACGAATGCGAGAAACATCACTCGAAAACCAGCGGGAGGAGTAGGAATGGTCTCACCGCTGGGGACGCGCGCATCTGCGACTGCCGCAAAGATAACTCCATCCTGGCGAAGAAGACGGAGATCCGACGCCTTGATAATAGAGGGGCGCCATGCACCATTGGTCACGCGAGTGCCCGCGACCTTCTTCTTCACGCCGGCGGCAGCGCTGGTGCCCGCAGTAGAGGAGCCACCCTTCTTCTTCTTCGCGGCGACGGTGGCCGCGGAATCAGCGGCAGCACCTCCTTTCTTTTTCCCCATTGCGCGGCGGCGATGAGAGCGCAGAAAGTAGCTTGGAAACGAGCGAAGGTGGTCCAGCGCCATGGAGGAGATGAGCGCAGGAAAAGCGTAAGAAAAGAAGAATGGCGATGGCGAGAAGGAAGAAAGAGCGCAGATGGAAAATTACCGCTGCAGCACTGCTACTTAACCCCTGGGAGATGCAATCTAACGGCTGACAAAAACCCTATTGGACGCATGGCATGCATCGTGTTGGACACGTGGAGAAGAGGAAGCGCGAACCGTCCCACCACTTCTACCATTATGCGCGGAAATCGAGGAGGCGCAGTTAAAAATAAGATTACGCACGCCTAGTCAAATCAAAGTCAGAAAGTGGGACCCACCACTCGTCACGTCCCGTCAAACTCGCTCACGCAAGCAACTGAGGTCATACAAGCGTCAGCACTGACGTCACCAAGGCTACGCAGTGGAAAACTTCCACTATTTTTAATCCTTGTTGGAGTCTTCGACTCCACCAAGCACTCGGGGGCTACTCCCATAGGGAGCGCTGGCCGCGCACCCTATGACTTTTTCTTTTCATGTTGCAGGAACATGGACAATCACAAAAGCAAACCCAACCACTCGAAACACAGTTCGATTATGGACATGGGTTACTCCCATAGGGAGCGCTAGAAACAAATTCGACTGAAACAAGCAGGCAAAAGACGACAACAGTCGCGAAAGTATTTAGTCCCTGCCTGAGTCATCGACTGAAACAAGTAAGAAAAAAGATGACAGCAGTCGCAAAAGTTATTTAGTCCCTGCCTGAGTCTTCGACTCAACCAGGCACTCGGGGGCTACTCCCATAGGGAGCGCTGGTCGCGCACCACATGATTATTTGCACAAAAACTGTGTGTTGATAACATCCGCACTCGCAACCCTTGGCGACACCGCCTCACAAATTTTTCCTACAAAGAGATTACGTCTCCTGGGACGCCCGAATCGTCTCCGCGATGATAAAATTCGGATGTCGTGCTTACGGCGTGAAGGTAAGACCTAAATAAGGCCTGGCAACGCATTTAATTGCGCACTACCAGAAATGTATCCGTGCCTACAGGCACGATGAACATGCCTTGACGGACGCGTCGAGTGCTCACACCCATATAACTGGAATTCGACTCCTGTAAGACCTCCGCGGCCTGAGTCGAATTACGCCAAAGATTTTTCCTCGGATTCGAGTCCGGGGACTCGAATTTGAGTAGATTGCGTTGTTTCACCCTAAGGTGGTTAACTGATACCGATACTTCGGTTATATCAGGCACATATATCAACAATCCCTATGACACAAATAAAAGCAATCGAAATGTACTCATTTAGGCACTCGAAGGCTTCAAAAAGTCCCCAGTCGAATCTACGATTCCACTGGACACTCGAGGGCTACTGACATGGGTATACCCTATAGGTACTCGAGCTTGGTATATACGGTCCAAATACATACGGGCCTACGGTGTCGCCAAGGCCCGGATGGAGGGACTCGAGTAACCTACAGACTCTCGATTGCTTGAAGAACAAGAAGAAGCTAAAGATAGAAAGATTAAAGGGAAAACCCTAACTTGTAACCGACTCGACCTGCTACCCGAGACCTGGCCTATCTATATAAAGGCTAGGAGGGGGCAGCGAGAAGGACACACGCAACCCTAGTTTCCACAACCTTCACCAGATTACATTTGCGCACCATTGTAACTTTCGACTCCTTCCATATTTCCACGAGTAGACAAGCAGGAGTAGGGACCTCTACGAGGCCTGAACCTGGGTAAAATCCTTTGTCCCCTGTGTGCTTGTTTGCTAGCTGATAGATGTCTCCAGCGCTCCCTCCTTCTCCAAAACCCAAGTCCATAACAATGGGCATTGACGAGTTAAACCCTCGTCACATAGAGTGAATCATAATTGATAATGGCAAACTTAGCTCTTGGTCGAAGAATAGTTGATAATTTGCTGGAGTTCATAAATAGCTGGTTTTTCAATGATAGCTTTCAAAGTAGTAAACATCAAGATAAGAGCAATGTGCAAAACAAGGAACATAAAAAACATGATTGAATAAATCATCATATGAATGAATGAAACACATCAACTCAAAATACTTGCTGAGATAGAAGGGAGTAGGTTTACTGACTCAATTACAAAGTAAAAGAAAGGGCCCTTCAAAGAGGGAAGCAGGGATTGCAAGTCTCATAAAGAGCTCCCAAAAATTATGATACTTACTAGCTTTCAGCTCTCATTGCCCCTATCATAGGCATCTTTAGGTGATTAAGGTTAAAGTGAGGTCCAATCTGAGTTATATGCTTGACAGACTATAAACTGAAAATCCCAAGTCCCTTGAGTACGAGGGCCGCTCCTCATGCTACTCAACTTTAGTTACCGGTAAGTTCTTGTCATCGTAAGTATGTGTGTATCATTGAGAACCGCCAACGGGGTACCCCTTGCCTGATGATACGGAAGAACCCCATATCAAAATGACAAGACAAGCAGACAATGAGTATCTCAGCAATCTTCTTATTTACCATGGGAAAATGGTGCTTTTTTCTCTCTTTCCTCTTTTCATAGAACTCTTTTTTTCTTTTCTTTTTCTCAATAGCTATCTCTCTCTTTTTTATAAGAAGAATGCTTCATAGATATCATTATGGTTACGCTGCAGGTTTCCACCATGTCAGCATGGATTAGACCAGCGGCCCAGGCGTTTCTCTAACACACATACATAACTCCATGGACTTACAAGCTCCCCTTTTATTTCACACCGACGACATCCGCAAACAAAAGAGCAAGGTATCAACTAGGTATATATTTACAAGTGTTGAAAGCGTTCCCCGTGACAGCACGGTTCTGCTAATCCCCGGCCTATAATTTGCAAGCATATAACTTCCATGGAGAGTTCACAATGGTTCAGGTTTATTAAGTGCAAGAAAGTAAAGTGTGCCATCAAGTTCATGAGAGCTTTAATCACTAATTTTCACATAACAAGTTTAATTTGGGAGGTAGACAAAACAGGAATTTACTTGGAATAGCAATAATGCTACTAGGTAGGTATGGTGGACACAAATGGCAAAGGTTTTGGTTTAAAGGAGGTGGATGCACGATAAGAAATCCCTCTCGGTACAGGTTTTTGGCTAGCAAGGCTGGGTAGCAAGTATAAGAGTTGAAGGAAACAAACAAACATACAAATGATAAAGACAAACATGCAATCTTTCTTGGAAGCACAAAAGATCTTAACTAGAGAATACTAGACTTATGAGCAAATCAAGAAAGAAAGATGATGAAATTATTTTTCTCTCGAGTACTTCTATCTTTTTCTTTTCAACTCTCAAAAAGGTGTTGCTACTGACCGAGCCAGGTTTGCCAAAACCAACTAAATTAACTCAATGATCCCAAAGTGCTACCAATACTAACAACAAGATCAATCATATAACCACGAATTGAAAACTAACATAAGCTATGCAAAATAGTGAATGATAGAACTTCTCATTAATATTCCATAACGGAAACTCACACCAAGGGATACAAATCTAACGAGAGAGGGGACACTTCCATAATGCAAACCATACTACAAAATAACTCCTCTATTCATGATATGACTCTACTAACAACGTAAAAAGATAGAAGATAGTGATGTGATACCGCGACACTCCCCCAAGCTTGGAACAAACCAAGGGGATGCCAAACCTGATGACGAATTACTCCTTAGGTGGTGGTGGGATCTTCTCATCTTTGTCCGTCTTCCAAGGTAAAGGCTTCCCATCAACAAAGGACATCGTGGTTTCCAACATCCTGAAACTTGCAGCAACACTTATGAGTTTAAATCTAGCCTCATACTCACAGTTTTGATTTTGAACGTCATAGAACTGTGCTTGCAGTTCATTGGTTGTTTGGCGGAGTGCGAGGACTTTGTCTTTGAGTTTAGTAGTCTCCTTTTGGTGCTCGGTGATGAGTTCAGAACATATCTTATGGATGATATCCACTTCACGCTCCGCCATCTTCTTGTACCTAAAGACTTCTTGTTCCAATGCTTTCATCCTGTCCTCCAGACTTCCATCACCTTTAGGGCCGTGAACCTCTTTAATCCGAACCTCCCCACCTTCGAGCAATAACTCCTTGGGATGAATCTTCAATTCTCTCATGTATGGGTTGATGATATCTTCCAAGGAATCTCCCTTAACTAATCCAGTGGAAGACATTGAAGCTACAAATCTGAGATTTACCTAGCAGAAAACAGATCGAAACAAAAACATGACGAAAACACGATATACGGATCTCGGGGGATCCGGGGGGTTATATATTACGAAGTTTCATATCAAAAGGAAGGTACTGGAAGAAAACGAGTCGGACGCGGAGTCCTGGGTGGCCTCGCCACCTGGTGGCGCGGCCAGGGGTGGGCCCACGCCATGGGGTGGTGTGGGACACCCCGGCTCTGGTTCCGTCCCTTTTTCGCTTCAAAACTTTCCTTATTGACTGAAAACTTCAAAAATATAGTTGGATTGTATTTTCACGGAACTTTTCTTACCAGAACTGTTACCTATTTGGAAAAAGACTCTACAGGTCTCTAAATTTGGTATTTAGTGGATCCTTCCGGAGTCATCTCTTGAATATCATCGATATCTTCATCTTCATATACTTATTACTTGAGTCAAAAAACCTTTCTCTTCCTTAGTACACCATTGTCTCCACTTCGTGGAAATTTCTTTCACACAAAACTCCACACAGTTCTCATTAGCAACATTAGTATATAAGAAGTGATAAAACCTTTTGAGTCCAACTTCAACTGAAAACCATCAAAACAAAAACTACTATAGCAACTCCTTCTGAAAACCCAAAAAGAATTCAAAAAGGAAATCGAATAAAGAAGCAAATGCATGAGTGGCTAAATCTCTCAAAACAGACCAGCAGGTAAAGATCAATTTTTTCGAAAATCTTCTGTTGCTCAAATCAAAAAGTGCAAAACTAACGAAAGTTAAATAACAACCTGGGGCAGAAGCACAAAAAAATTACAGCTCAATACGACAGACAGAGGTCTCTCACGAATTTTTACGGTGAAGCACAAAAAATCTGTTTCGGGACAGCAACTTCCCCAAATATTACTTCTTTCTCATTAGAGGTTGATCTTGACACAAAAACCAAAAAAAACTGATAAGGAGCGGTTATTACCGAAGTAATAACTTCCAAAACTCTTTCTTTAAGCAAACTGAAAGCAAAAACAAACTGAAAGCAAAAACAAACAAATTGGGTTGTCTCCCATAAAGCTCTTTCTTTATAGCCTTTAAGATGGGCATGATAATTTTGAGGAAGCTCTCATAGGGATATGAATTGAAGTGAAAGAGAGCATTAAGAAGCAAACACACACACACATTTAAGTCTAACCCACTTCCTATGCAAGGGAATTTTGTAAACAAACAAGTCCTTGAAACCAGAGGCTACTTGCATAAGAAGGCAAAAGAAGTGCAACATAAAAACTTTCAGCATAAAGCGAGGAAACTTGATATTATTGAGATACATAAGAACACTTTTCCCTCTCCCATAGTAGCTTTCAGTATCATACATAAACTTAACAATATAGCTATCACAAGGACCATCATAGAAATGATCACTTATTCTAATAGAAAACACGGAAATACTAGCTCTCATAACACTATTTTGTGAAACAATATTAGAGGTATCCTTACAAAGGATAGTGTGTCCCTCTTTTTCATATTTAGTGACAAGGTCTTTCACACTTGCTATTATAGGTTCATCAACCATTTGTTTATCAGGTTCAATAGCTTTACTCATACTTTCACTAACCCTACTAGCTATCATAGAATGTTCCTTTACCTTGACTGGAAAAGGCATTTTCTCAATATAAGGTTCAGGTAAAACATGATTAGCAGTATAAACTTCAGTATTTCTTGTAGGAACACTCTTAGCAATATCTTTATAAGGTTCATGATACGTATTCCACTTCTTTTTAGGCACTTCAATATAGGAAGCAAAAGCCTTAAAATAAGAAGCAATAGCTTGAGAGTCTAGACCATAAGCATTTTTAATATTTTGAAAGTCATCAGTTCCCATAAAAGATTCAATGCATTCATGATCATAATTTATACCTGACTTTCTACCTTTGTCATTCTCCCAAGCTTCAGCATTGTCTTGAATACGGTCCAGAAGATCCCATTTAGCTTCTTCTTTCATGCGAGTGAATGATCCAAAACAAGAAGCATCCAATAAATTTTTATCATGTAGAGGTAGCCTTGCATAAAAGTTATTGATAATAATATTGTTGGGGAGCTCATGAATGGGACATTTGAGCATTAGTAACTTCAATCTCCCCCAAGCTTGAGCTATACTCTCTCCATCAAGAGGCCAAAAGTTGTATATTTGATTTCGATCTTTATGAATCTCACTAGGAGGACAAAACTTTGAATAAAAGAGAGGCACTATTTACTCCCATTCCAGAGCTTGACCATTCTTCAGCAGCTTATACCATTCCTCAGCTCTTCCTTTTAGTGATAATGAGAATAACTTCTTCTTAACTTGATCTGTAGTAATACCTGCACACTTGAACAACCCACATAACTCGTGTATAAAGAGTAAATGATCACCAGGATGGACAGTTCCATCTCCAACATAGTAGTTATCCATAACACGATCAATAATTCTTGTAGGTATTTTGAAAACATCTTTCTCAGCAGGTGGTGGCTTATCTACTACCTTAGCAGTGGTAGTAGCATTACCAAATAAGAACCTCAGCGAATTATCCATAACGAAAATAAAGCAACTAGCAGAAGTAAACAATACTCACAGTAGAAGTTTCCTTTACCAGTTCCACTCTCCAATAGCGCTTCACTCCCTGGCAACGGTGCCAGAAAATAGTCTTGATGACCCACAAGTATAGGGGTGTATCGCAGTATTTTCGATAAGTAAGAGTGTCGAACCCAACGAGGAGCAGAAGGTGCTGGCTAGTGGTATGGATCAGGAATTCTCTGCAAATACTTAGCAAACAGATTTTTAGGGTTTTTTGATAAAGCAAGTAAACAAAGTACGAGTAAACAAAAGACAGTAGTAATAAATGCAGCAAGTGGCCCAATCCTTTATGCAGCAAAGGACAAGCCGGTTGTATTTCTTAAGATGACCAAACGTTCTCGAGGACACATGGGAAGACTGTCAAGTGCTTTCGCTTCATATAGCTGATTAATCTTCTCTAGCTTGCTAAGTGTTGTGTGGGTGAACCTGTGCTAATGTACCACCCCATCCAAGACTAATACATACTTGTGATTAAACCCCTTGCAAGCATCCATAAGTACAAGAAAGTATTTAAGGTAGAAACCTAACCACAGCTTCAAACTTTAAGACCCTTACGTCCCTTGTGCAATGGTTTCCTAACGGGGGTTCAGGTTTCTGTCACTCCGCCAACCCCTACGATTAGTAGCCAAATACACAATGCATTCCCCTAGGCCCATATAGGTGAAGTGTCATGTAGTCGACGTTCACATGACACCACTAGAAGAAGTACACCACAACTTAAATAACAATCTATTAAATCTTTCTCAACACAACTCCACTACTAACAACAAGACTTTTCCCATGTCCTCAAGAACAAAACGAACTACTCACAAGACATCATATCGATCATGATCAGAGATGGAATAATGATGTATAACAATCTGAACATAAATAATAATTTAACGGTTCACTCAATAGCATCAACTACAAAGAGTAATCAACACCGGGAAAGTTTCCCCTATGAACTATGCAAGACTCAACTCAATTGTTACAGCAATATGGAGATGGTGATGAGGGTGCTGATGGTGATGATGGTGGTGATGATGATGATGATCCCGATGAAGTCCAGCTTGATGGTGGTGTTGATGGCGACGATCTCCCCTCTCCGGGAAGAATTCCCGGAAATCTGCCAGAGAGATCTTTCTCTCTCGGTGTTTTCCGCCCCGCAGAGGCGGCGGAATCTTTCTGTGGTCGCTCCTCGAGTCTTAGGGTTTCGGGAGGATGATATACGCCAGAGGGGAGAGGCTGGAGTGGGCCAGGACGGCCACACCACTCCCTGGCGCGGCCTAGGCCTGCCCGCGCGATGGGGTGGTGTGGGCCCCCTGTGGCCCACCTCCACTCCATCTTCTGGCATCCTGAGTGTTCTGGTAAAATAGGATTTTCCGTATATTTTCCCGGATTTTTTGATCTTCGCGAATTTTGCCTCCAAACAGCACCTTTTCCATCAGAATCCTGAATGCAGCGGTCCATGCTCCAAAAGTCATCAACCATGTAAAAATAGATGAAATAACATAAGTATCACCTCTCAATACAAAATATATCAATGAATAATAGTGAATTAAGACATAGAATAGTGATGCAAAATGGACGTATCAGGCACCTATTGTGGCTGCACCGGCAACAGGAGGACCTGTTCAAGGGAGGAGTTATTCAAGAGAGCATGGTAGCTCACGAGGCTCTCATTCCCATGGGATCCCTTGACTCTGCGACCGGCGTGTATGACGACTCACCGCATGCGCCCAGCGCCAGCGCAATCTTTAGCTCATCCTTCTCCATGGCTTTCGCCGAGGTGTACACGCGGCCGGCATCGGCGGTGATGGCCATACGCTCTGTCCCTATCCGTCTCCACCACCAACCCCCCAAGCGCATCGGCATCGCTGGCTGCATGGCCAGGAAGAGCAAGCCCACCACTGTTGCCGCCTCCCATGGCCTCCATGTCGGCAACCCTCCTAGGTGGGGTGCCTGCTGCGGCGGTCATAGCCGTGATCGACAGCGATGAAGGTGCACAGCGAAGGGGAGCTACACATGGCCAAGGGGAGCTCCGTGTGGTCACATATGCGGTCGACGATGATGACACCTCCTTGGCCGCCCTCTTCTTGCATGACCCACACGTCGTAGGCCTTATTCCTGAACCTCATCTTCATGTTCAACCTCAGTTCAAGTTAAGAAGCTACATATGGATTCCTCTACCTCCATCAAAACAAAAATTTGCAACATGAGAATAGCGGGGAATAGCAAGATCAAGCTACTCCTCAAATAAAAGTTCGAATGATTGATTGTGTGCGACAGATCTAAAGAAAAATAACCAAATAAGATCCAAGTTTGACCATGAATATGAGAAGATACGGACTACGAACCTCGAAGTCTATGGTCAAAATGGAACCCTATCGCTGATGCACATCTTTTTCATGTAGAGATCGACTCGATTTGAAGTTTGTATGTGCTAATCACAAGTAGTTGGGATGAACATGTTTATGAGAGAGAAAGGGGAGGAGAATATAGCGCTAGATGAGCTCGTGCACTCATGGTGCTCGCTGTAGACAGGATGGCTGGAAACACTCGATTCGAGCATCGTAGTCGGGTCTGACTATGGCATGCTTTTAGAATCGTGCTGGCCACAACGGAAGGGGGGTGCATGCAACTAATCAGGCCGTTTTTGCCCCAACTCAGGCTGTCTGGGAGGACTCCGGGCTACCAAATACCTCCTCAGCCAACTTTGTATAGATCCTGATTGGTTGCATGCATTGTAAACATGCCTAGTGGATGCAATTTTGAGAAGAGTGGTTGGCTGGGCTTCGCTCACGTTGTGTTTAGCGCGGATGTTAAAGGCATCAGGGGAATGCTTGATTCGACCGATTTATCAAGGCCATGCTTGCTGATACGTGTATTTTGCATCATCATAATAGCAACATATATTATTAGTTTAGAGTGTTATTTGCATTGTTCCATTATTATTTATACATTTTTAGATGATTTCTGAGACTTTCTTACAAAGTCCACTTCGTTGGTATTTAATTTCTAGGAGGCAGAAAATCTCCTTTTTATATTTTGCTATTTCAGAGACTTTCTAGACGTCAATAAATTGGAGAGAAAAAAATACCTGGTGAGTTTTTGACTAGGATAAGGACATTGAGCATTGGAAGCACGCGGGGAGAGCCACGAGGGCCAAATGAGCCCAGGTGGCGCGGCCTCCTTACTGGGCCACGCCACCTAGGCCCATTTGGACCTCAAGTGTCTTCTCGGCTCTCTCTTTTTACAGACGTCTATGTATCGATAGAAAACCTATGCCATACTTTTCCCACGATTTACATAGACGACGGCGGAGGCGAAATTCTTCTCCTACTCCGGGAGAGGGCAAATCCTGCTACACCAGAGCCTCCGGTGAGGGAGAAATCGACGCCATTGTCATCACCACTCCTCCTTGGCATAGGGGGAGACCTCTCCATCAACATCTCCATTAGCACCAACATCATCACTGTCTCCATCCTCAAGATCCGTCCCATTCCCTTCATAGTTTGTGATCGATTGAACCCTAGATATTATTTAAATGTTATTTGCATGATTGTGATTGGCAACTTGTCTTTATTTGGTAGAGAGATTATATTTTTAGATTGTGTTGTAATCCATATGCCACTAATCCATATCATGTTTGATACTTGTGAGTATTTCTCCATGTTCATGAGGGCACATGATGAATTGGCAATGATTTCTATATAATATGCAATGAGTATTTGGTCAAGTTTTCTTCTTTTATGTGGTTCTATGATGGTGATATGTGAACGCTCGCTGCATATTACTTCACCTATATGGTCTCATAGGGCTGCACTTTAATGCAATGAAGAGGGTTGGAAGTGACGAAATAAAAGAAACTATAATCCAATACTTTGAGTTGCACTAGAGGGGTTTTATCGGGGACCCTTAAACTAACTGCTATGATAGGACATTATGTCTTAATGATTCCTATGTTTTCTCATGAAAATGGCCATAGGAGACATCATGAGGGGTGTATTTGCTCATATACATGGATACACCTAATTTAAACTCCGTTGTAAGAGAATTAAACTTGACAAGATATTCACCATGTTGTTTAGCAATATCTATCATAAGTAAATCCATGCTGCCTCGGGAACGCTTGTCACGTATAAGCATACACACTTCATCTTGTACTCTTGCTGCATAGAGGATTGAGCTTTCTCTTATAAAAAGAGCATTACTCATAGCAATTCACTGTTAGCAATTTATACTACTGCAAATTACAAACCCAAAACACAAAACCGCTGCATCATTTATTGTTTCACTTGTCAAACTTGCTAACCAATACATTCAGCTCCTCCCTTTTCTTATTGAAAGGTACTACAATATATCTTCTGCACTTGGGAGACATCAAGATACTTTCTAGCGTCGTTGCCGGGGAGCGTCACACTATTGGTAGGTTTTTTGGTAAGAGAACTTGAAAGTTGTTTACTATTTATTGTTTTATATCATTATGGCTTTCTTAGAAACTGAAAGTACGAAGCTCTCTTTATATGAACCAGAACTTCTCTCTACGCCCCCCGGGCGCGCGGTCGGAAGACAAAGTGCTTCATGATATGATCGCGCTGCATATACGTCCTTCTCTGTGCGCCTCCCCGGGCAAGGTAGTCAGGCAGATCCTCTGCTCAATTTTTGACGATATACATTTACCGACATGATATGATCGCGCTGCATATACGTCCTTCTCTGTGCGCCTCCCCATGGAGAGAACATTGTGGCGAGTCAGTGGAACTCAATAAGGCTAAAATGTTCTCGAGGATATAGGATACGCCACTAGCATATGAGAATTATTCATGATTAGAATAATCTATATCTTTTGTCATGATATGTGTGAAGGGAGCTCCATAATAAGATGTTCACTACAAGTCTCGTGAGCAGCCGCTTCTATGAGTCAAGTTTGAGGTCATCTCAAAATAACCACTGCGATGCCTACGAGCAAACCACTTCTACAGACCACCATAATTAAGGGTTTCCCCATGGATATTGTGTGATCTTAGTGAATCTCCCTAACTCCCCATTTGATCATATAGGTTATAAGCCGATGCTTGCAGTTCCAAAGTAGCACCGAACATACTCGCATACACGTTCAAAGGGTATTTTCCTCTGTCTCTAGTCTCGAAGGCATATGCAATCTGGTCGACTTCACATACATTTAAAGAGAGATTTAACACAGTATTATAAATAAATAGATCAATGACCAAACTTATAGATCATTTTTATTTCATTTCATAATAATTCTAGGGTTTCTCCATCTCCCCAAGAATAAGGGAAACTACTCACATATGGAAGCAATCAACAACAACATCATATTCATATGGATAGATTGAAAGTGCAAAGGTAAATCAAGTACAAACCATAATTGTATTGGAATTACAACAAGATATATTAAACGAGAGTTGGGGAAAATAGTGTAGATGGAGATGCAGCGGTTGATGATGAAGAGGATGATGTGATGTCCTCCAATGATCCGTGAAGCGGTAAGGATTTGCCCTTCTCCAAGTTTCTCCACTAGATCCCTTTCTAGTATGATATTTCGAGGCTGGAAGTTTCTGTGAATATCAGATCTCAGATTCGTCTTCACGTAGTGAAAGTATTTGACGAGGCGTACGTCCTAACAGGTCGTACGGGCGGACGGTAAGGGCGGGCTCTTCCCGTACCACATGTCCTTAAACCCTCTGTAGCTTCCCCTTGCTTTCTCTCTTCTTCCAGGTGCGTGGAAAATCATTTAGATGGGTTTTATCACTTAGAAATTATCATATTATCGCATAACATGACAGTACCAATTGATATATTCACAAAAGATATGATAATTTGGGATCCTATTGAAACAAGGACAAAAGGTGCACGTGAACACCGTAAAAATACAAAAATCCTAACTCTACTTGTTTTTATACAAAAACACAAGGTAAATATGCTTCAAAAATAAACTCATCCATGGGCCACAAAAATCATTAACGTAAACAAAAATAAGTATAACACGAGGTGCCATATAGAGAGAAGCAGGAAATCACCACCACAAGAATCGCGGTGATTTTCAACGGCAATGAGAATGTTCGGTGTGATTGTTAGACATTCTTTGAGTTTATTTGCGATGTTAAGGAAAAATCCTGACGCGGTTGTTAGACATTCTGTAAGTATAAGCTTAGAATGCCTAAACTCAGGATTGTGCAGGGAAGAGGTAGACATTTTTTTCTAATAATCAGATATAATAAAAAAACATGTTCTCATTACGACGCAGATAAAACCAAGCACAATAATTACTGTGACATGCATTCCATCACTAAGGATGACAGGCAAAGTTATGTTTTCATTCAAGATAAGAAGATTTACAGGCATGACGAAATCTATAACATATCTAGAATATAAAACTAAAAATTAAGCTAAACATAAACTGCCCCGCCGCCGAGAAGGAGTGAGTGGCGTGGCCTAACTCGTCGCTACCGTCGGCGAGGTCGACAGGCACAGGAGGCGTTTGGTTCAACGTGTGTGCCTGGGCGGAAGACGCTGCTCGTAGAGTGGACGATGTGACGATGGCAGGTGGTGGCGTCGTAGGGGGTGCATGCGCATCCCATGCGGCCATGGTAGACTCGTGGAGGGCATGGAAAGTGCCAAACCAACGCGCCTCTTCTTTGAGCGCTGCATGCTCCTACGACGTGTGATCCCGTGACTCACGCAGCGTCAGCGCTAGCGCTTCTTACGGAACAAGATCCGGTGGCATGATGTCCGCACGAAACTCCTCCTGCGCCGCGCCCCGCTGCTGACGTGCTGCGCCGGCGGCATCATGCTCCGCCCGGTAGTCGGTGTCGTGGTCAGGGAAATCCTCGATGTTGTTCTCTTCATCACATAAACAACCATTGCCGTGATGGTCGTCCTCGTCCTTCACCAGCGATGGTGACTGCTGCAAGGTGCAGGAAGATATCCTGCATGCTCCATGCACCGGCTTTGTGTGTGATGTTGTGGTTCGCCGTGGTGGAGAAGGAGGCGGAGCCATTAAGCATGGCCCTACGAACAACGCGGGATGGCGACACTCGGCGAGATGGTACCCGCGCCGAGCCAGTTCCTCGTCGACGTCGAGTCCATCCCAATAGTCATGGCAGTCGTCTGTGTTCAATGGACCACCTGCATGGGATGGCCTCCCGCTTCACTACCTCCTTGCGCTCACGCCGGAGGAGCGGCATACACCACGCGGGGTCACTCAAGGTCGGGTCCTTCTGCATGCCTGTGATGGCCCAAAATATATCGAGCTCGTTGGGGAACCCCAAGAGGAAGGTATGATGAGCACAGCAGCAAGTTTTCCCCTAGTTATGAAACCAAGGTTATCGAACCAGTAGGAGCAAGGAAACACCTCCAAGGTACTGTTGCCAACTTGGAATCCTGCACAACACAACCACAAACTTTGCCCCCAACTTATAGTGGGGTTGTCAATCTCACCGGTTTTGCTGAAAACAAAGGATTAAACGTATTGTATGGAAGATAATAATAGTTTGCAGAAAGTAAACAGAAAGCAGTAAACAGTTGTAGATTGATGATAAAAGAAAGGACTAGGGTCCATAGTTCACTAGTGGTGGTTCTCCTTAAGATAGATGACATATTGGGTGACCAAATTACAGCAGGGCAATTGAAAAACATCGAGAAAGCATACAAGCATATACTAATCATCTTGACTCCTTTGAGATTTGATTGGGCATTACAACATTATACATATATCGTAATCCAACTACATCTATGACTAATATTCCACCTTCAGGTTATCATCCGAACCCCCTCCAGTATTAAGTTGCAAGCAACAGATAATTGCATTACGCATTGCGTGTAAAGTAAACAATACGATTGTTCTATGAATAAAGGATAGTTGTTTTCTCCCTAGTAGCAACAGCACATCCAGTATCTTAGAGATTTCTGTCACTTCCCAAGATTACTAGAGGCATGAACCCACTATCGAGCATAAATACTAACTCTTGGAGGTGCTAGCATCTACTTGGCCAAGATAGTTACTAACAACGGAAAGCATGCAAGATCACATAACAAAGACATGATAGAATCAATAATCAATCTGAAATAGCATCTCAATATCCATCGGATCCCCACAAACACAACATGTAGAATTACAAATAGATGATCTTGATCATGAACGGAGCTCACAAGATCTAAACATGGTAGCACAAAGGAGAAGAACCAACCATCTAGCTACTACATGGACCTGTAGTCCAAGGATGAACTACTCACGCATCACACCGGAGGCTTGCATGGTGATGAAGAAGGCCTCCAGGGTGAATTCTCCCCTCTGACAGGGTGCCGAGAAGAGTTTCAGATCCCTCCTGATCTAAGGATGGAGATGACGGCGGCTACAGACTCTTTTGTGGAATTTTGATCGGGTACTTAGGGTTTCTGTATCGGAGCCATCTGATAGGCGAAAGGGGAGGCCGAAAGGGTGCCCTAGGTGGCCTCACCACCCTCTGGCACGGGTCCGGCCTGGCCGTGCGGCTAGGTGGTGTGGCAGCTCTCTGGCCCCTCTCTGTCTCGTATTCTGGCTCCGTGTCCCCCTCGGTGAAAAACTGATTTTGGCTTTTGTCCCGTCCAATTCCGAGAATATTCATTCTCTGACTTTCCTAGAACCAAAAACAGCAGAAAACAGGCAACTGGCACTGTGGCATCTTGTTAATAGGTTAGTCCAAGAAAGTGTATAAAAAGTACTGCAAAGTGTGCACAAAACATAAGAAAGTAGATAAAAACCAAGCATGGAACATCAAAAATTATGGATACGTTAGCAACGTATCAACATCCCTAAGCTTAACTCCTGCTCGTCCTCGAGTAGGTAAGTGATAAAAAGAAAGAATAATTTTTTAGGTGACATGCACCATCATAAACTTGATCAAAGTATTTGTAAAACATTGATAGCTGGGATCATAGTACTTCAACATAGCATGAAAGATAAAGTTCTAACAATAAGACATAGCAACTATGTTGTAACATGAAAAGGCACAAACAAAAGATTTTATGAATAACAATGCTTTGCAAGACGTTTGTTTGTTTCACATAAAGAAAACATAGCATAGTAGCATTCATCTTGTCCCTCATAGAGTAGCAAACATAGATGCATAGGACACCTTCAAAGTTCATAAAGTGATTAGATACAAATAGTTTAAGAACAAGCAATATCAAAGTTATGCATCAATCAACAAGTCTTGGGACAATGCACATAGAACTAAGAATGGCCACTATGCTCTAAAAATAGGTGCATAAAGATAGAAGGTGGATTCAAGTTTCATAAAGAGCTTCCAAAAATTATGGTACTTATTAGCTTTCAGCTCTCATTGCCCCTATCATAAGCATCTTGAAGTGATTAAGGTTAAAGTGAACAAACTATGGAGTATATGCTTGACAAAGTATAAGTTGGAAATCTCATGTCCCTTGAATACGAGGGCCGCTCCTCATGCTACTCAAGTTTAGTTACCGGTAAGTTCTTGTCATAGTAAGTACATGTCTATCATAGAGAACCGCCAACGGGGTACCCCTTGCCCGATGATACGGAAGAATCCCCATATCAAAATGACAAGGCAAGCAGGCAACGAGCATCTGAGCAATCTTCTTATTTACCATGGAAAATGGTGCTTTTTTCTCTCTTTCCTATTTTCTCATATCTCTTTTTTTCTTTTTCTCAATCTCTGACTCTTTTTTATAAGAAGAATGCTTCATAGACAACTCATTATGGTTACGCTGCAGGTTTCCACCATGATTAGGCATGGATTAGACCGGTGGCCCAGGCGTTTCTCTAACACACATACATAACTCCATGGACTTACAAGCTCCCCTTTCATTTCACACCGACGACATCCATAGACAAAAGAGCATGATATCAACTAGGTACAAAGTACAAGGGCAATGTTGAAAGCGTTCCCCATGACAGCATGGTTCTGTTAATCCCCAACATATAAGTGCAAGCATATACAACATAGACGACACAATGGTTCAAGTTTATTAAGGGCAAGAAAAGTAAAGTGTGCCATCAAGTTAGTGAGAGCTTTAATCACTAGTTTTCTCATAACAAGTTTAATTCAGAAGGTAGATAAAAACATGAATATACTTGGAATAGCAAATTCTAATAGGTAGGTATGGTGGACTCTTTGGAATAACTTGGTTTTAGGAGTTGGATGCATGAGTGGAACTCATACTTGGTTATGGAGGCTAGCAAAAGACTGGGAGCGACCGACTAAGAGAGCAATACTGGCCATAATCATGCAGAGCGACAAAACATCATTAATCAAAGCATAAAGTGATACTACAAGTCGAAAACTAAAGGATCATAAAGGCTATGGTGACTTGGGATAGTCATAACATGGTGTGAGCATGCGACAAGTTAACCCAAATAAAACATCAAAGGAGAATACCACAATACTATGCTTTAATATGCTAAAACAACACATGATTCTTCCAAGGCACATTAAGCAATCTCAAGTGTTTATAACATGTCATGCTACAGCAAAGATCACTAAGCATAAAGCCAAAACAATATCAAGCATGGCATGACAAATCATGGGCCACAGTCAAAAACAAGCTCTCTTTACCACTTAAGCATGAACTTTCCTACTCTTTTTCCAATCCAAACCAAACTATTTGAAAACCAATGTATGAAAGAGGGGGTCTAGCCAATTTATTCAAGCAAACTAAGAAAACCAAGCAAACGAAAACCAAAAACAAAGATGAAGACGCTCTAAGAATAACACAACTGTGCATGAAACAATAAAAATGAAGTGTTTGGAAGAAACCTGGGACTTTTATTGATGAAGAAGGGGATGCCTTGGGAATCCCCGAACTTTGACACTTGTACTTCTTGGATATTTCTTAGGGTGACATGCGTGGCATCCCCAAGCTTGAGCTTTAGTCCATTCTTCATCTTATTACATCATTCTCTCCATACACCTGAAATTTTTCCTTCATACAAAACTTCACACAATCTTTATTAGCAACATTAGTGTACTCAAGATAATAAGTCTTTGGATTCAGTTCCAACACAAGTGAAACTTCCATTAAAACACAAGCTACTGTAGCACTTCTCTTAAAAAGTTCAATTCTCCAAAAAGAACCCAAATAGGAATCAACAAGAAGCAAATGCAAATAATGGCAGAAATCTGTCAAAACAGACCAGCGGGTAAAAACTAATTTTTTCGAAGACCTTCTGTTGCTCAAATCCAAAAGTGTTGAACTAATTAAAGTTAGATAACAACCTGGGGCAGAAGCTCAAAAATTCATGCCTCGAAACTAAGTACAGATATTTTACACGAATTTTTATAGCGAAGCACAAAAATCTGTTTCGGGGCAGCAACTTTCCCAGGCATTACTTCTCTCCCATTAGAGGTTACTCTTGGCACAAAAAGCAAATAAAAAGGATAAGAAGCGGTTATTACAGAGGTAATAACTTCCAAGACTCATCTAAAACTTTTGGGTTATCTCCCAATAAGTACATTTTTTTAACGCCTTTAAGTTACGCTTGATAGTTTAAGAAGATGCTCACATAAAAAATATGAATTGAAGTAAAAGAGAGCATCAAGAAGCAAATTCAAAACACATTTAAGTCTAACCCACTTCCTATGCATAGGAATCTTGTAAGAAAATAAATCAAAGAAGCACATAGTAACAAGAATGGGTAGATAAAACAAGAGCAACTTCAAAACTTTTAGCACATAGAGAGGTGTTTCGGTACCATGAAAACTTCTACAACCATATTTTCCTTTCTCATAATAATTTTCAGTAGCCTCATGAATAAACTCAACAATATAACTATCACATAAAGTATTCTTTTCATGATCTACAAACACATAATTTTTATCAAGCTCAAAAATAGTGGGATTAAAACCTTCAAACCCACTTTTAACAATTCTATAACAAGATGACTGGTCATTCAATATAGGACCATCGTGTAGAGATTTATCATAAACATTTTCTAAGAAAAACTCTTTAGTACCATGCATTTCGAAGTTAGGCACAAATAAAGTATTATCATGGATAATAGGAGCATAATTATTATCAGAAGTTTTACCCATAGTAGATATTTCAAAAGAATCCATAGGAACATAACATTCATCCTCCTTTGGTAAGTATGGGGACAATCAGATAATGCAAGGGATAAAGAGTTACTCTCATTAGAAGGTAGGCATGGGTAGCTAATCCATTCTTCCTCCTCTTGATCATCACTCTCCTCCTCTTTTTCATCTAATGAGCTTCCAGTTTCAACAATTTCTTCTTCCATAAGCTCCTGCAAGGCATTAGTCTCTTCCATTTGTGGAAAGCATCTATTAGTATATTCAAGAATATGGCCATTTTCTTCCTTGTAATTATCAAAGCCAAATTTAAGTATATCATAAACTTCATCTTTATAAGGTGAATCATCAGTATTTTCAAGCAAACTAGCAAGTTCAAATGCACCCTTCCAAGCAATAAATTCCTCAGTTTGTTACACATCATAAAAGTCATAATTTCCTTTAACATAAGAAGATATGGTAACATTATCATTATACTCACATTGAAAAGGCAGGTATTTATACCTCCTACAGCAACAGGATTTATCAAAGCAATAAGTAACATTATAAGTAGAGCACACGTTTCTAGCAATGGTATTCAATTTATCAATTTGTTCCCATAAGTGTTTCCCTTTTTGTGACAAGCGATGTTCCTTATAATAATATTTTTGTTCTTCCGTGAACCCACCTTGCCAATAAGAACTAGTTTCAAAGAAACCAACCATTGATAGAAAGCATGACAAAGCAAGGCAATAATAGACCAACAACTATAGTAGGAACTAAAATTTTTGTGTTTTTCATAAAGAAACAAGCAAACAAAGAAAAAAAAACTAAGCAAAACTAAAATAACAAAGTAAAGAGATTAGTTATGAGGGACTCCCCTTGTGAAGATGTCCTTGACTCCCCGGCAACAGCGCCAGAAAAATAGCTTGATGGCCCAAAATATATCGAACTCGTTGGGGAACCCTAAGAGGAAGGTATGATGAGCACAGCAGCAAGTTTTCTCTCAGTTATGAAACCAAGGTTATCGAACCAGTAGGAGCAAGGAAACACCTCCAAGGTGTTTTGCTAACTTGGAATCCTGCACAACACAACCACACAACTTTGCCCCCAACTTACAGTGAGGTTGTCAATCTCACCGGTTTTGCTGAAAACAAAGGATTAAACGTATTGTGTAGAACATAGTTATAGTTTGCAGAAAGTAAACAGAAAGCAGTAAACAGTTGTAGCTTGATGATAAAACAAATGACCGGGGTCCATAGTTCACTAGTGCTGGTTCTCCTTAAGATAGATGACATGTTGGGTGAACAAATTATAGCGGGGCAATTGACAAACATCGAGAAAGCATACAAGCATATACTAATCATCTTGACTCCTTTGAGATTTTATTGGGCATTACAACATTATACATAGACCGTAATCCAACTACATCTATGACTAATAATCCACCTTCAGGTTATCATCCAAACCCCCTCTAGTATTAAGTTGCAAGCAACAGATCATTGCATTACGCATTGCATGTAAAGTAAACAATACGATTGTTCTATAAACAAAGGATTGTTGTTTTCTCCCTAGTAGCAATAGGACATCTAGTATCTTAGAGATTTCTGTCACTTCCCCAGATTACTAGAGGCATGAACCCACTATCGAGCATAAATACTAACTCTTGGAGTTGCTAGCATCTACTTGGCAAAGATAGCTACTAACAACGGAAAACATGCAAGATCACAAATAACAAAGACATGATAGAATCAATAATCAATCTGAAATAGCATCTCAATCTCCATCAGATCCCCGCAAACACAACATGTAGAATTACAAATAGATGATCTTGATCATGAACAGAGCTTACAAGATCTAAACATGGTAGCACAAAGGAGAAGAACCAACCATCTAGCTACTACATGGACCCGTAGTCCAAGGATGAACTACTCACGCATCACACCAGAGGCTTGCATGGTGATGAAGAAGGCCTCCAGGGTGAATTCTCCCCTCCGGCAGGGTGCCGGGAAGAGCTTCAGATCCCTCCCGATCTAGGGATGGAGATGACGGTGGCTACAGACTCTTTCATGGAATTTTGACCGGGTACTTAGAGTTTCTGTATCGGAGGCATCTTATAGGCGAAAGGGAAGGCCGAGGGGGTGCCCTAGGCGGCCACACCACCCCCTGGCGCGGGCCAGGCCTGGACGCACGGCCAGGTGGTGTGGCGGCCTTCTGGACCCTCTCCATCTCGTATTCTGGCTCCGTGTCCCCCTCGGTGAAAAACTGACTTTGGCTTTTGTCCCGTCCAATACTGAGAATATTCATTTTCTGACTTTCCTGGAACCAAAAACAGCAGAAAACAGGCAACTGGCACTGTGGCATATTGTTAATAGGTTAGTCCAAGAAAGTGTATAAAAAGTACTCCAAAGTATGGACAAAATATAAAAAAGTAGATAAAAACCAAGCATGGAACATAAAAAATTATGGATACGTTAGCAATGTATTAGCTTGCCGGCAGCAGAGACCATCAGTACTCCATGTCCGTGCGCAGGTCCTCGTCGCGTGGAAGCGGCGGGATGGCATTGCCATCATAGGCAAGGTCCCAACCGCCAGGCAGACACCAGTAGGGCGACACGAGGAAGCTGGCCTCGAACATCACCGTTGCCTCGTCGACGCTGAAGTTCCTCAGCTGGAAGCCGCCGCGCCTTCCCCTACTACCGAGTGCTTCCTGGTCGTGGCGGCTCATCATCGTCGCAGCATGAAGGAAGCACGAGGTGGGTAACAGCGGGTGTACCAGTGAAGTACGGTGCGCGAGCCTTTTATGGGTGTCGTTGCCAGGCGCAACCGGCACCCCGCCATTAACTCCGGCTTGTCGGGATACGGGTCGTCACGCGCAGGCTCCTGTGCGCTGGCGTCTAAACCCGGCAAGGCGGCCAGTACGGGCGGTCGCATCACATAATTATGTTAGACTGCCCGGTTGAGCAGCCGCGGTGACTTTTATAAACGGATGAGATGGTAATAGGGCGTGAGAGCCAAGCTAAATGGTACACGCCACGAGAACACGCATACTCCTATGATCCAGGTTGCCAACCTGGGTCTAGACAGAATCCATAATAAGATCTGACTATGATAGATGTAAACCGCGTACCTCTATGCTGACATCTCGCCTGCACGCCTATGATAACCCATGTCGTATACGGTCTAGAGTGGCAGACGGCATGGGTTTACGCCGCCACACCGTCTCTACACGGCCACATGGCCGCGAGGAACCGCGGACGGCATGGGATTACGGCACCACATCGACATTTACCGGGCGCATGTCTGCGATAAATCGCGTCCTGCATAGATTTATGCCTCCACACCGTCTCTGAATAGGCCCCACGGCCGCGAGGAACCGCAAACGGCATGAGCTTATGGCGCCGCGTCATCCTCTAGCGGGCCTATGTCCGCGATAAACCGGGTCCAGTATGGCCCCACTGCACCACGTCATCTCGCGTTCGGCAGCTAAGTCATGGACGTGAGTACTTCTGGTACCATGTTAGTTAGCAGAAAAGAGACTCCAATGGGGGGCCTCAGGTGAGTGTTATATTGGCGAGGAAAAGGCCATAGTGTGGCAGTACACGGGGCATACGTAGAGTGGTATACTACACCATATCTACAATACATATACAAAAGGAAATACAAGGCGTGACACTAAATATCGCTAATAGAGCGTGAGAGATATTGAACAAGAGGAACATGGACGTCGACGAGGTAAGAGTCCGCCTGGCCAGCGTTCAGGGACTGAACCGGATGAAGAGAGTATAGATCCGAGTGGAACGGACGAGGAAACAAGAGAGTGTGGTGGGAGATTGAGCGACCGCAGCTACAACGATCGACACGGTTATGAATTCCATCCGGGGGAGTACACTGTATCGTAAACAGCTATAGGTGAGGTCAACACTTTGGTTTATCTGATGGTTGACTTGCGAAGATAGTAAGCGGTAGCAAAGATGGTTTTCAACTTCGGTTAAGTAATAATCTGAGCTGGGCCGACTTACTTTGTCCGTGTCAATGCATCTCCCGCCAAAAATGTGGCCATGTCAATCTTTGAGTCGAGTGAGAGTGACGCAATTCATGTATATCGATCATTCATTAGTCCGTAACATACGGAGCTCTATGCTTACAGGGGAATGAAGAGATCCTTTCGGAAGATACGGAGATCTTAATTATCTTCGCGTCATTTCTTTTCACTGTTTCGAAGGTCGAGAATGGATCATCTGTATCCTAGTGGCGCCGTTAGGAGATCGATGGAATTAATTAATGGACGAGAAGTATCAAGTATGTATAGTGGAGCATAGTTCCTTCGTGTTTACAAAAGTATGCGTAGCTATCTCTAACAAGTCAACAACCGCTGAACGAGGTAGCTTGCTGAGAAGTGCATGCCGACGTCGAGCCTCTGACAAGAGCTGCTCTTTGACAAAGTGTGTCAAGATTTTATGTATGTACGAGTACGACAGTGCTAGCTATTTCTCCGTTTTAAAATATAAAATGTTTTAACTTTGTGAATTGAGTGAATGTAGACCCTTTTTAGTATGTAGGTTCACTCTAAACCTAGATAAACTTACGCACTAAAAGGAGTCGATACACTCATTTCACAGGAATAAAACATCTTATATTTTGAAATGGAGATAGTAGCTAGCAACCGTCATCCATACATATGGTTCAGTTACCAGGTCCACGGTAGACTTGTCATCAGTACCAGCTGCCAACCATGAAGATCAAGCTTAACTAATGGCAAGTTGCCTCAGATGTGTCGTCTGTTGCTGGCCCACGCACATAGGACGATATACGTACGGGTCCTCCCAATTCCATGTAAATCGATTGAAAACCAATCATGCATTGATCTTATATTAATCTAATGAGAAAAACGCCAATTTAGTCTATGAAGTTGCCGCGGATGTTAAGTTTTGGTCACAAACTTGCAAATCGTGAATTCCGGATCACGAAGTTGCCACACGCGTGCATTCTGGTCAGTCCGTGATGGTACCATCAAAACCATGCCAAAACTCGATGAAGTGGCATGTCGGTGCCGTTGTGTTAAGGCAGGTGACAGGATAATATGCAAAAAAACACCCTCCCAGCTCATTATTTCGTCCCCAACCAGAACAGCTAAGGTAAAAAAGACAAACATTTGCATATCAAATTTATCAAATGCATGAAATATCTATGTACAATATGCTATCTACTGGTAGACCATACAAGCATTTATATGGTCATGCCTGCTATTTATCTATAGTTTGATGTTACATCATTGAATTTAAAATGCTTGAAATATACATTACAACACTAAAATCTAACCGAATTTAAACATGCTAGAAATATTCATTACATAACTGAATTTAAACTTACTCCAAATATTCATTACATGATTCAATTTAATCCAGCGGCAAAAAAAATCAAGGGGTTTTCCGCATATTATAGCTAGAGATGCTCCACACGTGCGACGTTGTCGACGTTTCGACGGCGCTGTCACGGTCTGACCAAAATGCACGCGCGTGGTAACTTCATGACCGAAATTCACGATTTGCAAGTTTGTGACCAAAACGTATATCCATGGCAACTTCATAGACTAAACTGGCGTTTTTCTCTAATCTAATTGTCGATCGGTTAGCTCGCTCTAGCGCTTGCACGGCAATCAGAGAAGATCGACCGTGCGTTCTCCTTCCATAAAGTACGTGCAACTTGAGGCATGTCGATCATGCGATCTCCTCTTTGTAAAGATTATGAGCAACTTGATGCAAATCAGTGTGCAAACTTAATCCACCGTCACTGGCTCGTGATTTGCGCTGATTTGTTGATTAGGTACGGCGCATTTGAAGCCGTGCGTACTTGAAGACAAACATCTTTGTCGGCGCCGCAAAGACCTGGAAAGTCGAAGCCAGATTCTTCACTCGCGCAGGCCACGGCATCTGGATTACTCGATGGACGACGGCAGAAAAGCGGTTTCTTGCCTGACAAGAACATATTCTCAAGCATTACTAGCTAGTTTACTACGTTGAGCGCATGCCACACAGCTGTACAGTTAACTTAGTCACAAGTGGCAATATACAGCTTGCACAAGTGCCCACACAACGCGGAGGAACAACCAAGAAGCGTGCCCGATCAACTGTCCACACATACGCGTAGATCAATCATGCCGTGCTGACGCTTTAGGGCGCTTTAGCCAACTATGTAGGACGCGTTACGCTTGGCATGGTCCCGTGGACCCAAAATCAGGCCGATTGGTTGTCCACATGCGAGTCTAGGCTGCCCTGGCGTGAACTTTAAAGCAGTCCGCAACCAGACCCAACAACAACGCTCGATTTGAGCGTTTTCAGGGAGCCACCCTCGCCGTGCGCTCGGCAGATGCAAATGCGCTGAAGATGGAGGGAGCTTTTCGCCTGCAGGGAAAAGGTGGGATGGGAGGTGACTGAATGTCTCCCGCCGAATCCTTCCCCTATTTCTACCGTCCCCGCTCACCGTCGAACCCCCACCCGCTATCCTCCCTTCCCAGATCGAGTTCCATCCCCTTATCCTTTCACGTGAGGCAAGTAGCTCCCCCTTCTCCGGTGAGCGTCACCGTCGACGGCTTGGACAGCGAGATGAAGATTACCTCATCCTCCTCCTGTACCGGTGATCTACGCCGTCCACCTCCTCTAATGACGGTGAGTAGCCAGGCCTCCACCTAGGGTTCTTAGATCTGCATTGTTGCGAGGGTTTATAGATCTAGCTTCTTAGCCCGACGGTGTAGTTTGTTGCTTGATTAGTAGCTTAGATGTGTAGTTTTAGCTGGATTTGTAGGATTGATTCGTATTTACAATTTGTTCTGCAATGTTGCCTTGTAGTGTATATCATCTTTTCGTGTTGTTAGGGTTCGTGGATCTAGTTGTGTTCTTTTTAGCTTCACATGCATTTCATAGTTTTATTCATACGATTGTTACCTTGTTCTGCAACCTTGCTAGCTAGTTATGTATTCTTGGAATTCAAATGTCCATCCTACCAATTGTGTTTACATGCGTTCGTATTGTGTGCTCAATGCAGGACTCTTTCTGCGACAAGTTTAGCCATGCTTTGGTCCTAACTGGGGACTCCCAGATCCCCTGTTTCGTGGATGGTAGTCAGCCTTTGACGCCAAATCAAGTGGTGTCATCGATGTCACCCCCTCGAGGGAGTTCCATCCTTTCTGCTGACCCCATTGTGCAAGCCTTCGTCTCCTCCATCGAGGCTAAGGTGTCGGCAAGCACTGCGTCTAGAGCTTCGACTGCTGTGGTCCTGGAGGTGGTGTGTGATGCATTGCTAACGTATCTATAATTTTTGATGTTCCATGCTTATTTTATATCTACTTTCTTATGTTTTGTCCACACTTTGGAGTATTTCTATACACTTTCTTGGACTAACCTATTAACAAGATACCACAGTGCCAGTTGCTGTTTCTTCTGTTTTTGGTTCCAGAAAAGTCAGAAAATGAATATTTTCGGAATTGGACCGGACAAAAGCCAAAGTCGACATTTTACCGGAAGACTCACGGAGCCAGAATACGAGATGGAGTAGGGCACCAGGGTGGGCACACCATATGGTGGCGCGGGCTAGCCCTGGCCGCGCCACCAGGTGGTGTGGGCCCCCTGGCCGCCCACCGACCTTGCCTCTTCGCCTATAAGATGCCTCCCGATGCAAAAACCCTAAATAGACTCGCCTCCAGCCACGAAAAGTTCCGCAGCGCTGCCGCCACCGAAGAGGAGATTCGGGGGACAGAAGTCTCTGTTCTGGCACCCTACCGGGACGGGTAAGTGCCCCCGAAGCCATCTCCATCGATCTCCGCCACCATCTCCATCGCCATTGCTGATTCCTATGATGAGGAGGGAGTAGTTCTCTCTCGAGGCTAAGGGTTCTACTGGTAGCTTTGTGTTCATCTCTCTCTCTATGCATGATCATATTGTGATCATGAGCTTTGTAATCAAGTAGATCTACCTTGCTAATCAAGTGCTTTAATAGATCTCTGCTCTCCCCATGTGTGTAAAAGTGATAGCGTGCACACCATGGTGGCACTTAGGCTAGAGATTACAAATACTTGTTATGAGTTAAATTTGGAGTTGGATATCTCTATGAAATTTTGGTGTTTGTTGGAACCATCTAGCGCTCAAGGTGACAGTGTGGGGTTACCTAGATGGGAAAGATGAACTTTGAGGTGTGTTGTTATAGCCCTACCATGGATTAGAGTATCCAACCGGAGAGTAGTTCAGAGTAGTATCATGAAGAGAATATATTTATATGAGAGTGTTCACTAGTGAAAGTATGATCCCTAGGCCTTGTTTCTAAGCATTGAAACACCATTTGCAACTAGATCTGTTACATGTTTGCTTGCTGCCATCTTTATTTCAGTTTGCATTTAGTCTCTTCCACGCCATCAAGCTATTTTATGGCACCGTTGTCTTATATCCATACCACTTATATTTCACTATCTCTTCGCCGAACTAGTGCACCTATACACTTGACAAGTGTATTGGGTGTGTTGGGGACACAAGAGACTTCTTGTATCTTGATTGCAGGGTTGCTTGAGAGGGGATACCTTTGACCACTTCCTCCCTGAGTTCGATAAACCTTGGGTGATCCACTTAAGGGAAAACTTGTTGTTGTTCTACAAACCTCTGCACTTGGAGGCCCAACAACTGTCTACAAGAATAGAAGTGCGTAGACATCAAGCTATTTTCTGGCGCCATTGCCGGGGACTAAAATAAGAAGAAGATCCCACGTCAACCACATGCCAGCAACTATTTTCTGGCGCCGTTGCCGGGGAGGTAAGGTAAAAGGTACTCACATCCTCCGGTGTGAGTGCTCGAAGTTATTTCCTTTAGATTCTTCTATTTTGTCGTTTTGTTTCTTTTTTTCACTAGTTAGGCTTAATGGAAAATAACAAAAAAAATAGAGAGCTTTATAGTATTTATCTTGAGTTAGGACATGAAGTGTTTGAAGAGAAAATTAAAAAACCTATGGAAATTTATTTGCATGCTAATAGCAATGTTATTAGTATAAATTCTTTGAACACCATTATTGCTAATGCTATGGAAAAGTCTAAGGTTGGGGAAGCTAGTTTTTATGAAAATGGTCTTTTTAGTTTCCCAGCTTTGGAAGATAGCTATTCTATTGCTTATGATGATACCAAACCTCTAACATATGATGATTATAATGATGAATATGATATTTTCAGTCCACCTACTATTGAGGAGAAAATTAATGATTACAATATGCCTCCTATATTTGGTGATTATGGTGATGAGAATAATAATGATACCTATTTTGTTGAATTTGCTCCCACTATGATTAATAAGAATGACTATTCTTATAGGGAGAGTAATAATTGTTTTATGCATGTGGCTCATGATAAGAATGCTTTATGTGATAGTTATATTGTTAATTTTATTCATTATGCTACTGAAAGTTATTATGAGAGAGGGAAACATGGTTTTATGTATCTCAACAATATTAAGTTTCCCCTCTTTATGTTGAAAGTCTTGAAGTTGCACTTGTTTTGCTTTACTATGCTTGTTGCTTTGTCTTTCATGACTTGTTTCTTTACAAGATTCCTATGCATAGGAAGTGGGTTAGACTTAAATGTGCTTTGAATTTGCTTCTTGATGCTCTCTTTTACTTCAATTCATATTTCTTATGTGAGCATCTTCTCAAACTATCATACCTAACTTAAAGGCGTTAAAGAAAAGTACATTTTGGGAGATAACCCAATAGTTTAGTTGAGTCTTGGAAGTTATTACCTCTGTAATACCGCTCCTTATCCTTTTTATTTGCTTTTTGTGCCAAGAGTAACCTCTAATGAGAGAGAAGTAATGCTTGGGAAAGTTGTTGTCCCGAAACAGATCTTTGTGCTTCACCGTAAAAATTCGTGTAAAATCTCTGTATGTTGGTTTGAGCTGTGATTTTTTGTGCTTCTGCCCCAGGTTGTTATATAACTTTTGTTAGTTCAACACTTTTCGATTTGAGCAACAGAAGGTCTTCGAATAAATTGGTTTTTACCTGCTGGTCTGTTTTGACAGATTTCTGTCATTATTTGCATTTGCTTCTTGTTGATTCTTTTTGAGTTCTCTTTGGGGAATTGAGCTTTTTGAGGGAAGTGCTACAGTAGCTTGTGTTTTCATGGAAGTTTTTTTTGGTGTTGAAACTGAACCCAAAGACTTATTATCTTGAGTGCACTAATGTTGCTAATAAAGATTGTGTGAAGTTTTGTATGAAGGAAAATTTCCAGGTGTATGGAGAGAATGATGTAAGGAGATGAAGAATGGACTAAAGCTCAAGCTTGGGGATTTCACGCGTGTCACCCCAAGAAATATTCAAGAAGTACAAGCGTCATAACTTGGGGATGCCTTGGGGCATCCCCTTCTTCATCAATAAAAATCTCAGGTTTCTTCCAAACACTTCATTTTTATTGTTTCATGCACAGTTGTGTTGTTCTTGGAGCATCTTCTTTTTCGTTTTTGTTTTGGTTTTTCATTTGCTTGGTTTTCTTAGTTTGCTGAATAAATTGGTTGGACCCCCTCTTTCATGCATTGGTTTTCAAATAGTTTGGTTTGGATTGGAAAAGAGTAGGAAAGTTCATGCTTAAGTGGTAAAGAGAGCTTGTTTTTGACTGTGGCCTATGCTTTGTCATGCCATGCTTGAGATTGTTTTGGCTTTATGCTTAGTGATCTTTGCTATATCATGACATGTTATAAACAATTGAGATTGCTTAATGCGCCTTGGAAGAATCATGTGTTGGTTTAGCATATTAAAGCATAGTATTGTGGTATTCTCCTTTGATGCTTTATTTGGGTTGATTTGGCGCATGCTCACACCATGTTATGACTGTCCCAAGTCACCATAGCCTTTATGATCCTTTAGTTTTCGACTTGTAATATCACTTTATGCTTTAATTAATGATGTTTTGTCGCTTTGCATGATTATGGCTATTATTGCTCTCTTAGTTGGTCGCTCCCAGTCTTTTGCTAGCCTCCATACCAAGTATGAGTTCCACTCATGCATCCAACTCCAAATAAAACCAGGTTATTCCAAAGAGTCCACCATACCTACCTATTAGAATTTGCTATTCCAAGTATATTCATGATTTTATTTACCTTCCGAATTAAACTTGGTATGTGAAAATTAGTTATTAAAGCTCTCACGAACTTGATGGCACACTTTACTTTTCTTGCCCCTAATAAACTTGAACCATTGTGTCATCTATGTTTGATATGCTTGCACTTATACATTGGGGATTAGCAGAACCATGTTTTCATGGGGAACGCTTTCAACATTGCACTTGTACATTGTACCTAGGTGATATCATGCTCTTTTGTCTATGGATGTCGTCGGTGTGAAATGAAAGGGGAGCTTGTAAGTCCATGGAGTTATGTATGTGTGTTAGAGAAACGCCTGGGCCGTCAGTCTAATCCATGCCTAATCATGGTGGAAACCTGCAGCGTAACCATAATGAGCAATCTATGAAGCATTCTTCTTATAAAAAAGATAGATATTGAGAAAAAGAGAAAAAGAAAAAAAGATATGAGAAAAGAGGAAAGAGAGAAAAAAGCACCATTTTCCCATGGTAAATAAGAAGATTGCTGAGATGCTCGTTGTCTGCTTGCCTTGTCATTTTTATATGGGGATTCTTCCATATCATCGGGAAAGGGGTACCTTGTTGGCGGTTCTCTATGATACACATGTACTTACTATGACAAGAACTTACCGGTAACTAAACTTGAGTAGCATGAGGAGCGGCCCTCGTATTCAAGGGACATGAGATTTCCAACTTATACTTTGTCAAGAATATACTCCATAGTTTGTTCACTTTAACCTTAATCACCTAAAGATGCTTATGATAGGGGCAATGAGAGCTTAAAGCTAATAAGTACTGTAATTTTTGGAAGCTCTTTATGAAACTTGAATCTCTGCTTCCTTCTATGAAGGCCTTCCACTTTTATATTGAGTCTCCACCTTCTATCTTTATGCACCTATTGAGAGAGCATAGTGGGCATTCTTAGTTCTATGTGCATTGTCCCAAGACTTGTTGATTGATGCATAACTTTTATATTGCTTGTTCTTAAGCTATTTGTATCTAGTCACTCTTATGAACTTTGAAGGTGTCCTATGCATCTATGTTTGCTACTCTATGAGGGACAAGCTGAATGCCACTATGCTATATTTTCTTTATGTGAAACAAACAAACGTCTTGCAAAGCATTGTTATTCATGAATCTTTTGTTTGTGCCTTTTCATGTTATAACATAGTTGCTATGTCTTATTGTTAGAACTATATCTTTCATGCTATGTTTAAGTACTATGATCCCAGCTATCAATGTTCTACAAATACTTTGATCAAGTTTATGATGGTGCATGTCACCTTAAAAATTATTCTTTCTTTTTATGACTTACCTACTCGAGGACGAGCAGGAGTTAAGCTTGGGGATGTTGATACGTTGTTAACATATCTATAATTTTTGATGTTCCATGCTTGTTTTATATCTACTTTCTTATGTTTTGTCCACACTTTGGAGTATTTCTATAAACTTTCTTGGACTAACCTATTAACAATATGCCATAGTGCCAGTTGCCTGTTTTCTTCTGTTTTTGGTTCTAGAAAAGTCAGAAAATGAATATTCTCGGAATTGGACCAGACAAAAGCCAAAGTCGATATTTTATCGGAAGACTCACGGAGCCAGAAGACGAGACGGAGTAGGGCACCAGGGTGGGCACACCATATGGTGGCGGGGGCTAGCTTTGGCCGTGCCACCAGGTGGTTTGGGCCCCCTGGCCGCCCATCGACCTTGCCTCTTTGCCTATAAGATGCCTCTAGATGCAAAAACGCTAAATCGACCAGCTTCCAGCCACGAAATGTTCTGCAGCGCCGCTGCCACCAAAGAGGAGTTCAGGGGACAGAAGTCTCTGTTCTGGCACCCTGCTGGGACGGGGAAGTGCCCCTGGAGCCATCTCCATTGATCTCCACCACCATCTCCATCTCCATTGCTGATTCCCATGATGAGGAGGGAGTAGTTCTCTCTCTAGGCTAAGGGTTCTACCGGTAGCTATGTGTTCATGTCTCTCCTATGCATGATCATATTGTGATCATGAGCTTTCTAATCAAGTAGATCTACCTTGCTACTCAAGTGCTTTAATAGATCTCTGCTCTCCCCATGTGTGTGAAAGTGACAGCGTGTACACCATGGTGGCACTTAGGCTAGAGATTACAAATACTTGTTATGAGTTATATTTGGAGTTGGATGTCTTTATGAAATTGTGGTGTTTGTTGGAACCATCTAGCGCTCAAGGTGACAGTGTGGGGTTACCTAGATGGGAAAGATTAACTTTGAGGTGTGCTGTTATAGCCGTACCATGGATTAGAGTGTCCAACCAGAGAGTAGTTCAGAGTAGTATCATGAAGAGAATATATTTATATGAGAGTGTTCACTAGTGAAAGTATGATCCCTAGGCCTTGTTTCTAAGCATTGAAACACCATTTGCAACTAGATCTGTTACATGTTTGCTTGCTGCCATCTTTATTTTAGTTTGCCTTTAGTCTCTTCCACGCTATCAAGCTATTTTCTGGCACCATTGTCTTATATCCATACCACTTATATTTCACTATCTCTTCGCCGAACTAGTGCACCTATACACCTGACAAGTGTATTGGGTGTGTTGGGGACACAAGAGACTTATTGTATCTTGATTGTAGGGTTGCTTGAGAGGGGATACCTTTGACCACTTACACCCTGAGTTCGATAAACCTTGGGTGATCCACTTAAGGGAAAACTTGCTGCTATTGTACAAACCTCTGCACTTGGAGGCCCAACAATTGTCTACAAGAATAGAAGTTCGTAGACATCAGTGTGCATGATGGTGACGGTGGTAGTGTCGATGATGAACTGATGAACTATGTGATGTACATTTTGGCAGTAGCTACGACCCAAAAACTACTTATGGCTTGTAAGAATCGATGAGGTGGTATATACTAAACCTTCATGCGATTGTGAACTTAATGCGGTGGTAGGATCACACCCACTTTTTATGTGGTGGTAGGTTAACATCATGTAGTGTTAGGATGAACTTATGATCCCCTTTTGGAAATGATCATTGATAACCCACAAGTATAGGGGGTGTATCGCAGTATTTTCAATAAGTAAGAGTGTCGAACCCAACGAGGAGCAGAAGGTGCTAGCGAGTGGCTAGGAGCAGAAATTCTCTGTAAATACTTAACAAACGGATTTTTAGGGGGTTTTGATAATGCAGGTAAATAAAGTACGAGTAAATAAAAGACAATAATAATAAATGCAGCAAGTGGCCCAATCCTTTCTTTAGCAAAGGACAAGCCAGTTGTATTACTTAAGTTGACCAAACGTTCTCGAGGACACATGGGAATATTGTTAAGTGCTTTCGCTTCATATAGTTGATTAATCTTCTTTAGTTTGCTAAGTGTTGTGTGGGTGAACCTATGCTAATGTACCGACCTTCCTAGGACTAATACATACTTGTGATTATACCCCTTGCAAGCATCCGCAAGTACAAGAAAGTAGTTAAGGTAGAAACCTAACCATAACTTTAAACTCTAAGACTCTAATGTCTCTTGTGCAAAGGTTTCCTAATGGGGGTTCAGGTTTCTGTCACTCCGTCAACCCCTACGATTAGTAGCCAAATACACAATGCACTCCCCTAGGCCCATATAGGTGAAGTGTCATGTAGTCGACATTCACATGACACCACTAGAAGAAGTACACCACAACTTAAATATCAAACTATTGAATCTTTCTCAACACAATTCCACTACTAACAACATGACTTCTCCCATGTCCTCAACAACAAAACGAACTACTCACAAGACATCATATGGATCATGATCAAAGATGATATAATGATATGTAACAATCTGAACATAAACGATAATTCAATGGTTCACTCAATAGCATCAACTACAAGGAGTAATCAACACCGGGAAAGTTTCCCCTAAGAACTATGCAAGATTCAACCCAATTGTTACACCAGTATGAGGTGGTGATGATGGTGCTGGTGGAGATGATGGTGGTGATGAGGATGACGATGATCCCGATGAAGTCCAGCTTGATGGTGGTGTTGATGGCGACAATCTCCCCTCTCCAGGAAGGAATTCCCCCAGCAGAATTCTGTCTACCGGAGAGATCTTTCTCTCTCGGTAGTTTCCGCCCAGCAGAGGCGGCGTAATCTTTCTGTGGTCGCTCCCCGAGTCTTAGGGTTTCGGGAGGATAATATATGCGAAAGGGCGAGCCAGGGGTAGACCAGGGTGGCCACACCACCTGGTGGCGTGTCCTAGGGTGGCCCGTGCCAAGGGGTGGTGTGGGCCCCATGTGGCCCATCTCCACTTCCCCTTCTAGCTTTCTTCGTCTTCTGAAAAAATAGGATTTTCCACGTATTTTCCCGGATTTTCTGATCTTCGCGAATTTTGCCTCCAAACAGCACCTTTTCCATTAGAATCCTGACTACAGTGGTCCATGCTCCAAAAGTCATCAACCATGAAAAACAGATGAAATAACATAAGTATCATATCTTAATATGAAATATATCAATGAATAACAGTAAATTATGATATAGAATTGTGATGCAAAATGGACGTATCAACTCCCCCAAGCTTAGACTTCGCTTGTTTCCAAGCGAAACTGAACTCAATAAACATGACCTCAGGTTTATGGAGTGAAGAGTCGATAAGAGAATACGGACAAGAAGCATCACATTCATCCATACATAAGTAATAATAGAAGACAACTCACTATTATATAACTTAACTTGCAAAAAGTAAAGGGAACACAATAGAGATACATAAAGTAGATCATAATTTGTAATGGCAAACTTAGCTCTTGGTCGAAGAATAGTTGACAATTTGCAGGAGTTCACAAATAACTAGTTTTCAATGATAGCTTTCAAAGTAGTAGACACTAAGATAAGAGCAAAGTGCAAAATAAGGAACATAAGAAACATGATTGAATAAATCATCATATGAATAAATGAAACACAACAACTCAAAATACTTGCTGAGGTAGAAGGGAAATAGGTTTACTGACTCAACTAAAAAGTAAAAGAAATGCCCTTTGTAGAGGGAAGCAGGGATTTCAAGTTTCATAAAGAGCTTCCAAAAATTATGGTACTTATTAGCTTTCAGCTCTCATTGCCCCTATCATAGGCATCTTTAGGTGATCAAGGTTAAAGTGATCAAATATGAGGATATGCTTGACAAGTTGTAAGTTGAAAATCTCATGTCCCTTGAATACGAGGGCCGCTCCTCATGCTACTCAAGTTTAGTCATCGGTAAGTTCTTGTCGTAGTAAGTACATGTGTATCATGGAGAATCGCCAACGGGGTACCCCTTGCCCGATGATACGGAAGAATCCCCATATCAAAATGACAAGGCAAGCAGACAACAAGCATCTCAGCAATCTTCTTATTTACCATGGGAATATGGTGCTTTTTTCTCTCTTTCCTCTTTTCTCATCTCCCTTTTTTTGTTTTTCTCTTTTTCTCAATCTCAATCTCTTTTTTTATAAGAAGAATGCTTCATAGATGCTCATTATGGTTACACTGCAGGTTTCCACCATGACAACATGGATTAGGCCGGCGGCCTAGGCGTTTCTCTAACACACACACATAACTCCATGGACTTACAAGCTCCCCTTTCATTTCACACCGACGACATCCATAGACAAAAGAACATGATATCAACTAGGTACAAAGTACCGGTGCAATGTTGAAAGCGTTCCCCATGACAGCATGGTTCTGCTAATTCACAAGTTACAAAGTGCAAGCATATACGCAACATAGATGGGCACAATGGTTCAAGTTTATTAAGTGCAAGAAAGTAAAGTGTGCCATCAAGTTCGTGAGAGCTTTAATCACTAATTTTCACATAACAAGTTTAATTTGGAAGGTAGATAAAGACATGAATTTACTTGGAATAGCAATAGTGCTAATAGGTAGGTATGGTGGACACAACTGGCATAGGTTTTGGTTTAAGGATTGGATGCACGAGAAGCATTCCCTCTCAGTACAGGTTTTTAGCTAGCAAGGCTGGGTAGCAAGCATAAGAGTTGAAGGAAACAAACAAGCATACAAGTGATAAAACAAACATGCAATCTTCCTTGGAAGCAAAAAAGATCTTAACTATAGAATACTAAACTTATGAGCAAATCAAGAAAGAAAGATGATGAAATTATATTTCTTTAGAGGACTTTTATCTTTTTCATTTAATTCTCAAAATAGTGTTGCTACTGACCGAGCCAGGTTTGCCAAAACCAACTAAATTAACTCCATGATCCCAAAGTGATACCAATACTAACGACAAGATCAATCATATAACCATGAATTGAAAACTAATATAAGATATGCAAAAGAGTAAATGATAGAACTTCTCAATAATATTCCATAACGGCAACTCACACCAAGGGATACATAGATATCTAACAAGAGGGGGGACACTTCCATAATTCAAACCATCCTACATGATAACTTCTCTATTCATGATATGACTCTACTAAAAAGGTAAAAAGATAGAAGATAGTGATATGATACCGCGGCACTCCCCCAAGCTTGGAACAAACCAAGGGGATGCCAAAACCTGATGATGAATTACTCCTTCGGTGGTGGCGGTATTCTCTTGATGAGCTTTCTGATTAGTTTCCCCAAGTCCTCAATCTCGAAGGTGAGAGTGCGAATCAACTCCGAGTTTTTTTCAATGCGGCTCATGATCATGTCAGGTTGCGAATTCCAGCTCTTGCGATTCTTTCCCCACTCTTCCTCCTTGAAGTCTTCTTTACCTGCATGGCTAGAACGAGGCAAATCCTAATTGGAGGGTAGTTTCTCCTTGGACATATTCTGGTATTGATGCTCATGGATAAGGGTATGGAACTGATTCTTGGTGCGTGGAGGAAGTGATAGTGGAGCCAAATAGTGACGCGGAGGTTTCCCTCCAGTTGACATCCGCGCAGTCCTTTTGATCCTAGCAGGGTTTGCCAACACTCCAATGCTTGCAATGGTAGTGTCGATGTGTGGATGTTGGCTTTGCTTTACATCCTCTTCATCTTCACTCTTGATCTCCTTCTCTTGCCCGGGGTCTTGGAGATCTTCCTCCATAGGCTCCTTTCCCTTATCCTTGGCGGACACCATTGTGCTTCTAAACTTTAAGAATAGTTCCTGGCAGAAATAGCTCGAAACGAAAACACGACAAGAACACGATATACGAACCTCTGGGATCCAGGGGATTATATATTATGAAGTTTTACAACAAAAGGAAGGTACCGAGAGAAAACGGGTCGGAGACGGAGTCCGGGGCGGCCACACCACCTGCTGGCGCGGCTAGGGGGGCGCTCCAGGGGGTGGTTTGAGCCACCATGGCTCCGTTTCCGTTCCTCTTTCGCTGCGTAGCTTTCCTTGTTGGATAAAAACTCCAAAAATACAACTGGATATAATTTTCGCGGAACTTTTCTTACCAGATATGTTACCTATTCGAAAATGGACTCTGCAGGTCTCTGAATTTGGTCGTTAGTAGATTCTTCCGGAGTAACCGCTTGAATAACATCAATATCTTCATCTTCATACACATATTTCTTGAGTCATGAAACCTTTCTCTTTCTTATTACACCATTTTCTCTGATAACCTGGAAATTTCTTTCACACAAAACTTCACACAATTCTCATTAGCAACATTAGTGTAAGCGAGGCAATAAACCTTTTAGGTTCAATTTCAACTGAAATCCATCAAATCATAAGCTACTGTAGCAACTCCTTCCGAAAACCCAAAAAGAATTCAAAAACAAAATTGATTTAAGAAGCAAATGCAAGAGTGGCAAAATCTATCAAAACAGACCAGCAGGTAAAGATCAATTTTTTAGAAAATCTTCTGTTGCTCAAATCAAAAAGTGAAAACTAATGAAAGTTAAATAACAACCTGGGGCAGAAGCACACAAAATTACAGCTCAATCCGACATACAAAGATCTCTCACGAATTTTTACGGTGAAGCACAAAAATCTGTTTCGGGACAGCAACTTCCCCAAATCTTACTTTTCTCTCATTAGAGGTTGATCTTGACACAAACACCAAACAAAAAGGATAAGGAGAGTTTATTGCTGAAACAATAACTTCCAAGACTCAAAGAAACAAAAACAACTGAAAGCAAGAATATATTGGGTTGTCTCCCAAAAAGCTCTTTCTTTATAGCCATTAAGATGGGCATGATAATTTCAATGATGCTCACATAAGAATATGAGTTGAAGTGAAAGAGAGCATTAAGAAGCAAAAAATACACATGTTTAAGTCTAACCCACTTCCTATGCAAGGGAATTTTGTAAACAAACAAGTTGTTGAAACCAGAGGCTACAAGCATAGGAAGGCAAAACAAGTGCAACATAAAGACTTTAAGCATAAAACAAGGAAACTTGATATTATTGAGATGCATAAGAACAGTCTTCCCTCTCTCATAATAACCTTCAGTATCATGCATAAACTTAATGATATAACTATCACAAGAACCATTGTAGCAATGATTACTTATCCTAACGGAAAACACAGGGACACTAGCTCTCATAGCACTACTTTGTGAAACAATATTAGAGATATCCTTACAGAGGATAGTGTGTCCATCTTCCACATATTTAGTGACAAAGTCTTTCACATTTGCTATTATAGGTTCATCATCCATTTGTTTATCAGGTTCAACAGCTTTATTTGTACTTTCATTAACCATACTAGCTATCATAGAATGTTCCTTTATCTTAACTACTTAAGGTATTTTCTCAATGTAAGGTTCAGGTAAAGCATGATTAGCAGTATAAACTTCAGTATTTCTTGCAGGAACACACTTAGCAACATCTTTATATGGTTCATGATACTTATTCCACTTCTTTTTAGGAACTTCTATACAGGAAGCAAAATCCTTAAAATAAGATGCAATAGCTTGAGAGTCTAGACCATAAGCATTTTTAATATTTTGAAAGTCATCAGTTCCCATAAAAGGTTCAATGCATTCATAATCATAATTTATACCTGACTTTCTTCCTTTGTCATTCTCCCATGCTTCAGCATTGTCTTGAATACGGTCTAGAAGATCCCATTTAGCTTCTTCTTTCATGTGTGTAAATGATCCAGCACAAGAAGCATCCAATAGATCCTTATCATGAAGAGAAAGCCTTGCATAAAAGTTATTGATAATAATATTGTTGGGTAGCTCATGAATGGGACATTTGAGCATTAGTAACTTCAGTATCCCCCAAGCTTGAGTTGTACTCTCTCCATCAAGAGGCCAAAAGTTGTATATTTGATTCCGATCTTTATGAATCTCACTAGGAGGATAAAATTTTGAATAAAAGAGAGGCACTATTTCCTCCCATTCAAGAGCTTGACCATTCTTCAGCATCTTATACCATTCTTCAGCTCTTCCTTTCAGTGATAATGAGGATAACTTCTTCTTAACTTGATCTGTAGTAATACATGCACACTTGAACAACCCGCATAATTCATGTATAAAGAGCAAATGATCACCGGGATGGACAGTCCATATCCAACATAATAGTTATCCATAACACGATCAATAATTCTTGTAGGTATTTTAAAAGTATCATTCTGAGCAGGTGTGGTTCATCTACTACCTTAGCAGTGGTAGTAGCATTATGAAATAAGAAACTCAGCGAATTATCCATATTGAAAATAAAGCAACTAACAGAAGTAAACAATACTCACAGTAGAAGTTTCCTTTACCAGTTCCACTCTCCAATAGCGCTTCACTCCCCGGCAACGATGCCAGAAAATAGTCTTGATTACCCACAAGTATAGGGGGTGTATCGCAGTATTTTTGATAAGTAAGAGTGTCAAACCCAACGAGGAGCAGAAGGTGCTGGTGAGTGGCTAGGAGCAGGAATTCTCTGTAAATACTTAGCAAATGGATTTTATGGGTTTTTGATAATGTAGGTAAATAAAGTACGAGTAAATAAAAGACAATAAGAATAAATGCAGCAAGTGGCCCAATTCTTTCTTTAGCAAAGGACAAGCCGGTTGTATTACTTAAGTTGACCAAACGTTCTCGAGGACACATGGGAATATTGTTAAGTGCTTTCGCTTCATATAGTTGATTAATCTTCTTTAGTTTGCTAAGTGTTGTGTGGGTGAACCTATGCTAATGTACCGACCTTCCTAGGACTAATACATACTTGTGATTATACCCCTTGCAAGCATCCGCAAGTACAAGAAAGTAGTTAAGGTAGAAACCTAACCACAACTTTAAACTCTAAGACTCTAACGTCTCTTGTGCAAAGGTTTCCTAACGGGGGTTCAGGTTTCTATCACTCCGGTAACCCCTACGATTAGTAGCCAAATACACAATGCATTCCCCTAGTCCCATATAGGTGAAGTGTCATGTAGTCGATGTTCACATGACACCACTAGAAGAAGTACACCACAATTTAAATATCAAACTATTGAATCTTTCTCAACACAACTCCACTACTAACAACATGACTTCTCACATGTTCTCAAGAACAAAACGAACTACTCACAAGAGATCATATGGATCATGATCAGAGATGATATAATGATATGTAACAATCTGAACATAAACGATAATTCAATGGTTCACTCAATAGCATCAACTACAAGGAGTAATCAACACCAGGAAAGATTCCCCTAAGAACTATGCAAGATTCAACCCAATTGTTACAGCGGTATGAGGTGGTGATGATGGTGCTGGTGGAGATGATGGTTGTGATGATGATGATGATGATCCCGATGAAGTCCAACTTGATGGTGGTGTTCATGGGACGATGTCCCCTCTCCGGGAAGGAATTCCCCCGGTAGAATTCTATCTGTCAGAGAGATCTTTCTCTCTCGGTGTTTTCCGCCCCGCAGAGGCGGCGGAATCTTTTTGTGGTCGCTCCCCGGGTCTTAGGGTTTCGGGAGGATAATATACGCCAGAGGGGAGATCCAGGGGTGGACTAGGGCAACCACACCACCTGGTGGCACGGCCTAGGGTGGCCCGCGCCAGGGGGTGGTGTGGGCCCCCTGTGGCCCATCTCCACTTCCCCTTCTGGATTTCTTCGTCTTCTGAAAAAATAGGATTTTCCATGTATTTTCCTAGATTTTCTGATCTTCGCGAATTTTGCCTCCAAACAGCACCTTTTCCATCAGAATCCTGACTGCAGCGGTCCATGCTCCAAAAGTCATCAACCATGCAAAAACATATGAAATAACATAAGTATCATCTCTTAATATGAAATATGTCAATGAATAATAGTAAATTATGATATAGAATAGTGATGCAAAATGGACGTATCAATCATGCATGCACTTGTTAGTCTAAAGTTGAATTATGAAGTTGTAATGGTAGTTATGAATGTAACATGCTTATGATGACCTTCTGATGTTATACCTTGCCATGTTTGTCTTCTACCTTGTAGAGAAACTACTATGTCGTGTACAAAGGAAGGTATCCAAGAGTGTACACAGAATGGAGGCACTACCAGGATCAAGTGACAGGGTACTCTAACAACAGCTACGAAAGGTTTGACACTTCGGAGGAGGCATATGCTGCTTGCAACAGCTTCCAGGCTAATGAGATGAAGTACTACCTGGGTCATGGGAACAACAATGATAATGGAGAATTTTAGGTAGGGAATGTTGCCGAGGGAGAACATCAAAGAAGGAATGCTGCTAACGGAGAAGAATAGGTGCACATTATAGCGGAGGAAGGATAGCAGGAGCACAATGTTATGACAACAACATCATGCCTAACAAGATAGCCTCAAGGATTTCATCATCGTTGTTCTCCTTGTGGTGATCATCAAGTTGATCTTCTTCTCATGATCCTATGTGTATCTCATGGTGGTAAGCACACCTTAATTTGAACAAGGTGACTATAAGGGGCCTTGTGTGAGCAACTAATGACTACAAGTGCACATATCAACTGTAGCTAGTTTCTAAAGTAAGAGTATCGAACCACGGAGAGCCATTGTAGAGGTCTTTATGCCCCTCGTTACTATTCACTAGAGAGTACTTGTAAGTTATCTCTGATTCCAAGTAATGGTGTATAAAGTGTGTTAAATGTTTGAGAATAATAATAAAAAAGAACAAAGTAATCAACTAAAGTAACTAAGAGCAGTGAGTGTGATTGTGGGAGTGATGATATAGCTAAAGAGTTCTCCGGGTGTGTAGGTGACGAGGGGAGATCTCGGCAATGTCCATGAAGAAGGACTTAGGATTTTGCAGAAAAGAGAACGCTGGGGATTTCATTAGAAGTCAGGAAACAATGGAATCAAAGTTGCCTGAATATTGAGAGGAATCCCTCTGTTACAAATCGCTTGGGGATCGTTTGGTTCTTTTCCTAGGCTTCTCCCGCCCTATATATAATAGGTCAGGTCTCAAAGCTGTATGCGGATAGGTTACATGATCACAACACCAACTCTATGTTGGTTTTTGTTCATCTTTACTAATACAACTATAATCTTTGTCGGTTGTTCCTTTGGATCTTCACTTTGACTCTTAGTGGGTCGTAAGCTTTTCTGCAGGCCCTAGGTAGAAAACCATGGGGACCTGAGTAATCATACCTATGTCAGTAGGATACACCGCTGGCATTGGTATTAACTACGATAGGATAAACCAATGTATTTGTTTATAACATGTGTGTGGAGAGCTCCATAATAAGATGTGCCCATAAAACCATCGGCCATCACATCTCTAAATAACGATTATAACGATCTTCGGCAACCACCTATTGATCCATCACAATTAAGGGTTACCCCGTGGATATCGGTATGAGCTTACTGAATCTCTCCTTATCCCCCTTGTCCATATGTAGATCATCGATCATGGTATGTCACTTCATGCCATACGCAAACCATAATTCCAAGAGTAGTTAACTCTCTAGTCTCGAAGGAAAATATTACATGGTCGACTTCATATAATATATAGAGAAAGAACTAATACATAATCATATCACAAAGTTATTAGATCATCTTTATTTCATATCATAATATTGCTAGACTTTCTCCATCTCCTCAGGAACACGGTAAACTACTCACACATGGAGACAATCAATAACATCATCATAATCAAATGGATGGAATAAAAGTATATGGGTGTAACTACCTCGGTGAATTACGCTCCTAGTTACAAGCCTGGATGAGCAGAAATGGTTGAAATAGTACGGTGGGGCCCAAATGCCACTCACAGGTAGACCTTTCGGCCGTCCCAACCATTTCCAAACATCGGGACAAGAACGGGCGTAATCGGCGAAGGGATCAACTACACAAATGAGTATGTATGCAAGCCACCATACAACAGTACATCGAGCCATTCCATCTAAAAAGAATGGAAATATAGCAACGCATATACGGCAAGATCCAAATATCCTAGATAGATATAATAGTTTAGGATATCTCCTACATCAAACATCGAGTATCAGTGAAGCGGAAGACAAAATCCGATGCGGATAAGAAGCAAATCGGCATAAGATGCCCCATAAATAAGCACATCCCCTACAGATCTCACGGATCCCTCTTCCGAATCTCTACACCGAATGATCGTTGCCCACATCGTCTCTTCCACCCGGTATCCATCTTGCGAGTGTACCTGTTCATCGAACCAATAATTTATCGTGTGAGACCCTAGGGTACTCGGCAAGTCTTTATGCCTCTAAAGGGAACACAACTGGGTGACGCAATTGCAGCAAAAGATAAACCCTAGCAATTCTATAGAAACTCGCTAACCATCCGCCTAACCAGAGATAGACGGATGTCCGTGAATTAATAACAACAGTTATAATGGTAATATTAACAGATCCATCCTCCTCCTCGCTTACCGACGAGGAAGCGGACGAACAACCCCCATACGTTGGCAGTTTTATTATCCATTCCATGAGTGTTGCACTATTTACTAGTCAGGTACTTAGTCAAATTAAAAGCGGTACTTTAGTTATTCTTGTCTATGATCGAGAAACTGTGCTCCAAGTCGTCCATAACCGCGGACACGGCTTTCAGAAAGTTTTACTGCAGGGTGCACAAATAACAACACACACTCGATATGCCTCGGAAAAACCAAATCAAAACCCAACGAGGCGATCCGACAAAGCGATCACAGGATTTAGAAATATTTGGGGCCACCCCATTGAGCTACCATAGCGAAGTTAGCTGACTCCGAGACGGCCTCAAGGTTTGTGGAGCCGGCTGTAAACGACTGGGAACCCGAAAGTGTGACTGGGCTTGTCGATACAGCGAAAACAGGTCACGGACCTAAACAGTACAGTGTGCATTACCTCGCACAATTTAAATTAAAGCAGTAAAGCATGGCATAAGTACAGGATAGTAAATAAAACCTCAAACTAGTTTGTGGCTCCAAGAAATAAGAATGAATCAAGCTCTGGATCAGGGGGGTTCATAAGCCTCCCGGATGTGGATAGCGCGAATATTCAAGGAACAGGAATCAAGTACTCGGGGTCCTACGGGACACAAGTGAGCCTGAAAAACCAAATAGCGAATATGGCTCACCGATGCCACTTTCATTAGTTATCCCATTTCTACTCAGGTTAGGTTGTTTAGGTACCTCGTTATCCAATAGACACTCACATACCCTACACATGCTGTTCTACGACTCGCATGGCTCAAACAACTCCTGTAGAAATGGCTCATGGGATGGAGGGACAAGCTTCGGTGGGGTTTAAAAGTAAAGGCGATGCAATACTTGGGATTCAATTTAATGCAATCGCGACTCAATGATGCAAGAATAAGAAAGAGGCAATAGGTAATATATGTATGCAAGCATGTGGTAGTGCTTGCCTGGCAGCTCAGTTGAAGCGAGAGAAGGATCTGGGTAGTGCTCCTGGTTCTCTTGGTATATCCCCTGCTCAGCGTCTATTCGAGAAGAACCAAACAGACAAGGGCCAACATAAATAAAGTGCACAAGCATATGAATAAATGCGACAAGCAACCAATCATGCCATGATGAATGATGCACAATTTGCATGGCAATAAAGTAGCATGGCATGGGTGAGGTGTGGAATACAAGAATAAATCATTTTATTGAGTTTTGGCCCCATTTTATCCTCATAATAGTTGCTGTACCCATTAAATTTATATGATGCATGCTGCAAAACAGATGATGGAATGCATAAACAGAAAGATCTCGTCGAGCTAATCATTTTAGACATATTATTTGTTAAATTTGGAGTTATAAAACAAAAGTTATTAATTAATTAAGGTAAAGGGCATTTTAAAGTAATTTTACTCAACTTGGAATTTTAAGTGTTCAAAATATATTTTGAATGGCATATTTGAAATCCTCATATTTTTCTGATTTCAAAACATATATTATTTGCATTATTTGGATTTATAATTTAAAAGATATTTAAAAACAGATTTAAATTTGAATTTGAATTTATTTGAAAAAGATTTGAATTTAAACAGATACAGAAAGTACTTTTTATACACAAGTGGAGCTAGCCACAGACGCTGACCAGTGGGGCCATGCTGTTGGGCGACACAAAGACTGAAAACCTTCTCATCATGGCTAACCTAGCCCTGCGTTTGAGTGGGGCCTGTGACCTCGGGTCCACTGCAATGGCGAGAGGAAAAAGCCCGGCAGTGGGGACACAGGTCTTGAGTTGAGGCTGGCAGATCTGAGGGGTTTTCTGCAAGATTGCTTGGGTGGCTGTCTGGTGGGCCGCGAGTACCGCGGGTTTAGCCGAAAAGCTGCCGGGGGGGTAAGTGCAAAAAAAGGGTTCGCCGTACTGTGGATCTTCTCCGCGGACAGATCGGTGTGGCCTTGCGCGGCGCTGGCCTTGGGACTCAACGCGACACAGGCGTCTTGTGAGGCGTAGCCCTTTGGCTATCTGAGGTAGCTGTCAGGGAGGTGGGCGAGGACTAGCTGGGGCTTGGCGCTCTGGCAGCGAAGCGAGCTACGGCCTTGAGGGCGCTTCGGCAAACTAACAGCGAGCCTGAGGCGGCGGGAAGCGGAGGTGTCAGGGAGGTTAGTCAGCTCACCGAGAGTGCGTCGGTGTAGGTGGATCGGCTTAGAGGCGCGGCGATGAAGCCGGATTTGACGAGGATTTTAGGGTTCCGCAGAGACGTCGGTGGTGTTGGCTCGGGCTCCTCTCCTCCTCGCTGTGTACAGAGGCGACGCCGGGATCTCCCCTCCCTCCTCTCCACAACACCACGCCCGCCTCAGATGCAGGTGGACGCCTGCCGACGGCGATGGCCGGTGGCGGCGATGGAGAAGAGAGGGGAGCGGGCAGGGCGCCTCGGCCAGATCTGGAGATGCAGGAGGACCGTGAGGTGGTGGTAAAGCAGAGGGGGAAGAGGGGGTGCCGTGGGGAGATGGGGTAGATGGGAAAAGGTGGCCTCGGTGCCACCTTTCTCTCCTCCCCTCCTCACGTGCTTGGGTCGGCCAGGACAGGTGCATGGGGCTTCCAGGTGGGACCAGAGGACGAGGCCAGAGGCGAGGCGGTGCTCGGGCTAGGGGGGCCACAAGGCAGGGAGAGAAGAGAGGGAGAGAGGGTAGGCTCGGGTTGGGTGGTGGTAGCCTCGGGCTAGGGTTGGCATTAGGGTTGGGGTAGCTAGGTGGGGCCAGGGAGAGAGGGTGGCCAGGTGGGGCCAGCTAGGTGGAGAGAAGAGAGAGGCCGAGAGAGAGGGGTGGTACTTAGGGTTTGGAGGGAGGGGTATGTTAGATTAGATGGGGGTGTAGGTTAGATTAGGTGTAGATTTGGGGCATAGATTAAGAAGAGAGGGTAGGGCTTAGGGTTTATGCATGATCCACATGATCATGCAAGGATGGAGATGAAAAGGGAGGGGAGATGAGGAGTAGAGAGATGTGGTGTGATGATGGATCTTTGCAAGACAACTAGATCAAGCCAAGGAGAAAGAGAGAGAGAGATGAGAGGTAAACCACTCAAGGATTTAAATAAAAACCAAAATCTAGAATGGGTGGTACTTGCATGGCCCATGCAAAATATTTAATACCATGTTGATTCTTGTGAAAACAATAATATTAAACATGGCATTGTTCATTTGCATTTCCAAAGGTGGAATAAAGCCAAGCAAAAGAAATGAAAGGATGCCCCATGTGGAGTAGTTGGAGATGGCCATGTTTGGGTAAAATTGGGACTTGCTAGTGTGTATATACCACTAGATGCTTAATAGTCCCCAAATTATCCCAACATGAGCATAAACCCATAATAATCCATATGGAAGCTAGGAAAAAGGGTTCCACCCACAAGGCATGCAAAGGTGGCCATGTGGCTCTCATATATCACTAATGTGAAAACATCATGATGCCAAGATGAGAGCATGTGGAAAAGAATTGGATCCAGCCCAACCCACATGAGCTAGAGGCAAAACCCAAATAAAGTGCAAAGCTCACATTTAGTTGGATGGTGGAATTATAAGGTGGTGAAAGAAAGGTGGTGGAGTTAATAAGAGATATGCCCCAACTCAACTTGGGCATTTAAACAATATATCAAGAAGCAACTACAATATCAAGAGGCAAATACAATTAATAATGCATATGAGATAAGAACCAAAGGGAAAAGGGTTTTATATGATGCTCAAATGCAAGGAGGCATGATGACATGAGCATGATATAATGATGATGCAACAATTATATATTTGAAGTAGCCATTATATAGACTAGGCTAGTAGCATTGCAATTGTTAGACAATTGGGATGCTACAACTCTCCCCCACTAAACAAGAATCTCGCCCCGAGATTCCAAGGAAAAAGAAAACAACACAAGGAGAGGCGGGTGTTTGAACGAAGGTGACCCTCACGTTCCCAAGTTGATGAACAACGGAATGGTGCGACCACCACACCTTGCAAAACCTGCTAGACTTGTTGCGAGTCTTGCGTTTTGCTTGAGAAACAACGGGTTAGAAGAATTGAAGGATTGTCGTGAGACAAGAAGGATAGGATGGACATAGATCCGGTTTTCTCAAGACACATGATAAAAGAATAGAACCACTTGTGAAAGAAAGGACAAGATGATGTATCATGGATAAAGAAAGACACACCGTTAAGATTAAAGATTTACCGATACTAGAGAGGATGAAATCTTTGTCTCGCCGGAAGAAAAGAACTAGGTTGGAGAAGTTTTGATCCACTATGACAATAGCATCGTATCTTCTCTCGGATTGAGAAATGAAGTTCGGAAACAATATTGCCTTAAAACAATAGAGTCCCTTGATATCAACAGAAAGATTTAGCTAGACATCGTCGGATTAGATTCTTGTTGCGCCGGTAAGAACCAAGGATCACGCAATTGAGGTGCGCGGATATAACTTCCAGAGACGGATGTGAAGCCAGATCATGGTGGGACCCCGAGAAGCAAAGATTATGGAGGATCTGGAGTTTATTGTAGATATACTTATTGCTTTCTTTAGCCTTGAGGCTAACGCAATAGATTTGCGGCTGATGGCCTCAACCATAATTGGCTTTACCACAGCAAAGAATTGATGAAACAAAGAGAGAGATAGTTTCCTTTCATCTTGTTTGGGGATGTAGAGCACCGGTAGAATGACGAGGACAGAAAAGATTTTGCGTTTGTTTCCACCAGATACTTGAAGATTTTGCTCCGTGTAGGAAAAGACGAGATCACCAACAAGAGATTATTGATTACTTTCTTCGAGAGAGCACTCCGGAAAACAAGGACGGAAGTAAAGTATCGAGGGATAAAGGCCACTTCTAACTTCCGTGGAATGAGTGAAATCACATTAGTTCACCAATTCAATGTACAAGAGCGAATGATAAGAGTAGTGGTATGGTAGCTACTCCATCCCGCACTCAAAGCATTACTCCGCACATGAATAAGAAAACCATGCAATCCAACTACCGAAACAGACTGAAGGTATTGACAAGTAGAGCTCATGGAACTCCGCTAGAAAACAAGGATAGATACAAACGATTCACCGGATCCAAGATAGATAATGGTGATGATGTTGTCGTCATGTCTGAAGTACCAAGCCACCGGAAAGATATGAAGGAAGGTTACGGAGAACAACTGCAATATTCAACAAAGCAGAAAGATAGCACCAACTTGAACAGAAGGATTACAAAAGATCTGAAAAGTCTTCATGGCCTCCGGTGGATTGAGCATAGATGATGGAACGAGAGGGTTTCGAAAGATCACTTGACGAGACTGAGGTGAAAGAACTCCATGTTGTCCTTGAAAATATTGAGAGAGATTTAGCGGTCTTGAGGAAAATCTTTAGCGGAACGACGATGATAACTTGCCAACAAGGAACAACTCCGGATTGGTTGAAGATGGAGGATGGAATTAACAATGGATTGCCAATTCCAGAATTGAAGCAATGTATTTAGCAGAAGGACATGGTCGAGATAGGTGACTTCAAGAAGCCAGAATTCACGCTTTGAGAACTTTGCACACAGGCAGTGCTCACGAAGCTTGAGAGAAAGAGACACAGATGATCTTCCATGTTCTTTCATTGATATCGAATAGGCAAGCATATTATCAACATATACCACCATGGATTAACAGGATATTCCCAGAATATCAAGTTCAAAAGGCGAGAGAAACGAACAAATGCTCGAACACTTTCTGAGCTCAACGCTCTTAGAAAGATCAATATTAAGAGCACGGGTTCGTGTTGAAGAAGATGCACTGGAAGAATAGATTATCTGGTCCTTCGGAAGAAAAGAGATGTCACCTGGTTCACATTGTCGATCGGATCACCGGTTACAAAGATAAAGAGATCTTGGTTAAGAACCGATGATAGCTCATACCTTAAGCAAAGCTATCAGAGACAAAAAGATGCAATTCCCTCGTCTCCAAGAGAATTGTGCAGATATGGGGTTCAAAAAGATGTGCAGCATGATGGACAGCTGATAGATCGCCGTAGTGCCTCGAGAAACTCCGGATTGCCAAAGATGCTTGAATATGCATAGATATGATCACGGTGTACTCAAAATCACAGGAGATAACCGTCACCATTTGGAGGATAGCGTTGATAGCATTTTCCTTATTCCAATCGACACTTATCATGAGTGGAATATAACTATGCCGAGAACCAAATTACAATCACCAGCATCGGATCGACACATGTTATGTAATTAGCCCAAGAGATAAGGAGGTGAAACAAACTCCGGGATTAAGCGCCGGTGACAAAAGAATGAGTTAGCATGGACATGCTGATAAAAAGGAGATAGATAATGTTTCACACACGACTGGAAAGGAGTGTGGAAACACAGATGTATCAAAAAAAAATCCGCATTTTTCGGCATTAAAATACCCATAGATGCGCAAAACCACTTATCAGGTAGAGATTAGCAACTGATGCTTACACAGAATGTGGAGTTGCTAGAAGGAAGGACACCCTTAAGAAGATGGCACCGGTTAACAAGGAGTCAGATAGATCGCGCCGGTTTTCAAAAAAACTCACAAGATGGAATGTACCAACAGTTGATAACCAAAGGCAGATTGTGATAACAAACTGGATGCAACAGATAGACAAGGAATTACACACGCACACACACACTTTCTATGGTACTACGGAAACCCAAAACACGTGAATCCTAATTTGAATTTTAAGAAGAGGATTGAAAACGTTACACTTCCTTACCAGAAAAGGGTGGTGGGTGGGTAAGAAGAAAAATGGAAGCAGTCCTACTCTCGCGTTTTGTTTTTCCTTAGTATACATAGCTACCAAAATATTTGCTAGACAGACAACGACCATTTGGCTGAGACCCTGAAGGTCGGGATGGCTCTGATACCAATTGTAACTACCTCGGTGAATTACGCTCCTAGTTACAAGCCTGGATGAGCAGAAATGGTTGAAATAGTATGGTGGGGCCCAAATGCCACTCACAGGTAGACCTTTCGGCCGTCCCAACCATTTCCAAACATCGGGACAAGAACGGGCGTAATCGGCGGTGAAGGGATCAACTACATACACAAATGAGTATGTATGCAAGCCACCATACAACAAAGACATCGAGCCATTCCATCTAAAAAGAAAGGAAATATAGCAACGCCATACGGCAAGATCCAAATATCCTAGATAGATATAATAGTTTAGGATATCTCCTCATACATCAAACATCAGAGTATCAGGCGGAAGCGGAAGACAAAATCCGAGTACGGATAAGAAGCAAATCGGCATAAGATGCCCCATAAATAAGCACATCCCGCCCACAGATCTCACGGATCCCCGTTCCCGGAATCTCTACACCGAATGATCGTTGCCCACATCGTCTGTCTCTTCCACCCAGTATCCATCTTGCGAGTGTACCTGTTCATCTGAACCAATAATTTATCGTGTGAGACCCTAGGGGTACTCAGCAAGTCTTTATGCCTCTAAAGGGAACACAACCTGGGGTGACGCAATTGCAGCAAAAGATAAACCCTAGCAATTCTATAGAAACTCGCTAACCATCCGCCTAACCAGAGATAGACGGATGTCCGTGAATTAATAACAACAGTTATAATGGTAATATTAACAGATCCATCCTCCTCCTCGCTTACCGACGAGGAAGCGGACGAACAACCCCATCCGCTGGCGGTTTTATTATCCATTCCATGAGTGTTGCACTATTTACTAGTCGGTACTTAGTCAAATTAAAAGCGGTACTTTAGTTATTCTTGTCTATGATCGAGAATGCTCCAAGTCGTCCATAACCGCGGACACGGCTTTCAGAAGTTTTACCTGCAGGGTGCACAAATAGCAACACACACTCGATATGCCTCGGAAAAACCAAATCAAAACCAACGCGATCCACGACAAAGCGATCACAGGATTCAGAAATATTTCAGGGCCACCCCATTGAGCTACCATAGCGAAATTAGCTGACTCGAGACGGCCTCAAGGTTTGTGGAGCCGCTGTAAACGATCGGGAACCGAAAGTGTGACTGGGCTTGTCGATACATAAAACAGGTCACACGGACCTAAGCGATGTGCATTACCTCGCACAATTTAAATTAAAGCGATAAAGCATGGCATAAGTACAGGATAGTAAATAAAACCTCAAACTAGTTTGTGGCCCCAAGAAATAAGAATGAATCAAGCTCTGGCTCAGGGGGTTCATAAGCCTCCCGGATGTGGATAGCGCGAATATTCAAGGAACAGGAATCAAGTACTCGGGGTCCTACGGGACACAAGTGAGCCTGAAAAACCAAATAGCGAATATGGCTCACCGATGCCACTTTCATTAGTTATCCCATTTCTACTCAGGTTAGGTTGTTTAGGTACCTCGTTATCCAATAGACACTCACATACCCTACACATGCTGTTCTACGACTCGCATGGCTCAAACAACTCCTGTAGAAATGGCTCATGGGATGGAGGGACAAGCTTCGGTGGGGTTTAAAAGTAAAGGCGATGCAATACTTGGGATTCAATTTAATGCAATCGCGACTCAATGATGAAAGAATAAGAAAGAGGCAATAGGTACTATATGTATGCAAGCATGTGGTAGTGCTTGCCTGGCAGCTCAGTTGAAGCGAGAGAAGGATCTGGGTAGTGCTCCTGGTTCTCTTGGTATATCCCCTGCTCAGCGTCTATTCGAGAAGAACCAAACAGACAAGGGCCAACATAAATAAAGTGCACAAGCATATGAATAAATGCGACAAGCAACCAATCATGCCATGATGAATGATGCACAATTTGCATGGCAATAAAGTAGCATGGCATGGGTGAGGTGTGGAATACAAGAATAAATCATTTTATTGAGTTTTGGCCCCATTTTATCCTCATAATAGTTGCTGTACCCATTAAATTTATATGATGCATGCTGCAAAACAGATGATGGAATGCATAAACAGAAAGGTCTCGTCCAGCTAATCATTTTAGACATATTATTTGTTAAATTTGGAGTTATAAAACAAAAGTTATTAAATTTGTTAAAGGGCATTTTAAAGTAATTTTACTCAACATGGAATTTTAAGTGTTCAAAATATATTTTGAATGGCATATTTGAAATCCTCATATTTTTCTGATTTCAAAACATATATTATTTGCATTATTTGGATTTATAATTTAAAAGATATTTAAAAACAGATTTAAATTTGAATTTGAATTTATTTGAAAAAGATTTGAATTTAAACAGATACAGAAAGTACTTTTTATACACAAGTGGAGCTAGCCACAGACGCTGACCAGTGGGGCCATCTTGTTTGGACGACAGTATTGAAAACCTTCATCACATGTTAACCTAGCCACTGCGTTTGATGTGGGGCCTGCGACCTCGGGGTCCACTTGTGACAGTAGAGGAAAGAAAGCCGCAGTGGGCTGACCTGGAGTGCGGGTTGAGGCTGGCAGATCTGAGGGGTTTTCTGCAAGATTGCTTGGGTGGCTGTCTGGTGGGCCACGAGTACCGCGGGTTTAGCCGAAAAGCTGCCGGGGGTTAAGTGCAAAAAAAAAGGGTTCGCCGTACTGTGGATCTTCTCCGCGGACAGATCGGTCTTGTGGCGCGCGAGCCTTGGCGCCGGGACTCAACGCCGACCGGCGTCTTGTGAGGCGCGCCCAGGCTATCTGAGGGTAGCCGTGAGGTGGGCGAGGACTAGCTGGGATTGGCGCCACGCTGGAGCGAAAGCATGAGCGAAGCTACTGGCCTTGAGGGCGCAGCGAAAACTAACGGGCGAGCACAGCGACGGGGAAACGGAGGTGTCGGGGAGGTTAGTCACTCACCGAGAGTCGTCGGTGTAGGTGGATCGGCTTAGGCGGCGATCGACGATGAAGCGTAGACCGAGGATTTAGGGTTCCGGCAGACGCTCGGTGTTCGGGACTGGGCTCCTCCTCCTCGCCTTTGTGTCTGAGGCGACGCCTGGGATCTCTGTCCTTCCTCGGCGACCACAACACCACGCCCGCCTCCTCGATTGCAGTGGACGCCTTGGCCGACGGTGGTGGCGATGGTTAGTGGCGCGATGGAGAAGAGAGGAGCGGGCGGGCGCCTCGGCCAGATCTGGAGATGCAGGAGGACCGTGAGGTGGTGGTAAGCGGAGGGAAGAGGGGGTGCCGTGGGGAGATGGGGTAGATGGGAAAAGGTGGCCTCGGTGCCACCTTTCTCTCCTCCCCTCCTCACGTGCTTGGGTCGGCCAGGACAGGTGCATGGGGCTTCCAGGTGGGACCAGAGGACGAGGCCAGGAGGCAGGGGCAGGCTCGGGCTAGGGGGGCCACAAGGCAGGGAGAGAAGAGAGGGAGAGAGGGTAGGCTCGGGTTGGGTGGTGGTAGCCTCGGGCTAGGGTTGGCATTAGGGTTGGGGTAGCTAGGTGGGGCCAGGGAGAGAGGGTGGCCAGGTGGGGCCAGCTAGGTGGAGAGAAGAGAGAGAGGCCGAGAGAGAGGGGTGGTACTTAGGGTTTGGAGGGAGGGGTATGTTAGATTAGATGGGGGTGTAGGTTAGATTAGGTGTAGATTTGGTGCATAGATTAAGAAGAGAGGGTAGGGCTTAGGGTTTATGCATGATCCACATGATCATGCAAGGATGGAGATGAAAAGGAAGGGGAGATGAGGAGTAGAGAGATGTGGTGTGATGATGGATCTTTGCAAGACAACTAGATCAAGCCAAGGAGAAATAGAGAGAGAGATGAGAGGTAAACCACTCAAGGATTTAAATAAAAACCAAAATCTAGAATGGGTGGTACTTGCATGGACCATGCAAAATATTTAATACCATGTTGATTCTTGTGAAAACAATAATATTAAACATGGCATTGTTCATTTGCATTTCCAAAGGTGGAATAAAGCCAAGCAAAAGAAATGAAAGGATGCCCCATGTGGAGTAGTTGGAGATGGCCATGTTTGGGTAAAATTGGGACTTGCTAGTGTGTATATACCACTAGATGCTTAATAGTCCCCAAATTATCCCAACATGAGCATAAACCCATAATAATCCATATGGAAGCTAGGAAAAAGGGTTCCACCCACAAGGCATGCAAAGGTGGCCATGTGGCTCTCATATATCACTAATGTGAAAACATCATGATGCCAAGATGAGAGCATGTGGAAAAGAATTGGATCCAGCCCAACCCACATGAGCTAGAGGCAAAACCCAAATAAAGTGCAAAGCTCACATTTAGTTGGATGGTGGAATTATAAGGTGGTGAAAGAAAGGTGGTGGAGTTAATAAGAGATATGCCCCCAACTCAACTTGGGCATTTAAACAATATATCAAGAAGCAACTACAGTATCAAGAGGCAAATACAATTAATAATGCATATGAGATAAGAACCAAAGGGAAAAGGGTTTTATATGATGCTCAAATGCAAGGAGGCATGATGACATGAGCATGATATAATGATGATGCAACAATTATATATTTGAAGTAGCCATTATATAGACTAGGCTAGTAGCATTGCAATTGTTAGACAATTGGGATGCTACAATGGGGGAATTCAAGTATAAATGCATAATAGCAATTGGAATTATAACTAATGTAGATGAATGATATGGGGAATGGTGATATTGATGGAGATGCAGCGGTTGATGATGAAGGAGATGATGCCTTGTCTTCCAATGATCCAAGATACTTATCCTTGTATGTGGTGGTCATGGTGGAGATCTGAGTGGAGATGGCGATGGAGGCTGCATAGCGGAGGCTATGGAGGCGGTGGTTGTGGCAGGGCTCCGCCGTGGAGGTATGTGAAGAGGTCTTCTCTCTCTTGACTCCTCACCTCTTTATATAGGTCTAGGAGGCTCTCCAATAGCTCCTATGACCTAAGAAAGGTCTAAAAACAAATGGGGGAGGATTCTTTGAAGAAACACGCTAGTTATGGACTTTTTCGTCGCTCCCGACCCGTGGTACGGGCGGGCGATATGGCCGTACCAGTCCGTACCGATGGTCGTTACGAGCTAAGTACTCTTCGGTATTTTCACCGCCATTTCCTCGTACGAACTCCGATGTGGGTGTTCTTTGGCTCGTTGGACTCGTATGGATGAGGGCTACAACACCATGGTCTTAGATATTCAATATGAGATGGTGGGAAAATATAACTTTTGCACACCTCATATGGCTAAGTCAGGTGTTTGTAACTCCTCCATATTGCATCCTCTTGGGTCCTCTTTCCTTGCTTTATCCATTATTCTCCATAGCACCTACACACATATCAAAGACAAGGAAAACATGATAAAATCCTAGTAAAACTACTAGTTCTGCAAAGCCCATATGAAAATGAATGAGAATAAGTAATCATATATAATAGACATAGTTGTAGCTAGATATAGCATGAGATGAGTGTCAATATGAGTAATTTATATGCTTAAATATGTATCATAATTGCACTCATTAGCATCCAAACATGAGTATGTTGCATGAGAATGGACCAAAAGCCATAGGTGCAGACAATCAAACAAGAGGGGGAAATAGCCCAACCCATACACTCACCCCTCATGCAGCCTACTAAACAGGCTGCCGAAGACCCAAAGTTTGTTTTTGCCTAGCCCTGCTCCTGCTGGCACTGGCCGGCCGGACCGATAAAGCCATGCAGGCTACCATAAAGGGCCGTATGCATCGATTGATGCAGAGTGTTTTTCCATTTAGAAAAAAAGTTTCCTGGCACTACTTCTGTTCAAAAATAAGTAACATAACTTTGTCTAGATTCGAATGTGTTGATGTGTTTTAGTGTCTAGATACATGTGAATCTAGACAAATCTGAGTCAATTATTTCTAGATGCAGGGATTAGTACTTTGTTCGTACTCTGTTAATGCATTTTTCAATAGTAGTAGGAAGTATCCCACGCTTCTAGTTACATGCGAATATAGACAAATTTGAGTCAATTATATCCTGATGGAGGGATTGGTATCGTATTCTCTGCTAATGCATTCTTCAATAGTAGTATGATAGTATCTCCTTACATTGTATTCAGCATGTTGCAGGTTGCAGGGTGCAGGCTACTAATTGTTGTCTAATCGTTTAAGCCATGAACACCTCGTGGACAAAACCTACTATGTGCTCAGCTCATCATTGTCGGGGTCTTTAAAGTCTTTAAATCAAAAGGACATATCTCTCGAAACGGCTTTCGTCCCGCTATATTAATATAGTAACCACAACCATGATACAACAAAGATAGTCTAGAAACGAAAGAAAATGTTGGGGCAGCAGCAAAACACACGTCCAAAATAACAAAGAAGAAACAAAATGAAGACATAGGAGGATCAACTAAACGAAGGAGGCCTGCAACCGCTGCGCCCTCCGGAGGAGTACCACCACGCTCCTAGTACCGAAACGTCAAGTACCAAGCAACACCTTCAAGAAGGAAAGCATCGATGTTGCTGCCTGTACCAGAGACTGGTTATAGGGTTTACCCCGGCACGCAGAGGGAAGTGGATGATGGGAAGGCACGATGACCTCCAGGAAGGAATAGTGCCGCCCTCGGATGGCAATGCATCGGTGTCGGGAGAGCCGACAAGGATTTCTCCCGAAAACCCTATCCACAACCCCCAGGGCGATCCGGTGCAAAGGAGCCCCTCGAGGTCGAGGCCTCGGCACCACCAAACTTGCCATCGCGAACATGCGCCACTACGATCACGAAGCCGCCATCATCGTTTCACCGAGGTTATCGTCACGAGGCCTGCAAGGCTGAGGCGAGTAGTAGCTTGAATCAGGGATAGCGGGACTACGACCTAGTGGGACGGGACGCCTCCACCGCCAAAGATGGTAGTCTATCGGATGCGGTCAGAGTGTCACTCTAGTCCCCGTCGGGTCCGGTCGGACCCAACATGCCCGTAAAGCCCCCTCGGGGACACACCAGTTCCAAGAGGGTACCGCAAGGCTCGGATCGGGCCCGTAAAGCCCACAACCATGCTGCAACAGGTTGGTCGCCATCGCCGCTAGCACCTGCACGAGATACACCGCCATTGCATGCAGGACGTGCAGTGCACAGGGCAGGCCCGCCGTCGGCGCCACCCGGGAGGATCTTGGTGGCCTCTACCAGCGGCGGCGACGGAGGAGGATCCTGGAGGGGGTTGGAGGCTGCTGGGATACGGGATCACCCCGGTTGCCCGTCCGCGGTGGGGGGGAGTGGGTTAGGTGGGGAGAAAGTTGTGACAAGGACATACCTACTGAACATAATCGTAGAATCAGTCCAATCGTTTTGGAGCGTTAAGTCATAGAATCTATGGCAACGCCTACGCGCTGAGCTCAACCATGCATGGATATATTCCTTCCCGCTCCAAAACAGCCGCGAGTTTATACGCTCGCTCGTTCGTCTCCACGGCGGGGAAGGAACAGCCAAGCGTGCTCATGCGCACGAGAAAATTCCAAAAAACCACCACATTCCAATCGGAGATACGCAAAACAACTGGTTTTACGCGAAATTGCAAAAATCCACCACTTTCGCGGAGATTCATTTTAATGTGCACTGATTCTCGTTTTTAGGAACGTTAACCATGATTCTGACAAGGAGGCCCACCATCAGTGATGACATGGCAAAGGAGGAAATGCAGCTGGGCTTTATTGTAATTTTTTACGAGGCCCACTTGTCAGTCCTCTCCTTCAAATCTCTCACTATTTTTTTTATTTTTCTGTTTTTCCCCAAATAACCAACCACCGCCAGCGGGCGGGGATGGCCGACGGGTGGGCATCTCGGACGGCGGTGGGGAGAACTGGCCGGTGCCGAAGTGGTGAGGCTGGCGCGGAGGCCGTCTGGGTCGGGGATGAGGAGGACGGTGGAGGGCGAAACGCTGCCGTGGGTCCGTGATTTGGGGCCCGGCGAGGTAGGCGCGGAGCAGCACGGCGAGGCTGGTGTGGTGGTAGCGGGCGGGCTCGTAGGGCGGCTGGGACGCGCGAGATCGTACGGGGGCGGGATGAACGGCCGGCGGGCATCTCGGACGGCAGCGGGATGGACGGCCGGCGGGGACGCGCGAGCTGCTCCCTGAAGCAGCGACACGCGAGCAGCCCGGCGGCGGGGAGCCTGCGCGGCAGAGGAGATGTGGCCCGGCGGCGGGGAGCCTGCCCAGCGGCGGCGGGGACGCGTTATTCCTTCTTCCCGACGGCGGGAACCTGTCCGGCGGCGGAGATGTGGCCCGGCGGCGGGGAGCCTGCCCAGCGGCGGCGGGGACGCGTTATTCCTTCTTCCCGACGGCGGGAACCTGTCCGGCGGCGGAGATGTGGCCCGGCGGCGAGGATCCTGCCCGGCGGCGGCGGGGACGCGTTATTCCTTCTTCCCGACGGCGGGGAGCCTGCCCGGCGGCGGAGATGTGGCTCCGGCGAGCTACCTCGCACGACTGAGTGGGAGGAAGAGGAAGAAACTGACAAGTGGCCCCCTTGAAATTTACAAAAAGCTCCCTAGTTGTTAGGTCTATCTATTTTTGATCCTTCTTAACTGTCACAGTCGTGCCACGTAAGCCTGATAGTGGGGCCATGCTGTGAGAAAGCTTGTTAAGCCATCTAAATTGAACAATCAATGCATATTGGAATGAATCTCCGCAAAAGTGGTGGATTTTTACAATTTCGCGCAAAACCGGTTGTGGTGGTGGTTTTTTGGAATTTTCCTCATGCTCACTGTTCACGCATATTGGGCCAATCAAGCTAGCCGTGCTGACGTTTCTGCCAGCCGTACGTGCACGCGCGTGCATGCTGCACCTAACCTCGATCGGCACCCTGCTAGTTAATCACTTGGAGTTTGATCTGCTTAGGACAAGGACAGAGCGAGGGACATTCCTTGACAGTACGTACTACACTACTACTCCTGTGCTGAATTGCTAGTGCATTGCCCAACAGTATCATCCCTTGATGTAATCAGGCTGCTTGGCTAGAACCAAGCAAGGTTCGGCAGACAAAACCCTGGGATCACGGAGCTTTCCTTGTCCCTAATGAGCTGTTATGCACCGGTGTTATGTTAAGTAAAGTATAGGAACACTGTCGAGTGTTGAGTCATTGAGTGACACGGCCGGTGCAGCAGCTAGTTGCTGGGCGGGCTGGGCTGCGTGCTCATGTGTCATCGCCAACCTGGCGCGCAGATGTGGGAAGAAACACAAGAATATCGCTGCCTGCATTCGCGTTCCGACGTGTGCTGCCTTGCCTTGGACGAGGGGATCTCTCGGTTCCCGTCCCCTTCTTGTCTTGCTCTCGTCGAGCACTCCTCCAGCCTGGCGACGGAGAGCCTGTCTCCCGCCTGCTGCCTTGCCAGATGCCAATCATCAAAAGCGTACGTACGTACATCTCTCGAGTCTCGACTCATCACTTTTAGTTTGTTGCTCCCTCTCGTAGGTACGGTGTGCCTTGCATTCTCAAGACATTGTTTTTTTTTGTTGCTCTTATCGAGAAGAGGTGCCTTTAATTTCCAGGTTTTATCCTTCCGTTGGTATCTTTGATTGGGAGAAAGAAGCTTGATCTGTTTTAACATTTTTATCTACAATACCCTGATGTAGAAATAGAATATTCTTCTGTTCCAATTCTATAGTACACTCACGGCAGAACATGTTTTTAGCCATCGCTATTTTATTTCATTGCGAATTTATTTGTTGATAGATCAATTGGTTAACAAACATACAGGTGGTTAGATACATGACACCAATCTTAAAGCGTGAACCACAACAATGGGAACCATACAAGTTTTCTTTTTTTTCCAAAGAGAACCATATATACAAGTTAAGTGGCACGGCACTCATGGCGACAATATTTCATGAAGGTTACATGCATGACACGGATCTTAAAGCGTGAACCAACAGCGGGAACCATACCGCTAGGTACCGGAGTCGGTTACTTTTCCGGTTGCTCTCGCGAGCATAACACAACTATTGCACCTCCGGCGATTGATATATCTAAATCTTGTTATATGAGTTGTGATGACCCCCTCAAGGGTCTATTTGGTTTGTCGGGGATGGATTTCTATTCTAATGCTAGTTTTAATGGAGAAAGTATATCTGGTTTGTCGGGGAAGGATTTCTATTATAATGCTAGTTTTGGTGTGGCTTTTGTTGAACTAGGTAAGAGCATCTCTAACCGACTCCTAAAACTTAGAGAAGTAAAAGTACTCCTCTAAAAGAAAGCGCTATCGAACCGATCCCCAAAACTTAACTCCCTAAAACTAAAATTTGGCTCATATATTTCGTCGAACACTTCCTATACGTCTTCTCTGAACAAACAATTTTAGCCAAGTTTGCAATAGCTAGCCAAAATTCAGCGCCGCGGTGCAAAGCTCCAATTTATACTCATCTATATGTACCTCACGGCAGAGCTAGCCAACAGTCAGCCAAAAGTTGCAACCATCCAAATTCGAGTTGACGATATTACCAAGGGACGTTCATATTGAACTTCAATTCCCAGTTGTTGGCGGTCGGAGCAGGGTCCGGACCTGGAGGAGCCCTCACCTTTGAGCGCTGGCGCAGGAAAGGGCCAGCGGTTGACTACCCCATGGCATCCAGAAGTAAGACGGGACCGACGCGTGGAAGCAGGACGGGGCTGCCGACGGAGCGCCCCTTGGCGCGCGGGAGCTGGTAGGCGAGCGGGAAGAATGGAACCCGCTGAAGTAGTGGCCCTCCTCGTCAGGGAAGTAGAGGACACGCCATCGAGGCAGTGGTTTTCGACCTCCTCCTCCATTGACGCCGACGGAGGACGAATTTGAAGAAATCGGGGAGGCGGCCAAGAAAACTCGATCCCCTCGTCGATTCCGGCGACGCTGAGAAGCGGCGAGCGACAGAGGGGTGGCCTGGAGGGCGGTGCAGGGACCGGGGTGGCGGCGGCGGGGTACGGTGGTCACCGCCGGCGACGCCAGCGAGAATGGGTGCAGCGTGGTGGAGGCCGGAGTTTTTCTCTAAATTGGTTCTCGACTCCTAAATTTACTCATCGGATATCAGTTTTACTTCTCCGATGAGTAAAATTTTACTCCTCTAACCGTTTTATGGATCGGTTAGGTGCGTCTCCTGCCTATTTTAACTCCTCTAACTGTTTTTTAGGATCGGTTAGAGATGCTCTAAGATTATTTATCGATGTCGAGAGTGTCATTCTTTATTGCGATGTACACGGTCAGGTTTTTGCAAGGACCACGATATGATCATCCAATTATAGTACTCCCTCCGTTTTTAGTTAAAGGTCATTACCAAAAAAAATGCGCTCCATGCAAAATATAAGTAATTGTGGCATATCTAAAATAAGCAACATATTTTTTTATATTTATGAAAACTTCTATGATCAATTTTTTTAGAACCGGTGAAGAGGTAAAGTCTTCAAAGATACAATTCTTTAGGAGGGTGAGTGAGCACAATTTCCTTTTCAAGGGTTAAGTGAACCAAACCAATAGTTTAAGAGAGCACAGTAGACCTATTGCAAGAGCACAGTATAATATAAGGGCAATATATCATCTCTCCATTGGAGAGAAAAATCCCGTTACAAAATTGATGTCACGATCCTTAATTTTTTTTTTTTGACCTGTAATGGCAATGGTTTTGCCACAAAAATTACTTTTACCCGCCTAAAGCTGTTTTTTTTTTCGTTTTGAAGAATTGGTCTAATGGTGTTCTTGGTGTGCTGTCGTCTTGTTCCACCTGTCCATGAAACGGCCCATCCTCGCCAGTGCAACATCCAGCGTGTCCAAGCTCATGTTGGCGAAGCACACCCTGAACCACCCGGGTTCCGAGCAGTGGCACGACGACCCCGGCGAGATGTTGAGCTTCACCTCTTGCAGCAACAGGTCCCACAGCCTCAGCTCATCAGCCACGGTTGCCTCGCCGCCGACGCCGTGCAGCAGGCTCCGCATGTCCATCCACACGAACAGCCCGGCATTGCCGCGCAGGCATGGCACGCCGGCGCGTGCCAGTCCTGCCACCATGTGGTCGTGCCGCACCCTGAGGCGCTCGCGGTTGGTGCGGATGTACTCCTCGGCGAACGCGGCGTCCGAGAGCATGGCGGCGAGCGTCTTCTGCGTCTGCGACGACACGAGCGTGAAGCTTGACATGCGGCGCGCGGCGGTGACCACGGCGTCGTTGTACGAGTACACGACGCCGACGCGGAATCCCGGGAGCCCCAGGTCCTTCGACAGGCTGTACACGATGTGCACGCGTCCTGCGAGGTCCGGACGCGACTCGACGAGCTCTGCGACGCTGACAAGGTCCGGCGCGGCGAAGACAGACCCGGAGTAGATCTCGTCGGAGATGAGGTGGATGTTCTTGCGCACCACGAAGTCGAGGACGTTCTCCAGAACCGACCTCTCCATGGTCGTGCCGAGCGGGTTGGACGGGTTGGTGAGGAGGACCCCACCGACGCGCATCCCCGCCGCCACGGCCTCCTGGTACGCCGCCTCGAGCGCGGCGACCGTGACTTGGAACCCGTTGCCGCTGTGGCAGTGCACCGGCACGATGTTCACACCCGTCCTCCACCTCAGGTCCCGATCAAACCTGCAGGGCGGCATGCATGTCAGGACAAGAGCACGGGCAATGGAACAGTAGTGATCGTAGGTGGTGCTTGATGGACGGGTGCGTGGTTGCTTACCCTGGGTAGTAAGGAGTGGGGATCAGGAGCGCGTCTCCGGGGTTAGCAAGGATAAACGTGAGAAGCTCGTTGGCCGCCGTCGCGCCTGCAGTGAGGACGATGCGGTCAGGGTCAAACCTCGCCTTTCCGCCCCTTATCTTCTCCATGAAACTCGCCATCGCCTGCAAGCAAACATGCCGCCGCCACAACGATCAGTCTATGGTGTCAGAGACAAGCAAGCGACGCAAACCAAAGCAGAGCATGACACGTGGACGTACCTTTCTGAAGGTTTTGAGGCCGTGGTAGTCCTGGAACAGGGCGTTGTCCCTGAAGCTGGCCACGCCGGAGCCGACGGCGGCGCCGCCCCACCCGGCCGCCTCAGGGTGGTCCCTCAGGAACCCCTCCAGGAGGTCGAAGGAGACCTGGTTCTCCGCGAGGCCCATCTGGATGACGCCGGTCGGGTTGGAGACGGCGTCGTAGGGGTCGTCGTCGTAGGCTCTCCACCCGGCGAAGTAGGGGGAATCCTCGCCGTGGGCGCCGGAGGTCGCCACCTGCGACAGGGCAGGCGAAGCAGCGGGCAACAACATGCCGACCATGGTGATCTCGAACTTTCCACAGGCAATAGAACAGGACTCTATCGAGGTTGAAAGACTGCAATGCGATGCAGCAATGGCAAGGAGAGAACTGGCACAGGCTACTCAGGAATATGAATGCTCGCAAGGCAGAGCAGGTATGGTGATCTGATCCTGCTTGCTCTGTCCTTGGGGTATATATAGGCAAATATCAGTGGAGTATATATATACCCGTGTGAAACCACTCAAATGTCAAAGTTGTGGTGGATGATGGCCTAAAGATTAGCTGCAAAACAAAAAAGAAATCTCTAAAAGAAGAAAGGGGAATTTTCAAGTGTTCTAAGACGATTTGGTAACCTCGTTACAAGTAAGCGGGACTTTAATCCGACCGAGCTGTGTATGAGCAATATTTGACGTAAGTGTACGGCAGTGGCCTGAAAAATTGCTACAAGCCTACAGCACGAAATGTATTTTATCGCTAATTCAAAATAATCAATCAAATAGAAATATCTACTTATTACATCTTCTAAACTTACAAAAATAAAATTCATTTTTAGGTTTCATTTCCAAATCTAAAATTACATGGGAACAAATATGTGATAATTTGGGCATGCGAATGGGGTCTAGCCCCATTTTGAAAGAAAAAATGGAAATCGATAAATTTCATATCTCTAATCCCAAAAATGCATAAAATAATTATGTACAATTTCGTCCAAACAAACAAACGGCCAAATCTATACATTTTTTTAAATAGACCCAAGTGTGCAGAACTAGGTTTAAAAAGTTACAGTACCTTTTTACAATGTTAGATCTAGCATAGCAAAAATACGATCCACATGGGCTGTGTTCAGCAGATCTGGGCCTCCCTGAGCCCGATTTGGGTCGGACGGTTCATGGCCGTTGTGGTTGTCCTGCTCTGGACCATGGGCCTTGGACCAGTGGGCGCCTGAGACGGCTAAGCGGTGGGCTCCTATCGTAGATGAGGTGGGTAGAGAGACGTAGATTTGCACTAGGATGGCGGCTATAGACATGGCACTGCAACGCGGCGGTGGAACTAGTCGGGTCACCAGGCCCGACATGCCCAAATAGCTGCATTTGAATGACTTATCTCCTATGACTGAATGTGGTGCTACCGGATGCCGAATCCGGGCCAGGGGGTCCAGATTTGGCTGTAGATGGCTGCAGAATACGACAGGTGGGTGGTAGGCGGCCGCCTCTCGGTTGTAGTTTTACCTACCATGCAAGTCTATTTGGGCGCCGGCGTACCTCGCCTGACTCGTCAGCTCGCAACGAGCTGTCTATCGATCCCTAGTCTTGAGTTTGTGGAAGCCGGAGCAGCGGCTCTGGAAGGTGGACTGCAAGGTGTCTCTGCGACGAGTGGTATGGTGATGGTGATGGCTCTTTGTTCATTAGGATGATGGGGAGCAGGTAACGGGGCATCCTACTATTGATGGCTCTTCAGCAATGGTAGCTCCAAGGTCGTGTTCTGGAGGCCTGGCCTCGGGACGATCGGCGGTCAGAGCTATCGAGCGTGTGCGGAGGTTTTTCTAGACGAAAACTCACTATTTCGATACCAATGGTGGTGATGCACACGGGTGTCGTAACCCTCTTGGACGTTGTTGTGGGTGCCTTCTCCATGTTAGGGCTCCGGTGAAGACCCCTGATTGTGGTCTCTATTAGACATGTAATATACATGGTAGTATACGATATGGTGTCGTATGCATACCGATACTTGTACGCCACGTGCGGGGCTTTTCCTCACCTATATCAACATGTATCCGCCCCTCGAGGGAGGTATGCCGTTCCACCAAATGATCTCAGGGTTTCAACATGGTATCGAGAGCTCCTCCCTTCCCTTCTAGTTAGCCACCGCCACTGGGAGTCCTTCTCTGCCACGTCGCCACCAGGATTTTCATCGCTGATTGGCGTCAGGAAGCATAGGATCAATTACCGCTGGGTTTTTTAATTCCCCTTGTTGGTTTTCCCACAATCCCTCCCACACGAGTTCTCCCAGGATCCCGATTTCCATCCGTTCATCGCAAAAACACAGCAGTGATCTCTCGACTACAACCCACATGCAATTCTTTTCTGTTGTTTTTCATTCTGTTGACAACCTGCTTGCTTATGGCGACCTCTTCGTCCTCTGTTGGATCGGCGGCCATCGGTGCGCCACCCGCGATGAAGTTAACGAGGGAGAACTTCCTCTACTGGCAGGCTCTCGTTCTTCCCACACTCCGCAGCGCTCGCGTCATGGGTCTTCTTGATGGGACCGATCGTGCACTGCCTGAGTAGCTAGAGGCCGAAGATGAGAATAAGAAGAAGGTATCGATTCCCAATCCGGAGTACGATGCCTGGACTATCAAAGATCAACAGGTTGTGAGCTTCCTTGTCAACTCCCTCTCTGAAGATGTGCTGCCCCATGTGTTCGGCCTTCATCATGTCACCGACGTGTGGGCTGTCCTGCATGCTATGTACTCCACCTAGTCCAAATCCTGGGTTTCCACCCTCCGTGGTGCTCTCACGAACACCAAAAATCTAGACATGACTGCTCAGCAATATATCACTAAGATGAAAGGCTTTGCCTCCGAACTAGCTGCTGCCGGGAAGATGGTTGATGATGATGATCTCAAGGACTACATGTTGAACGGTCTTGATGGCACCTATAACTCCCTTGTGGTTTCCATCAACATTGTTCCCACTACAACTCTCAATGACATGTGTTCTCGGCTGCTATCTTACGATAATCGTGATGCTGTGCTTCTCTCCACCGGCCAGGCTCTTGGAGGTTTTACTTTGTCGGTTAATGCTGCTTCACGTTATCCTCCTTCCCCTTATGGAGGTGTGCCACCACCACCGTCATACATGTCGCCCACACCGACCTACCCACAACCCTACCAACCACCTTATGCGCCACCCACACCCCCATATCAGCAGCCATACATGTCTCCATATCCGCAACAGCCTCAGTACTACATGCCTACACCATATCCGCAACAGCCTCCTTCTCCTGTATCGTACATGCCGCCTCCTATGCACCCTCTTCCTCCACCTGTCCCGAGACCGCCACCTCCTCCTCCAAACCATGGCCCGCCAAAGCCTGAGTAGCAGCGCCGGCCCAAAGGGGGGCAAGGAAAGAACAAGGACCATGGACGTGTAGCTACGCCTTGCTAGGAGGGTGTTATCTGTCAAATATGCAAGAAGGAAGGCCACCCCGCCAGTGATTGCTGGTGGCGTTATGGTGATGATGACGATAAGGATGGTTCCTCCACTAATCCCAAGGGCGCCTATGGCGTCGATAGCAATTGGATCATGGACACTGGAGCTACAAACCACAACAAGACATCTCAACAAACTTCAGGTTCTTGAATCATACCAAGGGCATGATCAAGTTCACAATGCTAGTGGACAAGGTATGGAAATTGCTAATATTGGTCATTCAGTTTTGCACACTGATACATTGCAAATGTTCTATAATTTTTGATGTTCCATGCTTGGTTTTATCTACTTTCTTGTGTTTTGTCCACACTTTCGAGTACTTTTCATATAATTTCTTGGACTAACCTATTAACAAGAGCCATAGTGCCAGCTGCATGTTTTCTGTTGTTTTTGGTTCCAGGAAAGTCAGAAAATGAATATTCTCGGAATTGGACGGGACAAAAGCCAAAGTTGCTATTTTACCGGAAGACATCTGGAGCCAGAATACAAGACGGAGAGGAGCCAAGGGGCGGCCACACCACCTGGCCACATGGGCCAGGCCTGGCCGCGCCAAGGGGTGGTGTGGCCAGCCCAAGCACCCCCTCGGCCTCTCCTTCCGCCTATATATTTCCTTCGATACCAAAACCCTAAGTACCCAATCAAATATCCACGAGAGTCTGTAGCCGCCGTCATCTCCATCCCTAGATCGGGAGGGATCTAAAGCTCTTCCCAGCACCCTGCCGGAGAGGGGAATTCACCCTGGAGGCCTTCTTCATCATCATGCAAGCCTCCGGTGTGATGCGTGAGTAGTTCATCTCTGGACTACGGGTCCATGTAGTATCTAGATGGCTGGTTCTCCTCCTTTGTCTTTTCATGTTTAGATCTTGTGAGCTCCGTTCATGATCAAGATCATCTTTTTGTAATTCTGCATGTTGTGTTTGCGGGGATCCGATGGATATTGAGATGCTATTTCAGATTGATTATTGATTCTATCATGTCTTTGTTATTTGTGATCTTGCATGCTTTCCATTGTTAGTAGCTATCTTGGCCAAGTAGATGCTAGCAACTCCAAGAGTTAGTATTTATGCTCGATAGTGGGTTCATGCCTCTGGTAATCTAGGGAAGTGACAGAAATCTCTAAGGTACTAGATGTGATGTTGCTACTAGGGAGAAAACAACAATCCTTTGTTCATAGAACAATCGTATTGTTTACATTACACGCAATTTGTAAAGCAATAATCTATTGCTTGCAACTTAATACTGGAGGGGGTTCGGATGATAACCTGAAGGTGGATTATTAGTCATAGATGTAGTTGGATGACGGTCTATGTATAATGTTGTAATGCCCAATCAAGTCTCAAAGGAGTCAAGATGATTAGTATATGCTTATATGCTTTCTCGATGTTTGTCAATTGCCCGCTGTAATTTATTCACCTAGCATGTTATCTATCTTAAGGAGAGCCACCTCTAGTGAACTATGGACCCCGGTCCTTTCTTTTACATACAATCTACAAACTGTTTACTGCTTTGTGTTTACTTTTTGCAAATTATTACTTCCTTCCATTCGATACATTTAATCCTTTGTTTTCAGCAAAACCGATGAGATTGACAAAGTTATGTGGTTGTGTTGCGCAGGTCTCCACGTTGCTACTAACACCGGTAGTGTGCCCTGCTAAGGCTCAGCTAGCAACACCTTTGGGGTGTTTCCTTGCTCCTACTGGTTCGATAACCTTGGTTTCATAACTGAGGGAAACTTACTTCTATGCTCATCATACCTTCCTCTTGGGGTTCCCCAACGAGCTCATCAATCATGAGCCATCACACACCCCACATTGTTCTTTAAAACTTAATAATATCCTTCATGTTCCTTCATCATCCGTGAACTTACTTTCTGCACACAAAATTGCCCTAGACAATAATGCCTTTATTGAAATTCACCCATTCTTTTTCTTGATTAAGAACCAGGCCATGCAGAAAATCATGTTTAGAGGTCCTTGCCATGGTGGTCTATATCCTCTTGTTCCTATTCCAATGGGGTCATCATCTAAGCATGCTCTTGTCACCATCAAGCCTTCATCCTCTACATGGCATCGTCGTCTAGGGTATCCGTTGTCGTTTATTGTTCAGCAAGTTCTTAGGAAAAATAAGTTATCATACACTCCTAAAATAAACTCTTACACATGTGATCCATGCCAGCAGTCTAAGAGTCATCAGCTACCATATCCTATTTCCATTAGTGTTTCCATAATTCTGTTGGAACAGATATTTTTTGATGTGTGGGGCCTAGCTCCTCTTTCTGTAGGCAAACATGCATACTATGTAAGCTTCATTGATGATTTTAGCAAATATACTTGGATCTATTTGCTCAAAAAGTGTTCTGATGTATATCATGTTTTTATTGATTTCCAACAATATGTTGAGCGCCAATTTGGTAGAAAAGTTCTCACCTTACAAACTGATTGGGGTAGTGAGTATGAAAAGTTAAATGGGTTTTTCCAACGAGTAGGAATCGTTTATCATGATTCATGTCCCCATGCTCATCAACAAAATGGCTCAGTTGAACGTAAACATCGCCATATTGTTGGGGTTGGCCTTGCCCTTCTTTCCAATACGTCCATTCCTCTTAAATACTGGGATGATGTTTTTATTACAGCCACCTTTCTTATAAACTTTTTGCCTACAAGAATCCTTAATTTTGATACTCCCATGGAAAAACTCTTTCAAGTTAATATAAACTATGAGCCACTACGTATTTTTGGTTGTGCATGTTGGCCCAACCTTCGTCCATATAACAAACACAAACTCTCTTTTTGTTCCAAGTGTTGTGTTTTTCTTGGCTATAGTTTTTACCAGAAAGGATTAAAATGTCTAGATGTCACCATTGGTCGAGTTTATATCTCTCGCGATGTTGTCTTTGATGAGAAAGTTTTTCCTTTTGCTGAGCTTCACCCTAATGCTGGACGCCGCTTTCGTGAAGAGATTCTTCTTCCACAAAATAATCTCTCCTTAGACTCTAATGATGCTGGTGTGCAAGCTAATGAACATTATTTGCTAGTTTGCCTGTTGTTGTTCCTCCGCAGGTTAATAGTTGAGCCCTCTCAATGCTCTTTTTCAAGAATCTGCAGAAAATTCTACTAAAAATGTTGAAAATGGTACAACAAATAACACAACAGAAGAGGCAGAAACGACAAGTGCAGATCCCGAGGTTGATTTGTCTGGTAGATCCGCCTCGGATTGGTCTACGTCTTCCAGCGTTCCTCACGATGGAGATTCCTCTGTGTCCACCCGACAGCACGAGCCAGCAGTAGACACATCGCACTTGCATGCAGGTTTCCCGTACACTCCCGCACGTCTGTCCGTGTCGCGTGGTCTACGTGATGCCATGCCACACCAAGCCTCCGTGTCGCCTCGGCACTTGTCGCCTCTCCAGTCCCCATCTGCTTCGAACTAGTCCTCTGCACAGGACAACAGTGACAGCAGCCTTGCACCGGACAGCAACAACAACGCATCAATGCCAGATGACAGCAGCAGCACTACTGTTGATTCTCTGTCACCGAATCAGCAGTCTATTGTGCATGCTACAGGAACTTCTGTGCAGCCCTGCCCTGCACCACCACCTGCTACTGGAGTTCAAACACGGCTTCAAAAAGGTATCCGCAATCCTAAAAATATATACAGATGGTACAGTTAGATATGCCTTGCTCACATCTGCAGGAGAACCAAGGAATCTTTTTGAGGCTCTCACCGATACAAAATGGAAACTTGCCATGCAAGATGAGTATGATGCACTTATTGCAAACAAAACCTGGCATCTTGTGCCTCCAAGCTCCAACAGGAACATCATAGATTATAAGTGGGTTTATCATATCAAGAAACATGCAGATGGAACTATTGACAGCTATAAAGCACGTCTTATTGCCAAAGGTTGCAAACAACATTACATCATATATTATGAAGATACTTTTAGTCCAGTTGTCAAGGCTGTTACTATTAGACTTGTTCTATCTATCTCAATCTCCCGAGGATGGAGTTTACGGCAATTAGATGTAAAGAACGACACGGTGTTCTGGAAGATGAGGTTTACATGAAGCAACCACCTGGTTTTGAGTCTTCTGCTACTCCAAATTATATTTGCAAACTTGACAGGCTTTGTATGGTCTGAAACAGGCGCCTCGAGCTTGGTACTCTCGTCTCAGCTCCAAGTTACACACCCTTGGTTTTGTTCCCTCCAAGGTTGATACCTCTCTCTTTCTATTTGATAAGTTAGGTATTACTATGTTTCTTCTCATGTATGTTGATGATATCATAGTAACAAGTTCTTTAGACCAGACCATTACAGCTATTCTTCATACCCTAAGCTCAGAGTTTGCTCTCAAAGATCTTGGAGATCTTCATTTCTTTTTAGGACTTGAGGTTCACAAACAGTCCAATGGTTTGCTTTTGATTCAGGAAAAGTATGCTACAGATTTACTACGTCGTGTTGGTATGAGTGATTGTACATCCTGTCCTACACCACTTTCTAACACGGATACACTATCATTGACAGATGGATCTCCTCTTGGTCCTGAAGATGTCACTCATTGATGACCCACAAGTATAGGGGGTGTATCGCAGTATTTTCGATAAGTAAGAGTGTCGAACCCAACAAGGAGCAGAAGGTGCTGGCTAGTGGTATGGATCAGGAATTCTCTGCAAATACTTAGCAAACGGATTTTTAGGGGTTTTCGATAAAGCAAGTAAACAAAGTACGAGTAAACAAAAGACCGTAGGAATAAATGCAGCAAGTGGCCCAATCCTTTATGCAGCAAAGGACAAGCCGGTTGTATTACTTAAGATGACCAAACGTTCTCGAGGACACATGGGAAGACTGTCAAGTGCTTTCGCTTTATATAGTCGATTAATCTTCTTTAGCTTGCTAAGTGTTGTGTGGGTGAACCTGTGCTAATGTACCGCCCCATCCAAGACTAATACATACTTGTGATTAAACCCCTTGCAAACATCCGTAAGTACAAGAAAGTAATTAAGGTAGAAACCTAACCACAGCTTTAAACTCTAAGACCCTTACGTCCCTTGTGCAATGGTTTCCTAACAGGGGTTCAGGTTTCTGTCACTCCGGCAACCCCTGCGACTAGTAGCCAAATACACAATGCATTCCCCTAAGCCCATATAGGTGAAGTGTCATGTAGTCGACGTTCACATGACACCACTAGAAGAAGTACACCACAACTTAAATAACAATCTATTGAATCTTTCTCAACGCAACTCCACTACTAACAACAAGACTTCTCCCATGTCCTCAAGAACAAAACGAACTACTCACAAGACATCATATGGATCATGATCAGAGATGGAATAATGATGTATAACAATCTGAACATAAACAATAATTCAATGGTTCACTCAATAGCATCAACTACAAGGAGTAATCAACACCGGGAAAGTTTCCCCTATGAACTAATGCAAGATTCAACTCAATTGTTACAGCAATATGGAGATGGTGATGAGGGTGTTGATGGTGATGATGGTGGTGGTGATGATGATGATGATCCCGATGAAGTCCAGCTTGATGGTGGTGTTGATGGCGATGATCTCCTCTCTCCGGGAAGGAATTCCCCCGACAGAAATCTGTCTGCCAGAGAGATCTTTGTCTCTCGGTGTTTTCCGCCCCGCAGAGGCGGTGGAATCTTTCTATGGTCGCTCCTCGAGTCTTAGGGTTTCGGGAGGATAATATACGCTAGAGGGGAGAGGCTGGAGTGGGCCAGGGCGGCCACACCACTCCCAGGCGCGGCCTAGGCCTGCCCGCGCCATGGGGTGCTGTGGGCCCCCTGTGGCCCACCTCCACTCCATCTTCTGGCATCCTGAGTCTTCTGGAAAAATAGGATTTTCCATATATTTTCCTGGATTTTCTGATCTTCGTGAATTTTGCCTCCAAACAACACCTTTTCCATCAGAATCCTGACTGCAGCGGTCCATGCTCCAAAAGTCATCAACCATGCAAAAATAGATGAAATAACATAAGTATCACCTCTCAATACGAAATATATCAATGAATAATAGTGAATTAAGACATAGAATAGTGATGCAAAATGGACGTATCAACTCCCCCCAAGCTTAGACTTCGCTTGTCCCCAAGCGAAACTGAGCTCAATAAACATGGCCTCAAGTTTATGGAGTGAAGAGTCGATAAAAGAATACGGACAAGGAGCATCACATTCATCAATACATAGATCATAATAGAAGATAACTCACTACTATACAACTCAACTTGCAATGAGTAAAGGAAACACAATAAAGATACACAAAGTGAATCCTAATTGGTAATGGCAAACTTAGCTCTTGGTCGAAGAATAGTTGATAATTTGCTAGAGTTCACAAATAGTTGGTTTTTCAATGAAAGCTTTCAAAGTAGTAAACTTCAAGATAAGAGCAATGTGTTAAACAAGGAACATAAGAAACATGATTGAATAAATCATCATATGAATGAATGAACCACAACAACTCAAAATACTTGCTGAGATAGAGAGGAAGTAGGTTTACTGACTCAACTACAAAGTAAAAGAAAGGGCCCTTCAAAGAGGGAAGCAGGGATTGCAAGTCTCATAAAGAGCTCCCAAAAATTATGATACTTACTAGCTTTTAGCTCTCATTGCCCCTATCATAGGCATCTTTAGGTGATTAAGGTTAAAGTGATCAAATATGAGGATATGCATTGACAAGTTGTAAGTTGAGAATCTCATGTCCCTTGAATACGAGGGCCGCTCCTCATGCTACTCAAGTTTAGTCACCGGTAAGTTCTTGTCATTGTAAGCATATGTGTATCATAGAGAACCGCCAACGGGGTATCCCTTGCCCGATGATACGGAATAATCCCCATATCAAAATGACAAGGCAAGCAGACAACAAGTATCTCAGCAATCTTCTTATTTACCATGGGAATATGGTGCTTTTTCTCTCTTTCCTCTTTTCATAATATCTCTTTTTTTTCTTTTTCTCTTTTTTTCTCAATCTCTATCTCTTTTTTTATAAGAAGAATGCTTCATAGATACTCGTTATGGTTACGCTGCAGGTTTCCACCATGTCAGCATGGATTAGACCAATGCCCAGCGCTTTCTCTAACACACATGCATAACTCCATGGACTTACAAGCTCCCCTTTCATTTCACACCGACGACATCCATAGACAAAAGAACATGATATCAACTTGGTACAAAGTACCAGTGCAATGTTGAAAGCGTTCCCCATGACAGCATGGTTCTGCTAATTCACAACTTACAAAGCGCAAGCATATACGCAACATAGGTGAGCACAATGGTTCAAGTTTATTAAATGCAAGAAAGTAAAGTGTGCCATCAAGTTCGTGAGAGATTTAATCACTAATTTTCACATAACAAGTTTAATTTGGGAGGTATACAAAACAAGAATTTACTTGGAATAGCAATAATGCTACTAGGTAGGTATGGTGGACACAAATGGAAAAGGTTTTGGTTTAAAGGAGGTGGATGCACGGGAAGAATACCCTCTCAGTACAGGTTTTTGGCTAGCAAGGCTGGGTAGCAGGTACAAGAGTTGAAGGAAACAACCAAACATACAAATGATAAAAACAAACATGCAATCTTCCTTGGAAGCACAAAAGATCTTAACTAGAGAATACTAGACTTATGAGCAAATCAAGAAAGAAAGATGATGAAATTATTTTCCTCTAGAGTACTTCTATCTTTTTCTTTTCAACTCTCAAAAAGGTGTTGCTACTGACCGAGCCAGGTTTGCCAAAACCAACTAAATTAACTCAATGATCCCAAAGTGATACCAATACTAACAACAAGATCAATCATATAACCACGAATTGAAAACTAATATAAGCTATGCAAAAGAGTGAATGATAGAACTTCTCCTTAATATTCCATAACGGTAACTCACACCAAGGGATACATATCTAACGAGAGAGGGGACACTTACATAATGCAAACCATACTACAAAATAACTCCTCTATTCAAGATATGACTCTACTAATAAGGTAAAAAAATAGAAGATAGTAATGTGATACCGCGGCACTCCCCCAAGCTTGGAACAAACCAAGGGGATGCCAAACCTGATGACGAATCACTCCTTTGGTGGTGGTGGTATTATGCTCTTAGTTGACGTGAAGAAATCTTCCAGCATCTTGCAAAGCCTATTATTCTCCCATTGAAGCATGTCCACCTTCCTCTTCAAATCCCGGTATTTATCGCAGAACTCCTTAGTGACTCGTAGGGCTTCCATTGATGCAGGGCAAGATACTAAAGGTACCAGCCTCTGCTTGGGGTCTTGAAGATCCTCCTCCATAGGCTCCTTCCCTTTATCCTTGGCGGACACCATTGTACTTCTAAGCTTTCAAAGAGTATGTCCTGACAGAAACAGATCGAAACAAAAACAGATTTAATACATTTATATACGGACCTCGGGGGATCCGGGGGGTTATATATTACGAAGTTTCACATCAAAAGGAAGGTACTAGGAGAAAACGAGTCGGAGGCGGAGTCCTGGGTGGCCTCACCACCTGGTGGCGCGGCCAGGGGTGGGCCCACGCCATGGGGTGGTGTGGGCCACCCTGGCTCCGGTTCCATCTCTTTTTTGCTTCGAAACTTTCCTTATTGACTGAAAACTGCAAATATATAGTTGGATTGTATTTTCACGAAACTTTTCTTACCAGAATTGTTACCTAGTTGGAAACGGACTCTGCAGGTCTCTGAATTTGGTATCTAGTAGATTCTTCCGGAGTCATCTCTTGAATAGCATCAATATCTTTTATCTTCATACACTTATTACTTGAGTCATAAAACCCTTCTCTTCCTTATTACACCATTATCTCCACTTCCTGGAAATTTCTTTCACACAATTCTTATTAGCAACATTAGTATAAGTGGAGTGATAAAATTTTTGAGTCCAACTTCAACTGAAAACCATCAAAACATAAGCTACTATATCAACTCCTTTTGAAGACCCAAAAAGAATTTAAAAAGGAAATCGAATAAAGAAGCAAATGCAAGAGTGGCAAAATCTGTCAAAACAGACCAGCAGGTAAAGATCAATTTTTTCGAAAATCTTCTGTTGCTCAAATCACAAAGTGCAAAACTAACGAAAGTTAAATAACAATCTGGGTCAGAAGCACAAAAAATTACAGCTCAATCCAACATACAGATATCTCTCACGAATTTTTACGGTGAAGCACAAAAATGTGTTTCGGGACAGCAACTTCCCCAAATATTACTTCTCTCTCATTAGAGGTTGATCTTGACACAAAAACCAAACAAAACGGATAAGGAGCGGTTATTACCGAAGTAATAACTTCCAAGACTCAAAGAAACAAAAACAAACTGAAAGCAAAAACAAATTGGGTTGTCTCCCATAAAGCTCTTTCTTTATAGCCATTAAGATGGGCATGATAATTTTGAAGAAGCTCTCATAGGGATATGGATTGAAGTGAAAGAGAGCATTAAGAGGAAAAAAAACACACACATTTAAGTCTAACCCACTTCCTATAAAAGGGGATTTTGTAAACAAACAAGTTATTGAAACCAAAGGCAACTTGCATAAGAAGGCAAAAGAAGTGCAACATAAAAACTTTCAGCATAAAACGAGGAAACTTGATATTATTGAGATGCATAAGAACACTTTTACCTCTCTCATAGTAGCTTTCAGTATCATGCATAAACTTAACAATATAGCTATCACAAGGACTATCATAGCAATGATCACTTATTCTAATAGAAAACACAGGAATACTAGCTCTCATAACACTACTTTGTGAAACAATTTTAGAGGTATCCTTACAAAGGATAGTGTGTCCCTCTTCCTCATACTTAGTGACAAAGTCTTTCACATTTGCTATTATAGGTTCATCAACCATTTGTTTATCAGGTTCAACAGCTTTACTAGTACTTTCATCTACCATACTAGCCATCATAGAATGTTCCTTTACCTTAACTGGAAAAGGCATTTTCTCAATATAAGGTTCAGGTAAAACATGATTAGCAGTATAAACTTCAGTATTTCTTGCAGGAACACTCTTAGCAACATCTTTATAAGGTTCATGATACTTATTTCACTTCTTTTTAGGCACTTCAATGTAAGAAGCAAAAGCCTTAAAATAAGAAGCAATAGCTTGAGAGTCTAGACCATAAGCATTTTTAATATTTTGAAAGTCATCAGTTTCTATAAAAGATTCAATGCATTCATAATCATAATTTATACCTGAATTTCTACCTTTGTCATTCTCCCAAGCTTCAGCATTGTCTTGAATACGATCTAGAAGGTCCCATTTAGCTTCTTCTTCCATACGAGTGAATGATCCAGCACAAGAAGCATCCAATAAATCTTTATCATGTAGAGGGAGCCTTGCAAAAAAGTTGTTGATAATAATATTGTTGGGGAGCTCATGAATGGGACATTTGAGCATTAGTAACTTCAATCTCCCCCAAGCTTGAGCTGTACTCTCTCCATCAAGAGGACAAAAGTTGTATATTTGATTCCGATCTTTATGAATATCACTAGGAGGATAAAATTTTGAATAAAAGAGAGGCACTATTTCCTCCCATTCTAGAGCTTGACCATTCTTTAGCAGCTTATACCATTCCTCAGCTCTTCCTTTCAGCGATAATGAGAATAACTTCTTCTTAACTTGATCTGTAGTAATACCTGCACACTTGAACAACCCGCATAATTCGTGTATAAAGAGTAAATGATCACCGGGATGGAAAGTTCCATCTCCAACATAGTAGTTATCCATAACACGATCAATAATTCTTGTAGGTATTTTGAAAACATCATTCTCAGCAGGTGGTGGCTTATCTACTACCTTAGCAGTGGTAGTAGCATTACCAAATAAGAAACTCAGCGAATTATCCATAACGAAAATAAAGCAACTAACAGAAGTAAACAATACTCACAGTAGAAGTTTCCTTTACCAGTTCCACTCTCCAATAGCGCTTCACTCCCCGGCAACGGCGCCAGAAAATAGTCTTGATGACCCACAAGTATAGGGGGTGTATCGCAGTATTTTTGATAAGTAAGAGTGTCGAACCCAACGAGGAGCAGAATGTGCTGGCTAGTGGTATGGATCAGGAATTCTCTGCAAATACTTAGCAAACGGATCTTTAGGGGTTTTCGATAAAGCAAGTAAACAAAGTACGAGTAAACAAAAGACAGTAGGAATAAATGCAGCAAGTGGATCAATCCTTTATGCAGGAAAGGACAAGCCGGTTGTATTACTTAAGATGACCAAACGTTCTCGAGGACACATGGGAAGACTGTCAAGTGCTTTCGCTTTATATAGTCGATTAATCTTCATTAGCTTGCTAAGTGTTGTGTGGGTGAACCTGTGCTAATGTACCGCCCCATCCAAGACTAATACATACTTGTGATTAAACCCCTTGCAAACATCCGTAAGTACAAGAAAGTAATTAAGGTAGAAACCTAACCACAGCTTTAAACTCTAAGACCCTTACGTCCCTTGTGCAATGGTTTCCTAACGGGGGTTCAGGTTTCTGTCACTCCGGCAAACCCTACGTTTAGTAGCCAAATACACAATGCATTCCCCTAAGCCCATATAGGTGAAGTGTCATGTAGTCGACGTTCACATGACACCACTAGAAGAAGTACACCACAACTTAAATAACAATCTATTGAATCTTTCTCAACGCAACTCCACTACTAACAACAAGACTTCTCCCATGTCCTCAAGAACAAAACGAACTACTCACAAGACATCATATGGATCATGATCAGAGATGGAATAATGATGTATAACAATCTGAACATAAACAATAATTCAATGGTTCACTCAATAGCATCAACTACAAGGAGTAATCAACACCGGGAAAGTTTCCCCTATGAACTAATGCAAGATTCAACTCAATTGTTACAGCAATATGGAGATGGTGATGAGGGTGTTGGTGGTGATGATGATGATGATGATCCCGATGAAGTCCAGCTTGATGGTGGTGTTGATAGCGACAATCTCCTCTCTCCGGGAAGGAATTCCCTCGGCAGAAATCTGTCTGCCAGAGAGATCTTTCTCTCTCGGTGCTTTCCGTCCCGCAGAGGCGGCGAAATCTTTCTGTGGTCGCTCCTCGAGTCTTAGGGTTTCAAGGGGATAATATACGCCAGAGGGGAGAGGCTGGAGTGGGTCAGGGCGGCCACACCACTCCCAGGCGCGGCCTAGGCCTGCCCGCGCCATGGGGTGGGGTGGGCCCCCTGTGGCCCACCTCCACTCCATCTTCTGGCATCCTGAGTCTTCTGGAAAAATAGGATTTTCCATATATTTTCCCGGATTTTCTGATCTTCGCGAATTTTGTCTCCAAACAGCATCTTTTCCATCAGAATCCTGACTGCAGCGGTCCATGCTCCAAAAGTCATCAACCATGCAAAAATAGATAAAATAACATAAGTATCACCTCTCAATACGAAATATATCAATAAATAATAGTGAATTAAGACATAGAATAGTGATGCAAAATGGACGTATCACTCATTACAGGAGTATTGTAGGTGCTCTTCAATATTTAACACTGACTAGACCTGATATTTATTTATCAGTTAATAAGATTTGTCAATATCTTCATGCTCCCACGACTACACACTGCTATTAAGAGGATTTTGAGGTATATTCATGATACATGCAAGGATGGTCTCACTTTTCAAAAGTCAACTTCTACTCTTCTTAGTGCCTATTCAGATATAGATTGGGCAGGTGATTTAGATGAGAACCGCTCTACTGGTGGGTTTGCTATATTTTTTGGCCCTAATCTTATTTTCTGGAGTGCTCGCAAATAGCCTACTGTGTCTCGGTCAAGCACTGAAGCTGAATATAAGACTATTGCAAATGCCACTGCTGAGATTATTTGGGTTGAAGCGCTAGTTCGTGAACTTGGTATTTCCCTCAAGGAGAAACTTTGTCTCTGGTGTGGTAAACTTGGTGCAACATACTTGTCTGCTAATCCAGTTTTTCATGCTCGCAACAAACATATTGAAATAGATTTTTGCTTTGTTAGAGAAAAAGTTACGAGCAAGCAACTCGATGCCAGGTTTATTTCCATCAAGGATCAGATTGCCGATGGTTTTACTAAAACGAAATGCTTAAAAAAATTAGCTGAGTTTAAGCGTAATCTAAACCTCTCTCAGGTCTAGATTAGGGAGGTATTATACATATAATATACCTGGTAGTATACGATATGGTGTAGTGCACCAATTGTATACATACCGAACTTGTACGCCACGTGAGGGGCTTTTCGTCACCTATATCAACACGTATCCGGCCCTCGAGAGAGGTATGCCGTTCCACCAAACGATCTCAGGGTTTAAACAGTCTCGACGTCGTCGGCGTGGTACGTCGTTATCCTCTTGAGGGCGTCGTTATGGAGCTCCAATTCTCCTCAGTCTCGTTTCGTTGTTGTATGGCAGCAAAGTTTTGGTTCTCCTTGCACTCTTTTGTTTATTTTTGATCTGCTCTATAAGAGGGTCTTCTCGTCACCTTTTTATCGGTTCGGCCATTTGTGAATTTATTTATATAGCGAGACGAAAAGTCAAAAAAAAGATCCACATTGTATATCTACTGACATGGGAGTGGCCTTCTAGAGCTCGGGCTACACTAAACCCTTTATTTTTTGAAACTTCAAAAACTTCCATATTTAAAGTTTCTAAAAAGATAGAAAATTACCATGGATGTAGTCAATGATAAATACTACAAGGCAAAAGAAAGTAACGAACTACTCCCGCCGTTTCAAAATATAAGATGTTTTAGCTTTGTGAAAGGAGTGTATGTAGACACTTTTAGTGTATAGGTTCACTCCAAACATACATGAACTGCACAATAAAAAAATCTAGATACACTCTTTTCATAAAGCTAAAACATCTTATATTTTGAAACGGTGGGAGTACTAACTACTACTTGTAGTCAATCGAAAACTACTAGCGTTAGTTAGCAAAAAAAAAAACTACTAGCGTTCTACTGAATTTCCCGAAAATCAAATTTAAAATGGGTTTCGTTTCAGAGTCACTAATTCACTATGCTCATATATGGGAAACCCCTCGTTCACTGACATAGGACGTTTCCTTGGCCACGAAGTTCGTCCGCGTGAAATTTCTGCGTTCCAAGAGCAGAAACATTGTATAGAGTAGTATCGTCCATCAACGATTCTCACATCTCTCTCTTGTCTGCTTCAGGCTTGATCCTGCTGGAGGGAGCTAGCTAGGCAATGTGCGCGCGCGCTGCAGAATACAGCTGTTGGACTTCGATCCCTGATGACATGTGAACTTGCCAGTACGCAGTTTCGCCCCCAACTAATAATATTTGCCGGCTCCAAACCGAGCTTCATCGCTCCGGGAATTTTCGTTCACCAGGAAGACTTTCTGGTTCTGACTCTTAGCAACAATTAATTAAGCAGAGAGCTCAGTGACGAGTTTGACCCCTAATTTGCAGCGATTACAGCTGATCAACGACTACTCGACCCCGTGACGACGTACCGGCCGGGCGACTTTGTCTTGTCCTGCCCGCCCCAGCTGTTGGCGGAGGTTCAAGAGCTGCCCGGCCTCAAACCTCGGCGCGTCCATAAACAAACGTCCCCGTTACAGCAAGAGAAGCCATTTGATTATGCACCTCATGATCCACGGAAGGAGTATGTACTATATGATACCTAGATTGGTAGTTGGGTGAATCATATCGATCGTTGGGGAGTTGCGGCACGATATGCCTAATGATATACCACTATTTCCGTCCACGAATTTTATGTCACTGATTTATCTAAATTCGTATGTATCCAAAGACATGTTTTAGTGCACAAACAGAATTTAAATAAATCTATGATATCTTATTCGGGGCAGAAGGAGTGCCTTGTTTGGTTTCTATCTTTTGGGTTTTTCAACTCATAGTTTCTGTTTTTTTCTTTTCAAAAAGGTGTTGAGACATTAGCCTCCGCCCTCTGCGTTGAAGAAGCATACGACGTTTATTGAAGAAAATCAACTAAAATCTGGTAATAGCATCCATCAAACAGACTAAAGCCATCACATAACACTTACAAATCCGACAATGAGAGAAGAATATGCCACGAGGGCCATGTGTACTAAGAAAATACAAAGAACACACCATCTGTTAAGTACCGAGGCATCATCGGGTCACCCTATGGAGAAACAACAGCTCTCATACGATCTAGCAAACTCTCACGAGCTCCTAGCACACTAGCTTCAGAAGCCGTCACCGCCGTCGAATCGCGGAGGCATCTCCAGGGTAGAGATCTGCATAGACATTGCTAGGTGTGCCGTCTACGTTGCCGCAGTGCCAGAGACTGTGCTGCCACCCTGCTAGCTTTCGCTGCGAGTACTGGAGTGTAAAGCATCAATTTTAACATCATTAGTACTACTACCTTCGTTCCAAAATATAAGACTGTTTAGATAGCTAGTATTGAACGTAAAGCATTGAGGTACTATTGAGAAACACCGGCATGCATGAATGGAATACCAAACCTTTCTTTAGCCGCTGGGAACCGACACGGTGGGAATGGAGAAACAAAGCTGGTTTCCTGTTTGCCGAAATCTGCTCTGCGGAAGAAACGGAAAACCACGGAGCTTCTATCAACGGTTTTGGTGAAATGACATTATATTTTAGTTGTGCGCGTTGATTGTGGAAAAGAAAGTTCGCGAACAAGTGATAAGGTTCGTACCGTACGTCAGCAAAGCATCCACATCAAGCCTAAACTGTAGCAACAGAAAATGTGGCAGACTTTTGCGAAGTCTAAACTTCCTTAAAGAATATCTAAATTTGACAGCAATGGCACCCTCGCAAAAGTAAGTTTAAAATCTCGTTGGTAATTGAGCAATAATAATTACCATCACATTTGGTTTTTAACCTAGGGCACCACGCGGGCAACATGATGCTTCCGCTTAGACCATTCAGATTAATATAAAAATACAGAAATATTTATGAATAAACGCCAAGCATCTATCTACCATATATTTAGATCACACCAAATTTGGTACACTATAACAGCAAAATCTGTATTTTTTCAATTTTTGGTCGGCGGATCACTTCTGGAGACCAACACCCTACCAATTAAGCCAGTGCCTCAAACCCTACTATAGTAGTATAAACACGATGGCCAAACTACCCCCGCCGAACATTCGGGCTGCCCATGCCAAGAAGGTCAGGTCTTCTATACTTGTTTTCGTCACTTATTGCTACATTACCTTTATCGTCTATTCCAAGAAAAAAAATCTTCTTCGGTGTTTTTTAAGTCCTTGCCAATCTCTCTTTCAGCGCCATATGTTTATTTTATGTATTGTGAGACGTGGATTTCGCCAGTATCATGTCTACAGTTAGCCCCCGCGCGCGGGAACCATTCCTTGCCATAGAAGGAGAATCAAATCAAGCATGGCATCCATTAGGTGAGGCTCTGATTGGCGCCTAGATCCAACTTTTCGCGCAATCAAACCTACTCAAGGTCTCTCTGGATTACAATCTCATCAGCTACGTATTTTATTTCTTTGCCAAGATATGAGAGATTTCTTGGTTAGGTGCCGTGCCGGCACTAATTGATTATTAATTAAGCTTAAGCAAAACATACATACAATCATCCCCGTGACGTCACTGACGATCATAGTTTTAGCTGTAATAAAACGTTAACACCGACTCACGCACTGCGACATTTGTAGTCGTCACGTACGTATACGTACGTCAGTGGCACATGTACTCCCTTTTTGTCAGCTAGCTAAGCTCGAAGTAGCATCGGCTAGCTGTTGTGATAGGCCAATACGCAACAAGTAGAGGTAGCTAGCCAGCCAAGCACATCCTGATCTTAACCGATCGATGCTAGCTAAGCTGGAAGTAGCATCTGCATCTGCATGCATGTGTGAGGCAGAACACACTAGCTAGCTGGCGTACCTACGTACAAACCTGACAGGGTCCAACCGGGTATATACGGTTGCTGCAGGATCAGCGGCAGCGATCAACAACAGAATGATTCCACGCGATTTTGGAGCCCGCTAGCGATAAGGAGATTACATAATTAAAGCTATCGCCCACTCACTAGTCTGACCTCTTCCGATGGCCACTGACTTGTCAACCCATAACTCATGTGCATGTGCATGGTGTGAACCTTTTGCTGGAGAAGGCATGCAGGAGAAGACAAACGATGCCTTTTCTGCAAGGAGCTTCCAAGCTGGCTGTCACCAACGAACGTGGTGGCTCGTGGCTCACGCTCCCTCGGGCCCTTCACCTTAATCTTGACTCGAGTCCTAGGGGTAGGGGCAGTTCTACTCATGGATCCCCCTCCCAGAGATGCTAATGGAGAGCCTCGAGAGATGATGTACATGCATGGTGTATGATATGGTGTGTTCGATCGGTTGCATGCAGCACCCCCAATCAGGTCCATATTTTTATTACTTATTAAGATTGTTTCGGCAATTTATTTGGACTCTGCATAATTAGGTTAAACACAACCGCAACAAGTCTAAAAACAGGAAAATAAAAATACAAAATACAAATAGTTTTGAAGAAACTGCATAACGCCTATGGAGATGGAAGATCAATGCGAAGATCATCGTCCATGTTGGATAAAATTATCACTCGCCGCGTCCTCCAGCTATATACACATCTCTGTAAACAAATCATGATACTCCACATGTTGTAGAGCGAATCATAAACAAAATGTGTCGGTGCACCAGTAGATAACCTGAATCAGAGAAAAAAAATATTATTAAAATCTATATCATTATTGCACAGCCAAAGCGACCAAATAACACCAAGCACTCCCATGCTAATAAGAACTTTAAACTTGTAATCTATCTAATGCAGCCAATTGTCAAAAATATTAGCAATACTACGCGGAGGATATAAACCAGTAGCTACTTTGATGAATGGCCATATAGAACGAGCGAAATTACAGCTATTACAAATATTTAATTGTGGTAAAATATACATCTAATACTTCCATGCTAATTCCTCTCTAGAAGGTTGTATTTCGTAAGAATGACTCATCTACGATGATACAACCAAAATATTTTACTCTTGAGAGGTGTCTTTATCTTTCAGAGCTTCTTGTTATTATCAACTGACACGTCTGGTTGGTCCAAACCTTTGTCACGGAATCCAATGAGAATTTCCACTCACATATAGGTTCCAGCGAAACTCATCGGCTGCTTAAGCAAATTGCACCATCGCCAAACGCCGTAACAAGACGTTCCACGATGCAAGCCTAGAGCCAATTAAATCTCTTCTCAACGTCACATTTGATGGAAAAGATTCCAAGACCGGGACGATAGTCACACCTTTGTGATTGTTTTATAGATATGGATATTGTTCTTGTAGTGTAGCATTTTCTAGCCACTTGTACTCTTAGTCTAAGAAAAATTTACAAGCCATCTTTAACAATAAATGATCTAAAGTAGAAGAAAATTTTCTTTGTAGCCATAAGACCAGCCCAAAAATGCGGGTCCCTAGGCTTCGAGTAGACTTAGGACACGACATTTGAAAATATATACTTTCCTATTAGCATGTTTATTATACAGCGTCTTCTTTAAGTAGCTTAAACGTCACTTACATAGGGAGTAGTATTTTTAACATCAAGGTCATGAATACCTAGGCCACCTTGATCTTTGGGACGGCAAACCGCACTCCATTGAGCTAGACGATATTTCTTTTTCTCGCTACACCCTTGCCAAAGGAATCTCGATAAAAAATAATCCAATCTATGTAAGACTCGTTTAGGAAGCTGGAAAAATAATATCATATACAATATCATATTATTTAGTACTGAATTTATGAGAACCAATCTTTCACCTAGGGAAAGAAATTTCCTTTTCCAATTCTTTAACCTTTTTTGTAGTGTCTTCTCGGCGTGTTTCCATTCAATATTATTTAGTACTGCTGTTGTTCGCAACCAAATAATTCAGCATACTGGTGATCCTTGAGCCTCACCGAACAAAATAATTCACTCTTGTGGAAATTTATTTTTAGACACGAAAGTTACTCGAAGGTTGACAAAATTAACTCCAAGCTTCTTGCTATTTCGAGATCATACTCCATAAAGGAATCATATCATATTTATACTAAAGAATATAAAGTCCTCCATCAACTAGATGAGAAATCACCCCGCAAATTTGGCCATATTTTTTGCATTTCATGATAACTTACATATCAGCCACTATATTGAATAGTACGGGTCATAATGGATCATCTTGTCTCGGTCTCCTTTTCATTTGGAAGTATTGACCAATATCATCATTTACTTTCATGGCCACACTACGTCCAGACATGGAACTATGGACTTGAACACGCCACTCTGGACAGAAACTTTTTATTTTTTAGATGAACTAGTATGTGGTATATAGAGGGGAGAACCCTAGAGTTTATATATCATGTAAGATGTGACAGGTACAAGTCATCATATTAAAAAATAGCCACTTTAAAAGGATTTGAGAGTAGAAAGTAGGCATAGGATGATTACTCAAAGTTTGTAGTTAGAAAGACGGCCAATGCGGTAGTAAAGTGTAAAGATCTGATTGGCTTAAGTAGGCTTAAAGGTTTGCACAATCGTCATCCACTTTATCATGATTGTGCTATTCTTGTTTATGTAAATGTATGAAAGGTCATTTGCATTCTACGTTCAACGAAACTAGTGGACTAAAGCTAAAATGAGATGGTAGGCTCACCACACATTGTACAAGGTTACCATGTCGGGCCTCGATCATGCATGCAACCAAACATAGACTTTACACTACAAGAGCCCCCAAACACTTCAATCATGTAACCAAACGCATGCCTAAATTTATGCCTTCTACAATGTCCAAGCCATGCATGCAATCATGCAAACATACAACGTGGCCTCGAGCCAGGCTCGGATGAACCCGAGTTGGTCCGATGCCAATGTTATATGATCTCCTAAGTAGTTTTTTTTTCCGGAGTTGGTTGTTTAGTTTGGATTGAACCTTTAAAGATTTCTTTGCGCTCCATATCACCGTTTTTCTCCGTAGACTCGTGTCACTTAGTAAGAATCATTACTTTCATTAGAATGAACTGGCTCTTCGTAGTAAGAATCATTTCTTATGCTCTTCCTACTTGTATTTTTTCCCGTAGACTCGTGTTACTTAGTTTGTTTGTTTTTTTAGCAGAACTCGTGTCATTTTTTTTTGACAATCAATACCACGTTATATTCAAAGTAGCAAATAGTACATGGTAGAGATACATAAGCTGACTCCATCGATTACAACTCTAAAAGAAACTAGCAAATCTTCGAGGTCTTCAATCTCCTTCTTCTTCCAAGACATAATCTTGCACTTTTCTGAAGGCAGCCAAACACCGACAAATATCAAACCATAACCTGTAAATACCAATGAAGGTTCTCCCATAATTTTTTGAGCCGCAGTGCCAAAGCTACGTGCACGCGCGCAACCATTAGGGTAATCAATCAACATCGGCAAGAGATCCAACACAAGTATTTCAGGGAAAATTAACGAAAACGACGATCGACGTCGTTGGCGAACCGAGAGTACGAATCACCATTGTCGAGGATGTAGCAGCCGAGACAAATATTGCGAGGATAATCCTCCTCGCGACAACCATGAGAAAAAGTCCAAAATCGATCCGGTGAAGGAAGATCTGAAAGACTGTACCTATAGAAACTTAATCTTTCAACACCACCATTGACGCTGGGAAAGAGATCTCGTCGTCGAACGATATGCCGAAGATCACTTATTGTAGAAGATGCCATCTCCATTAAGAAGATGACAACCAAAACACTAATCTAATCTTGAAAATACTACTTTTACTAAAAACTCCACCCATAGATCGGGTTCCCCACCCCTCCGATGTCGGCGAGACCGGCCGGAGGAGAGGGAACCGATCTATGGAGGAGGCGGAGATGCTGTGGCTAGGTCAGGAGAGGAGGCGGCGGCTGAGAGGAACAGATAGGAAAAACAGAACTCGTGTCACTTGGTAAGAATCATTTCTTATGCTCTTCTTACTTGTATTTTTTAATTCTGCTAATCACAGTTTCCCTTCCTTTCCCGGAGTTACGGTAAGCCTGGCCAGGCCCATCGTATAACATGCCCATCGTATAGTTCTTGATTTATAGGCTTCTATACAGCCATCGCGTTTCAAATCGTCGGCCTCTTTCCGGCCCATCACGAAGTTTTGGGTCTTTTGACTTGCAAGTCTGTGGCTGTGGCCTGGGCAGCTGGCAAAGAAGGGCACCGCTACTGGGCTGCAGTGGTGCGGCCACGCGGTGGGGAATCACCGGCGAGCTGTCCTATGGTGCATACCTCGCAAATTTTATCTCACACATGAACACACGACAAGTACAGTAGTAAGATTTTTTTTCCTGTCTACCTAAAAAAAAAGATTTTTGTTCCTGTCAGAGCCACTGTCCCCGAACTAGTTTTTTTTCTTCTCGAAATTCCACCTATCAATTAATTATCATCAACGACATTACAAAGAGGAAGTAAAACTAATAAAATTATAAATATGTTATTGGACTACCTAGTTCCCCGATTACAAACACTTGGGGCGTGTTTTCCGCACTGCACGACAGAAATAAAACCGTTTGGTGAATCGTACGGTGGGCCGAACTCGCACCGCACGGGGTTTAAAGCATCTGAAAACTTGACCCGCTAAGAACGTCAAAATCAGGCGTTTTTGTGGGGACAGGTCTTGGGGAGCCAAGTGGTGGCATGCGGCTGCACGCGAGTAGAAGAGGGGGAGACCGCGTGACGCATTGAAAACGCGCGCATAAATTCTCTCACCGCTCGCTCACCACTCTCACTTCCTCCCCATTCAAAACCGCTCTCCTCCAGTTTCACCGTCGGTGGTTCCTCTCCCGCCAGAAGATCGAAGACCACCGCGAGGGCAACAGACGGAGGTAGATCTAGGCAATAATTGTGCTTCTCCTAGCTGGAGCGGATCTGCTACTGTGACTGCTTCTTCTCTTTCCTCGACAAACCCGAAGCTCCAAAATCTGCAGCAATGGCGGTAAGGCCCCGAACCGTCAACTCTCTAAGCCTTTAGCAGCGTAGATCTATATGTTACCGTCTGATTCTCCGAGTATGATTGCCATGCACGGTAGATTTATACCAATTTGTGCTAGTTTTGGTCGATTTGATGGGTTAGGGTCTTTTCTTTCCTTGTTGTGCCTTCGTAAGAACTAGATCTACTAATACATTGGTTCCATCTGTGCTTGTCTGTGGCTAGATGTATGCAAAGTTGTAGGTTTAGGGTTCCACAGACACTAAAAATTGGGGATTATTTCATTGTTTATGTTCTTCTTATAGGCCAAAGATTACTTTGCATTATGTGGCCAAGATCTCAATAGGTTGCTTCATAGCATGTCTGTTATGATTGATCTTGGACACAAACCGCCTAATATGAGGCACAAAAATTAGTTGTCCATTTATGCGACTACCGATGATTACATACGCACGGCAAGGAAATGGAAGTGATGATCCTTTTGAATCCGGTTCTGTCATCTATTCAAGTTGATGGAACTTGGTTTGGTAGGATCATCACTTCATGTTGTAAATGATGTGAACTATGAGGTAAATGTTGTAAATGTTGCGAACCCAGCTTGTGATGACACTTAGTACAATTTGTTCATAGAGCTGGTGCTATAGGAATCATATGGTATGCACAACAAAATTGGTTGTGCACCTTCTCTGAATCCCTGTAGCACCAGCTCTACCTTGTTTGTGCTAGTTATTCTAAAGCTGGGCATTGGTTAGGTCATTGTGTTTTGCTTCCTTTGGCCGATGATTCCTAAGTAGCACAATGAAATGCAAGGGGACCCTCTTCATGAACAAACTTGTGTGCTAATCAAATTCATTATTCATTTGTGTTGCTCGTGAGGAGAATCCCTTTGCATATGTGCCATTTTATATGAGGCCATGTTTGATTGTTCATCTCTACTCACCGAAATGTATGTGCTTACATGTGTTGATTATTTTTTCAATGCTTGAAGATGATGATCGGAGGTGCTCTCCCCACCAATGGAGGAGCATGCTCCAGGGATGCTAGTGAGGGTAGTGCCTCCAAGAGGGCCAATGATGGTGGTGAGGTAAGCGTCGCCAAGAGGCCGAGGGGCAGGCCTCTGAAGATTGGGCACTTCCACGACCAGGTAGGTCCAACCCATTTTGCCAAGGTGATCTTGGCACCTAGGTTAGACCTGCTGCCAATCGCTAATGGCTTCGGGCCTTTCCTTGGCACTGTGCCGAGGATGATCGTGCTCAAGACGAACACTGGATGCAGCTGGATGATGAAGTTTCGAGATGTCAACAACAAGATTTGCCTTGACCAGGGGTGGGATGGCTTTGCCATTGCCCACCAGATCAAGATAGGGTACTTCATGACCTTCAAGATGCGGAAGGGTGACTTGTTCAAGGTCACCATCTTCGACTACACCATGACTGAAGTGATAAAGATGTGCCTGGAGCATGATCCAACCCTTGCCATGATCGACCTATGAACTTAGCTGTGAACTTTGTCTGTCTTCGTTTGCTATGAACTTCTTTGTATGTCGTGTGATTACCTTGCTACAATGTTTATGTACTATGCATATTGTGGTGTGTGATTGTTGTGACTTACTTGTGATGTCTGGTAAGCTCATCATATGGGGAAGAGATTACCATACCACACGAGAATGCTGAAATAAAACACACACAATCCTTTCTCCTACGCCTAATACAGCCCACCAAACAACTAGACCTCATTTCTGCCCAAGTCCTGAATAGTGTCAATGCGGTCTACCAAATAACTAAGATATTTTGGCCCAGATGCGGATCCGCGTGTGCAGCCCCTGCGCTTGTAAGTTGCATGCGTGGGGAAAAACTCGCACCGGAACCAAACACGCCCTAGCACATGCCGAAGGCGCGCCACCATCCTTGCCTCTCCATCCCCGGAGCCGTGCAAACCTTGTCGTGGTAGAACTTGTTGTAGTAGACAGATGAAAAGTAATCATGCTAAGATCACAAAGGACCAACACACAAGAGAAGCAATCATTGTCAATGATGAAAACCGTAGATCGAAAGAAACTAACCTAAAGACAAACCAACGAACATGAAAATGGACCATATCGCTAGATGCGCCACCAAAGCGAGGATAGAGAGGGGAATACCTTATTATCAATCTAGGACGTAGTCGTCGTCTCAACATACCGAAGAAAACACCGGTGAACCGTCTAAACAAAGAATGAAAAATCTCCCACCGACGAGAGACCGTGGTCCGCCACACGTTCGAGACACTAGGATCACTGGAGCCGGAGCGGACCGACATCATCACTAGCTAGAGGGACGGAACCCTACTTGGCCTGGCGTTTCGTGGGCACGATGAGTCTAGCACTACCTTGGATAAGGGTAATTTTCTTGAGATGGTGGATTGGTTTGTCTAAATACGTAAGGACGTAGCCAATGTGATGAATGAAAATGCTCCTGGCCATCATCAGTTGACTTCTCCTAAAATCCAGAAACAAATAGTATAAGCATGTGTAGAACAGACTATGCAAGTCATCATGAATGAGCTTGGGGATGGTAATTTTGCTCTACTTGTTGATGAGTCTCGTGATGCATTAGTTAAAGAGAAAATAGGCGTGATTGTGAGGTTAGTTATTTGGCATTACCTATTTTATAAATTTACTTACACTCCTTCATATAGTTATTCTAATTTTATATATGTTGTATGTAGATTTGTGAACCAAAAAGGAGAGGTTTTGGAAAGGTTGCTTGGTGTTCAGCACGTCGTGGATACGAAATCTGCATCTCTGAAGAAATCTTTGGATGTCATGTTTGTTAAGCATAATTTATCCATGTCTAGATTGAGAGGACAAGGATATGATGGCGCCTCAAATATGCGTGGAGAACTAAATGAGTTGAAGAAATTCGTGTTAGATTTCAACCCTCATGCTTTTTATGTGCATTGTTTTTCCCACCAACTTCAATTGGTGGTTGTTGCTGTTGTGAAAGGAGTGTTGGTAGTTGGTAATTTATTTGGGAATACAAATAAGATTGTCACCATGGTTAGTCTTTCTTTTACATGTTTGCAAAACTATTATATGTATTCTTCCACTACACAATTCTAAATGTACATAATCTTGTTTGTAGGCGAGTGCCTGTCAACACCTAGATTTTTAATCCCAGATGCCTGTTATGTCATAAACGCAATCCTAGGATTACCATTTTTGCGAGACATAACAGATTGGATATCATAGTACATCATCCATTACAAACCATAAATAAGGTCTTACACAAATAAGGATCTCATGATCCAATCTTAATACAACAAGCAGCGGAATAAATAATAAGCGTAGCGGTGGGATCCATCTTCAGGGGCACAGGCAATGCTGACGAAGGCAGATAGTCCTAGTTATCATATCCGTCCTGCTGACCGTCATCTTGATAATCTCCTTCATAGTCTGGCCATGAGAATAGCCAGGGACAAAAATCCATGAGTACTCTTTAAGTACTCACAAACTACCACTAACAAGTAGTATAGTTATAGTGTAAATGCTAACTCTAGGTTTATTTGTAAAGTTAAGTTTGAAACCTAAGCCGAGTTCAGAAATAAAGAAAGATAAAATAAAGCTCTAGAATCAGTTAAGTTTGGAAGGTAGTGTCATAGGCACAACCCTGTTGTGGTCAAGTCAAGATTCATTATTCATTTCATAAGTTATTTCGAAAACATCTGACACCAAAACAGTATGGCCACTCCAACTGTCCATAACCGCGGACGCGGCTATTCGAATAGGTTGACACTCTGCAGAGGTGGTAAACTTTCACCACAAGATTCGATACATCTGTCAGGGATAACCCTGAATCATCATACTTAGTATGCAGATAATCAAACATAACCTTTCCTTTACACACCCTAGTATAAGCACCTCTCCTATGAGCATGGCCTCCCAACCGTGACCATCTGTCATCTTGGGCACTGCATAGGTGGACAACATTGAGAGGTAGCCTCAGCTCAAACCTCTCCCGCGAGGGAACTAATACTAATGCATATAAACTTTCGGCTAAGCCTTACCCAATTCAGGTATTGTGGTTGTACGGTAAATTTGGAATGGTATCACATCCGAATCCAACCATCAGTTTTGTAAAAGGGTTAAGGCTCATGCCTCAACATTTTCATCAGCATAAACCATTTGTGTTTTTCAACACATGTCAAAACATCTCAATAGAATGACTCATCATTTCAAGGTTTTCATAATTCATTTTCACCAAGTGTTCCCATCTAAAGTGACTCAAGTTTTGATCTAGCTCTAAGCTACTAAGTTAAGAGTGTTCACTAAGGTGGAATGCCATAGAATGACATCTAAGGTTATCTAGATAGGTCAAGTTTTATACTCTTTATGCTACCTTCTAAACAAGTAAATGACTTTGGTAAAGTAAAGAAAGTAAAGCTTGAAATTAAATCTTGGACTAGGTATAAATCCCAATGGTATCACCAAAGCATGCCTAATGCCTTTGCTTAGGTTATCTAGCTTGCAAGGGTTAGCTTGCATTGTTAATGAGGGCTTGTTAAGCATAATGCTTGCAAGTATTAGCTTGCCTTGGTTGGTGCAGTGGTTGAAGTTTTCTTCCTCCTCTTCTTGGTAGAACTCCTCCTCCTCGAGAGCTTGGTCGGTACTATCGTCTATAAATACATACGGAGTACACAATCACCAAACAATGCTTAACTAGTCTACTTAGCACTCTAAGGCACACATTGGATGATCTATTATCATCACAAGCATCACAAGGTTTTATTAACTAGCTTCATTCTTTTTATTTAAGAAAAGTAATTTCTACTTATTGAAAATAACTAAGATTTAATATTCTCCACTTAAAATATGGGATCATGTGGACACATGTCATCACCACATATTCTAACATATGGGAAGGTGATTTAAGGGTTGGTTCATATTTACTTTGGTTTAAGTTCATTATTTAATGATTTAAAGTGACTAGAAATTCCTATATAGCATTATTTTGGTACTAGTCCAAAGTCACTGCATGCAAACCTTAATATTATTACATATTTAGATAGGTATGGTTAAATGTGATTTTTGAGAGTTGGAATCAACTCCAAAGCTATCATGATTGATTTTATAAAAATGTTTAAATGTGCAAAAGCTTCTGTCTTGTTATTTTTACTAGGAGAGTTCTCTAACTCTAAATGACTTAAATCCAACGGGCTTGGATTGATCTTTTTAGTAGCTTTCTAACAAAATTTGAATCACTCAAATTGGTTTAGTAAATCTTCCTAAATTGATTTTTGAACTAAGGGACAGAAGTGGTTTCAAACTAAAATAGAAAAAACCATATTTGAATTCACGGGCTAGCGCGGGACCGGCCCAGGGGCGCTCCGCGGCACAGAGGGCGGCTGACAGGCTGGTACCGCTTGTCAGCGAGACTTAAAACCCGAAACGGTATAGGACGATCTGGGTGCTACGATTAGATAGAGATCAACGGTCAACAGTCGTCATCGACGACAGACTCCTCGCCGGCGAGACCGAACCCTAAACAGCCAGCGGGGGTGCAATGGGGGCATACCATGGCTCTAGCTACTGCGGTGAGGCAGGCAAACGAACTAGTGGACGAAGGCGACCTCAGGTGAGGTCGCGACAGCTCCTGGGGTGGACGAAATCGACGGCACCTCTCCTCCTCTGCTGCGGAAAGCTCCGGCTAAATTCCGGCGAACTATGGCTCGAGCGTCTCCAGCGAGAGGTGGGGAAGGATCAATGAAGAGAGGGGAGTGGAGTGGTGTGAGGAGTTTGTGCTGGGGAGGGCTCCTTTTATAGGGTGACGAGAGGACCGAATGGCACAACGGTGAGCTCGTCGGTGACGTTGATACAGGCGGCTAGAGGCATGGGCGGCGTAGGCGGACGGTGGCCTGCCTACTGGCAGTGCCCTACGGCTTCAATGCCCGGCTAGGGGCGGTGGCGTTTGGTCGGGAGCGTCCCGTGCTCTAGAAGACAGAGGCGGTGCTCGACGTGGCGCTCTACGACTATGGGTCGCGTGGCGGCGCATGGCCGTGTCTGGCGGGGTGCTGGGGTCGAGGCAGAGCGGCGTGCACGGTATTAGGTCAGGGGACGGTCTGTGGCATGCTGGCGGCTAACGCGCTCTGGCGTGCTCTGGCAATCTCGCAGAGAGAATGGGCGGCGGTACTGGGGTGTGGTCCAGTGGTTGTGGGTGATCGAGGGGTAGACAGGGAGGTGTGGTAGGGTTAGGCGGAGCTAGTGGTGGTGCTAGAACGGCACGGCATGGACTATGGCACATTTCCCTCTTCTGGCCGGTGGTGACCAAAAAGGGGCGGCGCTCCACTGCTATTGCGGCTTAGGGGTAGGTTAGTGAGGGTCTGGTTGGTCTTAGGGGGGACAAGAGCATCTACTAGGGTTCAAATTGTTCGACAAAAATCGATCAAAATAGTCTAAGTTAGGCCAGTTTGATTTTGTCTGCAAGGTGTTCGACACAATGGCCGCGAGAGAAAAAGATTTGAGTTTTGGGCTAAAAATTGGTGGAGTTGTTTGTCACATGCTTAAACATATGTGGTTGCTTGGGTTTTGAAAATGGAGGTCATTTGAGTGGTTTTTGAATAGGTGGGATCTTCTCATATGAACTACATTCAATTTTCAAATGCCATTTAAAATTAGTGTTTGAAAGTTTTTGGTAGATCACAAAGTGGGCCTTGGTACATCACTACTTATACTAGCAAGGGGTGCAAAGATCCACATTTGTTTCTATTAGGTTCTGAGTTCTAGGAATAGCTAAAGTAGGTATGTTGATTAAAATGGCACAAATGACCATTTGGTTATTTTATTCATTTTGATTTATCTTTGTTTGGGATTTGTTTGGGAAAGATCTAGATGATGTTTATTTCACCTAAGAATCATTTTACAAGCAATGGATCACTTAATCATGGCAATTCAAAACAACTCCACATATGAATGCTTTAATATTTTTAATTTGGAAAAGTTTTTGTTAACTCTAAAATTGATGAATTGAATGTTGATCACTTGGATTAAAGTTTTGGGATGTTACAAACCTTCCTTCCTTAAACAAAATCTCGTCCCGAGATTTACGAAAGAAAACGAGGAACTAAAGAGATTTGGGAACTCTGTCCTAATGTAATCTTCTCGCTCCCAAGTGGCTTCCTCTTCGGTATAGTTGCTCCATTGGATCTTGAGAAATTTGATACTTTTGGTCCTGGTGGTTTTGTAGGCTTCTTCCAAGATACGGATGGGCACTTCACGATACGTCAGGTCTTTGTTGATATCAACAGCTCGGTCATCGATGTTCTTGAAAACTTCAGTCTTCTCCGGCACTTCTAGGCATTTGCGAAGTAACGAGATATGGAACACATTGTGGATAGCTGACATCTCCTCTGGCAGCTCTAGTTGATATGATACTTCTCCTCGATGATTCAGAATCTTAAAGGGCCCGATATATCTGGGGGCTAACTTTCGTTTCAGACTAAAGCGTTGGGTTCCTTTTAATGGCGAAACCTTGAGATATACAAAATCTCCGACATTGAAGGTCAGGTCTCTTCTTCTCTTGTCAGCATAACTCTTCTGTCTGGACTGGGCGGTCTTGAGGTTCTCACGGACTTTGTGAACTTTATATTCGGCTTCTCTGAGAATGTCGGGTCCGAAGATCTGACTCTCTCCTACTTGTGACCAATTCAAAGGGGTACGACACTTTCTTCCGTATAGGAACTCAAATGGTGCCATCTACAAACTAGCTTGATAACTGTTGTTATATGAGAATTCTGCGAAAGGCAGGCAGTCTTCCCATTTTGATCCATATTCTAACACACAAGCTGTGAGCATATCCTCTAAGATTTGGTTGACTCTCTTAGTCTGTCCATCAGTTTGCGGGTGATAAGCGGTGCTGAAATTCAACTTGGTTCCTAATCCTTCCTGGACTTTCTGCCAAAATCTCGAGGTAAATTGGGTTCCTCGATCTGATACTATGGACTTGGGGGTTCCATGCAGACTAACAATTCTAGCAATATACAACTCTGCTAGCTTCGAACTTTGGTAGGTTGTCTTGACAGGTATAAAGTTAGCTACCTTGGACAGTCTATCAACGATGACCCAGATTGAGTCATTTCCCCTATTAGAAGTAGGCAAACCGGTGATAAAGTCTATTCCGACATAATCCCATTTCCATTCCGGAATCTGCAATGGTTGCAACAGTCCTACGGGTCTCTGATGCTTTGCTTTGACTCTTTGACAGATGTCACACTTGGCGATGTAGCTTCTGATTTCTCTCTTCATCTTGTGCCACCAAAATTGCTCCTTCAAATCTTGATACATCTTCGTTCCTCCAGGGTGGATAGAATAAAGAGTATCATGAGCTTCCTGCATGATAACTTGCTTAAGCTCTGAATCTGCTGGCACACAAATACGTCGTTTGTACCACAGAACACCTTCTTCGTCTTTAGTGAATCCAGGTACCTTTCCTGTACCAATACGACGTTTGATTCCATCGATACTTTCATTTCCCTTCTGTGCTTCCTTGATTTGGCTAATCAACATGGGTTGAAGTTCAATGCTAGCTAAGAATCCTTTGCTAACCAGCTCAGTTCTAAACTGCTCCAACTCCTCATACAAACTTGGTTGCTTCTCCTTGATCATGGTGTTTAGCCTACACAGCAATCTGCTAAGAGCATCTGCTACCACATTGGCTTTGTCGGGGTGATAGTGAATGCCAAGGTCATAATCCTTGATTAACTCTATCCATCTCCTTTGCCTCATATTCACCTCTTTCTGAGTGAAAATATACTTCAAGCTTTTGTGATCCGAGTAAATCTCACAGCGATTACCCATCAGATAGTGATGCCATGTCTTCAATACCAAAACTATGGCTGCTAACTCAAGATCATGGGTCGGATAGTTCTGCTCATGCTGCTTCAGTTGTCGAGACAAATAGGTGATGACTGCCTTCTTGCATCAGTACACATCCGAGACCAATCTTGGATGCATCACAATATACATCAAACGACTTCTTGATGTATGGCATGATCAATATCGGGGCTGATATCAATCTCTTCTTCAACTCCTGGAAACCGGCTTCACACTTGTCTGTCCATTCAAACTTCTTGTCCTTCTTCAACAATTGGGTCATGGGTCGGGCGATGCTCGAGAATCCTTCTACGAACTTGCGGTAATATCCCGCTAATCTAAGAAATGCACGGACTTGGGTTTGAGTGGTTGGGGCTTCCCATTCTTCGACATCTTTGATTTTGGCGGGATCAACAGAGACTCCTCCGGCAGATACAATATGTCCTAGGAATCCTACTTCCTTCAGCCAAAATCACACTTGCTGAACTTGGCATACAACCGATGTTCTCTTAGGGTTTCTAGGATGATTCTCAGATGTTGCTCATGCTCTTCTTCTGACTTGGAGTAGATGAGGATATCGTCGATAAACACAACGACAAACTTATCTAGGAAATTCATAAAGATCTTATTCATGAGATTCATGAAATAAGCAGGGGCATTGGTTAATCCAAAAGACATAACCGTATACTCGTATAAACCATAGCGAGTAGTAAAGACGGTCTTCGGAATATCCATTGCATGAATCTTAAGTTGGTGATAACCAGTCCTAAGGTCAATCTTTGAGAATACCTGAGCTCTAGTCAACTGATCAAATAGATCCTCTATCTTTGGCAAGGGGTACTTGTTTTTTATGGTGACATCATTCAACTTTATGTAATCTGTGCAGAGACGGTTGCCTCCATCCTTCTTGTCGACGAATAACACTGGTGATCTCCATGGCGATGCGCTTGGTTGAATCAAGCCTGTTGCTAACATGGCATCCAACTGCTTCTTCAATTCTACTAACTCTAAGGGGTTCATGCTATAGGGTCTCTGGGCTATGGGTCCGGTTCCGGGGATTAATTCAATAATGAACTCAATATCCCTATCCGGGGGCATACCTGGCAATTCATCTAGGAATACGTCGGGGTATTCACAGACTACTCTGACTTGGTCTATGGTGGGTAGGGCTAGACTCTTGTTGCAGTTGAATTGACAAGGTAAGGTTTTAGATATATGCTCTACTGTTACTCCAGAGATACTGGTCATGGTGATGGCTTTCTTAGCACAGTCTATCAGTCCTTTATGCCTTGACATCCAGTCCATACCTACTACTATTTCCAATCCTTTGGTTCCGAGTACGATTAGGTTGGCATAAAAATCTATCCCATGTATTCTGATAGGCACAACTCTGCAAATTTTTCTAGGTTTTGTAGTTGACCCAGGAATTTGAACTATCATGACATGCTTCAAGTTGGTTGGGTGGATCTTACTAGTGCATGCAAATTCTTCGGTGATAAATGAATGTGATGCTCCTGAATAAAACAATACTCTTGCTAAAACTGAGTTGACAGAAAACATACCTAGCAATACGTCTGGCGCTTCTTGAGCTTCCTCTGCGTTCATGTGGAAGAGATGACCGTTGCGGTTGTGAGGGTTCCCTGGAGCAAATCTTCTCCCTGGTTGAACACGACACTGCTGTTGAGCTGGGGCATTCAAATTGGCAGTGGCTGCAAGCTTCTTGGGACACTCATTGGAATAGTGACCCTTAACTCCACACTCAAAACAAGTTATCTGAGACTTGTCTTTTGCTGCGACAGGCACAACATTGCTGCCAGTTTGGGGTGTTGTGTTGTTGTTGTTGTTGTTGTTGTTGTTGTTGCTCTTGGGAAGGGCACGATTGAAATTGTTGGTGTTGCCGGGGTTGTGGTTGTTTCCTCCGAACTTCACATTGCCTCCACTATGGTTGGGGTAGCTTGGGCGAGACATTGGGGGTCGGTTGTTCCTTGGTGCATATCCTGGTGAGGGGTTGGGACGGTACTTCTGGTGACTGCTGGATCCAGTTTGCTGCATCATATGATGTTTGCGGTTGTCGTTTGCCTGGTTAATCTTCCCTTCCATCTGAATGGCAGATTCGACTAGCTCTTCGAGATCCTCGAAGCGGATGTTGACGAGGACAGTCTGCATCTCATCATGCAGTCCATTCAGGAATCTCTCCTTCTTCTTGGCCTCCGTGTTGATCTCATCAGGTGCATACCTTGCAAGGGATAGGAATCGGTCACGATACTCTACCACAGTCATTCTGCCTTGCTTCAGCTCTCTGAATTCATCCCTCATTCGGGTGACTAAGCCCTATGGCACGTGGTTGCGGCTAAACTTGATTTTGAAGGCTTCACATGTCATCACTTGACCATGGTTCATCAGGCAGATGCTGTTCCACCATGCTCTTGCATCTCCTGCCAAGTAGTGGGTGGCAAAGAGAACTTTCTCGTTGTCATCAACTCTGGCTACTTCTAAATTGTTCTCCATCGTCTACAACCAGTCATATGCATCCAATGGGTTCTCTGAAGTGCTAAAGATTGGGGGATTGGTGTTTTGGAAGTTCTTCAGCTTGGATCCTTGATGATCCTGATTTCCATGCCCTTGGTTGTTGAGAGCCATCTGGTATTGCAGTTGTTGCTAGATTAGCTTGGCGCCCGCCTCGCTTGCTTCTCTGTCTGCGATGAGATTCTGCAAGATCTGCAGCATTGGGTCTTGCGACGAGCTGCTCCCTCCTTGGTTTCCACGAGTCATCTGAAGATCGAGGTAGATAAAGGGGTAAGAGGGAAAGTTCTAAGGTCCATGGTTTTGGTTTCAAAGCTAAAACTTTGAGTTTGACTCAGGTTTTGCAACTAACTTCATTTCATTCATTCAAACAAGAACACGATACAAACACACACCACAATAACAAAGGAAAATAGATGGTTTGAAGAACCATTCTGCAAGCTATGATACAGTGGGACCGATACATCTCATGCTACGACAGTGCTCTAGTGCATCTACTCATCGTTGATGAAGTCGGAGTCTTCATCGTCAGTGTAGAAGTCCACGGCATCCTCCTCCAGAAATTCATCATCATTGCTGAGGTAAGAATCCATATCTCCCTGGATGTCTTCACCCTCCTCTTCTTCCTCCTTTGCTGCAAGCTGAGCTTCTTGCTCCTTGACGGTCTTCTCGAGGTCAGCCACCTTCTTGCGAAGACGGGCGATGGTGCGATCCTTCTTCTCGTGTTGGAGGCGAAGAGACTGACGGTCCTTGACAAGCAGTGAGAAAGTCTGGGCCTTCTGGGCGACAATGGCACGGTTGTGGTTGGCGAACTCCCTAGCATTGTCCAATTCCTTCTGGCGATCGTATAGCAGGAAGTCAAGGTTCTCCACTTGACGCTTCAACTCCGGGTGACTGGGCATCTCCATCGACATTCCCATGAAGTCACGTCTTGCATAGTGAGCAAAACGGGTTCCTTGGATTTGGTTGACACTGAGGGCACACAGACGTGCAAGAGCTTCATGCATTGCCCTGGCTAATCCATCTAGCCAGTTATTCTCTCTCACGGAGAACTGGATTCTCCCGGACATTGGTGCTTCTATGCTTCCTCGAAGATCAGCGGTGACTAGCCACTGTAAATCTTCTCCTGGGGGTCCTGGAAGTTGAGCTCCAAAAAACTCTAGATGTGGGCGTCCCAATAACTCAGACAGTGAATCCAGATCCCTCTCGAAGATCAACTGGCCTCCGTTGCCCAATTGGTAGAACTTGCTGAACTGAGTCTCCATCTACAAGAATTAAGGATGAGGAAGTTAGTGAAGTGATCAAGTGTGTCAAATTTTAGGTAGTAATATAAGAAATTGGAGGAACATGAATTTTTGAGAAAGAATGAATTCCCAAGGATAAGAGAGGAAATAGTTTTTCATAAATACTCACTTTGGTTTTGAAATTAAGTTTTTGTTCGGACGTCCATTCTAACTAGGGTCTCCTATGGTCAGGATGGCTCTGATACCAACTTGTCAACACCCGGATTTTTAATCCCAGATGCCTGTTATGTCATACATCGCAATCCCAGGATTACCATTTTTGCGAGACATAACAGATTGGATATCACTGTACATCATCCATTACAAACCATAAATAAGGTCTTACACAAATAAGGATCTCATGATCTAGTCTTAATACAACAAGCAGCGGAATAAATAATAAGCGTAGCGATGGGGTCCATCTTCAGGGTCACAGGATATGCTGACGAAGGCAGATAGTCCTAGTTATCATATCCGTCCTGCTGACCGTTATCTTGATAATCTCCTCCATAGTCTGGCCATAAGAATAGCCAGGGACAAAAGGCCATGAGTACTCTTTAAGTACTCGCAAACTACCACTAACAAGTAGTATAGTTCTAGTGTAAATGCTAACTCTAGGTTTATTTGTAAAGTTAAGTTTGAAACCTAAGTTGAGTTCAGAAACAAAAAAAAGAAGATAAAATAAAGCTCTAGAATCTGTTAAGTTGGGAAGCTAGTGTCATAGTCACAACCCTATTGTGGTCAAGTCAAGATTCATTATTCATTTCATAAGTTATTTGAAAACATCTGACAAAGAAACAGTATGGCCACTCCAACTGTCCATAACCGCAGACGCGGCTATTCGAATAGTTTGACACTATGCAGAGGTGGTACACTTTCACCACAAGATTCGATACATCTGTCAGGGATAAACCTGAATCATCATACTTAGTATGCAGATAATCAAACATAACCTTTCCTTTACACACCCTAGTATAAGCACCTCTCTTATGAGCATGGCCTCCCAACCATGACCATCTGTCATCTTGGGCACTACATAGGTGGACAACATTGAGAGGTAGCCTCAGCTCAAACCTCTCCCGCGAGGGAACTAATACTAATGCATATAAACTTTCGGCTAAGCCTTACCCAATTCAGGTATTGTGGTTGTACGGTAAATTTGGAATCGTATCGCATCTGAATCCAACCATCAGTTTTGTAAAAGGGTTAAGGCTCATGCCTCAACATTTTCATCAGCATAAACCATTTGTGTTTCTCAACACATGTCAAAACATCTCAATAGAATGACTCATCATTCCAAGGTTTTCATAATTCATTTTCACCAAGTGTTCCCATCTAAAGTGACTCAAGTTTTGATCTAGCTCTAAGCTACTAAGTTAAGAGTGTTCACTAAGGTGGAATGCTAAGATCAATCTCATGCCATAGAATGACATCTAAGGTTATCTAGATAGGTCAAGTTTTATACTCTTTATGCTACCTTCTAAACAAGTAAAGGACTTTGGTAAAGTAAAGAAAGTAAAGCTTGAAATTAAATCTTGGACTAGGTATAAATCCCAATGGTATCACCAAAGCATGCCTAATGCCTTTGCTTAGGTTATCTAGCTTGCAAGGGTTAGCTTGCATTGTTAATGAGGGCTTGTTAAGCATAATGCTTGCAAGTATTAGCTTGCCTTGGTTGGTGCAGTGGTTGAAGTTTTCTTCCTCCTCTTCTTGGTAGAACTCCTCCTCCTCGAGAGCTTGGTCGGTACTATCGTCTATAAATACATACGGAGTACACAATCACCAAACAATGCTTAACTAGTCTACTTAGCACTCTAAGGCACACATTGGATGATCTATTATCATCACAAGCATCACAAGGTTTTATTAACTAGCTTCATTCTTTTTATTTAAGAAAAGTAATTTCTATTTATTGAAAATAACTAAGATTTAACTAGCTGCCTGTTTTCTGCTGTTTTTGGTTCCAGGAAAGTCAGAAAATGAATATTCTCGGAATTGGATGGGACAAAAGCCAAAGTGCCTATTTTTCTGGAAGGGATCAAGTGCCAGAATACGAGACGGAGAGGGACCAGGGGGCCACCACACCACTGGCCTTGTGCCCAGGCCGCGGGGTGGTGAGGCCAGCCCTGGCACCCCCTCGGCCTCTCCTTCTGCCTATATATTGCCCTCGGGACGAAAACCCTAAGTGCCCGATCAAAAATCCATGAAAGAGTCTGTAGCCGCCGTCATCTCCATCCCTAGATCAGGAGGGATCTGAAGCTCTTCTCGGCACCCTGCCGGAGAGGGTAATTCACCCTGGAGGCCTTCTTCATCACCATGCAATCCTCCGGTGTGATGCGTGAGTAGTTCATCCTTGGACTACGGATCCATGTAGTAGCTAGATGGCTGGTTTCTCCTCCTTTGTGCTTTCATGTTTAGATCTTGTGAGCTCCGTTCATGATCAAGATCATCTATTTGTAATTCATACATGTTGTGTTTGCGGGGATCCGATGGATATTGAGATGCTATTTCAGATTGATTATTGATTCTATCATGTCTTTGTTATTTGTGATCTTGCATGCTTTCCATTGTTAGTAGCTATCTTGGCCAAGTAGATGCTAGCAACTCCAAGAGTTAGTATTTATGCTCGATAGTGGGTTCATGCCTCCGTAACTGGGAAGTGATGAAATCTCTAAGGTACTAGATGTGTTGTTGCTACTAGGGAGAAAACAACAATCCTTTGTTCATAGAACAATCGTATTGTTTACTTTACACGCAGTTCGTAAAGCAATAATCTGTTGCTTGCAACTTAATACTGGAGGGGGTTCGGATGATAACCTGAAGGTGGATTATTAGTCATAGATGCAGTTGGATGGCGGTCTATGTATTATGTTGTAATGCCTAATCAAGTCTAAAAGGAGTCAAGATGATTAGTATATGCATGTATTGCTTTCTCGGTGTTTGTCAATTGCCCTGCTGTAATTTGTTCACCCAGCATGTTATCTATCTTAAGGAGAGCCACCTCTAGTGAACTATGGATCCCGGTCCTTGTCTTTTACATAGAATCTACAATCTTTTACTTCTTTGTGTTTACTTTCTGCAAACTTTTACTTCTTTCCATTCGATACGTTTAATCCTTTGTTTTCCGCAAAACACGGTGAGATTGACAACCTCATCGCAAGTTGGGGACAAAGTTTTGTGGTTGTGTTGTGCAGGTCTCCACGTTGCTACTAGCACCGGTAGTGTGCTCTGCCAAAGCTCAGCTAGTAACACCTTTGGGGTGTTTCCTTGCTCCACTGGTTCGATTAAACCTTGGTTTCATACTGAGGGAAACTTGCTGTTGTGCTCATCATACCTTCCTCTTGGGGTTCCCAACGAGCTCTACATAAACCACGCACCAGCACTTTTCTGGGCACCGTGCATTGAGCCATCAGTCATCACCACATATTGTAACATATGGGAAGGTGATTTAAGGGTTGGTTCATATTTACTTTGGTTTAAGTTCATTATTTAATGATTTAAAGTGACTAGAAATGCCTATATAGCATTATTTTGATACTAGTCCAAAGTCACTGCATGCAAACCTTAATATTATTACATATTTAGATAGGTATGGTTAAATGTGATTTTTGAGAGTTGTAATCAACTCCAAAGCTATCATGGTTGATTTTATAAAAATGTTTGAATGTGCAAAAGCTTCTGTCTTGTTATTTTTACTAGGAGAGACCTCTAACTCTAAATGACTTAAATCCAACGGGCTTGGATAGATCTTTTCAGTAGCTTTCTAATAAAATTTGAATCACTCAGATTGGTTAAGTAAATCTCCTCAATTGATTTTTGAACTAAGGGACAAAAGTGGTTTGAAACTAAAATGGAAAAAACCATATTTGAATTCACGGGCTAGTGCGGGAAAGGAAATGGGCCGGCCCAGTGGCGCTCCGTGGCACAGAGGGCGGCTGACAGGCTGGTCCCGCTTGTAAGCGAGACTTAAAACCCGAAACAGTATGGGACGATCTGGGCGCTACGATTAGAATAGAGATCAACGGTCCACAGTCGTCGTCGACGACGGACTCGTCGCCGGCGAGACCGAACCCTAAACGGCCAGCGGGGGGGGGGGCAATGGGGGCATACCAGGGCTCCATCTACTGCGGTGAGGCGGGCAAACAAATTGGTGGACGACGGCAAGGTCACGGCAGCTCTTGGGGTGGACTAAATTGATGTCACCTCTCCTCCTCTGCTGCGGCAAGCTCCGGCTAAATTCCGGCGAACTATGGCTCGAGCGGCTCCGGTGAGAGGTGGGGAAGGATCAATGAAGAGAGGGAAGTGGAGTGGTGTGAGGAGTTTGTGCTGGGGAGGGATCCTTTTATAGGGCGACGAGGGGACCGAATGGCACGACGGTGAGCTCATCGGTGACGTTGATACAAGCGGCTAGAGGCATGGGCAGCGTAGGCAGACGGTGGCCTGCCTCCGGGCGGTGCTCTACGACTTCAATGCGTGGCTAGGGGCGGTGGCCGTGTCTGGCGGGGTGCTAGGGTCGAGGCGGAGCGGCGTGCACAGGATTTGGTCGGGGGACGGTCTGTGGCGTGCTGGCGGCTAACGCGCTCTGGCGAGCTCGTAGAGAGAATGGGCGGCGTAGCTGGGGTATGGTCCAGTGGTTGTGGGTGATCGAGGGGTGGACAGGGAGGTGCGGTAGGGTTAGGCGGAGCTAGTGGTGGTGCTGGAACGGCGCGGCGTGGTCTGTGGCGCATTTCCCTCTTCTGGCCGACGGTGACCAAAAAGGGGCGACGCTCCACTGTTGTTGCGGCTTAGGGGTAGGCTGGTGAGGGCCTGGTTGGTCTCAGGAGGGACAAGAGCATCTACTAGGGTTCAAATTGTTCAACAAAAATCGATCAAAAACAGTATAAGTTAGGCCAGTTTGATTTTGTCTGCAAGGTGTTCGACACAATGGCCGCAAGAGAAAAATATTTGAATTTTGGGCTGAAAATTGGTGGAGTTGTTTCTCACATGCTTAAACATCTGTGGTTGCTTGGGTTTTGAAAATGGAGGTCATTTGAGTGGTTTTTGAATAGGTGGGATCTTCTCATATGAACTACATTCAATTTTCAAATGCCATTTAAAATTAGTGTTTGAAAGTTTTTGGTAGATCACAAAGTGGGCCTTGGTACATCACTACTTGTACTAGCAAGGGGTGCAAAGATCCACAATTGTTTCTGTTAGGTTCTGAGTTCTAGGAATAGCTAAAATAGGTATGTTGATTAAAATGGCACAAATGATCATTTGGTTATTTTATTCATTTTGATTTGTTTTTCTTTGGGATTTGTTTGGGAAAGATCTAGATGATGTTTATTTCACCTAAGAATCATTTTACAAGCAATGGATCACTTAATCAAGGCAATTCAAAACAACTCCTAAATTATATGCACACACATATGAATGCTTTAATATTTTTAATTTGGAAATTTTTTTGTTAACTCTAAATTTGATGATTTGGATCTTGATCACTTAGATTAAATTTTGGGATGTTACAGTGCCTCTTGTAGGAGGAAAGATGACTTGTTGCAGAAGCATCATGACAAATTGGTATCACAATTAGAGAATGGGGATATTGAGGAAGTGGTCAACATCAAGAGACAAGCTTAGCAAGACCGGGTGATACACAGTGGGGGTCACACCATACAACTCTAATCTGTTTGCATCAAATGTGGGATTCTGTAGTTGAAGTACTCGTAGGTATTGTTGAGGATGGGACAGATATGGAAGATAGAGGTGTGGCTTCAGGTTATCTCATTAACCTGGAAATCGTTGAATTTTTTGTTATCTTGCATTTGATGCTTCGTGTTCTTGGTTTAACAAATGATTTGTCACAAGCATTGCAATAAAAAGATCAAAACATAGTGAGTGCCATGAATATGATTATCTCAGTGAAAAGTATGTTGCCGAAGTTGAGAGATGATGGGTGGGAGCCTCTCTTATTGGCTGCTACTAACTTTTGTGTTGGAAGAAATATCTTGCTATCAAGTATGGATGATAATATTTATGCTAGAGGTTACCCAAGGAGCTCACGCAAAATGGTCACTAACTTCCATCACTACAAGGTACAAATATTCAATGAGGTGATCGACAGAAATATAGTTGAGATGGATCATCGATTTAGTAAAATTTCCACACGTTTGTTGAAGTGCATTGCATGCCTTGATTGTAGGGACTCATTTAGTAGCTTTGATCATGATAAGCTACTTGAGCTTGCAAATATTTACTCTGTTGATTTCTCTTCACAAGATTGCTAACATTTGATTGATCAACTCAACATATATGTTGATGTGATGAGAAGAAGCCCAGATTTCTTGACTTGTGATAGTCTTAGTGGTCTCTCTCTAGAGTTGGTTAAAACTAGACAACATTTAGCCTTTCCGTTGGTTTATCGCCTCATTAGGATTGCATTGACACTACCGGTGGCTACATCAGTTGAGAGGGTTTTCTCGGCCATGAATATTATAAAGAAGGATCTACGAAATAAGATAGGGGATGATTGGCTCAATGATCTGATGATATGCTTTGTTGAGCAAGAGATATTTGCAACGATATCTGAAAAGCATATTATGTTATGTTTTCATTTCTTGAAGAAACATCGAGGCCATCTACCTCGACAATTCCATGCTCCGTCTACTACAACTTAATGGTATAATACAATCTTATCAACTACGTTTAAAATTGTGCTAAGGTTTATATTCATTTCCTTTATTCACATGTTGTAGGGTTAGCTTGGACTACCGGGATATGCTTTGTTGAGTGATCGTTGGGGGTTCCTGGTGTGGGGCGGCTTCCCCAAACCATCGACAGTTTGGGCGTCGGCTCCCAAAATCACTGTCAGCGCAGTTACCAATCATCCTTTGGGAGCGCCGATGGAGATGCTCTAGGAACGGAGCTAAAATGTGCAGGTCAAGCAAATTTGACACAATAACGGCAAAAAATGGCCAAGTGGTTCGGCGCCAATGGCAATGGCGCCCACCTTACTTCAAGGACAAATGGTTTGGCGCTGACCATAGGGCATCTCCACCGGGCTGACCCAAACAGGCGAGCCAAAATGTCCATTTTGGTCCGGATAGGTCGGGCAGCGTGAATGTTTGGGTCATGGTCCGGCCAACCACACCCAGCGGCGCGACCCATTTGTCCGTCCTGGATGTTTGGCGCCATCGCTGGACAATTTGGCCAATCATTTGCCAATCAGCTCAAATACATATACAAACACAAATTGACAAGCAAATAGTATGGCAGACGTGCGCCATTGCCCTTTGGGCATCGCCAACAAGTGGCCAGTTCATTTGAAATATGCAGAATGGGGCAATATCGTACAATATATGTCCAAAAAGTGACATTCGCCATCGCCACTGCCCTTCAAGCATCGCGAGTCCGGATGATCTGATGCTTCCTCTCGATCCAAGCCCAACGGTCAGGATTAGTGATGGTATCTAGGTCGGTGAGCATGATGGAATTCTCCTCGTCCATGATCTTGGCTTCGGCACCACCGAAAGTGGCAGTCAACACCTCCTATTTCATGAGGATGGCGGCCTGCTTGGCGGCGTTTGCTACCAGCTCGTCGGTGTTGGCCATGGCTTGCGCGGCGAGGACGCGCTCGTTCTCCTCCCGGCGCTCCGCGTCGAGCTTGGCAGCGATGACCCGAGCTTTCGCGGCTCCCCGACGGCCAACGTGCTTCTCCAACTCAACCTTCTGCTCCTCCGCCGTCATATTCTTGGCCAGCTTCTTTGGCCGACCACGCTTCTTGGCAATGGGAGCGCCGCAGGACGCAGCATCAGCCGTGGCGGCGGGATCCATCGCCTCTGCTCCCGCTCCCGCAAGTCGAAATTGAGGAAGGAGTGGAGTGGTTTGTATGCCACTGGTGGGAGGGACCTCCAAGGTGAAGGGATGACACAGGAAGACAAGCGCGTTGTCCGGACCGACGCAACCATAACCCAAATTTGGTGCATCTACGGCCGCTAGGGTCCGGCACCGATCACCTCGGCAAAACACAGAGAGACCTACGGCCGCTAGGGTCCCTACGCTGCCAGGCATCTGTGGGCTGTTGCTGGGTTGCCCCTCTGCATTGCCGGCCTGCTGCTGCGACACCCCTCGCTTTGATTCGGGGTCCCGGAACCGGATGGCAGCTGCGTGCGTCTTGGTGGTTATTTGCACCAGTACCACCACGCTGTGCTCTGTACTGCAACCGATGAAATTGCAATCCATGTGAATAGCACGAACATGGAACATCTGGTTAACTGCTCTACGAGTCTTAATTTTGCACAAGGATCCGTGGTTTTCTTTGCAACTTGCACGGGACCGAGGAGGCTAACTCTAGCCGTCTACTAGCAGCACTAGCTACATTGACTAGGGTGCAGCTTTGCATCAAATCGGCCGTGTCATGTCAGTCACACACCGCCAAAACGAGCGATGCCTTGCTCACCAAACCATATCATGTTAGTCTACTCTTCGGTCAAGTCTGTACTAACAACAAACCATACTAACGACCTCGAGTAGACCTTCGTAGCGACCTGCATCAGCTGGGATGCCCCCTGAGATAGCATTGCTTTGTCATTCTCCTTCTGCAAACCTGTCCAGTAAAGAAGCAAAGATATAGAAGAAAAGGTAATTTCACTGGGTGAGTGGAGAATATAGTTCTCGAAAGTAACTTTGTTGCGAGTAAGCCAGATAGCCCAGCACAAGGAAGCAATCAAAACAACAAAGAACTTCTCCTGATGGGGAAGAAAAGAATGCAACCAAGCCATAGCCTGCCAAAAAAAAATAGGAACAGAACAAGTACCCATGGCCATTCCAAGAACTCCCCAAGCAACTTTAGCCACTGAGCAGGTGAAAAAAAGGTGGTCATTAGTTTCTACCTGATCACAAAAGGAACATAAGGGAGAGCCAGGCCATTTTCTTTTTTTCATATTGTATCTAGTAAGCAGAGCATCCTGGCAAAGCTGCCACATACAAATCTTTATTTTTAGGGGAATTTTAGCTCTCCAAATCCATTTATTGCTAGAACCAGCAAGGTTCCTCTCAAGCCATAAGTAAACAGATTTAGTAGAGAAGACTCCATTTGTATTTAGGGACCAATAAACCTTGTCATTATCAATGGAAAGGGGTAAGGATCTCAGAGAGTCACAAATATGAGTCCATTGAGCAAGCAAGGTGCCTCTAAGGATTCTTCTGAAGGGGACCCTAAAATCCACCTCCACACACTTTTTTAATGGTGCAATCCTGATCCTGGCAGATACTAAAAAGCATAAGGAAGCTTTCAAAAAAAGGCAAATTGTCTCCAATAGGATCATGCCACAAACTGGTGAGGTTGCCATTGCCTAAGGAGATCCTTCTCCCAATCAAATAATTACTCTTTATTCTGAGGAGAGCTTTCCAGCAGGGGGAATCAGAGACTTTTTCCTTAACAGTGACAACATCATGCTTCCTAAGGTACTTAGCTCTAACAATTTGTTGCCAAAGGCCATATCCTTTTTCAAGATTCCACCACCACTTGCAAAGGAGGATAATATTTTTTTCCTTAAATCTTTCACTCCTAGGCCACCTTTCTTTTTGGATCTACAAACTCTCTTCCAAGCCACCATATAATAGCCTCTTTTCTATTTTTTCCCATGCCAGAAAAAACGACACATATGTTTATCCAGCTTGGCAATGAAAGGTTTATTTAACAGGAAAAGACTCATAACATAGGAAGGAAAACTAGAAAGACAAGCATTAACCAAAGTTAATCTCCCACCAGAGGAGGCAGCCCCTCCAACCCAAGCATCCAGTTTTCTCACAAACTTAGCATCAACAAAGTCCAAATCAGAGTTCTTAAGTGCCCTGAAAGTGACAGGGACACCCAGATATTTCATAGGTAATAAGCCAACCCTGCAACCAAACATATCAGAATAGAGCTTAGCAATATCATTGTCCCCACCAATCAAAAAAAGCTCACTTTTTTGATAATTAATCTTCAAGCCAGACATGAGCTCAAACATGTAAAGTAGCAGCTTCAGATTCAAAGCTTTCTCAGGATCATGAGTTATAAATAGAACAATATCATTGCTGGCCCAAAATATATCGAGCTCGTTGGGGAACCCCAAGAGGAAGGTATGATGAGCATAGCAGCAAGTTTTCCCTCAGTACGAAACCAAGGTTATCAATCCAGTAGGAGCAAGGAAACACCCCAAAGGTGTTGCTAGCTGAACTTTGGCAGGGCGCACTACCGGTGCCAGCAGCAACATGGAGACCTGCACAACACAACCACATAACTCTGTCCCCAACTTACGATGGGGTTGTCAATCTCACCGGTTTTGCTGAAAACAAAGGATTACACGTATCGAATGGAAGGAAGTAATAGTTTGCAGAAAGTAAACACAAGGCAGTAAACAGTTTGTAGATTAAATGTAAAAGAAAGGACCGGGGTCCATAGTTCACTAGAGGCGGCTCTCCTTAAGATAGATAACATGTTGGGTGAACAAATTACAGCGGGGCAATTGACAAACATCGAGAAAGCATACAAGCATATACTAATCATCTTGACTCCTTTGAGATTCGATTGGCATCACAACATTATACATAGACCGTCATCTAACTGCATCTATGACTAATAATCCACCTTCAGGTTATCATCCGAACCCCCTCCAGTATTAAGTTGCAAGCAACAGATTATTGCTTTACGAATTGCGTGTAAAGTAAACAATACGATTGTTCTATGAACAAAGGATTGTTGTTTTCTCCCTAGTAGAAACAGCACATCTAGTACCTTAGAGATTTCTGTCACTTCCCCAGATTACCAGAGGCATGAACCCACTATCGAGCATAAATACTAACTCTTGGAGTTGCTAGCATCTACTTGGCCAAGATAGCTACTAACAACGGAAAGCATGCAAAATCACAAATAACAAAGACATGATAGAATCAATAATCAATCTGAAATAGCATCTCAATATCCATCGGATCCCCACAAACACAACATGCAGAATTACAAATAGATGATCTTGATCATGAACGGAGCTCACAAGATCTAGACATGATAGCACAAAGGAGGAGAACCAACCATCTAGCTACTACATGGACCCGTAGTCCAGAGATGAACTACTCACACATCATACTGGAGGCTTGCATGATGATGAAGAAGGCCTCCAGGGTGAATTCCCCTCTCCGACAGGGTGCCGGGAAGAGCTTCAGAACCCTCCCGGTCTAGGGATGGAGATGATGGCGGCTATAGACTCTTTTGTGGATTTTTGATCGGGTACTTAGGGTTTCCATATCAGAGGCAATATATAGGCAGAAGGAGAGGCCGAGGGGGTGCCTGGGCTGGCCACACCACCCCCTGGCGCGGGCCAAGCCTGGCCGTGCGGCCAGGTGGTGTGGCCGCCCTCTGGCCCTTCTCCGTGTCGTATTCTGGCTCCAAGTGTCCCCCGGTAAAATAATGACTTTGGCTTTTGTCCCGCCCAATTCCGAGAATATTCATTTTCTGACTTCCTGAAACCAAAAACAGCAGAAAACAGGCAACTGGCACTATGGCTCTTGTTAATAGGTTAGTCCAAGAAATCATATGAAAAGTACTCCAAAGTGTGGACAAAACACAAGAAAGTAGATAAAACCAAGCATGGAACATCAAAAATTATAGATACATTTGCAATGTATCAATCATCTGCATACTGCATAATAGCAACCCCTTTGTCAATAAGATTAGGAATCAACCCCAGCAACAAATCATTTTTTGAGCCTTAAGAACCATTTTAGTAAGACATTGGACAGCAGAGTTGAAAAGGAAAGGGGATAAGGGATCACCTTGCCTCAGTCCTTTAGCACTTTGGATGTAAGGGCCATTAGTATTATTAATTTTAACAGAAACCGTAGCATTATGGAGAATTTTCTTAAGCATATCTCTCCAAAAGAGGCTAAAACCCATAGCTTCATGACAGCTTAACAAAAAGTCCCAATTCACCTTGTCAAAAGCTTTTTCAAAATCCAACTTAAGGATGATACCCACATGTTTCTTGGAATGGGTATGATGCATGATTTCATGTAGGGACATTATTCCATCAACAATACTTCTCTGAGTCATGAAAGCATTATGATTAACACTAATCAACTTATCTAGAAGATGATCCACTCTAATTGTCAGGGTTTTTGTAAGGAGCTTGTAAATACATCTCAGAAGGCAAATAGGCCTATATTGACTAATTTTGTTGGCCTCGGAAATTTTTGGAAGCAAGGTAATTGTACCATAGTTTAATCTTTGAACATCAAGGTTACCAGTATGGAAAGTAGCAAAAAGTCTCATAATGTCATGTTTCACAATATCCCAACAATGTTGATAGAATTCAATTGGAATATTGTCAGGACCTGGAGCCTTATTTTTAGCCATGGAAAATAAAGCATGCTTGACCTCTTCCTCAGAGAAAGGTTCACCTAATTTAGCATTATCCTCATCATTGAGATTTTCATTGGGCCCCCACATATCAGCATTGACAGGGAATAGATTCCCAGGAGCAGGACCAAAAAGGTCTTTGTAGTATTCAGTAGCATGTTTCAGAATGTTTTTAGTCCCTTCAATATTTACATCATCTTTGGAGAGAGAGAGAAAATAGTGTTCTTCCTTTTCCTCCCATTAGCCACTCTATGGAAATAAATAGTGTTTAAATCACCCTCTAGGAGCCACTTTTCATGAGATTTCTGATGCCACTGAGACTCCTCCTCAGCATACAATTTCATCAAATCAACTAAAATCTCAGTTTTCCTAATACCAATATCATGAGGTAATTCACCCACTTCTTCAAGGATTTCAATGGAATTTAATTCCTCCTTAAGCTCCATTTTCCTTTTCTTATTATGCCCAAACAGATTAGACCCCCAACCTTTGAAATGCTTTTTGAATCTTTTCAACTTAATGTTAAGGACATCAATGGGATCAGCACAATTAACAGGTTTATTCCAAATCTTATCAACCAAGGGAAGGAACTCCTCATTTACAAACCAGGAAACATCAAATCTAAACTCTATCTTAGTGGCAATCAGGTTTTGACTTGCACCTGAATCCAAAAGCAATGCATTATGGTCAGAAATATCCCTTACCAATTTCCTCACAAAAACTAGGGGGAAAAGATCTTCCCAATCAGGAGACATCAAAGCTCTGTCAAGCTTTCAAGGTTAGGAGAAGCATGTTTATTAGACCATGTATATTTGCCTCCATGCATGTAAATCTCCCTCAGACCATGGGTGTGAATGATGGAATTAAAAAGATCTATGGAATGAGAATTAACAAAATGGGTATTCTTCTCAGCACCATGTCTCAACATATTAAAATCCCCCCCTCCCACAATGTAAGGCATAAGATTACTCTGACAAAAGGAGGCAAGCTCAGTCAGGAAATCCTCCTTATGCTCCTCTAAGAAGCTCCATAAACCACTATGAGACCCCAATTACATTTCTTATTTTTATCCCAAAGAACAAAATGTAGCATATGCCTACCAGCTTTAAAAGCATTAACATCGAGTATTAGAATTTATACCACATAGGATACCACCAGACTTCCCAACAGAAGGAGACCATTTCTAGAAATATTTATTCCCAGGATCAAGCTTCCTAAAGAAACTCATCTTATAATCTTTTTTCATAGTTTCCTAAATACCAATAAAGTCCAAGGAATAACTGCCCATCATATCATTCAAACAAGAGGAAACACCTTTTTTACCCACACCTCTAACATTGAAAAAGGCACCTTTCATCTAAATTTTTGGGGTTTGGCTCTATTTCTAACTTTTCTACCAGGATCCAGGGTAGAAATGTCATCATTTTCCATTTTATTCCTCTAACTTCTTGTCATGGGTTTGGAGATCACCACACTAGGTTTCCTCTTAGGAGTCTTTTTTTTCCTATTCTCAACTAAGGTAAAAGGTGGATCATCAACATTTGAGGAATCAACCCAGGCCATAGAAAGAGGAGTACTCACACCAGTGTTATTCTCAATATATAGCAACTTGGAACACGTTTTAGGCTTGTTTTTTTCTTGTAAACCTTTCCTAGCATTTTCTAACTCTCTAAGCATGTGAATGGCAGAGAAATCATTATCAGGAATTCTAGGCCCCATCATAGAAGCTCTAAGAATGAGTTCATTATCAGAGAGGATAGCAAAGGAATTACTGTCAAAAGGATCAGGGTTTTTATGTTGATTACCTTCTAGATTCCTCTTCTTGGAGATATTAACCACCTTGTCTAAAATATGAGCATTTGAATCAGCCTGCAGCCTTTGACTGACACTATCCGATAGAACCTCATCAACAACTATCACTTCTTCCATGGGAGAGGAATTAGGAGACTGAACTAGATAAGCAGTAGTTTCTTTCACTCGAGTAGAAGAATCAGCAGAGACATCAGTGATGATAGGTAAAGAAGGCCAATCCTTAAAAGAAAGGGGATCTGCCAACCCACATTTAGACTGATTGACAGCAGGGTTGGAACAAGGAATTATCCACATGTTTCGAATATCAGACATACCAGAAGAGCGGGAGGTTTCATGCTCTCTAGCCAAGGTTTCAATGAGCAGCTCATTTCCAACCACTGCACTATCCTCTTCAAACTCATGTTCTATTTCCATAATTGGCGCCACCATTTCATGATTCATATGTTGCATCACAGAATCAGATTGACTGCAAAATGCTTGCTCCTCAGATGCTTCTTCAGTAGCTGTAGCTGTTAGACTCTACTCCATTCTAGCTCTTTTAGGGGATGGAGCACTACTGCCACCAGCAACAACTTTGCTGGGCTACTTAGGAGGTCCAGCTACCACAACTTTATCAATTTCATAGAATATATCGTAGAAATTATCACCCAGACAACCTTCAGCTTTTGCAGGAATGAGTTCTACATCCCTGCAACCAATGAGTACCCTGACATATTCAGGCTTATGCAGGGTAGCTGCATCAAAGTCTAGAGAAACTCCGACCAGTGCACCAACAACAAAGACATTAGCCTCAGTTCTCTTGTCCAGAGGGATGTTACCAATTCTCACCCAAGCTTTCTGCAGAGCAGCCTTAGCACCTACTGAAGCAGTCCAAGTAGATAGCCTAACAATAGCATCAATAGTCTTCAGTTTCATTGAAGCACCATAATAAACAACCCTTTCTACCTCACGAGGATTAGGAAACCGCATTGTGTACTGATTAGGCCCAATAGATCTAGCTGTGCATCTCCAACTGTCATCGAACACTATGTTAAATTCCATCTCAAGTTCTCTAGCTGTAGCATTTCCCTCAATCAGTGTAATCACTACACTGCTAGACCTTTCCTTAATTTGCTTGGAAGTACTGGAATCAGGAATATAAAAGAAACCCATACCAGGCGACTGGAAAGCACACATCTGAGGAATACATTCCCATGGCAGCACTACTTGGCAAACCTGACTCACATGTCCAAGCTTCTTGCAACGCTCACATCTAGCAGTAGGGCACATGGCAACCATATGGCTTTTCACTTTGCAGTTAGAACATACAAAGTCACTTACAACAGTAGGAGATCCAGATGAGGTGTTCTTCCCGGAGGTATCCACCAGGGAAGCAGCCTCCTGGCGCCTCTGCTCAGATTCACGAGCAGCGATCTCCCAACAGTCACCGGACTATTGAGATCCTGATCCACGGGGACCGGCACTAGAGGAGGTTTGAGCATCTTCTCGATTCCAAACATGGCGTCCACGGCCACGGTTGGCAGCATAGTTCCCATGACCCCCATACCTACCACCTCCGTCCCCCATCACCGGAGAAGCGACGACCTGGGCAAAGGACCACGGGTCTCGCACAGCTTTCCCCTTCCACCAGCCAAAGGATTCGCTTCGAACAATTTTTGGCTCACAGGAAGACGGCGACCAGAGGTGTCCCAGGAGTGGATCTAGATCGGACCAGGAGGCGGAAACGACGCTCTTAGTACCCCCCCCCCCCCCCCCAATCTAGGGTTTCTAGGGTCCACCCGTAAGTCTCTTACATCCCCAGGGTCCGCTTGCTCAGGATGATTACACGTGTTTCCATCCTGTCGGTCTACCATGTTGACAGAAAAAATAATGGACACGGCTGGAGCCGTTTCCTTCTCATAGGGATGCGCCCCCAACACGCCATTGACAGGAGAATTTTCCAAGGAGTACGATCTCCATCAACACGCCATGTTGATGGACTATCGAGTGCTGCATGCAAGTATGATGAGACAGCTAGGTATCTACGTGGGATCTTTTTCTATGGAACATGACTTATAGAAATCCGTAAACATGAAAATGAATCTCTCCTCCAAAAATAAGTAATTCGGATTATAGGGCTGTGTACGTCCCCCGTACGATTATGGTGCTCACTCAAAATCATAATCCGGCATACCGTCATACTCTCTGGTCTCTTCATGAGTTTACTAGAGATCATCCAAAGATCATAGACCGCGGCGTTTTACTGTCCAGCTCATATAGGTGTGTTCTTTCAAGAATGCCATGTAGGACGACATCTTTACTAGTTAAAGCCAACAGAAACACATTAAGACATGTAGCCAACCTGCTTTACAGATTATAAGAGTTATGCGTCTTCGCATAGAGAGGGTTACAAAATACTCTCATCGGTCAAATTACTAGCTTGTTCTTCCCATGTCCTAATTCACGGGATCTCCGATCACATAGTTGGGTTACCACTATGGTATGACTTCCATGGGTCTCAACCCCATCTCTCTTGATGTATTTTCTATCACATTTCATAATAGTCCCTTTGTAAAGAGATCTGTCAGGTTTTGTCTGTTTGAATATACATAACAGTTATTACTCCGGAGTTTCTCAATTTTCTGACAGATTTTAAATGTCTCTTTACGTGTCTTGATGACTTCACGTTATCATTAGAATTGTTTATTTTGACAATAATAGTTTGATGTCACAGTTCAAAAGGATTGTCAGCACAGATTTTTCAACCACATGCAAGTCCATAAAGAGCTCACGCAACCATTATGACTCAATAGTGGTTGTGTCTAAAGCAGTAAGCTCTGATTCCATAGTTGACCTCGTCAATATGGTCTGTCTATGACACTGCGCCACCTTCAAGGGTAAACACATACCCGCTTGTGGCATAGACTTCATCAACATTAGAGATCCTGTTCGAAACACTATATTCTTCAAGCACAATAGGGTGCCCTGAATAGTGAATTTCATAGCTCATCGTACCACATAGATAGTGCAAGACCATTTAAAGTGCATGCCAATGATCAATACCTAGGTTAGACATGAATCTACTCAACTTGCTCACAACAAAAGAGATATCGGGCATTTGTAGTGCTTGCTAAGTACATGAGAGGGCCAACAATTTGTGAATATTTCAACTGATATGTTGGCCCCTTCTTATTCTTTCATAATGTTAAATTGGGATCATAAGGTGTTGGAGAAGTCTTGCTATCAATAAAGTCGAATCGACTCAAGACCTTCTCAATATAACGAGATTGCGTTAAATTAATCCCATTCTCGTTCTTAATAAGCTGGATGTTCAGAATCACATCAGCCTCTCCCAGATCTTTCATTTCAAAACTCTTTGATAGGAACGATTTGACTTCATTTATCACTTTAATGTTTGCACCAAAGATAAGAATGTCATCTACGTACAAACATAATATAACACTACCGTCCCCGCCATGGTGATAGTACAGACACCTATCAACCTCAATAATGACAAAGTCAGCAGAAAGTAGAGTTCTGTCAAACTTCTCGTGTTATTTCTTAGGTTCTTGTTTTAGGCCATATAAATTTTTTAATAACTTGCACACCTTTGTATATTCATGTTTTACCACAAACCCATCTAGCTGATGCATATAGATCTCCTCTTCCAACTCTTCATTAAGGAAAGTTGTCTTCATGTCCATTTTATGAACGCGAAGACCATAAGAGGCAGCCAGGGACAGTCTCGAATGGTGGTCCGTCTAGCGACAGGTGAATAGGTGTCAAAGTAATTTTTGCCTTCTTTCTATGTATATCCCTTTGCTACAAGCCGTGCCTTGTATTTCTCAATAGTACCATTAGGCCTTAGCTTCTTTTTGAATACCTACTTACAGCTCATAGGTTTACAACGGTAGGGTCGTTCTGATAATTCCTAAGTTCCATTAGAAAGAATCAAGCCCATCTCATTTTGGACATCTTCTTTCCAACCACCTACATCAGGAGATGCATATGCATCAGCAATGGATCTGGAAGTATCGTCCACAAGGTACACGATGAAATCAAGAGATAAAGGATTTTGCAATCCTCTGTCTCTTACTCCTCGTGGGAGGTTCATCGTGATCCTTCTCAAGGACTTCCTTATATGGTTGTTCAGAATTCTCAATAGATGCACTAGATTTAGGAAGTATTTCAGAAGAAATTATACCAATGCTATGCATATCTTTCATAGGAAACATATTGTCATAGAATGTTGCATCATGAGATTCCATTATAGTATCAACAGGCATATCAAGTACCTTAGATTTAACCACTAAAAATCTATAGCATACACGTCGTGGAGCATATCCTATAAAGATATAACCCACTGTCTTATGTCCGAGCTTGCGTTTTTTAGGAATGAATATGTTGACCTTCGCCAAACACCCCCAAGTACACAAATACAAAAGTGATGGGTTTCTCTCAACCCACTCCTCATAAGGTGTCTTTTCTTTATTCTTGTCAGAAACTGTATTTAGGACATGACATGAAGTCAACAAAGCCCCCTACCATGTCTTTGATAAACCAGCAGTGACTAACATGGAATTCACCAAGTCAGTCAGCGTGCGATTATTCCCCTTGGCAATCCTGTTTGATTGGGATGAGTAGGGAGACGTCCTCTCATGAATAATGTCGTGTTCCTCACAGAATTCATCAAATATTTTGGGAAATACTCACCACCACGATCCGGCCTAAGACGCCTGATATTTTTCTCTGGTTGATTTTCAACTTCAGCCTTATAAATTTTAAAGTGGTCTAAAGCCTCATGCCTTATAAATTTTAAAGTGGTCTAAAGCCTCATATTTAGTTTGCAACAAGTAAACATAGCAGAATTTAGTTGCATCATCTATCAGCGTCATAAAATATCTCTTTCCATATTTTGTCAACACACCATTCATCTCGCATAAATAAGAATGTATGAGTTTTAGAGGTTCCAAGTTTCTCTCCTCGGCAGCCTTATGAGGCTTTTATGGTTTCTTTGATCGCACAAAACTATGGCACTTAAAACCTTTTGCAATAGTGAAATTCAGAATTAAACTCATGCTGGACATCCGAGACACCAAACCAAAATTAAAGTAAATAAACGAGAATGCCAAACACTGGAATCATCATTAACACCGCCACAAATATGATTCACGAATCTATTACAAAACTTTGAAAGAGAGAAACAGAACAAGCCTCCAAACTCATAACATTTACCAATAAATTGGTCGTGTTTCAAAACAACGACTTTACTAAACTCTAAGGCAACCTTAAACCCATCTCTGCATAAAAGGGAACCGCTAACGAGATTCTTGTTCATAGTAGGAACATGCTGCACGTTCCTCAGCTGCACCATCATTCTGGAAGTAAACTTCAGATCCACCATGCCAACACCACGAACAGAAGCATGTGATCCATTCCTCATTAGTTCGGAAGAATCCCGACCGACCTGATAAGAAGTGAACATAACTATGTCAGTACACACGTGAACATTAGCACCCGTATCAATCCACCAATGTGGTGATTGAAACACTGAAAGAATAGTAAATAAATTACCGTACCCATTCATGTTGGTAGTGGTCACAACATTGACAGTCTTCCCATTTTTCCCTCTGCGATCTACATGCTCTGGGCAGTCCTTGGAAAAGTGGCCGAGCTCTCCACAGGTATAGCAACCCAGCTCAGCATTGTTCGACTTCTTCTTCTTCTTCTTGAAGGTTGTAGTCTTTGCAGGCTTGTTGAACGAGGGCATGTTGTTCCCTTTGTTCTTGCTGAAGGTTTTCTTCTGCACCATATTGGCACTAGACTGATCCTCGCTTCCTTTCTGAGCAATGTCCTTAGCCCAAGCCTTCTCCTCAACATCAAGAGATGCTATAAGTTTTCAACCGATTATCTCTTGTCTCTTGTGTTTGAGAGTTGTGGCAAAGCTCCTCCGTGAAGAAGGCAACTTTGCAATAATGCATCCAACCACAAACTTGTCGGGTAAGATACACTTAAGGAGTTCGAGCTCCTTGTTGTAGAAATGTATCTCATGAGCTTGTTCGACTATAGAACAGTTGTTAACTATCTTGTAATCACGAAAGTTCTCCATGATGTATAACTCACTACCAGCATCTTCTACACCGAACTTAGCATCCAATGCTTCCCAGAGCTCTTTTCCATCTTTGATGTGCCTGTACACATCAAATAGTTTATTATCAAGAACACTTAGAACACATCCCACAAATGCTACATTGGTTTTCTTGAACTTGTTTTGACCCTCGTCAGATATAGTTCCTTCAGGTAAATCCTCACTAGCCTCGAATACTTTTAGAGCTTGCAGCCACATCATGAACTTATACTGCCACCTCTTAAAATGAAGGGATTTCTATTTTCGTGCCCCTGGTTCATTAGTTGTACCCAGTTTTCCCCAGTCACTTAATTTTCCTCACTTTTCTCCTCCCTCTATTCTGAAACCCTCGTAGGCGCTCAGACGGAGGGATGCCGTCAGGTCAAAGGCGTGACCATTACATGCTGACATGTGGGACCGTGTTGGTGCAGGTCGTGCGTTGAGCGTTACGTTACGTGGCCTCGACCATTACATGCTGACGGGTGGGGCCGTGTTGGGACGGGTCCTGCATACGTGGTGAAGGGTAGGACCGTGTTGGGATGGGTCTTGCATACGTGGCGAAGTATGGGGCTGCATGGAGACACATCGGACCAGCCATTCTCGCTCACCCAAAGCATTCGCTCCCCTGATCCTAGAATAGCTCCCACATCGCCCCTCCACTCCCCCGCCGTCGTGCCCTCCTACCTTATTTCGTCCTTGGCCCCCGAGCCGCCCCCTCCCCCTAACCGCGGAGACCACTCCACCTCCGGATCCGCTCCCGCCCCCGCTAGATCTACCCCTTTCGTGGAACAGTATGCAACACCGGCTGGTGTACCGGTCCTCCCCATCAAGCGTGGAGAAGATTAGGTGGAATCGGAGGGATCTAACGCATGGATTCCATCTAGGTAAGCATCATTTCCGTTTGTGGATTGATTATAGGCAGCAGTTGAGAGTGAATCGCTGGTGCTTAGCTAACCGCCTTGCTTTTCGAATATGATTGATCCAGCGCTGGCGTTTCGACTAAAAGTTAAACTAGATACTAGCGTAATTCGTGGTTGTGAACGGTATCTCTCTGGATTTTACTTCCCATCAGTGGTTGCAATCTCCATAACTCTCAGAGATTCCAAAGATAAAATCTATTCTAAATTCCCCTAGAGCAATGGCGATTCAGTTGATTTGCAATATTTTAACATTAGCGAGCAAAGAATGCTCCCACTAACTAGCGAAGCTGATCTGGTAATGATTTTCTCTTTGAATGTTGTCAAACGTTTTAGTCGAATTCGTCTCCATGTGTAACCTAAAGTTGAACACATGGGAAAGATGGTTAAAGCATCATCTGGTGGTCAGGCATCATCAGGTGGTCGGGCATCATGTGTCTCTGTTGTTTCTGCTAATAGTGTGCGCCCCCGCGCTCCTTGTAGGTCCACAACAGTACCATCTATTCGCACTGCTGAGTGTAATCCAAATCGCTCGTGCGACCAATGTGGAGGATGAAGCAGAGCCTGATGAGGGAGCGTCTCCACTAGATGATGAGGATGAGTTGATGTTTCCTAAATTGGTAGATATTTTGTTCAGTAAACAGACACTAGAGGATCAATACACGTAGGAAATGGCCCATGGTGCCAGATTTGATGACACTGATGACAAAGAAAACGAGGAGAACAATGTCAGTCGCATCTTAGCCGAGTACGATAGTGAGGACTTGCTAGTAATTGAGTGGGACAGAAACGATCCTAGTATTTTAGAAGGCACCGTATTTGAAACAATGCGGGATTGTCATAATGCCCTTACTACATATTGCATCCATACCAATAATGATTATGATGTTATTAAGAGTGAGCTAGTAAGGTTCAGAGTGAAGTGCCCATACAAGAGGTGTAGGTGGAGGATGCATGCATCCACTATGCTCAGGAGCAATTTTATTTAGGTATTACAACCAGTTTTGTATTTTAGATCGTTGTGTAGAGTTTGTTAACTGTACCTGATATTTTCATTATGTTTCAGATAAAAAGTATTCGATTCGAACATTCTTGTCCACCTAAAGGGGGACAACCAAAGGACAAAACAAAACTAGCAAAGACTAGGTGGTTGGCGGATGCAGTCATGAATTGGATGAGAGCGAACTCATCACTTGGTGCAACAACGCTCATAAAAGAAGTTTCTAAAAAAAATTATACCTTATATGAGGATGTAGGATCAATGATCCATGAAATGGAAGTTTTCAGTTGCTTTACATCTTGAAAACTGAAATGGAGATGGCTAGTCCAGATAGTGTTGTACAGACAGACATGTATAAAGTTCAGTATAAAATAAGAGGAAAGACAATGAAGAAGAAGTGTTTTAGAAGAGCTTTTGTTTGTTTGAAAAGGCACCACAGAAATTCAGAAAAGTGTGCCAAAGCATATTAGTACGTGTGTTCTTGCCTCCCCTTTCCCCCACTCCACTCAGTCTGTGTCTCCAACCCGGCAAGTATCGCGTTCGGGCCAACATTGAAATATAGTGTCATACTCCATATGTTTGACGTCATCTGTATTGCTATATTTGTGTATAAAGTTGGTTAAAGTTTTTAAAATTTTGGCTTATCTGAAGACGGAGGGAGTACTTGTGAGTTGTGACTGGCTAGCTAGTCTATAGCCACTGTCCTCTCTTTGCCAAATACGAATAGATCGTCGAGAAGACATTTGAAGATACACGCAAAAGTAGTACTACTTCGAGTAAGATCGCATGTAACACGCAGAAAGAGTTATTATTAGAGAGAGAGAAGGGAGGGAGGGAATGCAGTGAAGATGATGTCAGTGCTGCTACATTCTGCAACCCCAGCTGCATGCAGCAGCCCAACCCAGCTTTGACTGGAGTTTTCGAGGGCTAGCCAATGCAAGCACAACTACTGGTGTCCGGTCGGCAGGGCCGGGTGACCCCAACACACACAGACTCTTGCTAGCACGGTAGCAGCACCACCGGGCACTGGCCGGTCGGCAGAACGGTCCGGCCGGGGACAAGCACATCCTTCTGCAGCTGCCCCGCGCTTGTCCGCTTCCCGGGAATAGAAGTCTCAGCTCGATCAAACCCCTATTCAAACTGGAGATGCTGCCATGTCTGTCAGCCCTCCTGCCCTGCCACCCCTGCGGCGCTACCAGAGATGCTGCGTCCTGTACATGTCCTGCTCCACTGCACGCCAAGACCGCGCCACCCCCGGACTCCCCTTCGTCTCCTCCTTTGTCTTCTTCCTTCCCGCCCACATATTGGCATCCCGCCCGGCGCCTCTTCTTGCACAACAGCTAGTGTCCGGTAGCTCACTCTCTAGCTAATTAACCAGCGCACCGGTGGTGTGGAGGGCGAGAGGCGCGCAGCCATGGTTCATATCACTGTCATGGATCAGCTGTCGGAGGAGGACGTGAGGGTCGTGGCGCCCGCGCCGGCGCCGGCTCCGGGCGGAGGTGCTGGTGCGGGCGCTGCCGGCGCTGGAAGGAGGGCCGGGGAGGCGGAGAGGGTGGCGCTGTGGCCGTGCCCGCGCTGCAACTCCACCGACACCAAGTTCTGCTACTACAACAACTACAACCTCTCGCAGCCGCGCCACTTCTGCAAGGGCTGCCGCCGCTACTGGACCCGCGGCGGCGCGCTCCGCAACGTCCCCGTCGGCGGCGGCACGCGCAAGCCCACCCCGTCCGGCGTATCCCGCCGCAAGCGCGCCTCCCACACCCACGCGCCCGCCCTCGCCCCCGCCGCCGCCGTCCCGCCATCCCTCTCCGCGCCGCTCCCGCTGCTCCCGCTCACGGTCTCCGCGCCACAGCAGCAGCCGCCGCCGTACGAGCTGTCCTTCGTCTCCACCCTCGCGGCGATGGACCCCGACCGCCGCCTGCTGGACCTCGGCGGCAGCTTCAGCTCCCTCATCGCGCCTCCCGCCCCGATGCTGTCCCACGCCCACTTCGCCACTGGCTTCCTGTTCGGCGGAGGCGGAGGCGGTGGCGGCGCGTTGCCGGCTCATCCCCTTGGTCACGCTCCTGGTCTCCCGCAGCAGCCGCCGGTGGTGTCGCAGGCTGTGCCGGAGAACTTCTGGGGCATGGGGTGGCCGGACCTGTCCATCTAGGACCCGTCGACCTCTCCACCGCCCAGAGCGTTGCCAAGATCGATCGCCGATGGCGACCTCCTGCCTCTAAAGTCTAATCAATCTAGCATTTTCTTTGTTTTATTAGGTGCATGTTCAGTTGACGGTAGCTTTGCTAGTCTTACTGCATCCATCCATCCATGGCTATCTTTTTGAGAGCTTTCAAAGGGGTTTCATCAATCAATCGGCAGTAGCGAGTATTTTGTTAGTTAGGTTCATCAGGAAGGGATTATGAGAGTGATTTGAGGACGGTGGTGATGATACTCATGTTGATCTTTGTGTCTGCGACTCCATGCATGGTCTGCTGCTGGTGTGCCAAGCGTAGAAGTAGAACTGATCGATGATGGTAGCTTTATTAGTCTGTTGAATCAAAATCCATTTTCTTTGTCATTTCAGTAGTTGAATGTCGAGACCAGTTATTTTACATTGTCTTTGCCGATGTGATTTTGCAGTTCTAGCTTGAGCATTGGCTCAAGATTTTCCATTGGATCACACTGAATTGAACCTCTTTACGGTTCATGATCTAATGGCACGTCGTACGATATTTCTGTTCATATTGCTTATATGTTAGCCATTCGTTCCTCGTCTATGCAAGAAATTTTCGATGCACCAGATACAGGATAACCGCACAGACTTGGTAAATCTTCGCAGTAAAAGAAACTCAACGGTTCTGACTAATACATACTCCCTCTGTTTCAAATTACTCCGTGTGCACGCTTACCTAGGTGGGCTAGTACTCTCTTATTTTTTATCCAAAAAATTCTTAAAAATTTTGGTATACGTAGTACACATTTTATAATATCTATTTTAAAAACCGAGGATTTTTTGAATAAAAATAAGGAAGTACTAGCCCACCTATGTAAACATGCCGGTGGAGTAATTTGAAACTGAGAGAGTACACGAATAGGAAGGATCTTTCTGGTAAAGAAAGGCCCAATCAACACGCTCCTCATTGATCCGGCCTACATATGAAGGGGTTTCAGCCAGGCCCAATATGACTTAAGGCCATCCTAAACCGAGGACACGACCCAACAGACCTGCAAACAGAGCAGCAGCCCTAGAGACCAGTCCGTTTCGAGCCAAAGCCGCACGAAAATTGTGTCTGGTTTGGGGACATGGGCCCTCCAGTTAGTCGGCCATCTCCCTCCCCTCCCTTTCTACCCATCCCTCCTCCCACCCTACTACCCATCCCTCCTCCCACCCTATGCCGCCGAAAGGCCGTCGCCGGTACACGTAGCCACCCTTCCAGACCTCTTGCCACTGAAGTAGCCTAGCTCCGGCTTCGTGTGTCGTCGATGAAGTGGCCAAGCAGCTGTACCCATCGTCGGACGAGACCTTTCTTGCCCGGTCACTGGCATGTCTGCGGCCTTGTTCACGGTCGTGGTCCACCTGTTTGACCATTTGCAATACATAAATGTCAAAGAAGAGCGTGCTGGAATTTCAGGGAGAATTTGTTGCACCTGGGCCAGCTTTGTTCGAGCAACTCTTGCAGGTGCAGCACGAGATCCGTGATCGGACAACTCACAAAACCTCCAGAATGATTTGGTTGATCATATGTGGGCATTTGTGGGGAACAAACCGAACAACTAGTCATCTTCATTAGATTATAACGTTTAATTTGATATATATTATGTAAACTATGTGAGGATCTTGTTATTCTATTTGTTGCGAACTACTCCCTCCTCCCAAAATATAAGGTGTCTAAGGATTAGTCAAACTCAAATCTTACTAACTTTGATCATATATTTAGGAAAAAATATCTACATCTACAATATTAAATGGACACATTAGTAAAATATATTTTATGATGAATTTATTGATATTAATTCAGTATTATAAATATTCATATTTTTTTGTATAAACTTGGTTAAACTTAGAAAATGTTGACTTTTACTAATCTTTAGGTGTCTTATATTTTAGAAGAGAGGGAGTATGATGTTTAATTTGAATTTGGACTATTTTTTATAATATGTACAAGTTTGTAAATATGTACAAATAGTCTGAAACTTAAAAAAAGGGCAACAAGCCATTGGAATGTAAATATGTACAAATAGAACAACTAGGGGCACCGTTGGGTGCACTACCCTCAACAACGCGGATCTCGGGCGACCGTTCTCCCTGACCCCCAACCAGACCAAAGCGGTCAAAAGACCTGTACGGTTTGTGGGCCACCATTGGAATGCCATTAGGTATCTCCACCGGGACGAGCCATTTCAGACACGGGATGTGTCATAATTGGTCTGTTTGGGTCAGCCCGTGAACACAAAATGAGGCCCTTTTTGCCCTAGTCCGTTTGGGATGGGAGTGCCCCTAGCGGGCCGGCCCATTTGATCGGCCCCACCCACACCGTCATTGTCAATCAATGTCTTGTTCATCGCCGCCATCTTGGATTCCCACTCGGTCGGTGGGAAAACTCGTTCTCGACGAGGTTTTCCCCATGCGACAACGTGTCGGTTCCCGTCCTACCGTGGGGCTATATAGATAGCTGCCGCAACGAGGGGGACGACCAACCCCAAAGACGCCCACACACTAACAATGTCTCGCCGCAAGATCACCACATGAGCAACGATCAGCCAGCTGGCCCGCCGTCGCTACCCCGAGGAGAATGAGGCGGCCTTCTTTGCCTTGCTTGAGAGGGAGGAGGAGCTGGTGGCAGCGGAGGAGGAGCTGGCGGCCATTGCGGTAGAGGTGATGCATGACGCAGAGGTTGCACGTGAGGTCGACGCCATGCTGAATGCGACACAGGTTGCCGTCAACGCGTGTCGCGTGGTTGGCCGCAGAGATGCTAGCGGCAGCTCGCGCGTCGTCGGATTAGATGTCTACGGTGAATGATGCGGCCGCGATGAACGTGGAGGCATCGTACGCCGACACAGTCATCATGAACGACGACAACTACGACACCTAGTTGGAGGACCTCGATGACGAGGTCGTCGTGCCAGACATCAGCGATGAGTAGTGGGTTCTGCTCGCCTCCTTTGCCACCTCCAAGTGTAACATTGAAGGCCGCGCGTTCATGGCGGCCAAGCGGGACGTCCTGGAGGTCATCCTTGAGGCCAGATCGGCCAGATGCGCCGCCGCTATGTGCTCTGCCGAGGCCATGAAGGAGGTTGCGATGGAGGCGGAGGAGCAGCAGCCATCAGAGGAGGACACGCTGACGGAGGAGGAGGCGGTGGAGGAGGAGGTGATGGTGGACGCGGTGGAGGAGTAGGATGACGACGCTAGGGAATACGACCCGCTGATGGCCTTCGCTTTGGCCCAGACAGAGATGGGGGCCAAGGACAGAGTGCACTGCAACGCCAAGATGGAGCGGGTGCTCGTAGTGCTTCCCTAAGGAGGCGGAGATGAGAAGCTCGTCGTAGAGTGTCTGTCTGATGCACAACTGCGAGAGGAGCCATCACCGCGCAGACATCAAGCGGGCAACCTTGCAGGCTGAAATTGACACGGTGGAGGCTGTCATCCGGAGGGAGCGCTACAACGAGGCCGAACCGTCATGCCCCGCCAGCAAGGCAGCGACAACAAGGGCCCCACCGACACCAAGTAGTAGATGGTGGCACTGGGCACCACCAGTGTATGGCATGATGGCAAGCAAGTTTTTGGATTGCAGCCATCATAGGTAGTAGGGCAGGACGACATGTAGGTTTTTGGATTTCCACCATCGTAGTCTATGCTGCTGTAATCATTCGAATAGTTAATTAACAAACTAGTCTTTATTAGCAATTAATGTATCACTGCCATGTGGGGCCACTCAGCCAAAGCGTGGACAAAAATGCACGCGCAGCCTCCATGACTCGTCGGCGGTCACGCATTCCTAGCCCATTTTTTGGCGAGGAATAGGTCGGCCTGGACATGCGTGATCTAATGGGTCATGCCACTGGGGAGGGTTTTCCCATACCGTGTGTCCTCGCGAACCGATTTGGATAGCCCGTGGTCGAATTGGTTAGCCCAGTGGAGATGCCCTTAAGGTGCTCATATTGCTCTGTCTCTTGTCCTCCACTACAAGTATGAGAGGAAGTGAGGCCAATTCCAACGCACCGAGGCAAACGGACCGCATATGATTTATGTCCGCTCGAATATAGGACACGACCAATTTGGCACATTTTTTTCTGACCACGATTCAAAACATTTCTATCTCATGTTTAGGCGGAGAACGTCCAAATCACCATATGGACACACATAGACAGCAACATGCACTAGTATAGATCGGGCCTTCGCACACGTCGGGCCTTCGCGCAACATGGAAATCACCCTTCACACATGGTTAAAAGGGAATGGATGTCGCCTAGAGGGGGTGAATATGCTTTTAAAATAACTATGGTTTAGGCTCTAATAAATGTGGAATAAAACTGACATTTAATTTATCAAAGCACAAACCCTGAAACCACTAGGTTCAACTAAGTGCATCAACAAGCTATGCTAAGCAAGACAAGCAACAAGGTGATAACAAGATAAAATACTTCAAGCACGATGGCTGCCATAATGTAAATTGCATAAGTAAAGGGCCCGGTTGAGAGATAACCGATTGACGCAGAGACGATGATTTCTATCCCGAAGTTCACTTTGTTGGAAATATGCCCTAGAGACAAATAGTAGTAAGAACTATTATCATATTTCATATAGTTTATGATTAAGTTTTATATCATGCTATAACTACATTGAGTGGAAACATCAATACACGTGTGATATATAAACAACCAGGGGTTCCCAGTGAAACTCTAGTCACTGGTTCATTGGTCAACAGATAATCATGTTTCCTGATCATGTGGTATTTATGCCAGTTGGAAATGGAGTCATCTTATTCTGAGAATGAGATAATGAACCAATACCCAACCTAAACATCGCGACCCGATCATGTCACGAAGTTCAAGTTACGATGATTAGAAATGGATCCTCGTAGACTATTCCTTAGACCGTGAGGCAATATCAATCATTGTCTCCCGAGAGTGCTTTGATAGCATCAAGCGTCACTTGGTAATACAGTGGTTATAAAGGTGTGTTAAGGTACTCAGAGGAAACCGTTGAGGCAATATATGTCAAGAGCGGGATTTGTCCGTCCATGTGACGGGAAGATACTCAAGGGCCTACTCGGAGAAGTTATATCCAATAGCTGTGCAGCGTGTGATTTGATCACGGGGATATCACTTGTCGGAACGAGTCAAGTAGCGTTGTTCAGTAACGAGATTGAACACGACATGGTGATGTCATTGATCAGATCTCGGGTAATGCAAGTATCGAGAGACAAAGGGAATAAGACACGACTGTCCCGGTTCAAACGACGAAAGATCTTCGTGAAACGCACAGGGATCACATGGCCATCTAGGTCCCTCTGTCGATCATTGGTGCGGGAGTGTCCCGACCATGTCTGGAGTGTTCCCGAACCGTGGCGTATCACGCTTAAGGGATTTATGATGCTTAGTGAGTGTTTATAGGATTGGTAGAATCATCGAAGAATAATAGGGAGAAAACCGGAAGGGTTTTGGTAATTCCGGAGGATGTCCGGAGTGGTGGTGGAAGGTGTTCCATAGCCAAGGAGGTTGAATAATATATGAATGAATGTTAAATATTGATTTAATCATTTATTCATAATTATTTAATAAAGAGAAAATCAATTAAAATGGTCAAAGGCTTAATGGGCCAATTTCCGGAGGGAGAGGGCCCATTAGGGGAAAGGAGAGAGGGAGAAGGGGCAAGGGGGATGGCCGGTTGGGCCTAGCCCCCCGTGCGGGGCCCACTAGGGTGGCTGGCGGCCACCCCTCCCCCTCCTCTCCTTTAGTCCCACCCCGGGACTTTGAGGGAGGTAGTACCTCCCCTCCCCCTATATATAGTGGGGGTATTTGGCCAAATTAAATACACCAATAATCAATAAAGGTCTTCTCACTTTTGGGAGGACCTCTAATTGATATTTTCTCTCTCCCTCTCTCTCTCGTGACCGTGGTCCCAAGTTTGGACTGCGCGAGCGAGAGACATCTTCACCGTGGAGCGCCGTCGCGCTGCAGGATTCGGATCTGGGAGCTCTACTTCCGCAACTGTTGCTGGATCAGGGAAGCGGGAGTCATCATCAGGCATCGGACATGTGTAACTCCCCGCGAGGTGTCGCACTTGAGGCACTCAAGTCATTGGAGCCAAAGGAGCACGAGGACTTCATCACGACCTTGAGGTCGACTTCGGTTCGTCTATATCAACCACGCTCTCCTGAGTGTTGACAACGCTTTTCGATCTTCAAGGGTAAGTTCGCGAAAATCCCCTCCTGTTATAGTATTACTAATAGATAGGTCCTGGCAGCTTCAGGGGTTCAGGGGAGTAGGGTAAAATTTATTGTTTTCATATGCGGAACCCCTACACACTTCCAAAGAAGTTGCGTCTCCGTTGGAGAGGTGCGATGGCGCAATCCACTCCGAATGCCACAAATGGATCACCTTGAGGTGTGGTGACTCGATTCTCACCCAATGCCACACAAGGCCTCACCCCAAGATGCGAAGGCACGCAACTCACCGATGCCCCAACAGGCTCACCCTATTCTCTTGTGACCTCGCCATAAAGGCTTACTCACGAACCGCTATGAGACACTTGAGGGTGGTCACCGAATCTGTACAAGCTTGGGGTAAATTCCATAACTCAATTGGAGGGATCCCAAGAATTACCACAAAGGCCTCGACCTTGAGGAATACCCAGAACTCAATTGGAGGCTCCAAGGGTATCGCACCACTACCACACAACCATCTAGGGTTCCAAGACCCAAGATAAACAAGCCCAAGAGTTTGAACTTGCCAAATCTCCATGGAGAACTCAAACCTATGCACCAAATGCAAGAGGCAAGTCCTTAACTCCAAAATTCCATCAAAGCTACAAAATCTATCGAGGGAATAAGAGAGTAAGAACACAAGAGGAGAACACAAAACTCTCCAAGATCTAGTGACGAGGGGTTAACTCGTCAATGCCCATGGATGATGGACTTGGGTTTGAGGAAGTGGGGAGTGCTAGAGGCATCGATCGGCTAGCAAACAAGCACATCAGGGACACAGGGTTTACCCAGGTTCAGGTCCTCGGAAGGAACCCTACTCCTGCTTGTATGCTCTTTATTATAGATGGAATCGAAGATTATAGGGGTGCGCAGATGCAATATGGTGGTGTACGAACTAGGGTTGCGGATTGTCCTTCTCGTTGTTCCCTCTTGGACTTTATATAGGCACCCATGTCTCAAGATAACAGGCTAAGTCTGTTACAGATTAGGGTTCCCCCCCTTTTAAATTTCATATATACACTTTGTCATGTCCTCCAAGGAGTCGCATCTACTTGGGCTTGGCCTTGGGCCACCCGAACCTTCCTGGGCTCCATTTTTGTCGTGGGCTTCTCTTGGAACAAACCATATAGGCTAATCTCGGGTACCCATAGGGCATAACCATGTCAGTAGACCCTGAGTGTTCATCTGAATCGTAGATTTGGAGGGATACTATGAAGTCTTTGAGTGTGCATACGTGCTTCTTTTTTCATCCGAAAGTTTTATCAGGTATTATTACTTAAGTTATCGGGATAGTTGATATGCGTGCCTGATTCATCCGACGGATCACAATCAGTTAACTGCCTTTGGGCAATATCTACTCAAATTTGAGTCCCCGTACTCGAATTTGGAAAGTTGCTGGTGTAATTCGAATCATGCCGTGGAGGCCTTACAGAGTCGAATTCCAGTGTTTTACGTGTGCACTCGACGCGTCCGTTGAGGCTTTTTCATCGTACCTATAGGCACGGCATATGTCTGGTAGAGCGCAGTAGGTGCGTTGCCAGGCCATTGGATTGCATCTGCAGGTCTTATGTTCACGTTGTAAACGTGGCATCCAAATATTTTGTCACCACGGAGGTGATTCAGGTGTCCCAAGAGACATTGTCCCTATGCAAGGCAACTTGTGGTTCGGAAGAGGCGAGTTCGCCAAAAGTTTCGATTGCTTATGATGATATGATGTGGACATAATCAATGCACTTTTTCTGGAGGATTTTACTCCAATTTTTCATATTTTCATAGGGTGCGCGACCAGCGCTCCCTATGGGAGTAGCCCCTTGAGTGCCTATTCGAGTCGTAGACTCAAGTGGGGACTTTTAAACTTTTTCGAGAGTAGCCCCCGAGTCCACAACCAAATCGTGGATTCAAAGAAGGAATCGAGGCGTTATATGCTTCCACTTGTACTTTGATGGCGTAACACTGGCCCCGGAAGATCATTGGGTGTGCGACCAGTGCTCCTGTTAGGAGTAGCCCCTGAGTGTTTGATCGAGTCATAGACTCGAGCAAAAACTGAGTGAGTCAAAGAAAAATTACCGTTACACACTTCCATCTCGAGCTGCTGATAGTGTGAATACTGATAACATCACTGTTGATGATCAATGAGCTCATCCTTCGGCGTAAGCGGTGCTGATGGGACTGGATAGATGTGGGCCGCAATTTCACGCGCAAATTGGGGTTTTTACCTACGTATCCTTGTTTTCCGTGCTGAGTGGGGATCGTGCAACAACGGTTCATTTTATACCGCCACGCATCTGCGCCGATGCACGCCACGCAACATAATTTAAGATTTCTAACCATAGGATGATATCTCCTCGGTGCTTAAGTATCAATCTGCAACAGTAACTTTGATACTTTGCCTTTTCTTCCTCCGTGTGCTACTGCCATTGTCGCTATGCTCCTCTCCATTCTTCTTCGCCTGTTCGTTGCACTGGACGTGCTTAAGACATTGCCAAGCTACTTCCTATGATCTCTGCGTCAAAGGAAGATGGGGAAAAACAAATCCGATGTTGTTGCTGGATCCGGTGCCGCCCCTGCTCCTAAGAAAAAGAGGACCAAGTCTCGTGTTACCAACAGATCCTGGTGACGCACTACATTGTGTGCCCATGAGCTCCATCCTCTTCGCTAGGCCAGCATTATTCTGGCCAATGAGGATGATTGCTGAATCCCCGGACCAGAGATAATTCCTGATCCTCCCACCGGATTCCGTACTATGTTCATTGCTTTCCTCCTTTGAGGTCTTTCTCTGCCCCTCCACGATTCTGTCCGTGGATTGCTCTACTTCTACGGGATTCAGCTGAATCCCAATTCTGTTCTGCACATTGCTTGTTTTATCACCCTGTGCGAGTGCTAGCTCGGTATTGAGCCACACTTTGGCCTCTTCAAAAAACTTTTCAATGTGAAGAGGCAATCATGGTCGAAATCCATAGTGTACGATATTGGCGGATGCGATATATCCATAAGTCCCCATGTTTAGTACTTTAGCCTCAACTTCATTGATTCTTCCAAAGGATGGAGGGACAAATGGTTCTATATCCGCGACCAGAAGGTGGGGGAGTAGAGGTTCGGCCTTGGCCCCTTTCAACTCAGAAGTGGAGCTGAAGAGGAAAAGGTCCTGGAAGATCATCGTCATGCCGGGTGAAGCAGATGACATGGAGATCTTGTACAAATGGGTGCAGTACCTTTAGATCATCCGAGGCAAGGAGGTTGCTAGTGTGGACCTCATTCGAACCTGGCTGCAATGTCGGGTGCAACCATAGTAGGCCAGGGTTACCTAGTGTGCCTCTGGACTAGCGTGTTGGATCTGACACACATTTGCACGGAAGACATGTCATTGGTGGAGCTCGAGAGGAAAATCAGGTTGTTGACCAAGATCACCATGAATGAGGCTCTTCCTGTAGAGTCGAACACCAAACCGTTCCGTGCCACCAATCCTGTGCCAACGGTAATTTTCCGTTGCCTATTTCCTTTGTCCGTAGGACAGTTTTAGATGAGACCTAATGATGTTATATTTTTTGCTGCAGGAGTGGAAAGTTGAAGGCTCAATGCCTCCTCAACCCGAGGGCATAATTCCTCCCAAGGCTGGAGACAAAGATGAGTCAGACTCGACTTTGCCAGTTAGAAAGGTGCAGGGAGCCCCCAAGTCCAGCGAGGCTGGGACTCATAAGTGAGGGCAGAGCAAGGATTCAGATGCCTCCATACTAGAGATGCCAAAGGATCTTACTCTTGAAGAGGGTGTCACGGATCCGGTTCCTGTGGTACCTGTGTGCAGCATGCCTCCCCAGCCTCAGAAGAAGCAGAAGCAGGATGATTATTTTGACCTCGACAGATTTGACGGGTAAGCGTCTGAATTTTTGCCATGTTTAGAGTGTTCTTCTCATCGCTCTTCTTATACCGAATTTCTTTGTGTTTGCTAAAGCGTGACGGCCTCGTCCTCATCCGATGGTGGCAGGGACCTAGAGTATGATGGAGTCGTCGACTCCAAGGGCAAAGGCGCAGAGCAACCCAAACCCTCCCCGAAGATAGTGGCCTCCTCTGATGATAGCTCCTCGAGATCCACCAAGCTAGGGAAGAGAAGGGTTCTCGCTCGGACGACCAGAAAAGGACCTTCGTAGTCTTCTAGTGATCATGTGAATGTGTGTTTATTTATTCGAGGTAGCCTCGGGGTCCTTTGCTTCTTCTGACGTGGAATCTGCTTCAGCCCTGCCTTCAGGATATGGTCCGTCTTGGACAGGAGCACATGCGGATGGATGCTAATTACCGGCAGCTTGAAGGTAAAATCCTTTGTTTATTCACGTTATTCATCCAAGTATGGCATCATTTTCAGACTAATGCACTGTCTTTGTCACCAGAGGAAAATAATCAAGTTCTTTGTCGATTGTGCTCTCTCGAAAAGAGTCTGAGCGTGGCGGACACCAAGAGGAAGGACGCAGTTGAAGCCCTCGAGCACTATAAGTTAGACTCGAAAAAGTGCGAGGAAGACCTAGCGGCGACTGAAGCTGATAGAGAAAAAGGGTTCATGGATCAACTCATGAAGCTTGCGGAGGCTCTCCCGGTAAGTTCTTTGGCATAATTTGCTTTTATTTCTCTGCTTTCTTTGTCTTCTTTCTTCATGATCATTAACTGCTATGTTTTTGCAGAGGCTGCCGGAATTGATTTGGACCCTCGAGCATTGACTCGCGAGGACCTCTTGGCTAGCGTCGTGGCTGCGATCTAAGACCGCAGCGTTTCTACCAAGGATGTGCTCCAGAAGGCAAAGGCCATGCTTGGTCGTCTCCGAGAGGAGATGATGCCGAAGGACAAGGCCATTGAAGATGTTGACGGTCTTGCTAAAGCTTTTACTGGGGGCATGCCTGCGGACAATATGCAGATGCAGAAAGGAGCGGGTGCTCCCCTTGGGTTGGCGATGGCATAGGCTTGCGGCGCTGGGCTGAACATCATTAAGGTCACTTCCAAGATGCCGGTGACCGCAAAACATGAAGAGATAGTGTTTTCGCCTTTTGCTATTCACTATCAGAAGTATGGGCCTCAGCTCATTGAAATGCTCGTGAAGTATTCCGCAAAGAAGAAGCGGCTAAATGCGGCAAAGGCCACAACATCGGGGTTGCTGCCGCAAAGGCCACGGCATCGGAGGCTACCACAAAGTCCGCAAATGCTTCTGCATAGGGCTTGCTGCACTCTTGCTTATACTTTTGTTGTATAGTCATGATAGGATCTCGGGGTATCTTCGAGTACTTTTGTGGGCGTGACCCATTAAGAACTTATTAAAGTCCTATGTATATATATTGGTTGCTTGCTGCTTCTCATGTTTCTTCAACTGGTTGCCTCTTCATCATAAGTGTTTATCTTAGATTGTTGACTTTGTTGGGGTTTTGCGAGTGTCGCAAAGGACGTGTCCTCTCCCTCTGCGTCCTTAGCTCCTCTGTGTTCAAGGGTGGACAAACTGTCCCAGCTCTCTCTCCTGCACGACCGTGTGAAGGAGTTGGAAAGAAATGTGTTGATCATACGCGGCAATGCCGATGTGTGGAAGTCGAAGGCAGAGAAAGCTGCTGAACGAGAGAACTATCTGCTTGGTGAGATTGCTCAGATCAATGAGCAACTGCAATGTGAGCTTGATTCGACTCCTTTGTGTTTTTCTTGGCTTGTTATAATGTAGACTGACATGTCCTTGTCTTTGTGTGTGTAGTTGTGAATCTCATTCCACAGGAAGAGAAAGAGCACGTCAGCATTATATTTAATTGCCTGACTCAAGCGGAGCTGGAAGCTAGGGGGTTCTTCTGGACCGATCGAAATCGAGCGACCGTGTTGGCGACATTGCAGGATCGTGTTGTCCCTGTAAGCCTATTGGAGTTGCTACGGAAGTTCAATGATGCGGGCGTTGTACGCGAATGTGTGCGTCAACAACTTGGCATGAGCGCGAAGGCTGCACTGGCGTTTATGCACATGCAGCATCCAGATGTGGACCTAAATGCTATTGCTAAGGGTCTGCTGGCACCTCCGGATGGTATGGCGTGGAACATGGTTCTACACTACCATGCAGTCGCCCGACCAGCGAAAGATATCATTCAGCAGTTTGATGAGCGTACAACGTCTTACTTCAGCGACTGTAGTGTTAGCCTGCATAGGATATGTAAGGGATGTAAAGCATGTAAGGGATGCAAAATTGTTAGCTTGTGTATGTTCGAATGTGATTATGCGATGCCTTTTCGTTAGCCTGATGCTTCTAGATCTTAGCACCTTGCCAACCTGTCAGTTGGGCTGCAACTGGGCTGAAGTTTTCAAGGGTTCGATTGTAAGTGGAATCGGCTACTTGAGAAATCGTGATGGTGAGTTGTATATGTGACGAGGTCGTCAGGGAGGTGTGATGACCCACAAGTATATGGAGTGTATCGCAGTATTTTTGAGGATAGTGAAACCCAATTTATTGATTCGACACAAGGGGAGCCAAAGAATATTTATAAGCCTTAACAACTGAGTTGTCAATTCAGCTGCACCTGGAAACAATCTTTCTCACAACAGTTTATTAGTAGCAACAATTTTGTAATAGCAATAGCAAAGTAATACTAGTAGTAAAAGTAAAGACAGTAATAACAATTGTAGTAAATAGTAGGATTAAAGCGCGGTAGGCATAGGGATGGATGGACGGGCGTTGCATGGACATGACAATTCATATGACAATCAAGACATATGGCATTTGCACATAAATAAGATAAAGCATCCAAGTACTAAATAATCATAGGCATGTGTTCCATATATAGTCATACGTGCTCGCAATGAGAACTTGCACAACATCTTTTGTCCTGCCAGCCCGTTTGCAGCGGGGCCTCAAGAGAACTACTGGCAATTAAGGTGATCCTTTTAATAGAGCACCGGAGCAAAGCATTAACACTCCATGAACACATGTGATCCTAACATCAAAGCCATCCCCTCCGGTTATCCCGATTATTGTCACTTTGGGGCCTTTGGTTCCAGACAACAATATGTGTATACAACTTGCAGGTAAGACCATAAACAATACTATCATGATGAATCAATAACATGTTTAGATCTGAAATCATGGCACTCGGGCCCTAGTGACAAGCATTAAGCATAACAAGTTGCAACAAAGTCAAAAAGCACTAATAATAGATACTAGGAACCATGCCCTAACAATCTGATGCCATTACATGAACGATCTCATCCAATCCCTACCATCCCCTAGCCCACAGTGGGGGATTACTCACTCATAGATGGGGGAATCATGGATGGTTGATGGAGAAGCGATGGTGATGATGATGGCGATGATCTCCTCCAATTCCCCGTCCCGGCAGGGTGCCAGAAAGGAGTTTCTGGTTCTGAATCACGGAATCTGGTGGTGGTGGCATAGTGGAACTCTTTCTGGAAACACGTTGACCCCCCTGGGATTTTAGGCCAGGAGGCATCTTATAGGCGAAGAGGGAGGCCGAGGGGGTGACCGAGGCGGCCACACCACCCCCAAGCGTGGCCTGGCCTTGCCCGCGCGGCCAGGTGGTGTGGGCCCCTCGTGACCATCCTCCGTCTCGTCTTCTAGCTCCGTGAGTCTTCTGGTGAAATAGCATTTTTGGCATATATTCCGAGATTTTTACTGATAGTTGATTTTCTGTACAAAAACTAGACACCAAGGTAATTCTGCTGAAAATAGCGTCAGTCTGTGTTAGTTGTATCCAAATCACACAAGTTTAGAGGAAAAACAATAGCGAAAGTGTTCGGGAAAGTAGATATGTTTTGGACGTATCAACTCCCTCCAATCTTAGCTTATTGCTTGTCCTCAAGCAATTCAGTTGAAAACTGAGTGCGATAAAAGAAACTTTCATGAACACATTTGCTTCATAAGATGTATATATTCTCAGCATATGATCAAGTACTTAGACAACTCATAATAAGGAGTATGCAAACAAGATTACTCAATAATCATTGCAAGCTATGAAGAGATTCTAAATCAAAAATAGTAAGTAGCATGAAACATAAACATAAGCAACATTACAATGCTCATAAAAAGGTATGATAGGGTGGCATCCCGCTTGCCTTTGATTGTAGAGCAAACATAAATGCCAAGGCACCTCTGAAATTCAAGTGGAGACTAGAAGTAAAGATATCAAAGATACAAGCATCAAACTCATGACACAATTAATCCAAATTTTGAGACAAGCATATTACACTAAGAATGACAACTATGCTCTCAAGAAAGTGCTCATATAATATGTGGATACTCAACAAGGAAATGAAAAGGTTTTGAAAAGTTTGAAAGGCTTCCAAATGCTGAAAGTATGGTACTCATCAGCTTTGAGCTCTCATTGCCCCTATCATAAGCATCTTTAAATGGTTAAGGTGAAAGTGAGGTCCAATACGAGTTATATGCTTGACAGACCATAAAATGGAAATCTCATGTCCCTTGAGTACGAGGGTTGCTCCTCATGCTACTCAACTTTAGTTACCGGTAATTTCTTGTCATAGTAAATACATGCGTATCATAGAGAACCGCCAACGGGGTACCCCTTGCCCGATGATACGGAAGAATCCCCATATCAAAATGACAAGGCAAGCAGACAATGAGCATCTCAGCAATCTTCTTATTTACCATGGGAAAATGGTTCTTTTTTCTCTCTTTCCTCTTTTCTCATCTTTTTTTCTTTTTCTCAATAACTATCTCTCTTTTTTTATAAGAAGAATGCTTCCTAGATTGCTCATTATGGTTACGCTACAGGTTTCCACCATGATTAGGCATGGATTAGACCAGCCGCCCAGGCGTTTCTCTAACACACATACATAACTCCATGGATTTACAAGCTCCCCTTTTATTTCACACCAACGACATCCGTAAACAAAAGAGCATGATATCAACTGGGTATATATTTATAGGTGTTGAAAGTGTTCCCCGTGACAACACGGTTCTGCTAATCCCCAGCCTATAATTTGCTAGAATATAACTTTCATGGACAGTCACAATGGTTCAGGTTTATTAAGTGCAAGAAATAAAGTGTGCCATCAAGTTCGTGAGAGCTTTACTAACTAACTTTCTCATAACAAGCAAACATTTTATTCGGAAGAAAACAAGGCAAACTGAAATATGCACGGAATAGCAAATGATGCTAATAGGTAGGCATGGTGGACACTTTTGGCAATATTGGTTTTGGGGAGTTGGAAACACGAGTAGATCTCATACTCAGTGCACGTGAAGGCTAGCAATAGTAAGGGAGCAACAAACGAGAGAGCAATAACTGTCATAATCATGTTTGCAACAAAACATGACTAATCATGGCATGAAAGTGATTCAAGACCCCTGAGGCAAAATAATTCATCGAGGCTTAACTGATTATTGTTTCAGTCATATGCATGCGTGAGCATGTGCCAAGTCAATTCAAGTGAAACATTCAGAGGAGGATACCACAGTGTCATACCAAGTTATGAATAGAGCAATGCAAGCAAACATTCACATGACAAGCTACAAACCATTAGCAAGCTGGAGCTAATCATAAGAAAGCAAGAACTACTAAGCATCCATAAATAACATACACCTTACATGAACAGACTAAGCATGCCCACAATAATGAGTATATGTACAAAAATGAAAACAAATAGAGTTCGTTACCAGCCTCTTACCACACCTCAAGTTGTCATTAATCCTCATTATTGCCCTTCACTTGTGTGGCTTGAATAATAACATGAAACCCAACTCCACTGAGGACTGCTGAACCCTGCAACGAACTTCACAAAACCAAAGAAGAACATAAAATATTTTTGGTGTTTTTTGATTTTTAAAGGCAAGAGCAAAAAGGAGGAACAAGCAAAGCAAAATCTTTTTGGGTTTTTCGAATAGTACAAACAAAGCAAAAAGGAAGAGGCAAACCAAGGCAAAAAGAAAAAGAAGCAAACAAAGAAAACAACAAAAATATTTTTGGTCTTTTTTTGTTTTGGAAAGCAAAAGCAAAGAAAGAACGAAAACTAAAAAGAGAACGAAGCATGCATATACAAAGTACTGACTAAACATCATATGTAGATGAGTGTGGTGTCGGTGTACCTTCCCCCAAGCTTAGGATTTTGGCCTAAGTGGGTATCAACCCTAACACGGGTAAGGGTTCCAAGCTGGCGGGTCATCGTAACAATTTGTTGGGTTCCATAGCAGAAAACAAAAAAATTCTATCTACTCGAACACTAATACCAGGATCTATACTATGTAGACATAAGTAACGGAGAAGGTATTCGATATTCATACCTTTGAAGATCGAGGCATGCCTTACGCAGGAAGGCGTATATTGATGAAGACGAGCAGCACCCCAAGTGTGGTGCCTCCGAAGTTTGTCACACGTCCGGTGTAGGAGACGTCAACCAGACCCCGATCCAGCCGAGCAGCGGAAGAAGTAGATGCCGGATCGCAGATCACACGACGGTAGTGTGAAGGTGGAGAACTCACCCACGAGGTCCTCCCCAATATTAGGGAGAAGTCCTCAGTGCATGAGAGAGGGAGAATGAGAGGGAATGGGGTGATTCCAAAGGGGGAGGGGAGACCCCTATATATAGTGGGAGGGGGGCACACCACCTAGGGGCCAGGCGGTGTGGGACTAAACCCCACACCCGCCGGCCCTAGGTGGGACCCATTGGGGTGGCCCACCAAGCCTAGGATGGCTGGCCCCCACTCCCTAGGTGCCTCGCCCTATTGGGCCTCCCTTCGGGTGAGGCCCATTAGCATTAAGGAGCCTTTAAAAATAAAATAAAAAATATATATAACATTAATTCTCCAATTAACATTCAAATACACATATTATATTATTCCTTTACTCCGGAACACCTTCCGGACCCCTTCCGATCTCCATCGGATATTACCCGGAACTGTTCCGGTTTCTCTTTCTCTATTTCTCCTACGATACCTCATCTACCCTAAGCGTCCCTACCCTTAAGCGTGACATCCTTCGGTTTGGAAACACTCCGGACATGATTGAGACTACTCTCACATCAATGATCAATAGAGGGACCTAGATGTCCATGTGACCCCCATGCGTTTAATGAATACAATCGCTCGAACCGTGAGATAGTCGTTTCCCGTTCCCTTTGTCATTCGATACCTAATTCATCCGAGACTTGATCTTCGGTATCTCCATACCTTAGTTCGATCTCATTACCGATGAACTTGTTTTCTCGTTCTGGTGTTGTTGCATTCCGTGACCTAGTCACATGCTTGCAAGCTTCATTAATGCAATGTCACCGAGATGGCCACATGTATCTGTCCGTTACATGGACTAGACAAATCACGGTCTTGATATGTACTCCTCTACGCATCCCTTCGGAAAACTTGAGTGGCACCTTTTTTATCACCCTGTTACGAGATGATTCTTGATAACCATCTAAGCTTATTTTGGAATGGTGATTTACATTACCTCACAGTCAAAGGATCAGGTTCCGAGGTTCTCTGTGTTTTATCATCAATGGTGAACTTTGTAACTAGATCTCATTAAAGATATAACGGTCGGATGTTTGTCTATCATGTTATTCAACTAATAACATGACCTCATTGTCAGTTGGCATAAATTCCCATGATCTTGAAACACATACCATCCTCATGACCAATGAACTAGTTCACTAGAGGTAACTAGAGACACGGTTTGTTTACATACCACACGTGTATTAATGTTTCGTATTAACACAGTTATAGCACAGTATGAAACGTATTATGAACATATAGGAGATATATCAAATAATACACTTTATTATTTGCCTCTAGGGCATAACTCCTTCAGTCTCCCATTTGCACTAGAGTATAAACAAAACTAGTTTACAATAGGCAGGAACCTAACACCAATGGAATCTCGGTGTTGTTCATGCTTTTCCTGATGGAGAGCTTTAGTCAAAGGATCTACCACATTCAGTTCCGTATCTACTTTGCAAATCTTGACTTCACCTTCGTCAACATTCTGTCGGATGACGTGAAATCTAAGCTTGATGTGTTTGGCTGTGGAATGAGTTCTTGGTTCCCTTGCATTTGCAATAGCTCCCGTGTTATCACAATAGATCGTCACGGGGTCTTGCGCATTGGGAAAAACTCCCAGTTCGATGACGAAATTCCTTAGCCAAACAACTTCATTTGTTGCATCAGCCGCAACAATATATTCAGACTCCATTGAAGATTGTGCCACCACCGGCTGCTTCTTGCTCTTCCAGCTTACCGCCCCACCATTCACCAAGAAAACAAATCCCGTTTGAGACTTCGAGTCATCATGATCTGAATTCCATCTCACATCTATGGAAACCGTTATGTTTAGAGCTTTATCATTTCCTCCATAGATTAGGAATATATCCTTTGTTCTTCTCAGATACTTTAGGATATTCTTCGCAGCTGTCCAGTGATCCGGTCCTGGATTACTTTGATATCGGCTCGTCAAACTAAGAGCCAATGCCACATCAGGTCGTGTACTCAGCATTGCATACATGATAGATCCTATGGCTGAAGCATAGGGGATGTAAGCCATCTTCTCTCTATCATTGTCCGTTACAGGACATTGAGTCATACTCATTTTGCAATTCTTCATCATAGGTGTAAAACCCCTTTTGGTCTTTTCCATTTTGATCCTCTTCAAAATATTTTCAATGTAAGTACTCTGACTCAATGCTATTAGGTGCCTTGATCTATCTCTATAGATCTTGATTCCTAATATATATGCAACTTCACCTAGATCCTTCATGGAAAATTGGTTACTCAAATATGCTTTCACGCTTTTCATAAGATCCACATCGTTTCCCATGAGTAATATGTCATCCACATGTACTACTAAGAAAACAACTGAGCTCCCACTCGCTTTCTTGTAAACACAGAACTCTTGTTGATTTTGGACAAATCCAAAACTCTTGATCACTTGATCAAAACATTGGTTCCAGCTCCAAGATGCTTGCTTAAATCCATAAATGGACCGTTGAAGCTTTCATACCTTTCTAGCATCCTTAGGATTAACAAAACCTTCCGGTTGCATCATATACAACTCTTCATCAATGTGACCATTGAGGAATGCGGTCTTGACATCCATCTGCCAAATTTCATAGTCGAAATGTGCAACAATTGCTATTAAAATCATGACATCCTTAAGCATCACTACGGGAGAGTAAGTCTCGTCATAGTCAACTCCTTGAATTTGTCGAAACCCCTTTGCGACAAGTCGAGCTTTGTGAACGGTCACATTACCATTTGCATCTGTCTTTTTCTTAAAGATCCATTTATTTTCCACAGCCTTGCAGCCTTCTGGAAGATCCACCAAAGTCCAAACTTGGTTTTCATGCATGGATCCTATTTCGGATTTCATGGCTTCTAGCCATTTCTCAGAGTCATCACTACCCATAGCTTCTTTGTAGTTTGCAGGTTCCTCCTGTTCATCTAGGATGACAGACATTACAAGGCTACTGTACCAATCGGGAGTGGCACGAACCCTTGTAGACCTGCAAACCTCAGGAGTCTCGACGTCATTGTTTTGATAATCATCAATGGGCTCTTCCTCCACGTTAGAGAGTGCTTTTGGAACAGTTTCCGTTGCACTACTCGGAATTTGGAGAGAAGGGTCAACAATTTCTTCTAACTCAATTTTCCTTCCACTCACTCCTTTTGCAAGAAACTCTTTCTCGAGAAAGGTGCCGGTTTTTGCGACAAGCGTCTTGCCTTCGGCTTGATTGTAGAAAGTGTATCCAATGGTTTCCCTTGGATATCCTACAAAGATACATTTTTCGATTTGGGTTCGAGTTTGTCAGGCTGCAGTTTCTTAACGTACGCCTCACAACCCCAAACTTTCAGAAATGACAACTTCGGCTTCTGCCCATACCATATCTCATATGGGGTTGTCTCCACGGATTTGGATGGTGCTCGGTTTAAAATAAAAGCGGCGGTTTCTAACGCGTATCCCCAAAAAGACACAGACAAACCAGTTAAGGACATCATGGACCGTACACTATCCAATAGGGTTCGGTTACGACGTTCCGACACACCATTACGCTGTGGTGTTCCGGCTGGCGTAAGCTATGGGATAATCCCATAGTCCTTCAAGTGCATGTTAAATTCATAACTCAAATACTCGCCTCCTTGATCCGATCGAAGGTGCTTGATTTTCTTGTTAAGTTGATTCTCTACCTCTTTCTGAAATTCCTTGAACTTTTCAAAGGTTTAAGACTTGTTCTTCATTAAGTAGATATATCCATATCTGCTTAAGTCGTCAGTAAAGGTAACAAAGTAACGATAACCATTGCGTGTTGAGACACTCATTGGTCCACATACATCCGTATGTATGATCCCAAGTAGGTCTGCAGCTCTCTCCACTGTGCCGGAGAATGGTGTCCTAGTCAGCTTGCCCATGAGGCATGGCTCACATGTATCAAGGGATTCGAAATCCAATGATCCAATAAGCCCTTCTTGATGAAGCTTCTTCATGCACTTTACGCCAATGTGACCAAGACGGCAATGCCACATGAAAATGGAATTATCGTCATTGTGCTTACAACATTTAGCATCAACACTATGGATGTGTGTATCACAATAAAGATCAAGTAAGAATAAACGATCACACACAGGAGCATGAACATAGAAAACATCATTCATATAAATTGAACAACCATTTGTTCCTGATTTAAACGAATAACGGTCTTACAACAAGCAAGACCCATTCACAATATTCATACTTAATGCGGGTACATAGTAGCATTTATTCAAAACCAATAATAATCCTGATGGTAGACAGAGATGCAGAGTGCCGACGGCCATAACTTCGACTCTCGAGCCATTGCCGACGCGCACCGTCACCTCGTCCTTCCTCAGGCGCCTCCTACTTTGCAGATCCTGCTGAGAGTTACAAATGTGAGAAACAGATCCGGTATCAAATACCTAGGTGTTACTCCTGGCGCTTGTAAGGAATACATCAATAACATGTATATCATATATATACCTTTGTCCTAGATGGCTATCGTGCCGTCTCGCTTGTCTTCAATGTACTTGGGGCAGTTGCGTTTCCTGTGCCCATCCCCTTTGCAGTAGAAGCACGAAGTGCCAGGCTTAGGGCCAGGCTTGGCAGTCTTTGAGGTGCTAGGAACAAACCTGTCCTCCCTCTTAGACTTCTTACCCTTGCCTTTCCCTTTTTGCCCCAGTTTCTTAAAGTTGGTGGTTTTATTGACCATCAACACCGTGTGCTCCTTCTTGATTTCAACCTCAGCAGTTTTGAGCATGGCGAACACCTCAGCAAGGGTCTTAGTCATCCCTTGCATGTTGTAGTTCATCACAAAGCTCTTATAGCTAGGGGGCAGTGAGTGCAACACCTTATCAATCGCGAGCTCCTCCGGGATTTTGCAATCGAGGGCGTTCAAGCGCTTAACATAGGCAAACATTTTGACCACGTGCTCACTAATACTACTGTGCTCTTCCATTTTAGCAGAGAAGAAGAGCTCGGAAGCATCATACCTCTCTACATGAGCCTATGGAGCAAAGAAAGCATTGAGATCCTCAATGATCTCAAAGGCATTCATCTTCTCAAAATGCTTTTGAAGCTCCGGCTCCATGGCATAGAGCATTCCACTCTAGATGAGGGAGAAATCGTCCGCCTTGGACTGCTAGACATTCTTTTCGTCCTAGGAGGCAGAATCTGCAGGCTTAGCCGGAAGCTCAGCCTCGATGACATAAGTCAACTTGTAGGGGACTAGGAGGATCCTAAGATTGCGGAACCATGCGGTGAAGTTGGTTCCATCAGTTTTCAGCTTGTCCTGCTCGAGGAAAGTGCTAAGGTTGAAGGTGGGTGGGCGAGACATCTACAAAGGATTTGCAAAGTGTTTAGACTATGTTCATAATAATGAGTTCAAGTTTTAACCAAAAGAACTCCCACTTAAACGAGCATCCCTCTACTCGTTTAGTGATCACATGATCCCTATCCCCTGCACCTCCCCCGATCATCACGGCCATCAGTGCAGTATCAAAGGTGGACATTCCCTAATGTCGACCACATCAACTATGTGATTCATGCTCGACCTTTCGGTCTCCTGTATTCCGAGGCCATGTCTGTACATGCTAGGCTCGCTAGTTCTAACTCGTGTGTATTCGCAGTGCAACATGGCTTGCACCCACTGTATGCGAACGTAGATATGTCTGACCCCCGATCATCACGACCGGCCTCATACCGAAGAACTTTCTTGGTGGTGCACACACAAGGGGAATACTATAACTGGAATACTGTGAGGGATTATCTTATCATGCTACCGTCGAATATAAGTATATATCAGCATAATAAGTAATACTTTGAATCTAAAGTGTTATGACATGGTTATAGCTTTATGATCATCATCAATAGCTTCAATGAGAGTTTCACAAACTTGTCATTGCCATGTTATAATACTTTCCCCTATGCAATAATAAAGATAGACGCTTCTATATTATCTATTGCATGTTTTACGCGGCATTAGGGCTTTCGTAGCAGAACCCCTTCCCACCTACGAACGTCGAGCCACAACATGGATTCAATGATTGACGTTCTTCTTCCCTTTTCAGGGCCCTCCAGTGTCAATGCCATATCAACTACTGTAGAGAGACATACACCCCCTAAGCCACTTTGATTTGTGGACCAGTCTCGTGAATCACCACGTGAGGTTGGTTGGGGGTCGCTTCATCAAACAATGCCGTGATATGAACAATAACATTAAAGAGGGTAGAAACTAGAGAATCAATGCCCACATATTGCTATGTGTTCTATCCATACGACATGTCTACCCATAGACCCGCTCTGATACCACTGTTGGGTTCCGTAGCAGAAAACAAAAAAATTCTATCTACTCGAACACTAATACCAGGATCTATACTATGTAGACATAAGTAACGGAGAAGGGATTCGATATTCATACCTTTCAAGATCGAGGCACGCCTTACGCAGGAAGGCATATATTGATGAAGATGAGCAGCACCCCAAGTGTGGTGCCTCCGAAGTTTGTCGACTCCGATCCAGCCGAGCAGCAGAAGAAGTATATGCCGGATCGCAGATCACACGACGGTAGTGTGAAGGTGGAGAACTCACCCACGAGGTCCTCCCCAATATTACAGAGAAGTCCTCAATGGATGAGAGAGAGAATGAGAGGGAATGGGGTGATTCCAATGGGGGAGGGGAGACCCCTATATATAGTGGGAGGGGGGCACACCACCCAGGGGCCAGGCGGTGTGGGACTAAACCCCATACCCGCCGGCCACCTAGGGGCAGCCGCCGGCCCTAGGTGGGCCCCATTGGGGTGGCCCACCAAGCCTAGGCCGGCTGGCCCCCACTCCCTAGGCGCCTTGCCCTATTGGGCCTCCCTTCGGGTGAGGCCCATTAGCATTAAGGATCCTTTAAAAATAAAATAAAATATATATTTAATATTAATTCTCCAATTAACATTCAAATACACATATTATATTATTCCTTTACTCCGGAACACCTTTCGGACCCCTTTCGATCTCCATCGGATGTTACCCGGAACTGTTCCGGTTTCTCTTTCTCTATTTCTCCTAGGATATCTCATCTATCGCTGGGTGACCCCTGTACCCTAACCGACAAGAAACCGTGATCGGATCGCGTCCGGTGACGGATCTGGCCGGACAAGGCAAGACAGGCCGGCTATCGCATGGTAGCCGGATCAGCAAGAAGCAGCCGGCTACGTCGACGTAGCCAGAACCAATCAGTGAGACAGGACGACGTGCATATTAGTGCACGGTACGCCCTGTACGATGACAAGACCGGCAACCACCCGGCCATACTGAAGACTTTGCGGGGATGACGCAAGAACAGTGGCCCGATGCTGACGACAGGCTCGCACGACGTCCACTATGCCTACGACAGCCATACCGCTCATACTCCGATGTGACATACCATACCGGGTACTGTAGATGACCAGACGGCTGGGACCCGCATGTGGGGCCCGCCAGTCAGACTGGCCGGTGAGACCGTTGCCTCTCTGCCTATATAAGGAGAGGCAAGGCCTCAGTAGAAAGGGTTGGTCTCAGTGCATTTAAGGCAGTAGCTAGAGAATACAGCTCAAGGAGCACTTGTAGTTCGTATATCCCTCTTAGTCAGATCCGGCAGGAGTAGGAGCTTTACCTCATCACGAGGGCTCCGAACCTGGGTACTTCCTGCGTCCAGCTACGCTTGCTTGTATCCAATCCCGCCTGCAGAAGCTGTCGATAGCTTCCCTGCTAGTCCCCACACCTCTATCTAACCTCCTTAGGTACCGTCGTTCCCAATACAACGACATCTACCCTAAGCGTCCCTACCCTTAAGCGTGACATCCTTCGGTTCGGAAACACTCCGGCCATGATTGAGACTACTCTCACATCAATGATCAACAGAGGGACCTGGATGGACATGTGACCCCCGTGCGTTTCACGAATACAATCGCTCGAACCGTGAGATAGTCGTTTCCCGTTCCCTTTGTCATTCGATACCTAATTCATCCGAGACTTGATCTTCGGTATCTCCATACCTTAGTTCGATCTCGTTACCGATGAACTTGTTTTCTTGTTCTCATGTCGTTCCATTCTGTGACCTAGTCACATGCTTGCAAGCTTCATTAATGCAATGTCACCGAGATGGCCACATGTATCTGTCCGTTACATGAACTAGACAAATCCTGGTCTTGATATGTACTCCTCTACGCATCCCCTCGGAAAACCTGAGTGGCACCTTTTTGATCACCCTGTTACGAGATGATTCTTGATAACTATCTAAGCTTCTTCCGGAATGGTGATTTGCATTACCTCACCGTCAAAGGATCAGGTTGCGAGGTTCTCTATGTTTTATCATCAATGGTGAACTACGTAACTAGATCTCATTAAAGATATAACGATCGAATGTTTGTCTATCATGTTATTCAACTAATAACATGACCTCATTGTCAGTTGGCATAAATGCCCATGATCTTGAAACACAGACCATCCTCATGACCAATGAACTAGTTCACTAGAGGTAACTAGAGACACGGTTTGTTTACATACCACACGTGTATTAACGTTTCGTATTAACACAGTTATAGCACAGTATGAAATGTATTATAAACATATAGGAGTTATATCAAATAATACACTTTATTATTTGCCTCTAGGGCATAACTCCTTCACAATGATCATAGTTAGGCCCTTGGGAAGAAGAAGAAGCTCCCCAATCATAGGTAGGCTGCTGGTATGAAGACTCCCCCGCATTTGAGGGCTGAACCGAATCATCTGTAGCCTCCCTTCCAGTCCCCTGCTCCTTCTGGGAGAGCTCCCCCAGATACGTATCGAGCTCTTCCTTAGTGAGTGACCATCCTACCCTGGTTTCAAGGTTAAACAAAATAGGTGCAGGCAAAAGAACAACACGCTCGGACTTACTCCTTCTCCAACCAGCCTTGAGAAAGGTTATTTCATAAGACAAATCGCTCAAATTAGCCCAAGAAGAAACAAATTTATGTTGTATCATGGAATTAAGGTCAAGCCTCTCTATGGGAAACGGTAGGTCTAGATGATGAGGCACTACACCATGCAAAGCTAATAAACGAGAGGCGATGAGGCCTCCACAAATTCCACCTTTCTCGCGGTTAGCAGCAAGACGGAAAGCTATCAAGGCACCCAAATTGTAAGTCCTATCTCGTTTTAAAGTAGCTGATATGAATGCTAGATCATAAGAGGATAACTTATTAGCAGTTTTCCTAGCGAGAACACACTTGGCAATAAAGTAAGCAAAGTAGCGAACAGACGGGAGATGAATATTACGAATTTTCCCACTCTCCTTTGAGAAGCTGCTCCCTTGGCAAATCTCCGCATACAAGTCCATGAGTGATGTAGATCGCTCTTTAATCCTTTCACACGATCCCCACTGGGGTACTTTAATAGCTGCACAAAAGTCATCAAAAGGAAGGTTGACAGCTATATTGTAAATTTTGTAGTGAACCATGGGGCTAGGCAAAGAGCAACTAAATCGAAAGTCCTGCACCACAGACATAGTTAGTTTCACAAAATGGTAAGGTTCATCTCCCACAAAATGCTCCAATCCTGCATTAGCAATTAAAGTATGGAAATCCTAAGAAATCCCTGCAACCCTCATGAATTCGGGGCATGGATAGATGGAAGGAAAAACTTCCTCCTCTCGGTGAACCTTCATACCTCAGGCACCCTTATTTCATGTTGGTCGAGTTGGTGTTCATTCATCTTCTTTTCTGAAATTTAGGACAACCATCATACAAGTGATTACATAATGAAGGGAACTACTCATAGGGACTTGTAAGAGGCCTAAACATGCATCAAAACAATATCTCTAAGCATTGAACAATCTTACAAGCTCACATAACCTGTCACCTACAGCAGCAAAATACTCAAGATATAAACCACTAAACACAAACCTACTTGGACAAGCGGAGGAGTCACATACCGGAGAACAAATGCTCCAAATTTCAGCAGCAAAGATGGCCTGAGCAAGGAGATCGAAAAAACGTGGACAAGAACAACAAGAATGCAATTTCGAGCAATGAACTGGTGTTTTCTTGGGAGAGAGAAGGAAGTGGCAAGTGAGAGAGTGAGTGGAGGGCCAGGGGTGGCCCACACCATGGCTAGGCACACCCCTGGGGTGGCCGCGCCACCAGGTGGTGTGCCTTCCTGGTGGGCCCCCCTGGTACTCTCTAGGAACTTCTCTGCCCCTTTTTTCACGTAAAAATTTAAAATGAATTTTCTTGAATTTTTCGAGACACTATTTTTTAGCAATTTTCAGGTATTAATGAATGATTTTGTGACAAAAAGATGACTTTGGAAAGATGCAAAAACAAAACAAAGCTAAAAGTTCAGAAGTTCTAAAACACTCTAATATGAAAGCAACTAACAACAGAAAAGTAAACTAAGTGAAAGCAAAAACTAAAATGGATAAAAATAAAAGTAAGCAAAGATAATCATGGTGAAAACATTGTTTTGTTCATTAAAATCCCTTTGTTAACAAGGTTGATCAGGTCTTGTTACCAAAACAATTTTATATGAAACAAAACTTTGTATTCCACTAATGATTATGTTACCTCAACCTTGATAGCAATGGTCCCAATCATAATAGTTTCATATTTTTCTCATGGTATGGGACAATATATTTCTCCAACTTGGATGCCCTCAACATGTTCAATTGAATTTAAACCATAAGTCCTATCAATCTTCTTGGGGAAATAGACGGTATGCTCCTTGTCATTAACATTAAAAGTCACCTTTCCTTGATTACAATTAATAACAGCTCCTGCAGTATTAAGAAAAGGTCTCCCAAGAATAATAGACATGTTTACATCTTCAGGCATTTCAAGCACAAAGAAGTCAGTTAATATCAAGAAATTATGAGCAACTTGAATAGGTACATCCTCACATATACCAACAGGAATAGTAGTAGATTTATCAGCCATTTGCAAAGATATATCAGTTGGTAATAGTTTTTCCAATTGAAGTCTCTTATAGAGGGAAAAAGGCATAACACTAACTCCTGCTCCCAAATCACACAAAGCAGTTCTAACATAACTATTTTTAATAGAGCATGGAATAGTTGGAATCCCTGGGTCTCCAAGTTTCTTTGGAACCTTACCATTAAAGGAATAATTAGCAAGCAAAGTACAAATTTCTTCATTAGGGATCTTCCTTTTATTAGAGACAATATCCTTCATATACTTTGAATAAGGAGGCAAATTAATAGCATCAGTCAAAGGTATTTGCAAAAATAAAGGTTTCATCCACTCACAAAACTTATTATAGTGTTCGTCTTCCTTTGACTTGTGTTTCTTATCAGGGAAAGGCATAGGTTTTTGTACCCAAGGCTCTCTTTCACTACCATGTTTCTTAGCAACAAAATCTTCTTTAGTGTATTTAGTATTCTTAGTGTGCCTTTCAGGTTGTTCTTCAACTTTTTCTTTATCAGGAGCATCATTTTCCTCATTACCACTTTCAGTTTCAGCATCAGAGACAGATATACTATTAGGATCTTTAGCAGGTTCAGAAGGTTCTACAATAGTTTTATGTTTCTTTTTCCTTTTCTTAGGAGTAGTACCACTATTTTCAGTTTGTTGAGAATCCTGCTCAATTCTTTTAGGATGCCCCTCAGGATATAGAGGATCCTGGGTAGTAGCACCACTTCTAGTTCTAATTTCATAAGCATGTTTTTCTTTAGAAGCATTAACTAGCAAGTCTTTTTATACTTTAATAAGCTGATCAATTTGAGTTTGAACCATTTGAAAATGTTTAACAAGCATTTTAATATCATTAGAGGTTATTTCCACAATATCCTTCAACTCAACAATAGCTCTAGAGTTTTCCATTAGATGATTTTGCACCCTTTTATTAAAATTATCTTGCTTAACAATAAAAATATCAAATTCTTCTAAGCATTAATCAAGAGGTTTACAGTAAGGAATATCACCTTCATCAAAATATTGGAGAGAGTGTACCTCAATAGTGGATGAGTGGGGGATTGGCTTACATAATTCTTCTATAGGAGGTAAATTCTTGACATCTACAGCTTTAATTCCCTTCTCCTTAAGACATTTCTTAGCTTCCTTCATCACTTCATCATTTAGTTCAATAACTCCCCTCTTCTTTGGTTTTTGTGTTGGTGTTGGCTCAGGCACAGTTAACTCAGGTGTAGTTGTCTCAGGTGTAGTTGTCTCAGGTGTAGTTGGCTCATATGAAGTCCAGTCTTCATAATTCTTGCTTATTTTAGCCATTAATTCCTCAGCTTCTTTGGGGATTCTCTTCCTGAAAACACAATCAGCACAACTATCTAGGTATGTCCTAGATTCTTCAGTTAGTCCATTATAATATATATCAAGAAGCTCATTTTTAGGTAATGGACATTGATACATTGCAAATGTATCCATAATTTTTGATGTTCCATGCTTGGTTTTATCTACTTTCTTATGTTTTGTCCACACTTTGGAGTACTTTTCATATGATTTCTTGGACTAACCTATTAACAAGAGCCTAAGTGCCAGCTACCTGTTTTCTGCTGTTTTTGGTTCTAGGAAAGTCAAAAAATGAATATTCTCGGAATTGGACGGGACAAGAGCCAAAGTTATTATTTTACCGAGGGACACTTGGAGCCAGAATACGAGACGGAGAGGGGCTGGGGCCCGGCCACACCACCTGGCCGCGCGGCCAGGCCTGGCCCGCGCTAGGGGGTAGTTTGGCCACCCCAGGCACCCCCCTCGGCCTCTCCTTCCACCTATATATTGCCTCTGATACGTAAACCCTAAGTACCCGATCAAAAATCCACGAAAGAGTTCAGAGTCAGCCATCTCCATCCCTAGATTGGGAGGGATCTGAAGCTCTTCCCGGCACCCTGCCAGAGAGGGGAATTCACCCTGGAGGCCTTCCTCATCATCATGCAAGCCTCCGGTGTGATGCGTGAGTAGTTCATCTCTAGACTACGGGTCCATGTAGTAGCTAGATGGCTGGTTCTCCTCCTTTGTGCTTTCATGTCTAGATCTTGTGAGCTTTGTTCATGATCAAGATCATCTATTTGTAATTCTGCATGTTATGTTTACGCGGATCCGATGGATACTCAGATGCTATTTCAGATTGATTATTGATTCTATCATGTCTTTGTTATTTGTGATCTTGCATGCTTTCTGTTGTTAGTAGCTATCTTGGCCAAGTAGATGCTAGCAACTCCAAGAGTTAGTATTTATGCTCGATAGTGGGTTCATGCCTCTGGTAATCTGGGGAAGTGACAGAAATCTCTAAGGTACTAGATGTTCTCTTGCTACTAGGGAGAAAACAACAATCCTTTGTTCATAGAACAATCGTATTGTTTACTTTACACGCAATTCGTAATGCAATTATCTGTTGCTTGCAATTTAATACTGGAGGGGGCTCGGATGATAACCTGAAGGTGGATTATTAGTCATAGATGCAGTTGGATGGCGGTCTATGTATAATGTTGTAATGCCCAATCGAATCTCAAAGGAGTCAAGATGATTAGTATATGCTTGTATGCTTTCTCGATGTTTTTCAATTGCCCCGCTATAATTTGTTCACCCAGCATGTTATCTATCTTAAGGAGAGCCACCTCTAGTGAACTATGGACCTCGGTCCTTTCTTTTACTTTCAATCTACAATCAACTGTTTACTGCTTTGTGTTTACGTTCTGCAAACTATTACTTCCTTCCATTCGATACGTTTAATCCTTTGTTTTCAGCAAAACCGGTGAGATTGACAACCTCATCGCAAGTTGGGGTCAGAGTTTTGTGGTTGTGTTGTGTAGGTCTCCATGTTGCTGCTGGCACCGGTAGTGCGCCCTACCAAAGTTCAACTAGCTACACCTTTGGGGTGTTTCCTTGCTCCTACTGGATTGATAACCTTGGTTTCAGAACTGAGGGAAACTTACTGTTGTGCTCATCATACCTTCCTCTTGGGGTTCCCCAACGAGCTCGTTATTACACGAGTCAGCAAGTACTTTTCTAGCACCATTGCTGGGGACTGAAGAAGAAGAAGATCCCACGTCAACCACGCTCCATCAAAGTATTTTTATGGCGCCATTGCCGGGGAGTCAAGGACATCTTCACAAGGGGATTCCCTCATAACCAATCTCTTTACTTTGTTGTTTTTGTTTTGCTTAGTTTACTTTTGCTTTGTTTGCTTGTTTCTTTATCAAAAACACACAAAAAATAGTTTTACAAGTTTGCTTTCTTTATCAAAAACACAAAAAATGACTACTCTTGAAAACACTGAGTTGTGTGACTTCACTAGCACCAACAACAACGATTTTATGAGCACACCTATTGCTCCACCTGTTCCTGAAGCTACTTTCTTTGAGATAAAACCTGCTTTACTCAATCTTGTTATGAGAGAACAATTTTCTGGTATTGGTAATGAAGATGCTGCTGCCCATCTAAATAACTTTGTTGAACTTTGTGAGATGCAAAAGCATAAGGATATAGATGGAGATATTATTATGTAAAGACCCAAACCTGGCTTGGTTTGAATCCCTGTGATTACAGTGCTAGTCCCTGGATCGAATAGCTAGCACCCACAGTTTAAGATGTAATGTCAAGATACAAAGGTCATATTACATCGCATGATCCAGAATATAAATACTTTATTACATACTCATAGCCATAGGCTATCTTATTACAAAGCAACAGAATATAAGTAAAGCATGGAGTCCTTCATCTTCATGTGCCACAGGCAAACATGTTGGGTGTAGACTCGTAACCTCTATCATCAATCCACACTCATCAATAGAATAACCTGCAACATGATAGGTTGCAGCCACAAAAGGGTCAATACTTTGAATGTATTGGCAAGTGTCACCAGTTGGTGAATATAAGTAGGACTATCACTACATGCATATTTGGCTAAGTAGAGCTTAGGCTTATTTGCAGAAAGCAACATGGTTTTATCCTATCTTTGCAAAATATTTTTCATCTTTCAATAAGTTTCTGAACTCCTTGGCAAACTCCAAGTTCTTCTAATTCCTTGTTGACACCATTAAGTTTTACTTTGAGAAATTAGAATGTCGAGATCTTCTATAGTTTCAGGACTTAGTTGCTCAGAGTTGTCCATAATCGGAAACACGGCTAAGTACTTAGAATTTGATCTTCTGCAGAAGTTGTACACTTTACCCACAAGACACAATCTCGTCTTGACGCCACCAGTGGCCGCTGGATTAGTACTCACCAAGATGGAGTACCGGCAGATCGAGAATGTGACAAAGTCTTTCCATAGAAGTCCTCCCAATACATAATGCCAAAGACATCTACTGTGCACCAATGCAAGGATAAACCTCCAATGCATAATTCAAGTTACCCTGAAGAGGTACCAATGCATGGGTCTCCCACTATGTAATTGACTAGGCCAGAGCCCATTTGGCATGTGGCTGTACACGAAAGCCACTGTACGAGAAACATGTTCAATCTCTAAGTTCCTGGGTGGTATTCTCCTAGTTCACACACGAAAGAGATGGCCATAGACATGGTTCCCTTCGTTGCCACCTTATTCTCAACTGAGTATCCACATTCCACCCAAGTGATTCATTGAGTACTTGTTTTATTATACAAAACATATATTTTTCCAACACTTCATATAATCACAATATGGTATATTCCACCCTGAATCTATAGCAGGGCTAAGCATACTACAACTACACTATTTCCACTAAGGGATATGTAAAGGATATCCTAATAGGATTTAGCATAGCATAGTATCATAGTAATCCTATCATACATACTACAAAAATCCACTAAGTGTAATGAAAATAGTAGGGCATGGATGATAGTGCCACTTGCCTTAGTAGTTGGTGGTGTTGGTACACTCTTTGCAGTAACACACTTGACAATCCACACAATCTATCAAACAAAACAACCAAGATAAAACATGCATAAAGTCAACACTAATGGCAATACAAAAATCATGCAAAATATGCTAGCATGCAAGATGGCAATTTTTATTGTACAAATTGCTATAACAAGGTTTTGAACAATACTAAGTGTTTTCTGAACATTTTAATTGCAAGATTACAAATGCAACCATTTGTGCAATTGTAACAATTAGCAATAATTTCTAGTATTTAGAAAGGCCAAACTCACTAAATAATTTCCATACTATTAGGTATAGTCAACCAAATCTATACTTTGGTCTTACTGGACAGAGGGTTCAATTTGCAATCCATAGCAAAAAGATTCACCCAAAAATAATTTACAAAACAATTTTTATGGTTAAAATACTCCTAAAAAGGTTCTGCCTAAAACTTCTATTTTACAGAAGCTAAAGGGTGAAATAAGGCCTCAGCAGTGAAGCTCTCATTTTTCTGAATCCATAGACACCAAATTTGCATTTTTCTGATTTGTGGATCAAAAGTTATTGATTTTCTAAGTTTAATACAAATTCTGCCTATTTTCTAATTTAAACAGACGCTCACGCCTACGTGGCATGTTCTTATTGTCTCGTACCAGTTCGGGCGGATCGGTAACGTGGGCCATTGGATTTTAAGTGGCAATGGGCGACCCAGATTAGCCCGTACCGTTTCGCTCGCCGATCTAATCCTAGCCGCAGACGACGGATCAGACGGCGCTCAGCGCGTCGACCATGGACTGGCGGCGCTGGCGACGGTGCGCGGCAGCGGCGCGTCGGGTGGGTGGCGCTCCGGTGGTTCTAGAGGGGCAGGGAGACCGTGGACTATTACCAGCGATCGCCGCGGTCGAGGTGGTCTCGGGGATGCTCGCGGTCGATGAAGGGGCGCTCAGATTCGCCGGGAATTCCTCGCCGGAGTACCTACCGACGGTGGAGCTCGCGTCTCTGAGACGGTGGAGTTGCCCTGGGGCTCGAGCAGACAAAATAGAAAGTCAGTAAGGTGTGCCTGGTCGTGTAGAAGCTTGCGGTGGCCAAAGTAGGGCGGCGGGAACCTGCGACTCACCGGAACTCGTCGGTGAACGGCGGCGGCAGAAAAGCTCCGGTGATGACCGTGGCGTCGACCTGGGGCATGCCAACGCAAATGGAGGGGGTTAGCAGATGCGCTTGAGGATGGTGAATCTAACATGGCAGAAAAGAGAGCGCGGGGCAGCGGGTTCTTGCCGGAATCGTCGCCGGAGCTCGTCGGGGTCTGCGGTGGTCCGAGCAAGATTCCGAGCAGCCTAGTGGCTCTCAGGTGGCGGTGTCTGAGGGGAAAACGAAGATAAGGGGTGGGGATTAAGAGGCCATGGTCAGAGTGGAGATTAATTCGCGGAAACGCTCGAATTCGGCCGGACTTGGTAACGGCAGAGGAGGGGAGGGGGTGCCGGCCGTTCGCGTGGAAGAAGCTGAGGTGGCGGGTGCCGTGGAGGTGGGGTCGAGCCATCAGCGAGGGGGTGTGAGGAGGGGTCGGTGAGAAAGAAAAGAAAGAGGGGGAGAAGGGGAGTGCCGGGTGGGCTTAGTGGGCTAGGGTTGTGGGCCGACTGCTGCTGCTGTTTTTTTTATTCCTTCAGTTTTTCTTTTTCTTTTTCTATTTTCTTAAATACCTTTTGATTTAATGATCCAATTTGAATCAAACAAATTTCTAAAAATTTGTAAAACTCAAATTAGGTTTTTAGGGCATTATAGAACACATTTACTTTCCAACTCAAATTTTTCTAACCAATTTATTCACTTTGGCTTTAATAGCTAATATTGTATTTTCTTAATTCCATTCTCAAATAATTCATAACTTTTTATCCATGGCTCCAAATTGGATGAAACCAATTTCTATTGTTTTATTATTTTGTCCTTTATCTTTTTAGCCCTCATAGGAGTTATTTTTTTTAATATAAATATGGAGTATATCCATAGTATTGTGTTGTTCTTAGTGTTCACAAATAATTAGAGTTTTAGGGTTTGAGATATTTTTCACTTCTCTTGGGTTTTTAAAATGCAACCAAGTCAAGATGCTCATGCATGCTTCATGATTTGGGATTTTAAAACATGCACGCCACTTCACAAACAAAAAACCATTTTATTTGGCTTGGGTTTTGGAGGCATTATATTAAATGTTCCAAAAGTTTTTGTTCCTTCTGAATTTCGAAGAACTTGGTTCTTTATTTTGTTTAAAATTTTCACATTTCAAAATTTGGAAAATTTTGGGATGTGACATATTCAGATGAAATTGTTTCCTTTCTCCTTGAGAGGAAAAGCTAAAGAATGGCTAAATTCCCTAACTAGGAATAGTATTGATTCTTGGACTAAATGCAAAGATGCTTTCATTGGAAAATACTATCCTCCTGCTAAGATTATATCTATGAGAAGTGCAATAATGAAGTTTAAACAATCTGATAATGAACATGTTGCTCAAGCTTGGGAAATAATGAAATCTTTGGTAAAGAATTGTCCCACTCATGGACTAACTGCTTGGATGATCATCCAAACCTTTTATGCAGGATTGAACTATTCTTCAAGGAACCTATTGGATTCTGCTGCCGAAGGTAACTTTATGACCATTACTTTGGGTGCTACAACAAAGCTTCTGGATAATATCATGGTTAACTACTCCGAATGGCATACTGAGAGAGCTCCACAAGGTAAGAAGGTAAATTCTGTTGAGGAAACCTCCTCCTTGAGTGATAAGATTGATATTATTATGTCTATGCTTGTTAATGGGAAAGCCCATATTGATCCAAATAATGTTCCCTTAGCTTCTTTGTTTGCTCAAGAAGAGCAAGTTGATGTGAACTTCATAAGAAATAATAATTTCAGCAACAATGCCTACAGGAATAATTTTGGTAACAACAATTATAAGCCATATCCTCCCAACAATGGTAATGCTTATGGAAATTGCTACAACAAGAATAGGAGTGCTCCCTCTAAACTTGAAGTTATGCTTAAGGACTTTATTAGTAAACAAACTACTTTCAATAAAACTATTGAGGAAAAAATCTCTAATGCTGAAAGAAATATAGCATCTTTGGCTGAAGCTCAATCTTCTTTGAATAAAATGGCTGCTAAACCTGAAACTAATGATAATCACTTTGCAACTACTAATGCCATACAAGTTAGAATTGATGAAAATGTTAGACTATTAGCTAAATTCCATGCTAAGTGGGAAAGAGAAGATGAAATTGCTAGAAACATTAGTGTTTCTACTATCACTACCACTAGTGTTGAGGCTAGTAATAGCTCTACTACTTTAGATGATAATTATGGTTTTGATCTTGATGGTTGCAATATCTCTGAAGTTATTAAGTTCCTACAAAAGCTTGCTAAAAGTCCTAATGCTAGTGCTATGAATATGGCCTTTACAAAACACATTACTGATACTCTCATAAATATTAAAGAAAAAAAGATGAAACATAAAGCTTCTATTCCTATAAAACAAGAAGATGGTTGGGAACCCATCATTAATATGAAAGTGAATGATTTTGATTTCAAAGCTTTATGTGATCTTGATAGTAGTGTTTCTATTATGCCTAGAATGATTTATGATATGCTTGATTTGCCACCACTTGAAGATTGTTATTTGAATGTCCCACTTGATGATAATGCTAAAAAGAAACTCATGGGGAGTATTAATGATGTTCTTATTATGGTTAACAATGCCTATGTCCCCATTGATTTCTATGTTTTGGATGTTGAATGCAATGCTTCTTGTCCTATTACTTTGGGAAGACCTTTTCTTAGAACTGTTGGTGCCATTATTGATATGAAAGAAGGCACCATTAAATATCAACTCCCACTCAAAAAAGGTATAGAACACTTCCCTAAGAAGAGAGAGAAGATTTCGTTTGCCTCTCCTATGAAAACGAAATTTGCTCTTAATGCTTCTTCATTTGAGAACACTTGATTCTTTTTCTTGCTTCTTATGCCTAACTTGAAGGCATTAAAGAAAAGTACTTATTGGGAGATAACCCAAAAGTTTTAGATGAGTCTTGAAAGTATTACTTCAGTAATAACCGCTCCTTATCCTTTTTATTTGCTTTTTGTGCCAAGAGTAACCTCTAATGAGAGATAAGTAATGATTGGGAAAGTTGCTGTCCCGAAACAGATTTATGTGCTTCACCGTAAACATTCGTGTAAAATCTCTGTACGTCTTTTTTTGGCGTGAATTTTTGTGCTTCTGCTCCAGATTGTTATATAACTTTCGTTAGTTCAACACTTTTTGATTTGAACAACAGAAGGTCTTCGAAAAAATTCGTCTTTACCTGCTGGTCTGTTTTGACAGATTTCTGCCATTTTCTGCATTTGCTTCTTGTTGGTTCCTTTTTGAGTTCTTTTGGGGAATTGAGATTTTTGAGGGAAGTGCTACAGTAGCTTGTGTTTTAATGGAAGTTTTATTGGTGTTAGAACTGAACCTAAAGACCTATTATCTTGAGTGCACTAATGTTGCTAATAAAGATTGTGTGAAGTTTTGTATGAAGGAAAAATTTCAGGTGTATGGAAGGAATGAGTAATGAGATGAAGGATGGACTAAAGCTCAAGCTTGGGGATGCCACGCGTGTCACCCCAAGAAATATCCAAGAAGTACAAGCGTCAAAGCTTGGGGATGCCCAAGGCATCCCCCTCTTCATCAATAAAAATCCCAGGTTTCTTCCAAACGCTTCATTTTTTATTGTTTCATGCACAGTTGTGTTGTTCTTGGAGCGTCTTCTTTTTCATTTTCGTTTTGGTTTTTAGTTTGCTTGGTTTTCTTAGTTTGCTGAATAAATTGGTTGGACCCCCTCTTTCATACATTGGTTTTCAAATAGTTTGGTTTGGTTTGGAAAAGAGTAGGAAAGTTCATGCTTAAGTGGTAAAGAGAGCTTGCTTTTGACTGTGGACTATGCTTTGTCATGCCATGCTTGATATTGTTTTGGCTTTATGCTTAGTATTCTTTGCTGTAGCATGACTTGTTATAAACAATTGAGATTGTTTAATGTGCCTTGGATGAATTATGCGTTGTTTTAGCATATTAAAGCATAGTATTGTGGTATTCTCCTTTGATGCTTTATTTGGGTTGACTTGGCGCATGCTCACACCATGTTATGACTATCCCAAGTCACCAAAAGCCTTTATGATCCTTTAGTTTTCAACTTGTAGTATCACTTTATGCTTTGATCAATGATGTTTTGTCACTCTGCATTATTATGGCCATTATTGCTCTCTTACTTTGTCGCTCCCAGTCTTTTGCTAGCTTTCGCAACCAAGTATGAGTTCCACTCATGCATCCAACTCCCTAAACAAAGTTATTCCAAAGAGTCCACCATACCTACCTACTAGCATATGCTATTCCAAGTATATTCATGTTTTTGTTTACCTTCCAAATTAAACTTGTTATGAGAAAACTAGTGATTAAAGCTCTCACGGACTTGATGGCACACTTTAATTTTCTTGCCCTTAATAAACTTGAACCATTGTGTCGTATATGCTTGCACTTTTTCGTTGGGGATTAGTAGAACCATGCTGTCATGGGGAACGATTTCAACATTGCACTTGTACTTTGTACCTAGTTGATATCATGCTCTTTTGTCTATGGATGTCGTCGGTGTGAAATGAAAGGGGAGCTTGTAAGTCCATGGAGTTATGTATATGTGTTAGAGAAACGCCTGGGCTGCTGGTCTAATCCATGCTGACATGGTGGAACCCTGCAGCGTAACCATAATGAGCTGTCTATGAAGCATTCTTCTTATAAAAAAAAGAGTCCGATATTGAGAAAAAAGAGAAAAAGAAAAAAAAGATTATGAAAAGAGGAAAGAGAGAAAAAAGCACCATATTCCCATGGTAAATAAGAAGATTGCTGAGATGCTCGTTGTCTGCTTGCCTTGTCATTTTGATATGGGGATTCTTCCGTATCATCGGGCAAGGGGTACCCCGTTGGCGGTTCTCTATGATACACATGTACTTACGATGACAAGAAATTACCGGTGACTAAACTTGAGTAGCATGAGGAGCGGCCCTCGTATTCAAGGGACATGAGATTTCCAACTTATACTTCATCAAGCATATACACCATAGTTTGTTCACTTTAACCTTAATCACTTCAAGATGCTTATGATAGGGGCAATGAGAGCTGAAAGCTATTAAGTACCCTAATTTTTGGAAGCTCTTTATGAGACTTGAATCCCTACTTCCTTCTATGAAGTCCTTTCTTCCACTTATATATTGAGTCTCCACCTTCTATCTTTATGCACCTACTTTGAGAGCATAGTGGCCATTCTTAGTTCTATGTGCATTGTCCCAAGACTTGTTGATTGATGCATACCTTGATATTGCTTGTTTTAAACTATTTGTATCTAGTCACTCTTATGAACTTTGAAGGTGTCCTATGCATTTATGTTTGCTACTCTATGACGGACAAGCTGAATACCACTATGCTATGTTTTCTTTATGTGAAACAAACAAACGTCTTGCAAAGCATTGTTATGCATGAATATTTTGTTTGTGCCTTTTCATGTTGCAACATAGTTTCTTTGTCTTATTGCTAGAACTTTGTCTTTAATGCTATGATTGAACTACTATGATCCCAGCTTTTAATGTTTTACAAATACTTTGATCAAGTTTATGATGGTGCATGTCACCTCAAAAATTATTCTTTCTTTTTATCACTTACCTACTCGAGGACGAGCAGGAGTTAAGCTTGGGGATATTGATGCATTGCAAATGTATCCATAATTTTTGATATTCCATTCTTGGTTTTATCTACTTTCTTATGTTTTATCCACACTTTGGAGTACTTTTCATATGATTTCTTGGACTAACCTATTCACAAGATCCACAGTGCCAGCTGCCTATTTTCTGCTGTTTTTGGTTCCAGGAAAGTCAGAAAATGAATATTCTCGAAATTGGACGGGACAAAAGCCAAAGTTATTATTTTACCGAGGGACACTTGGAGCCATAATACGAGATGGAGAGGGGCTGGGGCCCGACCACACCACCTAGCCGTGCGGCCAGGACTGGCTCGCGCCAGGGGGTGGTCTGGCCGCCCCAGGCACCCCCTCGGCCTCTCCTTCCGCCTATATATCGCCTCTGATACGGAAACCCTAAGTACCCGATCAAAAATCTGCCATCATCTCCATCCCTAGATCGGGAGGGATCTGAAGCTCTTCCCGGCACCCTGCCGGAGAGGGGAATTCACCCTGGAGGCCTTCTTCATCATCATGCAAGCCTCCGGTGTGATGCGTGAGTAGTTCATCTCTGGACTACGGGTCCATGTAGCAGCTAGATGGCTGGTTCTCCTCCTTTGTGCTTTCATGTCTAGATCTTGTGAGCTCCGTTCATGATCAAGATCATCTATTTGTAATTCTGCATGTTGTGTTTGCGGGGATCCGATGGATATTGAGATGCTATTTCAGATTGATTATTGATTCTATCATGTCTTTGTTATTTGTGATCTTGCATGCTTTCCGTTGTTAGTAGCTATCTTGGCCAAGTAGATGCTAGCAACTCCAAGAGTTAGTATTTATGCTCGATAGCGGGTTCATGCCTCTGGTAATCTGGGGAAGTGACATAAATCTCTAAGGTACTAGATGTGCTGTTGCTACTAGGGAGAAAACAACAATCCTTTGTTCATAGAACAATCGTATTGTTTACTTTACACGAAATTCATAATGCAATTATCCGTTGCTTGCAACTTAATACTGGTAGGGGTTCAGATGATAACATGAAGGTGGATTATTAGTCATAGATGCAGTTGGATGGCGGTCTATGTATAATGTTGTAATGCCCAATCGAATCTCAAAGGAGTCAAGATGAGTAGTATATGCTTGTATGCTTTCTCGATGTTTGTCAATTGCCCCGCTATAATTTGTTCACCCAGCATGTTATCTATCTTAAGGAGAGCCACCTCTAGTGAACTATGGACCCTGGTCCTTTCTTTTACTTTCAATCTACAATCAACTATTACTGCTTTGTGTTTATGTTCTGCAAACTATTACTTCCTTCCGTTCGATACGTTTAATCCTTTGTTTCAGCAAAACCAGTGAGATTGACAACCTCATCGCAAGTTGGGGACAGAGTTATGTGGTTATGTTGTGCAGGTCTCCACGTTGCTGCTGGCACCGGTAGTGCCTCCTGCCAAAGTTCAGCTAGCTACACCTTTGGGGTGGTTCCTTGCTCCTACTGGATTGATAACCTTGGTTACATAACTGAGGGAAACTTACTGCTGTGCTCATCATACCTTCCTCTTGGGGTTCCCCAACGAGCTCGTTATTACACGAGTCAGCAGACATCCAGCCTTTGCATGAATCAAAGCACAAAACCTTGCCCATGATTCAGGCAATATCTCTTTCTCTCCCTGTTTAAAATCAAAAAGTTCCTGCAAAATAGCATGTATAACACTAGGAGGGAAATATTTCTGAAGGAAGGTACTAATCAAGCAATCAGGGTTATCAATAGATCCAGGAGGTAAATTATTAAACCAAGATTTAGCTTCTCCTTTTAGTGAAAAAGGGAAAATTTTAGTAAGAAAGTAGCTGCGCATCTTAATATCATCAGAAAATAAACCACTCATGGTAGAAAGCTCAGTCATATGTGCTACAACACTTTCATTCTTAGTTCCACAAGAAGGTTCTTTCTCAACAATGGTTATGTAAGATAAATCAAGAGAGAAATCATAATCCTTATCTTTAATGTTTATGGGATATGTAGCAAACTTAGCATTAGGAGATAATTTAGGTATAATAGTATATTTCTCAAGAATACTCTTAATAACACTTTTATCATGAGTGTTTTGACATTCTTTAATAAATTCATCGGTCATCTCTATATAACCGTCTTCAATATCATAGCTCTCTCTAGACTCAGGTGAACTGACAGGTGTAGTAGTGTCTTCATTAGGAGTTTTAGTATTTCCAGCTATAGTTCTAGCAATCGTAGCATCTAGGAAAGGACCTAATGAACCACTTTTATCAAGCACAGTAGAAGCAGCATCATAAGTATTAAAAGTTTCATATTCAGCAGTAGTAGCAGTGTGTGTATCATGTGTATGTGGTAGTGTAAGGAGCTTACTCATAACAGATGGTGAATCAAGAGCAACAGAGGTGTTCAGAACCGTACCTCTCCTTGTAGTGGATGGTAAAATAGGGACCTTGCCATAACAAGGCTTAGCCATGATGGATGGATGGCAGCTAATAATAGTGATTCCAAGTGAACTTGATAAATAGAGCTATGCTTCCCGGCAACGGCGCCAGAAAATAGTCTTGGTGACCCACAAGTATAGGGGGTGTATCATAGTATTTTCGAGCGAAGTGAAACCCAATTTATTGATTCGACACAAGGGGAGCCAAAGAATATTTATAAGCCTTAACAACTGACTTGTCAATTCAGCTGCACCTAGAAACAATCTTGCTCACATCAGTTTATCAGTAGCAACAGTTTTGTAATAGCAATAGCAAAGTAATAGCAGTAGTAAAAGTAAAGACAGTAGTAACAATTGTAGTAAACAGTAGGATTAAAGCGTGGTAGGCATAGGGATGGATGGACAAGCGTTGCATGGACAAGACAATTCATATGACAATCAAGACATAGGGCATTTGCAGATAAATAAGATAAAGCATCCAAGTACTAAATAATCATAGGAATGTGTTCATATATAGTCATACGTGCATGCAATGAGAACTTGCACAACATCTTTTGTCCTGCCAGCCTGTTTGCAGCGGGGCCTCAAGGGAACTACTGGCAATTAAGGAGCTCCTTTTAATAGAGCACCGGAGCAAAGCATTAACACTTTGTGAACACATGTGATCCTCACATCAAAGCCATTCCCTCCGGTTATCCCGATTATTGTCACTTCAGGGCCTTTGGTTCCGGACAACAATATGTGTATACAACTTGCAGGTAAGACCATAAACAATACTATCATAATGAATCAATAACATGTTTAGATCTGAAATCATGGCACTCGGGCCCTAGTGACAAGCATTAAGCATAACAAGTTGCAACAAAGTCAAAAAGCACTAATAATAGATACTAGGCACCATGCCCTAACAATCTGATGCCATTACATGAACGATCTCATCCAATCCCTACCATCCCCATAGCCTACGGCGGGGGATTACTCACTCATAGATGGGGGAATCATGGATGGTTGATGGAGAAGCGATGGTGATGATGATGGCGATGATCTCCTCCAATTCCCCATCCCGGCAAGGTGCCAAAACGGAGTTTCTGGTTCTAAATCACGGAATCTGGTGGTGGCGGCATAGCGGAACTCTTTCTGGAAAAACATCGAACGCCCTGGGTTTTTAGGTCATGAGGCATCTTATAGGCGAAGAGGGAGTCCGAGGGGGTGACCGAGGCGGCCACACCACCCCCAGGCGCGGCCTGGCCTGGCCCGCGCAGCCAGGTGGTGTGGGCCCCTCATGGCCCTCCTCCGTCTCGTCTTCTGGCTCCATGAGTCTTTTGGTGAAATAAGATTTTTGGCATATTTTCTGAGATTTTTCCTAATAGTTGATTTTCTGCACAAAAACTAGACACCAAGGTAATTCTGCTGAAAATAGTGTCAGTCTGTGTTAGTTGTATCCAAATCACACAAGTTTAGAGGAAAAACAATAGCAAAATTGTTCGGGAAAATAGATATGTTTTGGACATATCAAGGCGCATCCCCCGAGTGCTAAATGCATAGAAAGAAGAACATAATAAGACTCGGAGTTGAGGCACTTAGCTTTATTTATTGGAGAATAGCAGGAGGTACACTGTTTAGCTATGTAGCCTGGCTGAGTAGCCTTATTGTAAAGGTAAAAACATCTAAGGGTAGAAACATCGCAGTTGCGCGATGTTCCATGGGTTGGAGGATGCAACTCTAGTCTCTAAGTCCTTGAGGCGATAGGTGCCACCTAGGATCACTTCAGTGACCACGTATGGTACTTCCCATCGAGATTCGAGCTTGAGGTGCCCTTTCTGCTTGAGTCGCAGGACGAGGTCACCTTCGACGAAGTACCTTGGGTGTAGCCATCGGCTGTGGTAGTTGGGGAGGCTTTGCTGGTACATAGTTGACCGTTCCGCAGTGATTTCGCGTGCTTCATCGAGCAGGTAGACGAAGTCCTCGAGTGCGGTCGTAGATTCGGCCTCGCTGTAAGTAATGACCCGTGGGGCTTTGTAGCGCACTTCAGCTAGTAGTACCACCTCAGCACCATGCACCATGAAGAAAGGTGTGTAACCGGTGGCACTTTTCGGGGTTGTCCGCAGGATCCATAGCACGGAGGGAAGCTCGTCCACCCATGCTCCTGCTGCTCGCTCGAGAGGTCGAAGGAGGCGCTTCTTGATGCCCTTGCAAACTAGGACATTGGCCTTTTTCACTTGACCGTTTGTCTGGGGAAGTGCCATGGAAGCGTAGCTGATGTTGATGCCCAGGTTTTCACAGAAATCCTGGAACTCGTTGGAGGTGAAGTTTGTTCCGTTGTCGGTGATAATGTTGTGTGGCACCCCGAATCTGAAGACGATGGACTCGAAGAACTTGACAGAAGTGGTGCTAGTTTGGTTGGTCACGGGCATGGCTTCAATCCACTTGATGAACTTGTCGACTGCGACAAGGAGGAAAACATATCCTCCAGGTGATGACTTATGTAGCTTGCTGACCATGTCGAGTCCCCATTGCGTGAAGGGCCAAGCCACGGGTATTTTCCTAAGCTCCGCGCCTAGTGCATGCGGCTTGACTACGAATCTCTGACAGGCGCTACATCTCTTGACGATGTCTTTGTCGTCACGCATCACGGTTGGCCAGTAGAAGCCAGCTCTTAGAGCTTTAGCGACGAGAGCACGACTGCCAGCGTGATGTCCACATGTGCCTTCGTGTATTTCGAGGAGAATGCCTTTGCCGTCACCATTGGTGACGCATCGTTGGAGGACGCACATGATGCTTCGCTTGTACAACTCGCCGTTGATGATGGTGAAGGCCTTGGAACGCCAAGCAATGTGTCGTGCATTTGTTGGGTCATCTGGCAGCTTCTTGGTGAGCAGGTACGTGATTTGTGGCTGAGTCCAGGATGGTTCGCCATGACAGGTCATGTTCCTCCTCGCTGGAAGATGGCGAGTGATATGTCCAAAACGTATCTACTTTCCCGAACACTATTGCTATTGTTTTTCCTCTAAACTTGTGTGATTTGGATACAACTAACACACACTAACGCTGTTTTCATTAGAATTACCCCGGTGTCTAGTTTTTGTGTAGAAAATCAACTATCAGGAAAAATCCCAGAAAATATGCCAAAAATCAGATTTCACCAGAAGACTCACGGAGCCAGAAGACGAGACTTAGGACGGCCATGAGGGGCTAACACCACTGGGCCGCGTGAGCCAGGCCAGGCCGCGTCTGGGGGTGGTGTGGCTGCCTCGGTCACCCCCTCGGCCTCCCTTTTCGCCTATAAGTTTCCTCTTGACCTAAAAACCAAGGGGGGGTCGACGTTTTTCCAGAAAGAGTTCCGCTACGCTGCCACCAACAGATTCTGCAATTTAGAACCAGAAACTCCGTTCTGGCACCCTCCCGAGATTGGGAATTGGAGGAGATCACCGACATCATCATCACCATCGCTTCTCCATCGACCATCCATGTTTCCCCATCCATGAGTGAGTAATCCCCTGATGTAGGCTATGGGGATGGTAGGGATTGGATGAGATCGTTCATGTAATGGCATCAGATTGTTAGGGCATAGTGCCTAGTATCTATTATTAGTGCTTTTTGACTTTTTTGCAACTTGTTATGCTTAATGCTTGTCTCTAGGGCCCGAGTGCCATGATTTCAGATCTAAACATGCTATTGATTCATTATGATAGTATTGTTTATGGTCTTACCTGCAAGTTGTATACACATATTGTTGTCCGGAACCAAAAGCCCCGAAGTGACAATAATCGGGATAACCGGAGGGAATGGCTTTGATGTGAGGATCACATGTGTTCACGAAGTGTTAATGCTTTGCTCCGGTGCTCTATTAAAAGGAGCACCTTAATTGCGAGTAGTTCCCTTGAGGCCCCGCTGCAAACGGGCTGGCGGGACAAAAGATGTTGTGCAAGTTCTCATTGCGAGCACGTATGACTATATATGGAACACATGCCTATGATTATCTAGTACTTGGATGCTTTATCTTATTTATCTGCAAATGCCCTATGTCTTGATTGCTATATGAATTGTCTTGTCCATGCAACGCCCGTCCATCCATCCCTATGCCTACCGCGCTTTAATCCTACTATTTACTGCAATTGTTACTACTATCTTTACTTTTACTACTGCTATTACTTTGCTATTGCTATTATAAAACTGTTGCTACTGATAAACTGCTGTGAGCAAGATTGTTTCCAGGTGCAGCTGAATTGACAACTCAGTTGTTAAGGCTTATAAATATTCTTTGTCTCCCCTTGTGTCGAATCAATAAATTGGGTTTCACTTCCCTCGAAAATACTGCGATACACCCCCTATACTTGTGGGTCATCAAGATTATTTTCTGGCGCCGTTGCCGGGAGCATAGCTCTATTTATCGAGTTCACTTGGAATCACTATTGTTCGCTGCCATCCATCCATCATGGGTAAGTCTCGTGATGGCAAGGTCCCTATTTTACCATCCACTACAAGGAGAGGTATGGTTCTTAACACCTCGGTTGCTCTTGATTGACCATCTGTTATGACTAAGTTCCTTACACCACCACACACACATGCTACACATACTGCTACTACTGCTGAATCTGAATCTTCAGATATTTGATGGTGCTTCTACTGTACTTGATAAGAGTGGTCCATTAGGTCCTTTCCTAGATGCTACGATTGCTAGAACTATAGCTGGAAATACTAAAACTCCTAATGAAGACACTACTACACCTGTCAGTTCACCTGAGTCTAGAGAGAGCTATGATATTGAAGACGGATATATAGAAATGACAGATGAATTTATTAAAGAATGCCAAAACACCCATGATAGGAGTGCTATTAAGAGTCTTCTTGAGAGACATACTGTTAGACCTAAATTATCTCCAAATGCTAAGTTTGCTACATCTCCTATAAACATTAAAGATAAGGATTATAATTTCTCTCTTGATTTATCTTACATAACTATTGTTGAGAAAGAACCTTTTTGTGGGACTAAGAATGAAAGTGCGGTAGCACATATGACTGAGCTTTCTACCATGAGTGGCTTATTTCTGATGATATTAAGATGCGCACCTACTTTGTTGCTAAAATTTTCCCTTTTTCATTGAAAGGAGAAGCTAAAACTTGGTTTAATAATTTACCTCTTGGATCTATTGATAGCCCTGATTGCTTGATTAGTACCTTCCTTCAAAAATATTTCCCACCTAGTGCTAGACATGCTATTTTGTAGGAACTTTTTGATTTTAAACAGGGAAAAAAAGAGATATTGCCTGAATCATGGGCAAGGTTTTGTGATTTGATTCATGCACAGGCTGGAAGTCCATTAACTAAAAAATGAGCTTCTTGATATATATTATAATGGACTAACTGAAGAATCTAGGACATACCTGGATAGTTGTGCTGATTGTGTTTTCAGGAATAGGACTCCCAAGGAAGCTGAGGAATTAATGGCTAAAATAAGCAAGAATTATGAAGATTGGACTCCTCCGAAACCAACTATACCTGAGACAACTACACCTGAGTTAACTGTGCCTGAGCCAACACCGACACCAAAACCAAAGAAGAGGGGAGTTATTGAACTAAATGAGGAAGTGATGAAGGAAGCTAAGAAATGTCTTAAGGAGAAGGGAATTAAAGCTGCAGATGTCAAGAATTTACATCCTATAGAAGAATTATGTAAGACAATCCCCCACTCATCCACTATTCAGGTACACTCTCTCCAACATTTTGATGAAGGTGATATTCCTTACTCTAAACCTCCTGATCAATGCTTAGAAGAATTTGATGTTTTTATTGTTAAGCAAGATAATTTTAATAAAAGGGTGCACAATCATCTAATTGAAAACTCTAGAGCTATTGTTGAGTTGAAGGATACTGTGGAAAGAACCTCTAATGATGTTAAAATGCTTGTTAAACATTTTCAAATGGTTAAAACTCAAATTTATCAGCTTATTAAAGTACAAAAGGACTTGCTAGTTAATGCTGCTAAAGAAAAAATGCTTATGAAATTAGAACTAGAAGTGGTGCTGCTACCCAGGATCCGCTATATCCTGAGGGGTATCCTAAAAGAATTGAGCAGGATTCTCAACAAACTGAAAATAGTGGTACTACTCCAAAGAAAATGAAACAGAAACATAAAACAATTGTAGAACCTTCTGAACCTGCTAAAGATCCTAATAGTATATCTGTCTCTGATGCTGAAACTGAAAGTGGTAATGAGGAAAATGATGTTCCTGATAAAGAAAAAGTTGAATAAGAACCTGAAAGGCACACTAAGAATACTAAATACACTAAAGAAGAATTTGTTGCTAAGAAGCATGGTAGTGAAAGAGAGCCTTGGGTCCAAAAACCTCTGCCTTTCCCTGATAAGAAACACAAGTCAAAGGAAGATGAACACTACAACAAGTTTTGTGAGTGGATGAAACCTTTATTTTTACAAATTCCTTTGACTGATGCTATTAAATTGCCTCCTTATTCAAAGTATATGAAGGATATTGTCTCTGCTAAAAGGAAGATCCCTAATGAAGAAATTTATACTTTGCTTGCCAATTATTCCTTTAATGGTAAGGTTCAAAGAAACTTGGAGACCCAGGGATTCCAAATATTCCATGCTCTATTAAAAATAGTTATGTTAGAACTGCTTTATGTGATTTAGGAGCAGGAGTTAGTGTTATGCCTTTTTCTCTCTATAAGACACTTCAACTAGAAAAACTAATACCAACTGATATATCTTTGCAAATGGCTGATAAATCTACTAATATTCCTGTTGGTATATGGGAGGATGTACCTGTTCAAGTGGCTCATAATTGCTTGATATTAACTGATTTTGCTGTGCTTGAAATGCCTGAAGATGACAATATTTCTATTATTCTTGGGAGACCTTTTCTTAATACTACAGGAGCTATTATTAATTGTAATCAAGGAAAGGTGACTTTTAATGTTAATGACAAGGAGCATACTGTCTATTTCCCCGAGAAGATTGATAGGACTTATGGTCTAAATTCAATTAAACATGTTGAGGGCATCCAAGTTGGATAAATATATTGTCCCATACCACGAGAAAAATATGAAACTATTATGATTAGGACCATTGCTATCAAGGTTGAGGTAACATAATCATTAGTGGAATACAAAGTTTTGTTTCATATAAATTTGTTTTGGTAACAAGACCTGATCAACCTTGTTAACAAAGGGATTTTAATGAACAAAACAATGTCTTCACCATGATTATCTTCGCTTACTTTTATTTTATCCATTTTAATTTTTGCTTTCACTTAGTTTACTTTTCTATTCCTAGTTGCTTGCATATTAGAGTGTCTTAGAACTTCTGAAGTTTTAGTTTTGTTTTGTTTTGTCATTGCATCATTCCAAAAACATCTTTCTGTCAGAAAATAATTCATCAATACCTGAAAATTGCTAAAAAATAAAGTATCTCAAAAAATTCCAGAAAATTCATATTAAATTTTTACGTAAAAAAGGGGCAGAGGAGTGCCTGGAGTGACCCAGGGGGCCCACCAGGCAGGCACATCACCTGGTGGCGCGACCACCCCAGGGGCGCGCCTGGCCATGGTGTGGGCTACCCCTGGCCCTCCACTCACTCTCTCACTTGCCACTGCCTTCTCTCTCCCGAGAAAACATCAGTTCATTGCTCGAAATCGCATTCTTGCTGTTCTTGTCCATGATTTTTTGATCTCCTTGCTCAGCCCATCTTTGTTGCTGAAATTTGGAGCATTTGTTCTCCGGTATGTGACTCCTTCGCTTGTCCAAGTAGATTTGTGTTTAGTGGTTTATATCTTGAGTATTTTGCTGCTGTAGGTGACAGGTTTTGTGAGCTTGTGAGCTTGTTCAATGCTTAGAGAAATTGTTTTGATTCATGTTTACGCCTCTTACAAGTCCCTGTGAATAGTTCCCTTCATTATGTAATCACTTTGCAATCACTTGTATAATGGATGTTTAAATTTCAGAATATCAAAGATGAACAACCATACTTTTGGAGAAATATTTGAGAGGGACACGCCTAGGAGAGCAAGGCCTTCAAGATAAGCCTCTCAGTTTAGGCCATCATACAATGAAGATCTTATTGCACCATACTTTGGCAATGAAGGAGATGAGGGGGATGCTCACCCATCTACCTTCCCTTGTTTTACCTTTATGCAGGCTGCAGGGATCCTTGATGATTTCTTACTACTGGTTCAGAGGGTTGGTCTGACCATGTACATGGAAGATGAGAGTGAGCAATATGTCGTGCTCACCAAAACTTTCGTTGAGAGTTTCATTTTCACAAACACCCCTTATCAGTCAACTATTTCGTTCAGAATTTATAATCAACCTATTACCATGTCATTGGAAAGATTTTGCAGCATTATAGGCATAGGCATGACTGGGATAGTGAAGAAGATCCAATGTCGACTTGCTGATTTGCTGGAGCTCTACCGAAGTGTTTTATTGACAAATGACGATGACCGGGGTAGCTCAGCGCGGGAGGATAAGGAACATTCAACACCCAGCAGGAGCAGGGGACTGGAACGGAGGCTACATATGATTCAGTCCAGCCCTCGAATGAGGGGGAGTCTTCGTACCAGCAGCCTACCTATGATTGGGGAGCTTCTTCTTCTTCCCAAGGGCCTAACTACGATCATTCTTACGATGACCCACCGGCTTGGAACCCTTATCCGCGTTGGGGTTGATACCCACTTAGGACAAAAGCCTAAGCTTGGGGGAGGTACACCGACATCACACTCATCTACATATCATGTTTTAGACGGTACTTTGTATATCCATGTTTCGCTTACTTTTGCTTAAACACAAAAAGACCAAAAATATTTTCGTTGTTTCTCTTTGTTTGCTTCTTTTTCTTTTTGCCTTGGTTTGCCTTTTTCTTTTAGCTTTGTCTTAATTATTTAAAAAAACAAAAAGATTTCGCTTTGCTTGTTCCTCCTTTTCGTTCTTGCCTTTAAAAATCAAAAACACCAAAAATATTTTTTGTTCTTCTTTGGTTTTGTGAAGTTCGTTGCAGGGGTTCAGCAGTCCTCAGTGGAGTTTGGTTTCATGTTATTATTGAAGCCACACAAATGAAGGGCAATAATGAGGATTAATGACAACTTGAGGTGTGGTAAGAGGCTGGTAACGAACTCTATTTGTTTTCATTTTTGTACATATACTCATCATTGTGGGCATGCTCAGTCTGTTCATCTAAGGTGTATGTTATTTATGGATGCTTAGTAGTTCTTGCTTTCTTATGATTAGCTCCAACTTGCTAATGGTTTGTAGCATGTCATATGAATGTTTGCTTGCATTGTTATATTCATAACTTGGTATGACACTATGGTATCCTCCTCTGAATGTTTCACTTGAATTGACTTGGCACATGCTCACGCATGCATATGACTGAAATAATAATCAGTTAAGCCTCGATGAATTATTTTGCCTCAGGGGTCTTGAATCACTTTCATGCCATAATTAGGCATGTTCTGTTGCAAGCATGATTATGACAGTTATTGCTCTCTCGTTTGTCGCTCCCTTACTATTGCTAGCCTTCACTTGCACTGAGTATGAGCTCTACTCATGTTTCCAACTCCCCAAAACCAATATTTCCAAAAGTGTCCACCATACCTACCTATTAGCATCATTTGCTAGTCCGTGCATATTCAGTATGCCTTGTTTTCTTCCGAATAAAATGTTTGCTTGTTATGAGAAAGTTAGTTAGTAAAGCTCTCACGAACTTGATGGCACACTTTACTTTCTTGCACCTAATAATCTTGAACCATTGTGTCCGTCTTTGTTGCGTATATGCTTGCGCTTTATGAGTTGAAGTTAGCAGAACCATGTATCATGGGGAACACTTTGAACATTGCACTTATTATTCCGTTGATATCATGATTCTTTTGCTTATGGATCCCGGCGGTGTGAAATAAAAGGGGAACTTGTAAGATCATGGAGTTTGTATGTGTGTTAGAGAAACGCCTGGGCCACTAGCCTAAGCCATGCCTAATCATGGTGGAAACTTGCAGCATAACCATAATGAGCATTCTATGAATCATCCTCAATAAAAAACCTATGCAAATAGCAAATAAAAAGATCGCTGAGGTGCTCATTGTCTGTTGCCTTGTCATTTTGATATGGGATAGCTCCTATGTCATGGGGCAAGGGGTACCCCGTTGGCGGTTCTATATGATACATATGTACTTACAATGACAAGAGCTTACTTGTGACTGAAGTTGAGTAGCATGAGGTTCGGTACTCGTAAGCAAGGGGCATGAGATTTCAACTTATACCTTGTCAAGCATATCCTCTTAGTTGTGTCACTTTAACCTTAACTATTTAAATATGATTATGATAGGGGCAATGAGAGCTCAAAGCTAATGAGTACCATACTTTCAGCATTTGGAAGCCTTTCAAACTTTTGAAAACCTTTTCACTTCCTTGTTGAGTCACCACTTCTTCTATGAGCACTTTCTTGAGAGCATAGTTGTCATTCTTAGTGTAATATGCTTGTCTCAAAATTTGGATTAATTGTGTCATGACTTTGATGCTTGTACCTTTGATATCTTTACTTCTAGTCTTCACTTGAACTTCAGAGGTGCCTTGGCATTTATGTTTGCCCTACGATCAAAGGCAAGCGAGATACCACTCTATCATACTTTTTTATGAGCATTGCAATGTTGCTTATGTTTATGTTTCATGCTACTTACTATTTTTGTGTTAGAATATCTTCATAGCTTGCAATGACTATTGAGTAACCTTATTTGCATACTCCTTATTATGAATTGACCAAGTACTTGATCATATACTGAGAATATATACATCTTATGAAGCAAATGTGTTCATGAAAGTTTCTTTTATCGCACTCAGTTTTCTATTGAATTGCTTGAGGACAAGCAATAACCTAAGCTTAGGGGGAGTTGATACATCCAAAACGTATCTACTTTCTCGAACATTTTTGCTATTGTTTTTCCTCTAAACTTGTGTGATTTGGATACAACTAACATGGGCTGACGCTGCTTTCAGCAAAATTACCTTGGTGTCTAGTTTTTGTGCAGAAAATCAACTATTAGGAAAAATCCCAGAAAATATGCCAAAAATCCTATTTCACCAGAAGACTCAGGGAGCCAGAAGATGAGACGGAGGAGGGCCACGAGGGGCCCACACCACCTGGCCACGCGGGCCAGGCCAGGCCGTGCCTGGGGTGGTGTGGCCGCCTCGGTCACCCCTCGGCCTCCCTTTTCGCCTATAAGTTACCTCTTGACCTAAAAACCAAGGGGGGTTCGACATTTTTCTAGAAAGAGTTCCGCTACGCCCCCATCACCAGATTCCGTGATTCAGAACCAGAAACTTTGTTCTGGCGCTCTGCCGGGATGGGGAATTGGAGAGATCATCGCCATTATCATCACCATCACTTCTCTATCGACCATCCAAGTTTCCCTCATCCATGAGTGAGTAATCCCCCGCTGTAGGCTATGGGGATGGTAGGGATTGGATGAGATCGTTCATGTAATGGCATCAGATTGTTAGGGCATGGTGCCTAGTATAGTGCTTTTTGACTTTGTTGCAACTTGTTATGCTTGATGCTTGTCACTAGGGCCCGAGTGCCATGATTTCAGATCTGAACATGTTATTGTTTCATTATGATAGTATTGTTTATGGTCTTACCTGCAAGTTGTATACACATATTGTTGTCCGGAACCAAAGGCACTGAAGTGACAATAATCGGGATAACCGGAGGAAATGGCTTTGATGTGAGGATCACATGTGTTCATGGAGTATTAATACTTTGCTCCGGTGCTCTATTAAAAGGAGCACCTTAATTGCTAGTAGTTCCCTTGAGGCCCTGCTGCAAACGGGCTGGCAGGACAAAAGATGTTGTGCAAGTTCTCATTGCGAGCACGTATGACTATATATGGAACACATGCCTATGATTATCTAGTACTTGGATGCTTTATCTTATTTATCTGCAAATGCCCTATGTCTTGATTGCTATATGAATTGTCTTGTACATGCAATGCCCGTCCATCCATCCCTATGCCTACCGCTCTTTAATCCTACTGTTTACTGCAATTGTTACTACTGTCTTTACTTTTACAACTGATATTACTTTGCTATTGCTATTACAAAACTGTTGCTACTGATAAACTGCTGTGAGCAAGATTGTTTCCAGGTGTAGCTGAATTGACAACTCAGTTGTTAAGGCTTATAAATATTCTTTGGCTCCCCTTGTGTCGAATCAATAAATTGGGTTTCACTTCCCTCGAAAATACTGCGATACACCCCTATACTTGTGGATCATCAGCGAGCAATTCCTCACGAATGGGGTTTTTGATTTTTTTGGCTCCAGTGTCGGCTCTTTAGCGAGCGCGACTTCTACCAGTTCGAGTCTGGCAATGGAAGATTAGTGCACGGTAGATCGTGGATCTCTGGCTGGTGGTTGGTTCGTTAGCATGTACATAGTAGCTACTATCGTTGCAGCTTGCGGCGTTTTGGGTATCATGTTGCCCCAAGAATCCACCGACATGAATGAGAAGTCGAGGGCTCTGGTGGCCTCTTCTCGATCTTTATCGTCGAGGTGATCTAGTCGGGAGCGCCTTTTGCGAGCCACGGCACCGTTTCCCTTTGAGGAGGATCTATCGATGGAGGAGAGTGTTGCCTGTCGGGCGCTTGATTCGTTGGCTGCCTTCCTACGTGCCACAAGCTTAGTGTTCACCGCCTATTGGCAGTTGAACTCTGATGGCCCAATATATATCGAGCTCGTTGGGGAACCCCAAGAGGAAGGTATGATGAGCACAGCAACAAGTTTTCCCTCAGTATGAAACCAAGGTTATCAATCCAGTAGGAGCAAGGGAACACCCCAAAGGGGTTTCTAGCTGAGCCTTGGCAGGGCGCACTACCGGTTCTAGTAGCAACATGGAGACCTGCACAACACAACCACAGGACTTTGTCCCCAACTTGCGATGAGGTTGTCAATCTCATCGGTTTTGCTGAAAACAAAGGATTAAACGTATCGAATATAAGGAAGTAATAGTTTGCAGAAAGTAAACACAAAACAGTTGATTGTAGATTGAATGTAAAAGAAAGGACCGGGCTCCATAGTTCACTAGAGGTGGCTCTCCTTAATATAGAAAACATGTTGGGTGAACAAATTATAGCAGGGCAATTGACAAACATCGAGAAAGCATACAAGCATATACTACTCATCTTGACTCCTTTGAGACTTGATTGGGCATTACAACATTATACATAGACCGCCATCCAACTGCATCTATGACTAATAATCCACCTTCAGGTTATCATCCGAACCCCCTCCAGTATTAAGTTGCAAGCAACAGATAATTGCATTATGAATTGCGTGTAATGTAAACAATATGATTGTTCTATGAACAAAGGATTGTTGTTTTCTCCCTAGTAGCAATAGCACATCTAGTACCTTAGAGATTTCTGTCACTTCCCCAGATTACCAGAGGCATGAACCCACTATCGAGCATAAATACTAACTCTTGGAGTTGCTAGCATCTACTTGGCCAAGATAGATACTAACAACGGAAAGCATGCAAGATCACAAATAACAAAGACATGATAGAATCAATAATCTATATGAAATAGCATCTCAATATCCATCGGATCCCCACAAACACAACATGCAGAATTACAAATAGATGATCTTGATCATGAATGGAGCTCACAAGATCATGACATGAAAGCACAAAGGAGGAGAACCAGCCATCTAGCTACTACATGGACCCGTAGTCCAGAGATGAACTACTCACGCATCACACCGGAGGCTTGCATGATGATGAAGAAGGCCTTCAGGGTGAATTCCCCTCTCCGGCAGGGTGCCGGGAAGAGCTTCAGATCCCTCCCGATCTAAGGATGGAGATGATGACGACTACAGACTCTTTCGTGGAATTTTGATCGGGTACTTAGGGTTTCCGTATCATAGGCAATATATAGGCGGAAGGAGAGGCCGAGGGGGTGCCTGGGCTAGCCACACCACCCCCTGGCGCGGGCCAAGCCTGGCCGCGTGGCCAGGTGGTGTGGACGCCCTCTGGCCCTTCTCCGTCTCGTATTCTGGCTCCAGGTGTCCCCCGGTAAAATAATGACTTTGGCCTTTGTCTCGTCCAATTCCGAGATTATTCATTTTCTGACTTTCCTGGAATCAAAAACAGCAGAAAACAGGCAGCTGGCACTGTGGCTCTTGTTAATAGGTTAGTCCAAGAAAGCATATGAAAAGTACTCCAAAGTGTGGACAAAACACAAGAAAGTAGATAAAACCAAGCATGGAACATCAAAAATTATAGATACATTTGCATTGTATCAACATCCCCAAGCTTAACTCCTGCTCGTCCTCGAGTAGGTAAGTGATAAAAAGAAAGAATATTTTTTGAGGTGACATGCACCATCATAAACTTGATCAAAGTATTTGTAAAACATTAAAAGCTGGGATCATAGTACTTCAGTCATAACGTGAAAGACAAAGTTCTAGCAATAAGACAAAGAAACTATGTTGCAACATGAAAAGGCACAAACAAAAGATTAATGAATAACAATGCTTTGCAAGACGTTTGTTTGTTTCACATAAATAAAACATAGCATAATGGCATTCCGTTTGTCCCTCATAGAGTAGCAAATAAATGCATAGGACACCTTCAAAGTTTATAAGAGTGACTAGATACAAATAGTTTAAAACAAGCAATATCAAGGTATGCATCAATCAACAAGTCTTGGGACAATGCACATAGAACTAAGAATGGCCACTATGCTCTCAAAGTAAGTGCATAAAGGTAGAAGGTGGAGACTCAATATATATAGTGGAAGAAAGGCCTTCATAGAAGGAAGTAGGGATTCAAGTCTCATAAAGAGCTTCCAAAAATTATGGTACTTAATAGCTTCCAGCTCTCATTGCCCCTATCATAAGCATCTTGAAGTGATTAAGGTTAAAGTGAACAAACTATGGTGTACATGCTTGACGAAGTATAAGTTAGAAATCTCATGTCCCTTGAATACGAGGGCCGCTCCTCATGCTACTCAAGTTTAGTCACCGGTAATTTCTTGTCATCGTAAGTACATGTGTATCATAGAGAACCGCCAACGGGGTACCCCTTGCCCGATGATACGGAAGAATCCCCATATCAAAATGACAAGGCAAGGCATAACGAGCATCTCAGCAATCTTCTTATTTACCATGGGAATATGGTGCTTTTTTCTCTCTTTCCTCTTTTCATAATCTCTTTTTTTTCTTTTTCTCTTTTTTCTCAATATAGGACTCTTTTTTATAAGAAGAATGCTTCATAGACAGCTCATTATGGTTACGCTGCAGGTTTCCACCATGTCAGCATGGATTAGACCAGTGGTCCAGGCGTTTCTCTAACACATATACATAACTCCATGGACTTACAAGCTCCCCTTTCATTTCACACCGACGACATCCATAGACAAAAGAGCATGATATTAACTAGGTACAAAGTACCAGTGCAATGTTGAAAGCGTTCCCCACGACAACATGGTTCTGCTAATCCCCAACAAATAAGTGTAAGCATATACAACATAGAAGACACAACGGTTCAAGTTTATTAAGGGCAAGAAAAGTAAAGTGTGCCATCAAGTTCGTGAGAGCTTTAATCACTAGTTTTCTCATAACAAGTTTAATTTGGAAGGTAAACAAAAACATGAATATACTTGGAATATCATATGCTAGTAGGTAGGTATGGTGGACTCTTTGGAATAACTTGGTTTAGGGAGTTGGATGCATGAGCGGAACTCATACTTGGTTGCGGAAGCTAGCAAAAGACTGGGAGCGACAAACTAAGAGAGCAATAATGGCCATAATAATGCAGAGTGACAAAACATCATTGATCAAAGCATAAAGTGATACTACAAGTTGAAAACTAAAGGATCATAAAGGATTTTGGTGACTTGGGATAGTCATAACATGGTGTGAGCATGCGCCAAGTCAACCCAAATAAAGCATCAAAGGAGAATAACACAATACTATGCTTTAATATGTTAAAACAACGCATAATCCATCCAAGGCGCATTAAGCAATCTCAATTGTTTATAACAAGTCATGCTACAGCAAAGAATACTAAGCATAAAGCCAAAACAATATCAAGCATGGCATGACAAAGCATAGGCCACAGTCAAAAGCAAGCTCTCTTTACCACTTAAGCATGAACTTTCCTACTCTTTTCCAAACCAAACCAAACTATTTGAAAACCAATGTATGAAAGAGGGGGTCCAACCAATTTATTCAGCAAACTAAGAAAATCAAGAAAACTAAAAACCAAAACGAAAATGAAAAAGAAGACGCTCCAAGAACAACACAACTGTGCATGAAACAATAAAAATGAAGCGTTTGGAAGAAACTTGGGATTTTTATTGATGAAGAAGGGGATGTCTTGGGCATCCCCAAGCTTTGACGCTTGTACTTCTTGGATATTTCTTGGGGTGACACGCGTGGTACCCCCAAGCTTGAGCTTTAGTCCATTCTTCATCTCATTACTCATTCCTTCCATACACCTGAAATTTTTCCTTCATACAAAACTTCACACAATCTTTATTAGCAACATTAGTGCACTCAAGATAATAGGTCTTTTAGGTTCAGTTCTAACACCAATAAAACTTTCATTAAAACACAAGCTACTGTAGCACTTCCCTCAAAAATCTCAATTCCCCAAAAGAACTCAAAAAGGAACCAACAAGAAGCAAATGCAGAAAATGGCAGAAATCTGTCAAAAACAGACCAGCAGGTAAAGACGAATTTTTTCGAAGACCTTCTGTTGCTCAAATCAAAAAGTGTTGGACTAACTAAAGTTAGATAACAACCTGGGGCAGAAGAACAAAAATTCACGCCTCAAAAGGACGTACAGAGATTTTACACGAATTTTTATGGTGAAGCACAGAAATCTGTTTCGGGACAGCAACTTTTCCAATCATTACTTCTCTCTCATTAGAGGTTACTCTTGGCACAAAAAGCAAATAAAAAGGATAAGCAACGGTTATTACTGAAGTAATAACTTCCAAGACTCATCTAAAACTTTTGGGTTATCTCCCAATAAGTACTTTTCTTTAACGCCTTTAAGTTAGGCATAAGAAGCAAGAAAAAGAATCAAGTGTTCTCAAATGAAGAAGCATTAAGAGCAAATTTTGTTTTCATATGAGAGGCAAAATAAATCTTCTCTCTATTCTTAGGGAAGTGTTCTATACCTTTCTTGAGTGGGCGTTGATATTTAATGGAGCCTTCTTTCATATCAATAATGGCACCAACAGTTCTAAGAAAAGGTCTTCCCAATGTAATAGGGCAAGAAGCATTGCATTCAACATCCAAAACATAGAAATCAACGGGGACATAGGCATTATTAACCATAATAAGAACATCATTAATACTCCCCATGAGTTTCCTTTTAGCATTATCATCAAGTGGGACATTCAAATAACAATCTTCAAGTGGTGGCAAATCAAGCATATCATAAATCCTTCTAGGCATAATAGAAACACTACTATCAAGGTCACATAAAGCTTTGAAATCAAAATCATTCACTTTCATATTAATGATGGGTTCCCAACCATCTTCTTGTTTTATAGGGATAGAAGCTTTATGTTTCATCTTTTCTTCTTTAATCTTTATGAGAGCATCAGTAATGTGTTTTGTAAAGGCCATATTCATAGCACTAGCATTAGGGATTTTAGCAAGCTTTTGCAGGAACTTAATAACTTTAGAGATATTGCAACCATCAAGATCAAAATCAAATTTATCATCTAAAGTAGTAGAGCTATTACTAGCCTCAACACTAGTGGTGGTGATAGTAGAAACACTAATTTTTCTAGCAATTCCATCTTCTCTTTCCCACTTAGCATGTAATTCAGCTAATAGTCTAACATTTTTATCAATTCTTACTTGTATGGCATTAGTAGCTGCAAAGGGATTCTCATTAGTTTCAGGTTTAGCAGCCATTTTATTCAAAGAAGATTGAGCTTCAGCCAAAGATGCCATATTCCTTTCAGCCTTAGAGAGTTTTTCCTCAATAGTTTTATTGAAAGCAGTTTGTTTACTAATAAAGTCCTTAAGCATAACTTCAATTTCAGAGGGAGCACTCCTATTGTTGTTGTAGGAATTTCCATAAGCATTACCACTGTTGGGAGGATATGGCCTATAATTGTTATTGCCAAAATTATTCCTGTATGCATTGTTGCTAAAATTATTATTTCTTATAAAGTTCACATCAACTTACTCTTCTTGAACAACCAAAGAGGCTAAAGGAACATTATTTGGATCAATATGGGCTTTCCTATTAACAAGCATAGACATAATAATATCAATCTTATCACTCAAGGAGGGGGTTTCCTCAACAGAATTTACCTTCTTACCTTGTGGAGCTCTCTCAGTATGCCATTCAGAATAGTTAACCATCATATTATCTAGAAGCTTTGTTGCAGCACCCAAAGTAATGGTCATAAAGGTACCTCCAGCAGCAGAATCCAATAGGTTCCTTGAAGAATAGTTCAATCCTGCATAAAAGGTTTGGATGATCATCCAAGCAATCAGTCCATGAGTGGGACAATTCTTTACCAAATATTTCATTCTTTCCCAAGCTTGAGCAACATGTTCATTATCAGATTGTTTAAACTTCATTATTTCACTTCTCATAGATATAATCTTAGCAGGAGGATAGTATTTTCCAATAAAAGCATCTTTGCATTTAGTCCAAGAATCAATACTATTCCTAGTTAAGGAATTCAACCACTCTTTAGCTTTTCCTCTCAAAGAGAAAGGAAACAATTTAAGCTTAATAATATATCCATCTATATCCTTATGCTTTTGCATCTCACAAAGTTCAACAAAGTTACTTAGATGGGCAGCAACATCTTCATTACCAGTACCAGAAAATTGTTCTCTCATAACAAGATTGAGTAAAGCAGGTTTAATCTCAAAGAAAGTAGCTTCCGGAACATGTGGAGCAATAGGTGTGCTCATGAAATCATTGTTGTTGGTGCTAGTGAAGTCACACAACTTAGTATTTTCCAGAGTAGTCTTTTTTGTGTTTTTGATAAAGAAAGCAAACTTGTAAAACTATTTTTTTTGTGTTTTTGATAAAGAAACTAGCAAACAAAACATAAGTAAACTAAGCAAAACAAAAATAACAAAGTAAAGAGATTGGTTATGAGGGACTCACCTTGTGAAGATGTCCTTGACTCCCCAGCAACGGCGCCAGAAAATATGCTTGATGGCCCAAAATATATCGAGCTCGTTGGGGAACCCCAAGAGGAAGGTATGATGAGCACAGCAGCAAGTTTTCCCTCAGTACGAAACCAAGGTTATCAATCCAGTAGGAGCAAGGAAACACCCCAAAGGTGTTGCTAGCTGAGCCTTGGCAAGGCGCACTACCGGTGCTAGTAGCAACGTGGAGACCTACACAACACAACCACATAACTTTGTCCCCAACTTGCGATGAGGTTGTCAATCTCACCGGTTTTGCTGAAAACAAAGGATTAAACGTATCGAATGGAAGGAAGTAATAGTTTGTAGAAAGTAAACACAAAGCAGTAAACAGTTGATTGTAGATTGAATGTAAAAGAAAGGACCGGGGTCCATAGTTCACTAGAGGTGGCTCTCCTTAAGATAGAAAACATGTTGGGTAAACAAATTACAGCAAGGCAATTGACAAACATCGAGAAAGCATACAAGCATATACTACTCATCTTGAATCCTTTGAGACTTGATTGGGCATTACAACATTATACATAGACCGCCATCCAACTGCATCTATGACTAATAATCCACCTTCAGGTTATCATCCGAACCCCCTCCAGTATTAAGTTGCAAGCAACATATAATTGCATTACGAATTGCGTGTAATGTAAATAATACGATTGTTCTATGAACAAAGGATTGTTGTTTTCTCCCTAGTAGCAACAGCACATATAGTACCTTAGAGATTTCTGTCACTTCCCCGGATTACCAGAGGCATGAACCCACTATCGAGCATAAATACTAACTCTTGGAGTTGCTAGCATCTACTTGGCCAAGATAGCTACTGACAACGGAAAGCATGCAAGATCTAGCTACTACATGGACCCGTAGTCCAGAGATGAACTACTCACGCATCACACCGGAGGCTTGCATGATGATGAAGAAGGCCTGTGGTGAATTCCCTCTCCGTGGTGCCGGGAAGAGCTTCAGATCCCTCCCGATCTAGGGATGGAGATGACGGTGGCTACAGACTCTTTCATGGAATTTTGATCGGGTACTTAGGGTTTCCGTATCAGAGGAAATATATAGGCGGAAGGAGAGGCCGAGGGGGTGCCTGGGCTGGCCACACCACCCCCTGGCGTGGGCCAAGCCTGGCCTCGTGGCCAGGCGGTGTGGCCACCCTCTGTCCCTTCTCCATCTCGTATTTTGGCTCCAGGTGTCCCCCCGTAAAATAATGACTTTGGCTTTTGTCCCGTCCAATTCCGAGAATATTCATTTTCTGACTTTCCTAGAACCAAAAACAGCAGAAAACATGCAGCTGGCACTGTGGCTCTTGTTAATAGGTTAGTCCAAGAAATCATATGAAAAATACTCCAAAGTGTGTACAAAACACAAGAAAGTAGATAAAACCAAGCATGGAACATCAAAAATTATAGATACATTTGCAATGTATCAAACTCCTTTACGAGGAGCCAATGGTAGCCAATCAGCATGTCGTGGGGCGCATCCTCTTGGAGAGGGTTGCCTGACAGAGCTTCCCTGACTCGCTCCCATTGTTCTTCCAAAAGGTGGATCTCCGAGCGACCTAACCCACCTCCGACGTGGGCATTGGGATTGGGGGAGTTGTGATGTTCGCCATTGGTGGGGTTGTTGGTAGGGCTTCGTTGGTGGGGCCTTCGTTGCCGGTGTTGCCTTGAGTGCCTCCACCACCGCTAGTGATGATAGCGCACATGTAGTGGTTGGGGAAGCTATTTCTCCCACGGCTTTCTGGCTCAGAGCCGTAGATGTCGTCCTCCGACGATAGATCGCTTAGATTGGAGTCGCAACTGTTGTTTTTGTCCGTGTTGTTATCTTGCTCAAGGTGCCAATCGGTGGTAGGAACCACGAGGTAGGTGCGATCGACGGTGCCGACGGGTGATCGGGGTAGCGAAGTGTGCCGATCTTGCTGACCTGGAAGTGTAAGTTTCCAACCATCATGTTGGTTCAATTTCCTACGGATTCGAAGGCCGGGCGAGTTTTTGGCGAGTGGATGGTGAAGTTGAAGGTGCTGAGGAGGAGACGGTTCTCCGCTGCAGCAGAGTTGTAGATCGCGGGTGATGGGGTTGTTGAAGCCGCAACATCAGAGCTCCCAGTTCCCACAGACAGTGCTAATTGACGAGGGGCTAACTCGTCAATGCCCATGGATGATGGACTTGGGTTTGAGGAAGTGGGGAGAGCTGGAGGCATCGATCGACTAGCAAACAAGCACATCGAGGACACGGGGTTTACCTAGGTTCAGGTCCTCGGAAGGAACCCTACTCCTGCTTGTCTGCTCTTGATTATAGATGGAATCAAAGATTACAGGGGTGCGTAGATGCAATCTGGCGTTGTATGAACTAGGGTTGCGGATTGTCCTTCTCGTTGTTCCCTCCTGTCCGTTATATAGGCACCCAGGTCTTAGTATAACAGGCCGAGTCGGTTATAGATTAGGGTTTCCCCCTTTTAAATTTCCTATCTACACTTTGTCGTGTCCTCCAAGGAGTTGCATCTACTTGGGCTTAGGCTTGGTCCACCCTAACCTTCCTGAGCTCCATTTTCGCCATGGGCTTCTCTTGGGCCAAACCATATAGGCTAATCTCGGGTACCCGTAGGGCATACCCATGTCATCTTGATCCCAAGGATTCCTTCACAAATAAGGGATTTGGTTTGGTGGGGTTGTAGATCTAGATCTCCTCTCTCAAATCCCTCAAAAAGATGCAAGAATCATAGGAGGGGGAAGAGGAAGAGGACAAGCTCTTCAAGGTCAATAATGGAGAAGAGAGAGAAAATGGACCAAAAGAGATACTACGCACGAAGGGGAAGAGGAGCCCCTTTTAAAGGCTTCTAAATCTGATTGTTTGGGTCAAATCGCGCCTGGCCGATAGTACCAGTGACCAGAAGTTCCAGCCAGTCCGATTCCAATGACTCGAAAACTATGGAAAATACCTCGTTGTATAGGCTGGAAGTTCTAGCCGACCCAGGGCGAAACTTCTGGCCGGTACTACTAGTCTACTATCGACCAAGTACCGACAATAAAACACGACCAAACAGAGAGATGACTATAGGGTGTCACGGACTAAGGGAAGTGGGACAGAATTTCCACTGGTAATACTGGCGGCAACATATGCCTGAGTGGTACTTCCGGTCAAATACTGGCCCAAGTACTGACAAATAAGCATCAAAAATAGAATGGGTGCCGGGGGCATTCCCATGCTCACCGTAACTAGATCGGTACTTCAACTGGTACTACCGGTGCCAAAAGTGGCCTAGCGGTACTTCTAGTGAAGCAGCAATAGTTCCGGTCAGGGAAACTCGAGAACCAAAACTGCCACAACTTTTGCATCAAAACTCCAAATAAGATGAAACTAATTTTGTTTAAAATATTGGATACCACATAAAAAATATCATGTATATATATTTGAGACATCTCCCAAGGTGTGGAGCCGGAAAACCCGCAAGATCAAAAACACAAAAGGATGTTCAAGGGCAATCCATTTTTGATGAACTAGAGCTTCTTATGAAGATAACCACAAGCTCTAGATCCTCACATGGATAAGATACAAATAACAAACAAGAAACATTATGCTATATATGCAAAGGTTTGAGCTCCGATCAAGCTACTCACTTGAGAGCCCCTCTTGATAGTATGGCTATCTATCCTAAACCCGGTCTCCCAATAACTACACGAGACTGGTAAAATAGAAAACCTATCAAGATCATACATTTTCCTTAAGCATTCCACTTGAGCTTGATGTACACGATCTTGTCTTCTTCAAGATGGCACACCCTTTTTGATTGCATTTTCTTGCGCTCGCTTGATGAAGACTTGTGAATTGCTCCCCATACTCCTTGGGGAACCTCTTATTTGAACTTGTCTTCATCACTCCATGATCACCGAAGATGGCAAGCTTCAAGCATGAGATCTTCTAGAGATAGAGCATCTTGAGCTTGCACTTTATTTCTTGATGATGTCTTGAAGATATCTATGAGGAACTCCATCTTCTTTTTCAAGACACTCTTGATCTTCTTCTTCTATATGATTTCAATAGGCACAAAGCCTTTGGACATTGCCTCTTCTTTATTTTTCAACCTTGAAACCAACACATGGCACAAGCGATGCCAATGCACAAATCCTACAAGTGAAACTCAATTCAAACATTAGTCCATAGAGATTACCATTAATTGCCAAAACCACACATGGGGGCACACATGCGCTTTCAACGGCGATTCGCCAAGCTAGCGCTTTCGCGACGCGACAAAGGATGTGCCTTGTTATGTTATGGAATACGGCGGAATTTCAGTGTCGTGTAACCGCAAGGTGTGGTGCATTACTCTGCCATGTTTAGTACCTTCCAGCAATACAATAGGTAATGAAAAATAGTGATTAATAAATATGATTTCTCATTAAATTCAGAATATACTAAATACTCATTAAGATATAAAACTATATTTATTTACACAATAAATCAGATTACATACATTTACATGATCCTAAATTAATTATCGCAATTGCTACTAATATTACAATGCAAAAGGTTGCATGTTGCAAACCGGTTGTCTTTTCTAGAGCAAATTTTCTAACTATCTTTATCTTCAACCTATCTACTTCTGTATTTCTCTTATGTGCAAAGTGGATATCAGCCAGCTGCAACTCCAGCTGCATCTTCTTTTCTTCTATAATTTCCTTCTCTTGTAGAATTTTCTTGATGCCTTCCTTCAACTGCTTGTTTTCCCTTTTTAGAACGAGCTTCATGTCTTCGATGTTCATCAAACAAACCTACAAATAAGGCAAATAGATCGAATCAGTAAAAAAACACTCAAATCTCAATCGACTAGACCGCAAAAAATAGATTAGTGGAAGGATCCTGACCATATTTTCCATCAAGAACGGACAGATCCGGCTCCAGATCTTACGGGAGGCGAAACGGACAGATCCGACTTGAGATCTCACGGAAAGGGGAACGAGGGACAGATCCGGCTCGAGATCTCACGGCGAGTGGGACGAGGGACAGATCTGGCTCAAGATCTCATGGGAAATGGCACGAGGGACAGATCTGTTTAAGTGCAAGTGCGTGTCGGTTGGACGTTGGCGGCTCAGCGAGAGTGAGGCTCATCTGCTAAAATGTGTTAGGATTGCTCGTGAACTGGAGGTGGGTGGTGGATTGGTGGGGATATATCAGGTGTCTTAGTGGACTTGGTGGGCTTGCTATATCTTTTAGCCTTATAACCAAAAAAGAGGCATTAAACAACACAAATATTAGTCTTTACAGATTTGGTAAAGCAGTCGATGCAAAGCAACATTTAGTTTTTGGTAGGAATCACAAATATACATATACAGTAAACGACACTGGTATTACTTATTACACATGCTCAACTAAGTCGGTTAGTTCACTCTTAATTGACAGTATATCTTTGATAATACTGTTGAACTCCTCCTTAATCAAGTTTAGATGTTTCTTCTTAGTACGTATTTTCTTGCATACTTCTTCTTGTGACGTGTTCAAATCTTCATTCGCTTTGACCTCGTACCACATATGAATTAAAGTGCGCTGAAATACTATCGATTTGTGCTCTTCATCAACCCATGCCATGAAATCGCATGCCGTTTCTCATGGCCGCGCGCATAGAACTTGTGGTCGGTGTCCTTCGACCTTGTCCTGTCGCACACCACATAGCGACACGATGGTAAACCGCACTTACAACTCCGGTCTGGCTGCGCGTCGACTCTGTTCCAATCCGGGTCATAGATATTCATAGGTACATTGAGGTGGATCTTTAAAAGGAAAACAACCATGTGTGAGATCGAAAAATCCCCAAACCAGATCTCGATGAAACAAACGACAAGCGTGGTGCAATATAATCATAAACAGAGGGAGTATAATCTACGCACGTATCGGCATCTCGCAGTCGAGATATCTACCCAACGCCCGCTGAATCTATCACCGGGCGCCTCCACAGTCTCCGTTGCCACCGCTCGCAAGCTGAAGATTTGTCCCGAGGGAGGTTACCGAGAGAAGAGCTAGATATAACAACAAGGATCGACTCGGTGGTGGGCTATCCAAGTCATTGACATAGATCAGACCAGTCAATGGGATGTGCTTGACCGTTTTCCACTGTTAGACCGGCAGTTAACGACGCTTTCAATGGGAGACGCATATTACAATGCCTCCGTTCATCTACTGTGGAATTAAAACACGTCGGCCAACTCAGACACCAATCATGACATCAAAATCCGCCGTACCCTGTGTGCCACGGCATATAATTGGCCACCGCGACAAAATAGTGTCGCGATAGCTCATTCACCGCATAACCAATTTTTGCCGGTTCTTTTTGCTTATGCCGTCCCAAAAATCCACCGGGTATGGGGGTATTTTTGTAGTGTAACAAAATAGTGTTTCATAACATTCTCGAAGATAAAGTTTTGTTTCTCTTATTTTTTAAATATACATTTTCTATTTTGAATATCTTTTAAAATGTCTTATAAGAAATTATTTGTAAGTTTTTATGTTTTACTTAATTTTCATTCCTCATAAATGTGTAATATTCGAGTGTAGATAGATCTTATTTTTCAATAAATTTTGATATATTATTTGTATTTTTTTAGCTTATAATAATTTAGTTATTATTTTTCCAAGATTAACTAAAAAGGAAAAAAACTAAGCCGACGCCAATGGCATAGCCTTGTGAGCTAAGCCGATGACATTGTCGTCAGCATAGCATTAGGAGTTAAGCCGACGATATTGCCGCCGACATAGCCATGTGCTGTCAGTTGTCTATCCGCGGATGGTCACCAGCGACACACGTGACGCGAGGTATGCCTGGCTATGCCGACGGTGGCCGCCGACTCAGCTCTAGCTATGCCTACGTAGGGGTGGACATACAGCTCGAGGCTCGAGGCTCGGCTCGGGCTCGACAAGGCTCGACTCGGCTTGGAGGATGGTCAAGCCAAGCCTAAACCTTGTTATTCAGGCTCGAGGCTCGACAAGCCGGCTCGATGAAGCTTGCAAGCCGGCTCGAAAGCTCGATGAAATTAAAAAATTCGCCATGACCTTTACTGAAATTGTAAGAATTCACAGTTTTATACAAGATTTGATCATGATTTCACAAATACGTCAACAAAATAGTCTAACAAGTTAAATAAAGTACCAATAACCATAATAGCTCCATTACAACACAAGTTTCATAACACAAACCGACCACTTAGTCCAACAAGAGTCTCATACATGAGTACATGCCAAACACAGAAACATAGTTCAACTTCAACAAAAGTAACAGGAGCCATGGTATCATAAATCTGATCATAAACATCAACCATTAACATCTCCTTGGCCTCTACGCTCGCTGCCATCTCCTGCAGCTCATTCATACACTCATATGTCGAATCTGTTTATCACAAAGACAAAAAGAAATCATCACATACATGGTTTTGCATCAGATATGTTAACAGTAAGTGAGCGAAATGGCATTATATAATGAGTTTTGCATTACTTGTGTTCTTGTACAAAAATTTACAGCAAGTAGAGAAACAAAATAGCACTATATACTTACTAGTTGCTCCCCACCACGCTTTTTGGAAATGGAATACACTCGACATCATCAATATCATCTGGTTCCTAAAAGAGTGAAAATAATGAAAGTTAGGTATGCATAAGACATAGTATAGTAGACTAACTAGCAACAAAATGAATCAACAAGGCACATACCACATCCAGCGAGACTTTGTTGTCATTGTGAGCACCTTTAATCCAACTAGAAGCACACACGAGCGCCTCCACCATCGCTGGGTTTAGAGAGCTCCTATAGTCATCTAGAACTCGCCCCCCGGTGCTAAAAGTAGACTCCGAAGACACAGAAGTCGCTGGTATAGACAAGAAATTCTTTGCCATCTTTGACACGACGGGGTATCTATGGGCATTCAGCTTCCACCACAATAGCACATCAAAATTTTTGTTTAGCAAGCTCTCATTTGCCTCACCAAGATACTTATCAATCTCATTCTTTGATGTCTCCACAGAAGTCTCACTTAAGTATGAGGTAAACTCGCTGGCACTTGATGGCAAAGATGAACTTGTATCCGTAGGTGTAGATGAGGATGCAGCAGATCTATAAGAATCAGCTTTCTCATAGCGATGATGTATATCATAAGTGTCATACAGCTTTGCCAACTCGGTTTCAATCAAATTATATTCAGTAGTAGCTTTCTCTTCAGAATAGATCTTTCTAAAACCCCACTTAATGTATTTCAGCTTGTACCTTGGGTCAAGAATAGTAGCAATCACCATGACATTATTGGGTTCTTCCCAATACTTGTTGAATTTGTCCAATATTGCCTCCCCCATAATTTTCAAAGCCGGGTTGGTGGATCTACATGCCTCTGTAAGTGTAATCTTGACATTGACAATGTGAGGGTAAAATATATTCGAAGTAGGATATGTAGATCCAGAGAATGCAGTGGACACCTCAGCTAGAGAAGCAAGTATAGGTGTAATGGTATTGAACAATGTCCATTCATCATTTGATGGCTTCCATTTATAATTTGCATCGCTGTCCGCATAAGAATCTATTGCATCTCTATAGGTAATGGCTGTTCTTAACATGTGGTAAGTTGAATTCCACCTTGTGGTCACATCTAGTTTCAGCCCCTCTCCAATTGTGATTGCAAGAAACCGACAAATTTCTACAAACTTGTGCAATCGAGATACCGACTTCTTGATGTACTTAACAGATTCCCTCACATTGGTTGTTAAAGGGGAGATGGTTGCAGTCCCATCAGTGACCACCAAATTAATAATATGAGCACAACAACGAACATGGAAATATTTAGGAACAAAACAATAGGAGCTTCTAGCAGCAAACATAGCCTTCAAATTGCGAACAGCTACATCATTGTTGGCTGCATTATCTAGAGTGATCGAAATGATTTTATCTTCTATCTTCCATGCAGCCACACACTCAAACACAGCTTGAGAAATCACATTTCCACTATGTGGAGGGTCCAACTCCACGAAATTCAGCACACGACATTGCATTTTCCAATCTTTATCAATAAAATGTGCAACTAAACACATGTAGGAAAGTGTTTGGTTGGATGTCCACAAATCAGTAGTTAAAGCTATGTTATCCACACCTTTAAGAACCTTCATAAGGCTATCTCTCTCAGATTCAAACACCTTCATGCATTCTTTTCTAATGGTTTTTCTACCAATAAACTCATACCGAGGATTTAAATATTTCATCACTATGTTGAACCATGTGTGCTCTACCATCTTAAATGGATAATCATGACAGATCAACATCTTAGCAATTAATTTTTTAGCTTCTTCTTGACTATACTCCCTAGAAGATTGCAAAACAGGAATACCTGTATCACTTGCATTGGATGGCTGAAAGTTGAGAAGGGTTTGACTAGCCACCTTTGCCATAGCGACCTTATAATCTGTACATGCTTTGCTATAGTGTCGCAACAGATGGGAAGTGGCTCCCCCATTGTCCTTGTTGTAGAAGAAAAACTTCTTGCAATACTTGCATTGTGCCATTATCACCTCAACAGTAGGATCCTCTTTGGATGGCCGAGGAACCTTGTCGAAATGCTCCCATACAACTGACATAGACTTGGCACTCGATTCAACAATAACCTTCGGACCAACCTTCATTCCCTTTTGTCGCTTCTTTCCTCTCTGAGAAACCCCACCATTAGTACCAGCAGAATTCCCATCATCAGATATGTCAATATGACCACTAACAAATACATCATCATCCGACATGGCATCATTCTTGTCATAAGAATTTTCTTCCTCATCAGTCTCAATTGTTTGAGCCTGCACAAGTGCAGATAGAGTAACCACAAAGATTAAATCAAGACAATGGATGTACTACTATTGCGGGTTCAATTACAAAAAGGTGAAACAAAATTACCATTTGTGGAGACAAATTGGTTGCTGCCTACTGCGACAAATTAGGTACTACTGGTTGCGACGATGATGCATGTATAGTTGAAGATATGCCGAGCATAGCCGCAGTCCGCGATTGCATTGCCTTGTTGTATGCATGCCTCTTTCCCTGTCCTTGCGGCTTCCTTAGACGTGCTTGCGATCCTTCACTCTCCCGCCCCGGTTGCATTTTCTCTATAATGAACAGACCAAGACAATATCAAATGAACATACCAAGACAATATCTAGAATTCACAACAATTGTACTAACTGAATAATATCAAATGCATAGACCAAGACAATATCTAGAATGAACAGACCAATACCAAGACCAATTTCCAAATGAACAGATCAAAAGCTAGCTATACATGAACAATATCTAGATTGCAGGGACGAAATTTAGAGATCAACAATATCTATATTACAGGTTATATTATATATGAACAATATCCAAATGAACAGGGACGAAATTCAGAGCTAAACAGGGACGAAATTCAGAGGCAAGCGGCGCAGCGGCCTGGCGGCCTTCCGCCCTTCCCAATCCCGGCGCCCCTCCACATCTGCTTAAAAGGAGAACGATGGCGGCTGGCGCGCTTGGCGGGCGCCCCAGCTGCGCCGCCCCGCCCCCCGCTGCTCTAACCCTAACCCTAGATGGAGGCGGCCGCGTGGGGGAGCAGAGCAGAGAGCACTGGGAAGAAGGGAAGGAGGACGGCGTACCTTGCTGCGCGTGTTCGCCGCCAGCCGCCAGGAGGACGGGGTCGGGGAGGAACCAGGAGGACGGCGGCCGGGGAGGACCTTGCTGCGCCGAGCGGGGCGAGGAACCAGAGAAAGAAACGAGAGAGAAAGAGAGTGACTCAGTCCACGGGGTCGAGGGGTCGGGGCGGGGTCGGGGCCGAGCGGGGCGGGTCGGGGTCGAGCGGGGCGAGGCTGGGATTTTTTTCGGGGCTCGTCGAGCCGGTCGAACGAGCCCCGAGCCGTTTCGAGCCGAGCCGCGAGCCCTTTTGCAGTCATTTTTCAGTACCAAGCCGAGCCTCGGCTCGGCTCGATTTTGCCAAGCTTTCACGAGCCGAGCCACGAGCCGGCTCGGCTCGGCTCGATTCCACCCCTATGCCTACGGTCTTGCTATGCCGACGGTGGTCCTCAGATTAGCTCCAGCTATATCGACGGTGGCCAACGGTGCTTTTCTAGCCGTGGGTACCTAGGATCTATGCCGACGGCCCCGACAAATTGTCATGGGCATAAGTTGGCCGTCGGCATCATCTTGGATTCCCGTAATGATATTAAGCAATGAATAAGTATAGTATTGGCTGTTCTTCTAAAAAAACGTGCCGTCATTAACGAGTCTGGCCGATGCATGGGCAGTGCAGCAGCTGCAGCGCGAGCCGAATCTTTTTTTTGCAAAAAGCCCGAACTAAATCTAATAACGCTACATCATGTTAAGAATATAAATATATAGCCTAGTTCTTTTTATTAGTTCGGACTTTTGGTTTAATTGGATAGTGCATCAATTTAGTTGGATAGTGCATCAATTTAATATGGTATCATCGTAGAGATCTCAAATTCAAGATTCTGCTCACGGAGTTAAAAAAGATTTTTCGGCTTATACGGAAACCATGCTAAGAGCTAAAATAGCCTTAAATTTGAGGGAGAGTGTTAAGACTATAAATATATAGTCTAACCCTTTCAATTAGTTTGGACTTTTGGTTCACTTGGCTAGTTTGGACTTTTGGTTCACTTGGCTAGTGTATCAATTCAATACATCCTACTCCCTCTATACCTAATCCAAAGACGTTTTAGTATATACGAACCGGTACATCCGCCGGGAGATGGGAGATCGGGAGCTACGCTCCGGTGGTGCATCTAGCGTCGACGAAGGGCATGTGGAGTCGTTTGTCCAACGGATCTCCTAGGATCCAGTACATTTTCGTGTTCGATTGCTTGTTTTTAAGTCAGTCTCGTCCGATCTACGGTTGTCATCATTGGCGATGGTTGCTGCTCTGGTGTGTTGGTTCTTTGTGAACTTAGCACAACGACTTTCCGTCTGTCTATTACAACGAGCTTTGTCCGACCCTGCTGATGAAGGGACGAGGACGGTGGCGCGCCTTCGGCTCGCGCTAGGTGGTCCAATGAACTATTTGTAATTTTTATTACTTTTGCTTTTTTTTACTGGTATTGATGATTATTAATAGATTGGTGGAATTTCGAAAAATGGACGTTTTAGCATATTGTAGCATGCACCGCAAAGCTATGAGTGTAGTATTGGTGTATTGAATCCCCACAAGTGCACATAATTTTAAATATTTTTTCCAACACCTATAGTGGGAGCCACACCTTAGGCAGCATCAAGAAACAAAATATATATGCCTCTTTTGCAAAAGTTACAAGTCCACGTGACAACGGCAGATGGACTTTGGACCTATTTGCTCTCCTAATACAAATTGCAGGACTGCGGTTTACCCGTTTGCATGTTACGAGACTAATTTCCACGTCCTCTACAAGTTGTGGTACCACAGGTGTTATTGGCTCAGTTTTTTGTCCCTTCAGATTACATCAAGCTTATATTTATCCATATTGGCTTCTCATCATGCTATTAATTGGATTTATAGTATAGTTAGCATGTTAATGTTTTTGTTATAGTTAATGAACAATGATGTGGACGGAATGAAGTTTGTGACTCCAAGGCAAACGGTGATTTGCAGCTGCATGTTTCCGATGTGGTTTCACATGAGCAACATACATATCTACTTAACTGTTTTTTGAGGTACCACAACAGCAGCATTCGCCCTCCATTGTTGATGAGCCCTTCACATCGGTGCATTGTGGATAGACCCATGTCTATATGGTTATTTTCCACTAATGCGCACTACTGTTGCTATATTGTGTTTTTAATTAATGAATCACGTGTACAGTTATGTGTAAGGTGTTTGGTAATAGCTCTTGACAATTTTTTCCTTTTCCTAGTGACGACAGCAAGAGAGTTCTCACTTCTCGGAAGCAGGACCGGTACACGGATTTTCCTTGTTTAAAGTGGTAGATATTCCCTACGGTCAAGGGGGGCAATTCCTCCTACTCCAATTTTTTAAAGATATCTTTAATATTTATATTAGAATTTTAGACATTACTCAAAGTTTAATCATGATTAGTATTACTGTGCCTCTCAACAATGTCTATCGAGCTTCACCACTTATTCCCACACGAAAGACTTAAAAAATATTAGTATTTCACAAGAGAAATATTCAATAGCAAATTAAATAATCAGTATATTTTATGGATCAATGGTCTTTGAAATCTTGGTGAAGACATTCAAACATACTTATTTCTATTGATCGAGAAACCTATATACCATGATACTAATTTCTACGAATTGTTCGTTGTGTACATCGTGTATATACATATGTACTTTAGAATTAATCACATAACAAAGTTATGAAAGTAACAGATTCATATGCACGTGCAAAGTAGAGTAGAAGAGTAGACATATTAGGCACTGATTTAATAAGAGTATAGAATAGCTACCAAATATGTATGATGGGGACAACTAAAACTACTGGAATCGGAGGAGACTACTTGCGAAATGGTATAGTTATATGATTGTGTCGTTAGTCTCAACTACTCCCTCCATTTCAAAATATAAGATGTTTCAGCTTTGTGAATAAAGTGTATCTAGATCTCTTTTAGTGTGTAGGTTCACTTTAAATCTAAATGAACCTACATACTAAAAGGAGTCTAGATACACTCCCTTCACAAATCTAAAACATCTTATATTTTAAAACGGAGGGAGTAATAAATAATTACAACCTTGTAAAGGCACATGAGTGCAAGTGCTATTTCACACATTAGTGGCCAAACAAATACGTGGCATCGAGAAAAATATATTTAGAAATACAAAATTGTTAGAATATTTTTTCAGAAAAGTCATGATAGGCTATAGCTTGGACCATCCGTACGTTCCATAATCATTCGAAACTTGGGTATGAAGAATTGAAGACTAATATAGGTTAAAAAACAAGTCTTGGGCGAGCCCTGGTCGAGCGCCCCTCTACCCCTCCCTATGGGCCGGCTCTCTACCCCATTGGGGATGCTGCTTATCTTTGTTTGTTTGTGGTGTTGTTTGATGATGTTTGTGTTCGTGTGTATTGATTTCCTTGCTAAGAATAATGCACATTTTCCCTTAAAATTATTTCTCGCTGCATTGTCCGTGTGCTTCTCGTCCAACAAACCGTAATGCTACCAAACACGCTTGAGCATTTGAGCTTTGCAGCAGCGCTCTGAATCACTAGTGCTAGTCTGCAATTCGGCACGCACGCACCAATCATCACTATGCCCAGATTTGGTGCGTGGTTTCGTGCTCCAAATTGGGTGGCTTCCCGGGCTCCTAGCGCTTCCTCTTGGAGTGTCACGAGTCAAACCAAAAATAGCTTGAACATTCGGGCAGGACGGCAGTGCCCTCTCTTTACCCGAAACGGCCGCCTGCAACTACGTCCATCACCAATTGGGGCTCCCCTTCTTGTCCAGGTCTTGAATTTTTCTTGTAATTTTGTTCCGTTTTGAGCTTTAGACCGATCGAGAACTTAACTAGCATAATCGTCATGGCAAGGCAGGACGTGCTCATGGAGCCCCAACCGCCCGGCTCGTCGTCCTCTCCGGGCAAGCCGTCGCAACCAGAGCTGCCCGAGCCTTCTCCAAAAATACCACCGTCGGACGATGCGCCGGACGAGGCCGCTGTAAATCCCGACAGGAAGTCATCGTCGTCTTCTTCGTCATCGTCGCGGACGTCCTCGGCTGGGTGCGTTTTCCATGTCGACGCGGCCGAGATGAGGACCCCGTTCGTGGTGGAAGCACCAGAAGACGACGACCACTCCGGCGCCGGTGCCCGCGCGGAGGCGAAATTACCCGACGACTGGGCGTCATGGCCGGAGTCGTTATCGCCCAAGACCGTCAACGGCGGCACGGTGTCGGTGGCTCCGGAATCCCAGACCATGGCTAAGCCGGCAGCCGTGGCTCCCGTGGTGGAGGGTTTCAACCCGAACAGGATCCCCGCGTCTATCTTCCAGCCCAAGATGGGGTCGTCGCAGCAGGACTGGAGCATCGCGTCCAACGATTCGCTGTTCAGCATCCACGGCGCCAGCCAGAGCCAGTCCGACGACTTCTACGCCCCGAGCAAGACCCGCTTCGACTACTTCTACGACGAGGCCATGGCGGACGGCGGCGGCGCGGAGCCAGACGGGAGGCTGCCCCCGCTCGAGGAGATGCCGGGCAGCGCGATGTCGGACGCGAGCGACGGCAGCGCGATGGCCAACGGCAGGGCGTTGCAGCGGCACGGGAGCGGCTCCGTCGGCGGCTCCAGCAACTTCTCCTTCGCCTTCCCAATGTACGTACGCCCCGCCGCAGGCATGCACACGACGGTCGATCTTGCTTGAAAACCGTCCGTCCGTCGTTGATCGTGTAAATCCTCTTTGGCCGTTTCTTTGACCCGCAGACTGGCCGAACCATCGCCGGGGCAGAAGGAGAACATGGGCGGCTACCAGCAGCTGCAGAAAGAACACGAGCAGTCGCCGTCGCAGCCGACGCCCTTGGACCGCAGGGCGGCGTTCGAGGAGATGACGACGGAGGAGGAGCGGCGGCAGAGGAAGACGGGGTGCTGCTGCTGCGGGGAGTGCTGCGGCTGCTGCTGGTTCGACTGCTCATGGTCCACCTGCTGCTGCTGCTGCTTGCAATGGCGGTGGAAATGCTGCTGCCAATGGCGGTGGAAATGCTGCGAATGCTCATGTTGCTGCCCAAGCTTATGCCGGTGCAGCTGGTGCAATTGACCGAGAGCTAGAATCTGGCGGGAAAGGTACCAAAAACAGAGCTCATCTTTCGAACCATAGGTGTTGTTGTTATGAGAAGAGTAGAAGATGATTAGGGATCATTTCAACAGAGGTAGATCCCATTCTGCTCGTGTTCTAGGAGTTGGGATGTACAGAAGGCCAGTGGCACAAAAAAAGATGCAGAGATGCAGTGTACAATGTTGGCAGGGAATGCAAAGAGCAAACATGTATGGTTTTGTTAGGAAAAATCATGCCTACTCACCGCTTCCTTTCTGTATCATTTGCTAGCACGCAGAAATAGCAGAGTAGGTATCATACAGCATACAGCATAAATAATCTACAAACATAACCATAGCTAGTTGAGACTATATATGGTCTTATCTTGGATCATCTGTGCACAGAGCTACGGAAAAACAGGCCCTCCCTATACATGAGGATACACCAGGCAATCAACAATGTGCTAGATAGAAAACCAACCAGCTTCAGACATTGTTGAAGGCGCTGCTACATTGACAAAAGTGTTGAAGGTACTACTGACCTCTGCTTCAACATTGAGATAAGGCCAGCGGGGAAAAAAGATACAGAGAAGCAGTATACAATGTTGAAGGGAATTCAAAGTGCAAATATTGTGTGGTTTTGTTAGGACAAAGCATGCATAAATTATAGAGCAGGTAATGTTTTAAAATTTTATAGAGCAGGTAATGTACGGCAATGTACTCCCTCCGTTCAGAAATACAAGACATTTTAGCTTTGTGAAATGAATGTATCTAGACGCTATTTAGTGTATAGGTTCACTCCGAACCTCTACGAACCTATACACTAAAATACGTCTAGATACATTCGATTAACAAAGCTAAAACGTCTTATATTTCTGAGCGGAGGGAGTACTTAATAATAGTGTAATAAGATGACCACTTATAGTTCCTTATGTCAGACAAATGTGGACAGTGCTACGACAAAACAGGCCGTATACATAGTGACATAGACATACATCAGGCCATCAACACAATTTGCCCATGAGCAAACCAACCAGGTTCAGACGCCGCTGCAATAACAAAAGTATAACAGGAACTGCTAGTTCTGTGATCCTTGATAGTCTTCAAGCTATGCAGAATTACTGCCAAGTTCCCCATTTCCATATGATGTCTGGAAAACCCAGTGGCCAGACAGATACTGCAGCTTGACAAACAGCATCCTTGGTATCAGCGTGGAAAAGAACAGTCACCTCACATGACGGTGTGCAGTTGTTAAGCAAGGGTACGAACGGGCAAGCAGTACAGATCGATGGTGGCATATGAACCAGAAGTTTCTTCAAACAGCTTCTGCAGTCATGAGCAGTCATCGAGAACAAGATGTGCCTCATCAGTTCATATGAAAACCTTGGCGACAACTTGACTTCGGTGGTTCTACAGAACAGTTCTGGATCCACCGCTTCGTAAAGTTCATAGCGGTTTTCAGAAGCAGGTATCTCAAGGTCTAGTGTCCTGATTTCTCGATTGTTTATAAACACTTCCAAGAGGGGATTAAGATTCGATGACTCTATCCGAAGATCTGTGAGACTCACAAGGCCATCAACTTGGACAGTTGGACCAAGTTTATCAATGGTGAGTTTCAAAGTAGAAACGGATGGAGTATCTAAAATGAGGATTTCTGGTCGAACACATTTTAACTCAAGGTAAACCAAGTTAGGGGCATGGATAGCTAAAGACTGTGGAACGTTTGATACCTTCCAGCGGCAAGTCTTCAGTTGAGAAAGGTGAATCTTGGGGTTCTTGAGGCCCCCAACTCCAATAAGATTGAGAGTAAGAAGGCAAGGGAAACACTCATTCAATGTGTTGAGGTCCTCGTCGTCTAGTAAAATGAACTCAAGTGCCAGATGAGTCAGATTTGGCATTATCTTGAGCCCATCAACAGATAGCCATGCATTTCTCAGCCTCAACTTTAAAAGATTATGACCTGCATGGACAAAATTTAATCTGAGATACAGAAACTTAAATATGTATAATAAAAGCTGAGTAAGGCAGATTTGGTCCTGAACTGTGCAAATGGCATATATATCACCGTTTACTAGATATTGAACTAAGCGTTTTTGCTTAGCTAGTGGGTTTATCATACCATTATGAAGAAAATAAGTTTTACTTGTGTGTGTGCGACTGTTCGTTCGAGTTAGGAAGGTCAAATTGCACTTATTGATTGCAACTGCAAAGGGCTGTGAATAGGTTAAATTTTCACCGATGCTATCTACTTCAGTGTCACATTAAAATCAAACAATATTCCAAACTGAAAACTAACATCTCCCACGACTAAAATCCATGATCAACAGGCTTAACATAAACAGGTCTCCTGCATTATTGCAAAAGAGGGTGTGATATCGTCAAATTTCCTTATACCTAAGCCGTTTGAGTGATTCTTTCTAATATGTGCTTATATGCACACTATACTATACAAGCCTAAATTTTATAATGTTTCCAGTGGTCCCATTATCTCTACCGGGCAAAGAGAGCAACGAACTTCGGCCTGAAACTCAGTTTATTACTAGAGTCTCTTATTTTTAACAAAAATCAAATGTCAGACATGTTTCACTCGACTTCTTAGTTTTCTAGAAAATACTCATTGGAGAAACACAAATTTAGCTTTAGTTTCAGCTTTTCATGTATGACTCAACATGTACAACAGTCAATTTAGCTCGAAGTTCAAATTTACCAGTGGATATCTACGAATAATGTGAGGAAGAGAGAGACTGACAGAAGTTGGAGATGACAGGGAGAGCCTCCGCCTTCAGCCAGCATAACGGCCGCGAGCAGTCGGCTATATCCACCTCTCGGAGGGCGGAACCTGCGGCAGTGGCCGCCCACGCAGCCACGGATTCCCCACTGGTGAGATGCAAGTCGGCACCCTCCCCTTCCTCCCCGTGGAAACCCTGCTCCTCGGAAGCGTCGAGAGCGAGGGACCGAAGGTGCGGACCGAGGAGGGAGGCAACGTTGCCAGCGGCCGCGCGGAAGGTGGTTCCCTCGTGCCCAGCCCCTCCCTCGCGGATGCGGCGGGCGCGGGCGGCCGCGCTGAGGCGGACCCGGGGGCAGTAGTAGGAGGCGGCGAGGAGCGCGCGCGAGGCGAGGCGGCACGCGGCGATGTCCCCTGTGTCAGCGACACGGCCGAGGACGTCGGCGAGGATCCCCGCCGGGAGATAGTCGAGGGGGTCAACGATGTCTGGCATGTCTAGGTAGCTTCGTCGTGTTCGTTGACGAGGAGACTGGTGAGTGAGCACTTCAGATATTTTTGTTAAGAGCAAGTTTAATAGTCCTTCCGCAGTTAACTGATTTATACTGGAGGCCTACAGCCCCTTTCTTTTCAGCTTCTTTCAGAATCTCATCTTCAAAATTCGTTCAAACTTCTTAACTAGTAGTTTCAACGTCAATTTAAAAGTATAAACGATTTTGGCAGATGAGATTATTACGGGAGAAAGTTGCTCAAGAAAAGCTGAAAAGAAGGGGGCCTACATCTCGGTTCTCCTCCTTCCCCCAGATTTAAAACTACGATATGGTTTTTTCTACTCCCTCCGTATTCGTCTGAAAGGAGTATTAATTAATCTCTAATCTGTTACTAATTAAATTGTAACTCACACCCGTACGTATTACCTACGGGGATACCGACGGATTGCTATACAGGGATCGATCTAACAAGCATCCTAATAGACGCAGGTGAGGACGAGGGCACAATGAGAGAAGCGAATTCGCGTCTATGACGGCTCTGGCGACAATGACCGCGATACTTACAAGAGGCGACTACTCCTTGTTGCTGATATTGACGAGGGTGTGTCATCGCTCGCGGTCGGTGATGACGGAGCCACCATGAATTGTGAGCGAAAAGGACGGCGCACCATGACATACATATAGAAATTAATTATTCGTTAATGGTGACTTGATAATTTGTTAAAGAAAATCGTACCTTAATTATGAAGGGGTACGGAATGATCTTAACGTCCTGTGTCTAAATTTTGAACAGGGAGGAGCACCGAAGTAAAAGTTTTTATATTGTTGTATGAATGGAGATTACCCACCAAAAGGAACTCCATGGACCTACGTTGGCGTTGTATGAATGGAGATTACCCACCAAAAGGGACCCTCTTGGCTTACGTTGGCATCGATACAGACAACCCCTAGTCAAGACAAGGTCGACGAGTCAAAGATTAAGATATTTGATAAAAAATAAAGTCAAAGAAAGAGCCCCTAAGGAAAAAGCCCATCAAGAGGAGGCCCACGAAGACTAGTCAACTAGGGAAAAGAGGCCCATTTTCTCTCTCATCCTTATCTACATGGGTTAGGGAATCAAGCTTTACCTTGTACCCCTCCCACCTACCACCATGGAGGGTGAATCTTTTGTCAAGGACCTCTCCCTTATAAAAAACCCCACCCCCCGAGGGGGGGAGGTGGGATCTCATTCATTCTCCCCTCATCAATACAAGAAGGGGAGAGGACTAGAGCTCCTACTCGGACTCTAGTTTGGGGACCCAAGGAGTAGCTGATGACTTGGGTCGATGATGTGTGGTAGTTTGACTTCGTCCTCGGGAGTCTTCGATGGCCTGGGGTCCATGCTCAACACCCTCGACGCTGTCCTAACGTAGAATTAAGTCGCGCTCCAACAAGGCTATGCAACCTACTCAAAAAATCGTCATGTCAACTTACGCATAGTGTACGACGACCTTCGCTATAAGTATGGCGTACATACCCATACTTTTATTGCTTGCTACTCGCTAAAATGCTCAAAACCTAACCACGTTACTCGAGACACCCCCTAGACAATCATTGTCCAATTTCGACAACAGTGGTGCCGTCTGTGGGAACGACATCAAGACTCTGAAGATACTCACTGACACCTAAGTTGAGATGGCTCCACCTCCGAAGCAAGTTGTTTCTGGCGAGGCCGACACCTTGCGAAACACAACAATCTCACAGGAGGAAGGAAGAGGAGCAACACCCCCGAAGCCCATGGTGAAATCTGGGATGAGAGCAGGGATGGTGGGAGAGGCACCGATGGTGTCACCATCGATAACCTTCCTTCGACCCCCTCGCCTCGGTCTTGGAAGAAGTGAACCCCGATGGCAAAGAACTACACGAAGACACCATAGATCCATCCACTTCACCTCACCTCGGCATGTCGCAGGACACATAACCAAGTCAGCAAGCTGAAGACATTGGAACTACCCTCCGGAACCTTGTTAACGCTTGTGACATCAACCTTGATGCCATCTGGGCCCTTTTAGGGGTAGGAACGCAACTCGAGGGAACCGTGATCATGACACAGACCCATGCCCCGCTAGCAGGAGGCCCAGGACCCTTGGCCGCACATCACCACAATCTCACCAACCCCATGCGGACCAAGCTGTGTGCAAGGGATCGGGGCCCTTCCAAGGCAGAGTGACAACCTTCAACACCGCTAACTACCATCAAGTGCTACCTTGGGCTACAAACATCGAACCTTGGCTTCTTCATTACTAGGCACCACATCTCACGCCACTGTGGACCCGGAGTGCCACCGCACTAACCTCCTCCAGGAGAAGGTGACGCCATTGAGAGTCGCCATCGAGAAGATTCCAACCTCCCTATTCTAGAAGCTCAAGCGCCACCCCAAGTTCAAGGTGCCTGCGAGGAACCACACCCTTGTCCGAAAGGAGAAGTCTCTGAGTCGGAGGTGGCCATGTCGTGCCGAATCCATCACGGGCGCTCCTTCTCACCTCCACAACACCAAAGACATTCTCCAAGCACCTACGAGGAAGAAGAGGAAGATAGTGAGGAATAAGAAAGGAGGGAAAATTACCATCGCCCAAGAGAGTGGGTGCACTCATGCAATCCACTCGTGAGGGAGATACAAGAAGCTCCTTTTCCCACAAAGTTCAAACAACCTACCATCAAACCTTTTGCTACGAGTTCGAATCCCGTACAATTTCTACAAGTCTATTCCACCACCATCTGCTCGGGTGAAGGAGGCCATGTGTATATGTGTAACCTTTTCCCACTTGCCCTTAGCAGGGTGGCCCAAATATGCTTCCTCAACCTAAGGCAAGAATCCATCCGATCTTGGGATTGACTCCAAGTTCTCTTCATCACCAACTTCCAAGGGAACTCTATGCAACCCATGCGGTCACACCAACTGTTCTCCCTGAAGCAAGGGCCCCAAGAGTCCACCAAGGATTTGTTATCGAGATTCTTTTCCGTGCAGAGCCAAATTCCTAATGCCCTGGCTGTAACCTTCATCAACGCTTTTATGGAAGCCATCCGGAAGGGCGAACTAAATCGGGACCTCCTTTGCCACATGCCCCGCACCATGGAAGAGCTATACGGAATGGCTAAAGAATACGCACTGGGAGAGGATGGAGATCTCACTAAATACTCGAGAGAAGAACATGTCCCAGACGAAAATCCTACAAGAAGGCCCTACCTAGAGAGGAGAGACTAACCAGGTCGCGAGAGAATCTCCTTCCACTGGAAGGATAAGAAGATAATGGCGCTCGACTCGACTCCACCATCCAAACCTTCAAAAAACGAGTGTAAGCCTTTATGAAAGTACCACCGCATGGAAGCACATTGGTCCAATGAATGTTGGGATCACCCCGACCCGACCGAGTTTGCCGCCAAGCGCCAAAAATGGGATGCTATCAAGAAAGCCAAGGAAGTACCCAAAGCAAACCCAAGGTGCACTCGTGGTTGTAAGTGAAGCCAATCCAATCGACAGAACGCCCTTTTTAACTAGGAGAACACGTGGTCACCATCATTTGGGTAGATCTGCATCCGAAAGGGGTCAAAGAGACAACCAAAAAACTACATTCGGGAGGTTAACACCAAGGAGCATTGGCACCAACACCCCCTCCAAAGTGGGCTGATGTAACACTCAAGTTCATGGCCGAAGACGTCGTGGGAAACCATTTCCCCCATGATGACGCTCTCTTTGTCAAGGCCATGGTCGCCAATTGCAAGCTTTCAAAAATCCTTGTCGATGGAGGAAGCTTCGCTGACCTCCTCTACTTGAGCACACTCAAGAAGCTCATGGAACCTTGAGGCGGCTACAAGAAAGGGACCCTTGAGCCATCCCTTTATCCCCTCTTAGGCTTTATCCCCTCTAAGTACATTCAACCTCTCGGGAAAATCGAGCTTCTCATGACCTTTGGAGATGAATGCAATCACCGCACCGAGGATGTTCTCTTTGACGTGTAAACCCCTCCGGGAATCATGTTCTAAATCAAAAGCCAGTATAACCCAAATTGTGGATGTAGGATGTAATACCATGGAGGCCACGAGGCCACCCACAAGCAGGCCCAAGGGCAGGGCACGGTACTGGCCAACAATCCCATCCACAACTCAAGGTTATAGCTTCAAGTGCGACAACACGCCAGGATAAGTATGTGTATCTCGTACACAAATGGGCGCATACAAGATACGATGTACAAGAGTACATCAGAGTCATTCCATCTATGAAGAAATATAAATATATTGCACCGCCATTACAACAAGATCCAAATACATAGATATAGTAATATCATAGTTTGTCACATGACCTCATACATCATTCATCAAATATCAAGCTTAAGTGGAAGCACAAATCTGAGTACGGATTAAGATACAAATATGGAATAAGACACCTGGAACAAAGGAAATCCCAATCACAGATCTCAGGGATCGCTAACCCCAGAATCTCTACTCAAGGGGGTCGACACCTCCATCGTCAGCTTCATCGATAAAGTAGCCTCCATATGGATAAGCCTGATAATCTAACAAATTCCGAGTGTGAGACGCTAAGGTACTCAACAAGTCTTTATGCATCTAAAGGGATTAACCAGTTTGATGCAATTGCAGTGAAAGATAAAATATCTAATAGTTCTATAGAGACACGTTAAAGCATTCGTCTAACAAGATATAGATAATAGAGCGATAATCAGAACCAGCAAATATAGAGACATAAAGTAAAACATATCCCAACCACCTTCTCGCTTACCAAACGGGAAGAGAAAGAATATCCAACTCATTGGCAATTTTATTAATTATTCCATAAGAATTGCACTATTTACTAGTCAATTTAAACATGCTTCTCTAGTTCGATCTGTCTATGGTCAAGGCACGGTGCTCCAAGTAGTCCATAACCGCGGGCGGACACGGCTTTTCAAAATGATTTACCTTGCAGGGGTGCACAAATAACAACACACGCACGCTCAATCTCAGGAGAAAACCAAATGAAAGCAAAGAGGCCTCACGATAGAGCATTCTAAAAATTCAAAGGTCATTTCGGGAGGCACCCCAACTAAGCTACCTGCTACAAAATTGGATGAGCTCCACACGGACCCAGGGGTTTGCGACGATGGCTAAGAAATACTGGGAACCCAAAAGTGTGACTGGCTTGTCCAAATATTGTAAACGTGGCACGGGGTTCCAAAACAATACAATAGTAAACGCTCCTCGAGCAACAGTAGTACATAAAACAGTAAAGCATGACATAAGTATAAGATAGTAATAAAGGCCCAAACTAATTTTGTCCCCCAAAAATAATATGTGAATTAAGACTATATCGAGGGGGATCCTAGAAATTCTCCCACATGTCGATAGCGGTAGTCAAGGAACATGCATCAAGTACTTGGATCCTACAGGACAAAAGTGAGCGGATAAAATCCAAATCTCAATTATTGCCCACTAGTGCCTCTTTCTTTAGTTACCCCATTACTATACAATTTAGTTGTTTAGGATACTTCGTTATCCACATTAGATTCTCACAAACCCTACACATGAAGTTCTATGACTCACATGGCTCGATCAACTCTTGTAGTAGTGCCTGATAGGATAGAGGGAACAAGCTTTATAGTGGGGCTGAAAAGTAAATGATGTGAAGTACTTGGGATTGCAACTTGAAACAAAAATAACATAATGCACGAATAAATATAGAGTCATGTGTGCTATCGATGTAAATATGCAAGCATTGGATTTCTTGCCTGGATACTCAAGGTTGAAGTAACCAAGTTCTGGATGGTACTTAGCAAACTCTTGATATCCTCCTTGCTTAGCCTATATCCGGATAAAAATCAAACACATAAGAGGCCATAATAAATAAAGTGTGTAATCATATGAAGAATATGCAATAAGAAAAACATATTATGCCATGATGATATGATGCACAATTGCATGGTATAAATAGTTCTGGTTATTAATCATTTTCCTAATTGTATTCATCATGTTTCCTTGCATAAACAATTCTGGTTATTAAAGTTCTCCATGGCCTGATGTAATTCCAAGTATGTAATGCATAGTTGGAAAGGGCTCATCATGCCATGGTGATATGATGCACAATTTAGACATATTATTTGTCGAATTCCAATTTACGGAATTAAAGTTATGGATTTGTTATAAAAAGGCATTATTATTCAATTAAAAAAATGAAATTTTAATTGTCCAAAAATTAATCCTTGTATTTTTTGATCAGAAAACATATATAGTTTGTATTAATTGAATTTAGCAATTAAAAGATGTGATTTAATAATTATTAAAGCATTTAATAATATCCATAAAATATTTATTATTTTTCAACATGTGAATTCAAATAGAGGTCATTCATGTAGAGAATTTGAAAACATGCAACTTTGGTATTTGAAACTTTTCAAAATTCAAAACATAACATATTGTAAACATGGTCAAAGTTTCCATTAAGTTTGACTTTAAAAATTTGGTTTAAATTGAAATTTCCAGAAGGTTTGACCAATTTTTGACTAGCATATGAAGTGACAAGAGCTTCTGCATGCTTTTTGACGCAAACTAGGGACTAGGGTTGGTTCTATAAACATGCCAGGGGGTGAAGCACAAAATATTTAGGGTTTAGGATGCTAGGTTGGGGTTTTGTTTAGTCAGGGAGTTTCTACAAAAGCTACTGCGAAGTTGCATGTTAACTGAAGAACGTGCCTACCTCATGACTGAATTTTTTGTCAGAGAACCTGCATGGTGGCGCGACTTATGGGGAGGATTCTGGTTGCATCACGACACAGTTTGAAGTGCGACTTGGTTTGCTATGAAGTTAGCACATCTAGCTACAGCGGTTGTTCAATAGGGACAGCTGGCTCGATCTGAGGGTGAAGCTAGCTAGTGAAGAACTTCGGCATAGATGCGGTGATGTGGAGCGGGTTCTGGCGGTGCGAGCTTGTCGTAAATGAGGCTACAACGAGGGTCGGGCTATTGGGTGGAGTGGAGGTGGTGTGGGAGGTCTCGATGCAGCTCCACACACTGTTACATGCACGTGAGGGCGACAACAATGTGCAGCGGCTAGAAAGTGGCTCGGCGGGCATCGACGTGTAGAGGCTATTCGATGGTTAGTGGCAGTGCTACAGTGAGGCAGAGGATGGAGGAGATTGTCTGGGAGGTTGTGGTGCTCACCACGGGGTTGTTTGCGTAGGACTCGACGCTCGAGGTGTAGGCGAACTGCTAGGAGGCTTGAGCCGAGGAGCTAGGATTTAGCTTCAGATTCTTCCTTCTCCTCTAGCTTCGGTTCGTCTCTAGCAAGCGTGGACGGTACAGGACGACGAAGAGAGGTAGATGAAGGTCTGATGATGCCTAGCTCCATCCTAGCATGACTCTAACCGCCTCCTCTTGATGTTTGGCCGAAGCTAGGGTTAGATTAGCATGGAGATGGCCATGGCCAAATGGGAAGGTATACAGAAAGGAGAGAGGATGTTGGTGAAAGGATCGTATGGGCACCTAGAGGAGGGTGAATAGGTGCTACTTCAAATTTTACTCTTTTTCAATTTAGGGTTTGACACAAAAGGTAAATTCTCTAGATATGCAACTAGGGTGAATTTACCTATATGTCACACTAGCACAACTAACTAAGCAAGAGCAAGATATAAGTAAGGTGCAGTAAAGGATATAAGTAACCGAAATGAACCATGCGGAGACACACGGATTGTTTCCTGCAGTTCCTTCCTTTTGAGGGGAAGTATGTCTGTGTTTGGAGAGGGGGTGGTATGAAACCACCAACGCCACGAGAGGCCTCCCTTGTTCTCCTTTGAACCTCACCCCAAACGGATCGATTCACGCTTCCACTATATCGGCAACCTTCAAGGTGGTAGCCGACACCCTTACAACAAGTTTGAGGCACACATCCACAACTGAGTTGGAGGCTCCCGAATCCAAGCAAGTTGTCACAACAATCAAAGACAAGCTTGTAAGAACCAAATCAAGGCCTAGGGTTTCCAATGAAACCCTAGAGCAAGGGGCCCTCAAGTGAATGAGGGGGAATTGACGATCTCTCTTGGTGAAGTTGTAGATCAAGGCCTCCTCCTTTGATTCCCCAAAGATCAGGGACTTTGGGTGGTTGTAGAGGGAGATCTTGGAGATTTGGTGGCTCTAATGGGGTGTTCTTCTTTTTCTGGAACGAGCAGCTGGAGGTAGGGGATGAAGTCCCCTATTTATAGGCCCACTGATTTCTGACCATTTTTTGCCCGTTGGGGAGTTTCCACACCTGAAACTCCGGTCTGCACACCAGAAACTCTAGTCTACACCGGAGATTCTGGACTATCTCCGGTCCATCTCCTGACCGCCTATCAGGTTGTCCTGGGCCTGATCTTGACGCTCCCTCCGGAGGTTTGGCAGTAATTCTGGACCGAGCCCACCGAAAACTCTGGACTGCTCATACCGAAAACTTCGGAATGCTCATACCGGAAACTCTGGTCCCTCAGAGTACACCAGAGATCCCGACAAACATCCGGCCTGTCTCCAGACCACTAGTCAGAGTGACCCTGGGCTTCAACTTTGCCTCACTCCGGAGATTTGCGGTGAAACTCCAGACCACACCAGAGTTTCCGGTCTTTGCACACCGAAGACTACAGTCTAGATTCTCTACAAAACTTCTGTTTCATTCAGGGATTTTTCCATTGCAATACGGAATTTTCTCTTTTCAGTTGAATGACCTGGCAATATTAGCACACTGTAAAATGACCCTCAAGTTGTTAATGAACACCAAAACTGATTAAGACAATAAATGTCCTTTCAGTCTCTCCCTTTTTGGTGTTCGATGACAACAAGAGGTTTTGCATGGAATACTTAAAGATAAACAACATGGATATGCTCCCCCTGACGATGTGCATCAAAGTATACATGTAGTGTAGCACATATTAGATAATAAAAGTATAAAAGTTCACATAGTCTAGGAATAGCATGTCCATACACACAGTAGATAGTATCACAAGAACAAAATAAATCAAATGTTCAAATTTAAGATAACGGCATAGGCAAATACGATACCCAACCCATGCAAATCCTAGATGTTCCTAATAGACAACTTCTCCCCCTTTGGCATCAAAACGCTGAAAAGGGAAAAGTCCATGCTATTGCCCCAAGGGAATCACTCGGAGTCATCATCGTCGTCATCATCCTCATCCTCATCCTCATCATAGTCATCATCAGCACCAGGAGTCTGGGGGCCTTTGCCATGAGGGCGAGAGGAGGAGGTTCCCTAAGAAGCAAAGCCAGATGTGACCTCTGAGAAGGTCTGCCAATCAACTAAGTCGGCATTCACTACATTCCAAGCACTAAAGGAGAGCGTGTGATTAGACTCTGCAGATGGTCCATCCCCATGCTCATCATTGTATTCAGACTCCCCTTCCTCTTCTCCTTGAGACTTGATTTCCTTGAGGAGCTTCTCAATTCTGCGGTTGGTCTTATAGGAGGCATGCTATTCCTTGCAGATGTCCACATTCATGCAACACAATGTCTTCTCCCAGAAAGATGCCTTCTTGACCTTCTCCTGAACAAACTCACGTGTGACAGGTACCATAGGAGCCTTGGAGGCATTTTCCTCCTAGATCCCCTTGGAGGAGTGGGAGCCCGCTCAGCCTCAGAAATCTCATCATCTTCGCTGGCATTGGGCTTCCTAGGAGCAGGGCCCATTCTCCCTTTCTTTTGGGGAGCCACAGAGACATGCTCCACAAGATTAGGAGGAAGGTCAAGAGGTGAACCATGTGGCTGAGAGTTGACGAGCCTCATAACCAGAGATGCATATGGGGGAGATTTTCTGAAGAGAATGGCCTGGTGCATCTCCTAAAAAATGAAGTCCATGACATCAATAGTGAAATATGCAGCATGTAGGTCCAGCACAATATACCTTGTGAGCATGGTGAAGTAAGCTAACCAGGCCACAACTAATAGCACCATCATTTCCAGCACTTGGGGAAATGGTGTGGCGAAATATCCTCAACAGCAGATTGTATCGAGGATTGAGTCCCTTGGACTCCCCAACAGTGCCATCTTTCCCATAGAGAGGTGCTAGATCATTATTGCTTTCTCCAAGAGCAACATCATGCATACGGTGGCCTACGGGAACAGACACGCCACTGAAGGTCTGACTAATGACACGGGCGAAGTCATAGAAGGTAGCTATGCAGCAAAAGTTACTAGTCATCCAAGTCATGGTCCTAGCCTCATCATGACTAAAAACAACTATGGCATAGAATTGTTGAACCAAGGTAATGTTGTAATCCTCATGGAGATCCATAAGATTGTGCAGCCCAAGCTTCTCAGTTACCCAGGGCGCATCTACAAAATAGTCATTAGCACGCATGAAAGGGAAGTCCATATACTGTTGTGGGTATACATGGGACTTGGTGAGCTTGCGATAGATATCTATCATGAACACTTTCTGCTCCTTGCTCCAATAACATGGGTCATCACTGGTTCTTGGCAAGTCATAGAACCTTGTCTTGCGTAGCTCACAATACTCTTTCCTTGACATATGGGCAAGTGATTGCAAATTTTCATACTTGGCCCTTTTGGCGCGATTTTCCTCCTCAATGCACTCATGGTTCCTTCTCATATATTTAGCATCTCTGGCCTGCTACCTCCGGTTAGATGGCGGAATCACATACTGTCCAGATTCCTCATCAAACCGTGGATCCGCCCTTTTGGACTTGGCTTTGGTGCGACCACAACGAGAACCAGAGCCACCTGTGAATATAGAGAGAGGGGGATAGCATGGAGATGAGCATATATGTCCTGGAGACAAAACAAGACCTCCAAGACCTTGCAGGATGTGCTAGAGGTAATCCACACCAGTCTCCGGTGTGCAACACCAGAATCTCCGGACCAGTCCGCGGTCTCCGGTCTGAGAGACCGGAATATCCCGTATAGAGAGGTCAGGTTGCACATGGAGGTTGCGAGGAGGCATTACTTCTAGTAGATCGGTCAAGGAATTGAAGCTATTATGATAGTAGTGCATGCATACATGAGTTTCAATGGAAAAATCGGTATATTGCTCAAAATAAATGAAGGGAATGAACCCTAGGTCCATGGTGAGAGGGAGAGTGTACCAGATTTGTCCATTGGAGTGATTCCACTGGTGGGGAATGACCCAAGGGTGGAGGAGTGGAGGTGGCCGGCGACACGGAGGATCCCAGCGGCTTCAAGGCCCCCGGGCAGAGGTTTTGGAAGAGGAGGTGACGGGTGTGAGGGTGGGAGTCGGGGTGGAAGAAAGAGTTCTGTGTGACTCTTTCACCACGACTCCCTTTAGTCACTGCCCGAAACCGTCCCAGACCGGAGACTCCAGTTCGATGGACCTGAAACTCCGGTGTATTGCACACCGGAATCTCTGGTCCTCTTCGACCAAAACTGCCAGTGTCAAGTGTTTGGGGACATATATGATGGAGAGAAGGTTTTGTAGGCGGGGATAAGGCTTGGGTTAAGATGCCAAACTGTGAAGAACCAAGAATCAGTGAAAATTGACATAAATATCCAATAAAGCTCAAATTCAATTGAAACAAGAACCAACTCTTCATGACAAAGAGGGCGGTGGTCAAGGCAACCATGTAAGAGTGTGAGGCATGACACCGCGAAGAATTATCCTTGGGTTCATAGCCACTACTCATCAATGAAGCTTTCATATCACAAGAATGATACTAAGATAATTGAGTTTCTTAATTTTGGCATTATGGGGGAGGGATAGCCTGATAAATTAGGACCTCACTCCCCCTATGTCCATGCATGCACCTAAACCACACAATGATCAAGTAATAGGTGAGTATGCAAGATGATGAAGTCGAACTTCTTGAATCTACGATATTTAGCTCATTCCTCAAATAGCAAAACCTTGCTTCGTCAAGTATATTCGTGAATATATCGGCAAGTTGATCTTTGGTTGACACATAAGATATCTCAATATCTCCCCGGGCAACATGATCTCTAATGAAATGATGACAAATCTCAATATGTTTTGTCCTTGTATGATCCACCGGATTGTAGGCAATCCTGATAGCACTTTCATTGTCACATAAAAGAGGCACTTTGTCACAATGGACACCATATTCCTTTAAAGTTTGCCTCATCCATAACAATTGGGTGCATGCACTAGCAGCAGCCACATACTCAGTCTCGACGGTGGAGAGAGATATACAGTTTTGCTTCTTAGAGGACCAACACACCAAGGACCTACCAAGGAATTGGCAAGTCCTAGAGGTTGATTTTCTATCATCCTTATCACTAGCCCAATCCGAACCAGTGTATCCACAAAGAGAGGATGTTGAGCCCCTAGGATACCACACACCATAGTCTGGGGTATGAACCGAATATCGAAAGATTCTTTTGACCGCCATCAAGTGGCTTTATTTAGGAGCCGATTGATATCTTGCACACACTCCTACAATTAACACAATATCAGGTCTAGATGCACATATGTAAAGTAAAGAACCAATCATGGATCAGTATACCTTTTGATCAACATCTTTACCATTTGGGTTTAGCTCAAGATTAGTCTTTATTGCCGTGGGAGTAGGAGCTCCATTTAGTTCCTTCATGATGAAACTTTTGAGCATGTCTTGAGTATATTTGGCTTGATTGACAAAGGTTCCTTCCCTTATTTGCTTGATCTCAAAACCAAGGAATACCCTCAACTCTCCCATCATAGACATCCTGAACCTATCAGTCATAAGCTTTGAGAATTCATTATTAAAAAACTTTGTTAGTTGAGCCAAAGATAATATCATCAACATATGTTTGGCAAATGGAAAGCTACCCATTAACCTTGTTAGTAAAAATAGTGGAATAAATTTTCCCAACCTCAAATCCACGGTCTACCAACAACTCTCTAAGGTGCTCATACCATGTGCGTGGAGCTTGTTTAAGTCCATAGAGCGCCTTATCGAGCTTGTAGATGTGGTTTGGGAAGTTGGGATCCTCGAATCTCGGGTGTTGCTTAACATAAACCAACTCATGCAATGGACCATTTAGAAAAGAACTTTCAACATCCATCTGTTGCAATTTAAAATTATGATGTGCAGCATATGCAAGAAGGATACAGATAGACTCAAGGCGAGCCATGGGAGCATAGATTATGTTGGGGGATAACCTCGAGTAGGGTCACGTCGGGGTATAAAGACCGAGTTAGCCGAGGTATGGCATGGTCAAGGAGAATGCCGGCCAGGTCTCCTCAAGGTAGGCCGACTTCCGGGGTAACCCGACCTGGTGGATGTTCACCTAGCATTAACCCGGCTGACAAAAAATACATGTCGGCTATACCTGATTTACCATGTGTGCAGGTACCCTCGTAGCCGGGTTAGCCAAGCGCTAGCCGGGCTACCACTTGGCTTCCAAGAGAAGGAAGGAATCTCCCACTGGTTAAAAGGTGGCCTCTGTCCACTGTAGCATGAGCGAAGCGAGCAGAGGGAAGGACCAGCAGGGCGTGGCCGACAAAGGTGATGCGGGTAGTGTCGGCTGACATGATCCATGTCTGGTGACGCTAAAAGATGAGGGGCACATAGAGTATTACGTCCATAGTCCGGACTAGCCGTTTAAAGTGAATAAAGAGGCATCTAGCTTTAACCAAAGGGCATATTCAGAGAATATGCTTCCACGTGTGCCCTAACTTTGTAACCTGGGCTCCCCTATATAAGGAGCACCAGGTCTCCATAGCAGGGGATTGGTCATTCTGTCTAGGATGAACTCTAGAGCACTGTAGTGGGGGGGGTAAGAGAACTAGTCTCCTTCTCACGAACATCTCAAGGAGCCCTTGTAATCCCACATTGATAGAGTGAAAATACAAACACTTGTGTGTGGAATCACCACACTATCCCTCCCTGGATTCCTCTAGTGCACATTGGCCCCATCTTTAGCCTATCAATGGCATCAGCCGTGCCACCACCACGACAGTTGGTGCCCACCGTGGGGCAAGCGGCGCTAGCCGGGGTAAAAATCCGGACGAGAAACATCTTCGGCACTAGCGAGCGCGTTGTCTTCGGGCTTGTTCAGCACTTTGGAGCGCTGGACTACGTCAGCGACAACGCGGGAAGCTTCGGCAAGAACCCTCCTCCGTGCAACGGCCTCTTCATCAAGCTTGGCGTGCACAAGATTCACGTCGGCATCGACGAGACCTGCGTACACCCGCGGCACGTCGTCGAGGAAGGCGAACCACCTCTCAACACAGCTCGCAGCGTGCGTATCACTCGCCCCGCTAGCAGTGTTGAGGTCATGATGACATCACCAGACATAGGAGCAAGCAAGGACTCGGCACCAGAGCCGGAGGCAATGCCAAAGCAGGCAAGGTCCCGATTCCCTCCACTACAGAGGCTAGAGAATGTATTGCAATAGGCAATAGATAGCTTGGCAACACCCATAGCGCCAGTAGTAGATCTGGCTCAGGCACATGCTAAGTTAGAGGAAACTAGGCAGAAGATGCTAGCTGGTGCGAAAAAAGTAGCTGAGTTGTAGCAGTCACTAAATATCACTCTGCGGGAGTACACAAAGGCAAACCACATAGATGGAATAAAAAACCGAGGTAGAAACCTGATTACTGAGATCAAAAGGGAGTATGTGCCTAGGCCGGGTCAGACAGCTACCATAGTCACAGGAGGGCTGGAAAGGTACAGTACCCTGGCAAAGAACCTCAGGGCTGCAAACGCAGCTGCGTTCGAGTTAGAAGGCTTAACCGGAGAGGCCAGAGAAAGGCAACAGGAGAGAGTTAACCACTTGTTGAAAGTAGCGTGTTAGCAGAACGAGGATATGAACAAGGCAAACCCGGCACAGCCCGGAGCATCCCATGTAGTTTATTCGGCAAGAAATAACCCGGCCAAGTCTGCTGGAGCTGCATCCTCTCCGAGTCACGGTCCTAGAAGAGAAGAAGTGGTAACCTCGGGTAAAAGAGACAAGCAAATGGTCCCATATGACCCGGTAAGGGCAGGGAAAGGAAAAGCAGTGCAAGTTGATGAGGATCGCCACAGTGCTAGCCGAGGTGAGGCTGGCCGGGGTAACCGTGACCAAGGCAATGCCGGTCAGAGGAATGTTGTTAACGGCAATGCTGGACAGCGTAGTACAACGGAAACAGGGCAAAATGTGCCTTGACAACATCAGCAACAGTACGCACCTCGACAGGAGAGAAGTGCAGGCCAAGCAATGCAACAACAATATGCTCGACCGGATCAAGACAGCTAAAATAATGGTTACTCGGCTATGGTCAATGATAGATTCCCAAGACCAGAGCACCATGTAATTGGATCAAGATTGGGAAACAGGAACCTGTATCCAGATGACGCGAGGCTGAAGCTGGACCGGATTTATAGGTCGGAGATGATCGAGGTACAAGGTCCTCCGGGTACGACATGTTTTGGACCTCGAATCATGAGAGAACCACCTGTGCCGAATTTTCAGTTGGCCAGAGAAACAAAGACATATGATGGCATCACAAAGCCGGATGATTGGCTCATTGATTATGCAACTGCGGTTAAAATTGCAACGGGTAATTTGATATGGGTAGTGAGATATGTTCCCCAGATGCTGGAAGGACCAATAAGGGTTTGGCTGAACAACTTGCCACCAGGGAGTATCAATTGTTGGTTGCATTTTGAGGAGCTATTCGTCAGCAACTTCTCAAGCACCTACAAGAGGCCGAATAGGCCACAGACCTTGGTGTTATGCCGGCAAAGACCAAATGAGCCGGACCGAGACTTTTTGACTCGGTGGTGCAACATGCACAATTCATGTGAAAGGGTAATTGAGTCACAAGCAATTGCGTGGTTGGCCCAAGGCTGTAGATATGGAAGTATGTTGTGGCAAAGACTGCAGCGAGATATGCCAACCACCTTAGCTGAGACGATCCGGATCATGGATTCATATGCCTTGGGAGACCCGATGCAACCCCGGTTAACGCCGAGCAAGTCGAACGAGGAATACTACAATAGGGATGGTTCCAGATCATCCAAGAGAAATGATTTTCGAGGTAAAAGAAGAGATGATCGTCCGGATTACCGGTACAACTCGTAGCAAGTGGCCGCAGTGGACCGAGATCAGCCCAATGCCGGCGCAAGCCAGCGCCAGAAAGCTGGAGGGCAACAATGGCAGCAAAAGAATAAGGGTAAGAAGCCTTGGACCCTGGAACAGAAGAAACAGTGACAGGAAAGAAAGGATCGTCCGAGATACACATTCAAGTCTATGCTAGATCAACCATGCAAGTTCCATATGCCAAGTCCAAATAGTCCGGTGAACCATACACCCCGGCAATTCGAATGGATGAGGAAGTTAGATCAAGGTAGTTCGGGGAATGCTCAGGCACCTCGGCACGATGCACCTTGGCATGACGGACCTTGGAATGAAGCACCTCGGCAGCAACTGATCACTGGAGGAAATGGACAACAGCTGATGTTGCCTCCACCTCCACCGAGGTATGAGAATTAGGAAAGGAGAGATGTTGTGCATCAAGTGAATAACCAACAACAACAAGACTAAGGATATCACGACAACGAGGGGAGAAATGAATACAGAGATCATCACCAAAGCTACTGTGTATTTACCATAGAAGAAACTGATGGAAAGAGTTTGCAGCGCTGGCATATGGAGGTAAATGCAGTAATGCCAGCCGTGGTGAGGTATATGCCCTGGTCGGATCAGGAGATTACTTTGAGCATCAAGGACCACCCAAAGCTCATGCCAAGTCCAGGGACCTACGCACTGGTACTGGATCCGACGTTCATTGGGCCGAATATCAATGTAAGGTTCTCCAAGGTGCTGATAGACAACGGCAGTAGCATTAACATCATGTACAAGGATACCATGCACAAGTTGGGAATAACAGAGAATATGCTCCAGGCAACAAGGACCACCTTTCACGGCATTGTGCTAGGTATCTCCTATGAGCCAATTGGTAATGTCCGGATCGATGTATTATTCGGCACAAGGGATAATTACCGGACAGAGAATTTGGAGTTTGAGGTGGTGAACTTGGAGAGCACATACCACGCATTACTCAGCAGGCCTGCTCTGAGCAAATTTATGGAAAGTACTCACATCAGTTACTTGAAGATGAAATTACCTAGACCAAGGGGTGATTACCATAGCCGGGGACTTTAGGCATTCTATTGAATGTGCTTCTGCCGGATCTAATCTGGCTGAGTCACTCGTGATAGCTCAGGAAAAGAGGAAAATCCTAGAAGTGGCAGCACTGGCCCAGTCCGCATAGTAGCATATGCCGGCTCTGAGTAACCCGCATGGGAGTGTTTCATTTCAAGCAACAAAAGATACAAAGAAAGTGCCCATTGATGATCAGTTTCCGGAGCACATCATAACTATTGCTACCGGGTTAAGTGATAAATAGGAAAGCGAGCTCGTCAACTTCCTCCGTGAGAATCGGGATATCTTTGCTTGGTCTACACAGGACCTACAAGGTGTGCCGAGGGAGTTGGCCGAGCACTCTTTGAATGTAAGACCCGGGGCAAAGCCGGTGAAGCAACCTCTCCACCGCTTCACCGAGGACACGAGAAAAGCCATTGGAGATGAGATAGCTCGGCTCCTTGCAGCCAGATTTATCATGGAGGTACTTTATCCAGATTGGCTCTCTAATCCGGTTCTCGTGGAGAAAAAGAAGGATGATCCAAATGTAGCAGTGGTATGGCGCATGTGTATCGATTACACGAACCTGAATAAGGCGTGTCCAAAAGATCCATTTCCACTACCAAGGATAGACCAGGTCATAGATAAAACTATCGGGCGTGAGTTGTTGTCATTCCTAGACGCATATTCTAGCTTCCACCAGATACCCCTAAATCCGGATCATCAAATAAAGACAGCGTTTATCACCCCGTATGGGGCTTATTGCTATCGCATTATGCCGTTCAAATTACGTAATGTAGGAGCAACGTATCAACGATGCATGCAAAAATGTTGGCATGACCAAATAGGTCGGAATGTGCAAGTTTATGTGGATGATGTGGTGATAAAAACCAAGGAAAGCAAAACGCTCCTTGAGGATATCCGGCAAACATTCGTGAACCTAAGGAGGTTCTGGATGAAGCTTAACCCGGAAAAATGTACCTTGGTGTGCCGACAGGGAAATTACTCGGTTTCCTTGTATCCAGTCGAGGTATTGAAACCAATCCCACGAAAATCCGAGCTATAGAGAAGATGGAACTGCCGAAGTGCCTTAACGATGTGCAGAAGTTCACTGGTTGCCTAGCATCATTAAGCCGGTTTGTAAGTCGGCTGGGAGAGAAGGCATTGCCCCTCTACCAGTTAATGAAAAAGGTAGATAAATTTACATGGACACCCCAAGCTGATAGCGTGTTCCGGGAATTAAAAAAGATGCTATCCTCTGCACCAATATTAGCCACGCCACTACCCAAGGATCCAATGTTGCTCTATATAGCCGCGACCAACCGAATCGTAAGTGCAGTAATAGTGGTGGAACGCGATGAGGAAGGAAAGTAGGTGCAAAGGCCAGTGTATTACTTGAGCGAGGTATTGTCGGCTTCAAAACAGAATTACCCTCACTATCAGAAGATGGCATATGGTGTGTATATGTCGGCTAAGAAACTCAAACATTACTTCGAGGAACACCCCATCAAAGTGGTGTGTGAAGCACCAATATCATAAATTATGGGTAATAAAGATGCTAGCGGCCGAATTGCAAAATGGGTAATTGAATTATCCCTGTACGCACCACAATTTTATAGAATGGATGCGATCAAGTCACATGCGGTGGCGGATTTCTTCATGGACTGGGCCGAGATGCAATATGAACCACCTCTGCTGGACTCAAATTATTGGCGAATGCACTTTGATGGGTCAAAGCTAAAGGAGGGACTTGGGGCTGGGGTAGTGCTTACCTCGCCCAAGAAGGACTAGTTGAAATACGTCCTCCAGATCCATTTTAGCGCATCAAACAATGTGGCCAAATACGAAGCACTTGTGCATGGACTCAAAGTAGCAAAAGTGGTAGGCATATGTCGGATATTGTGTCGGTGATTCGGATTTGGTGGTACAGCAAGTGTCTGGCAACTAGGATGCACTGGACACAAACATGGCACTTTACCGATTTTATGTCTAGAAGATAAATGGTTTCTTTGAGGGGTGTGAATTCCATCACGTACCTCAGATTGAAAACGAGGCAGCTGATGTATTATCCAAATTGGGGTCATCCCGGCAGCCAAACTCGCCATGCATTGCGTTGGAACACTTGAGAAAACCATCTATTACACCATCACCAGAATTCGAATCAATTTATATCCCGACCCTCTCCGGATCAGAAGCTATCCCTATGGAAATAGACTAGGGAAGCACTTCAGCAAACCCGGGGACTGTTTCAGCAGATCCGAGAACTGCCTCGCATAACCCGGGGACTGTTCAGCTTGGTCCATCTGGAGTTATGTTGGTGGATGCAATGGAAGTTGATGAGGAGCTTTTCCCCATCCGAGCTATACCAGCATGGGAAAAGCCGATATTTGAATTCCTAAAGGAGGGAACTTTGCCGGATGATGAGATAGTGTCAAGGCAAGTCTAGAGAAGAGCAAAGGCATACACTATCATCAATGTCGATTTATACAAAAGAAGTGTCACCAGTGTTCTGCAACGATGCGTAGAACCGGACGAAGGGCTTGATATACTCTGAGATATTCATCAAGGAGAATGTGGCCATCATGCATCTTCGAGAGCATTAGTGGCAAAAGCTTTCTGGCACGGATTTTATTAGACAAGTGCCCTGGAACAAGTAGAGGATTTGGTGAGAAAATGCAATGCCTGTCAAAGATACGCCACAAAAACCCACACGCCAATGTTGGAACTCAAGACCATCCCCATTACCTGGCCATTTGTTGTGTGGTGCCTAGATATGGTCGGTCCATTTAGGACGGCAAGGGGAGGTATGACGCACATCCTGGTCATGGTGGACAAGTTTACCAAATGGATTGAGGTTAAGCCAATCAGGAAATGTGATGGGGAAATAGCAGTAACGTTCCTCAAAGACATAATCTTGAGATATGGCTATCCCTACAGTATCATAACTGACAATGGCAAAAAAATTGCTGTAGGAGCATTTGTGAGGTTCTGCCGAGAGAAGAAGATCCGGCTAGATGTTGCCTTTGTAGCTCACCCCGCATCGAACGGACAAGTGGAAAGATCCAACGGACTAGTATTGTCTAGGATAAAACCCCGACTCATTGAGCCGCTGCAAAGATCAGCAGGGTGCTAGATAGAAGAACTACCAGCGGTACTATGGATTTTAAGAACAACTCCGAATCGATCAACGGGCTATATGCCATTTTTTTCTAGTATATGGGTTAGAAGCTGTACTACTAGCTGACGTAGAGCATGATTCTCCAAGGGTCACCCAATACATAGAAGCCGAAGTGCGTGAAGCCCGGCAAAATGATGTTGATCTGCTGGAAGAAGCGAGAGAACTGGCCTTGTCTAGATCCGCCATATATCAGCAAAACCTCCGATGCTACCATAGTCGAAAAGTAAACCCCCAAGTTTTCCGGGAAGGTGATCTTGTACTTCGGCTGGTGCAACGCACTACTGGCATGTGTAAGCTATCCCCTCCATGGGAAGGACCATTCATTGTAAGCAAAGCTTTGTACAATGATTCCTACTATCTTATTGATGCACAGCCACAGGAGAAGAACAAGGCGGACATGTCCAGAGAAGAATCTAAGCGTCCATGGAATGTAGCTCTACTTCGTCCATTTTACACATAGCAAAGAGGTGAATGTATCCGAGTTACTCATATGTCGGTATGTATGTCGGCAATGAGCATATCAATGAAACTTCAGCACCCCTAGCAGAAACTCGAGGACTGCCTTAATAATTATCTCTTTCATATTTACTTTTTATATGTCGGCTAGCTTAAATTACCTGGACCTTAGCCAGATTAGTAATGTGTGAGCACCAAAAACCTAACTCTTCTACTTTGCTATTGTCCAACAAGAATTGGCTTCATGGTAAGCAAGAAAACAAGTTTGGAATTGCAAAGCACATGAAAAATGACTAAGGAAAGGAAAGTAATCGAGCCGACATTTGTTATTCGGACCCTGTATTTACTTTATCTATATTGCGTCGAGTTATTTTGAGCTAATATCAAAGTTTCAAGTATTGTTAAGTCAATTTTTTTGAACCTCGGACTCGTTAGTCAAAAACCGAATCAAGGTAGACGTGAGCCGAGTCATAAAATTGGAGGAACAAGAAAAGGAAACTCGGGGACTTCGCCCAAGTTAATCCAGCATTAAAAACTTAGTAGCAAAACATAAACAATTGTAGAAAAATAAACCATTGTGCATAGATACAACTGCACCTGGCATACTTGGGATCTGATGAATATCATTAAGTGTTTATAGCTCATGGAGCAGCAGCTAGAGATGGATCATCGGTTGAGGGAGGAGGTACTTCGGTGTCAGTAGGCGGGGCACTGGTCCCTGCCTCATCTTCGGGGTTAGCCTCCTCATCCTCCGGGTCTTCGGTATCCTCGGCCTCCTCTTCATCCTCTTCACCCTTAGCACCATCAGAAACATAACCGTCATCAACTACGTCGAGGTAGCTTGGACCCTCGTTCCAGCTATGGCAGAAGGCATACTGGATAAGCTTATTGGCACAGGCCTTGCATTGGGCGATACACTCCGGATCATTGGACCATTTAGATCCGGTGCGCAGACAATCAAGCAACTCTAGGTCTAGCCCTTCATACCATGAAAGAACGAAGTTCAGCGCCATATTAGCTCCGGCTCGTGCAGCAGATTCCCGCCATAAGTCTAGCTGAGTCTCACACTCCATCAACTTGGATATAAAAGCAGTGCTTCCTTCAGGAGTAGGCTCAGTGGGCCAGAGAGCGTTGAACATCCGAACTGCTGCCAGCATAATGTCTGCGCCATAGTTTTTCATAACTTCAATGCGGGCAGCGAGGCTCACCAGCAAATCCTCCGTGTCATAAGGACTTGACCCGGCGGCAGGGCCGGTTGGAATACCCGTTGCAGGCGAGAAGTGGCCACAGCAGTAGAAGCAAGAGGTTCACTCTCTGGGAACTTGCCTGTGAGCAAAACGGAAAACATCAATGAGTAAAAGCACATGACCCGGAGAAACAAACATCGGAGGAAGGAAAAGTACTAAAGAGTGATCTGGTCAAGAATCCGAGTTAGCTTGTTATGCTCATCTACGTTCCTCGCCTGGACCTTCTCATACTCAGAGGTCGCCGACTTAAGTTTTATGTCGGCTTCCTATAGCAGATCCTTGTCCTTTTCAAGCTGAGATTTTAACCACTCTTTCTCCTCGGAGAACTCCTGGTCGGCCTTGTCCAACTCGGATTTATGGAGATCCTTGAGCTTCTGGATTTCAGCGTTCAACCGAGTAATCTCATTATCCTTAAGGCGCAGTTGAGCGATTTCATCATCCTTTTTATTTAGCTCAACATGGTGCTTCCCTGTCAGGGATGGGCATGCTATCTTGAAGTGTAACTGCAATAATGCGTTGACCCGGCATAGCCGAGGTGTAAATATCTGTCGAGTCAAGGGAATAACATGAAAAGGCTAAATGAACAAGGTGGATTAACTTGGATCTCAGCCAAATTCTTGCACATGATGACATTCTCAACCTAGGACTCGGCTGCATAGTCTGGATGATAAGTTAGTATGAATAGCAAGTAACTCAAGGGAACAAAAAGGAAAAGATCTTAAGTAAAAGAAATTTACCCTTCTTTTGGTGATCAACTAGCAGCTTGCCGTATCTAGCACGAAGATCCGTGTAGGAGTCCAGCAGATGCTGGAACTCAGCAGTTCGGTGGTTGGTGGTGATCTGAAACAAGCCAATATTAGTTCAGAAATAGGAAGAAAGATATTCTAAGTCTACAAGTTCCGGGCCAAGTGGAACTTAACCCGACTCTAGGTGTGTGGATATTCGAGGGCTACAAGATCCGGGCCAAGTGGAAATTAACCCGGCTATAGGTGTGTGGATATTTGAAGTCTATAAGATCCGGGCCAAGTGGAACTTAACCCGGCTCTTGGTGTGTGGATATTCGAAGTCTACAAGATCCGGGCCAAGTGGAACTTAACCTGGCTCTAGGTGTGTGGATATTTGAAGTCTACAAGATCCGGGCCAAGTGGAACTTAACCCGGCTCTAGGTGTGTGTGGATATTTGAAGTCTACAAGATCCGGGCCAAGTGGAACTTAACCCGGCTCTAGGTGTGTGTGGATATTTGAAGTCTACAAGATCCGGGCCAAGTGGAACTTAACCCGACTCTAGGTGTATGGGAATTCGAGGTATACTAGATCCAGGCCAAATGGAACTTAACCCGGCTCTAGGCGGATGGACATCTAAAAATACTAAGGACTTGCGCTAATTCTCTAAGAGCATCCGACCGAGTAATGAATTACTCCTCCAGAGGCTTGGGGACTAGTGGGTATATCTCTAAGTGTTTGCATGTAAGAAAGGCATAGCGGAAAAGGGTTTACCTCCACCATCCGGCCAGCGAAGGAAATGACCTTGGTGGCAGTGTTCATTTGGGCGCTGAACTCAACCAGACCAAATTTCTCCGGAAGATCATCCTGCGGGTTTATAAATTCGGCGTCATTCTAGTTGTTGACATACTCAATGAGTGCCGGACTATAAGACTTCCCGCTAAGCAACTGGGTCATCACCAAGCCCTTAGCATGGGCTTCCCGCCTTGCGGACTAAGCAGCAACTGGATTAGTATGCAAGGTCAGCTGTTTGTTGCTCTCTGATCCGGCAGCAGAAGGGCCAGAGGATGAATCTTTGGTTGCCTCGGCAACCTTCTTGCTTTTGCCTGAAGATTTCAGCCGCTGCAGAAGAGCCGAGGCTGCCTCTCCGGAGTGAGCTTGAGAGGCCGACTGAAATATGTCTTTAATGGACACAGTTGATCCGCTTCTTGGTGGCTGGCTTCGCTATGGTTGTTGCTGGTGCAGGTGCTGGTGTTGTTGTTGCTGATGCTGGTGCTGCTGGTGTTGGTACTGGGGCTACTGGTGTTGGTACTGGGCTACTGGTGCTACTGGTACTAGTGTTGCTAGTGCTGCTGGTGCTGGTAATGCTGATGCTACTGGAGAAACAGGAACAAAAGAAGTTATCTAGGGCTGTGCCGATGAAGCTGGCACCTCAGAGGTTGAGGGTTGTGGCGGAGCTGAAGAACTGGGGAGATCCGGCATCGCCATATCCTTGGCATCTCCACTGCCCCCCGCCCCCACATCGATGTTTCCCTCCTCATGGCGAGGTGGGCTCGGATCTGGCACTGCCACGGAACCCTCTTGGATAGGACTCAGCGAACAAACGTCCTCATCACGGGGGGGGGGGGAGATGGGCCGCTCCGGATTGGAGAGGAGATGTTGGGGCCACTCTGGGGAATCACCCTGGGAGCACTGCAGAATCATAGAACAACAAGTCAAAGGGAGAAAGAAAAGTGAATAAAAGGCAAAAACAAAGGGGCAAGACCCATAAATGAATAGGGAAAGAAAAGTGACTTACTCATCCAAGGTTGGGGGCTCCCGAGGTTTGGGCATTCTCCGAACGGTGCTCTTGGCCATAGGCTTGGCCGGACCCTTGACCCTTGATTTCTTCTGCCTCTTCCTGGGCGGGGGCGCCTCTGAAGCTACGGCCGAGGTAGCCAGATGCTTCTGGGAAGGGGAAGGAGCTGGATCATCCATGGCAAGAGGAGGAACCTCGTGGACCTGACCAGCCGGGTTAGCTGAAGATTCGGAGATAACGGGAAACGCGTAAGAGATGGGCACCGGATCAAGTACCTCCATAACCTCAACATTAGAGTCATCATCATCCGGCCAATACCTTAAAGAAGAGGCCTTACTAGAGGTCCGCTTGGTGCTTTCCGGAGTAGGGAAAAACCCTCTCCAAGTCAGGTTCCTTCACATCCGGCTCTGCACGGTCCGCCACCCATTTGAGAGTTGGCTCCTTGCCATCCTCAATTGTCTGCTAGAGAAACAACTAAGAGCAAAAGTACTAAATGGTCAAGTTTGGATACAATCTGATATACTACGAGACTCGAAAGGAATACTAGGAGAAGAGTATACCTTAGGAGGCAAGTTGGCCCGGGTGAAGGGTGCAAGCCCCCACTCCACGCCTCGAAGAACTCCTTCTCTATCTTGAAAATGGCCTTAACCCGGCGAAACACCTCGGAGTTGCTAAGCTCGAAAGAGGAGGTCTGGTTGGGGTCAAGGGGGCCGCTCAAATGGCAGATCTTGTGGGAGCGCTTCTGAAGGGGGGAGACCCAGATGCGGACAAAAGTGATCATAATGTCCTCGCTGCGCAGCTGCAGCCCGACAAGCTCCTTGATCCGGCGATCTACCTGGTTCGCCAGTGTAGTAGGTCGCTTCAGGATTTTCTCCCACAAGGAGGTGTCTGGGACACCCATCTTGAAGGGGAGCAGCCGGATTAGATCTTCATCCGAGTTGTTCCTAACATAGAAGAAGGTTCGGTCCTAGCCCTTGCAAGATTCAAGGCCGGTAACCCAGGGAAAGGCGGAGTTCTTGCGGGGAGAGATTGAGGCTCCACCGCACTGGACTAGATGTTTGTCGACGGGGGCGAGAAGAGGATCCGGAATAACATTTTTCTTGAGACCAAAGAACTTGATCCAAAGTTCTTTGGTAGGCTAGAGGCCGACGTATCCCTCTATGCTGGAGGCAAAAGAGGAGAGGGAAGTGATAGCATTAGCAGGAAGATGGTGAGGCTAAAGCTAGTAGGTGGAGATAAAATCACGGAAGAAATCACCCACAGGCAAGCCAAAGCCACGCTGAAAGTGAGAGAGAAAGACGACAAACTCGTCGGGATTTGGAGAAGGAGCTATCTCCTAGGTGCCGAGGCGGCATGTGACGCCCGCGAGGATGCAGCGGGTTGCGTAGAGCCAGTCGATGTCGTCCTGGCAGATGAACGCTCCCGCCCAACCACCACGCTCGTGAGCCTCTTCCTCCTCCTCCTCCTCAGCAACAATGGAAGCCTCCTCCTCAGTCATGGCTAGATGGAGGTATTCAAGGAAATAAAATGCGGAAGAATAGCCGACAGTGGGAAACGGAGACTTGGAGCTGCAGGGCCCCATGACGAAGAGCTTGTGCAGAAGCAGTCGCGGAGGAGCGGTAAGGCACGGCAGTGGTGGCGCTATGCTAAGGCAGAAGCAGCAGCGGCGGCAGCGTCGTTGTGGAGAAGATGGGGGCAAAGGGCAGGGGCATGTGCGAAATGAGGGAACTTCCCCAAGATCCGCCCATGACCCCTATTTAACCGTGCCTCAGGGGCATCTAGTGGGATCAATCGCTGCGGCACGAACACATGATGTGGTCGTGTATTTGCCAAAGCCCGCCAATCAGCATCGTGCCACAGCAAGAGCCACAAGGAGCAGTGGATCCCATGACGCGATGTTATGATACAGTTAACAAGGGGCTACCGCGACGTGACGCGCGTAGCAGTTATTCCTGACATTCAATATAGTAACCGGTGCAGTAAACTAGTCCGGCGCTTAAAATGAGGCAAGGTGATGATTACCCTCCACGTGGGACGTGGGGAAGCGTATGAGAGAAGGAAAGATAACCCGTATACATGGACAATAACCCGGCTAACGAGAAGTAACTCGGATTGAGTCAAGGGAACGTCAAACCAAAAAGACCGGGTTACAGAATAACTCGGCAAAGAAAGTGCAGATCTTGATAAATGGAACCTGTTGTGGCCTTATCTGCTGAAGTTGCTAAGACCACACCAGCTTCGGGGACTAATGTTGAGGGGATAACCCCGGGTAGGGTCACGCCGGGGTATAAAGGCCGAGTTAGCCGAGGTATGGCATGGTCAAGGTGAATGTCGGTCGGGTCTCCTCAAGGCAAGCCGACTTATGGGGTAACCCGGCCTGGTGGATGTTCACCTAACATTAACCCGGCCGACATAAAATATATGTCAGCTATACCTGATTTACCATGTGCGCAGGTACCCTCGTAGTCGGGTTAGCCAAGCGCTAGTCGGGCTACCACTTGGCTTCCAAGAGAAGGAAGGAATCTCCCACTGGTCAAAAGGTGGCCTCTCTCCACTGTAGCATGAGCGAATCGAGCAGAGGGAAGGACCAGCGGGGCTTGGCCGACAAAGGTGACGCGGGCAGTGTTGGCTGACGTGATCTATGTCTGGTGACGCCAAAAGACGAGGGGCTCACAGAGGATTACGTCCGTAGTCCGGACTAGCTGTTTAAAGTGAATAAAGAGGCATCTAGGTTTAACCAAAGGGCATATTCGGAGAATATGCTTCCATGTGTGCCCTAACTTTGTAACCTGGGCTCCCCTATATAAGGAGCACCAATGCCTCCATAGCAGGGGATCGATCATTCTGTCTAGGAAGAACTCTAGAGCACTGTAGTGGGGGGGGGGTAAGAGAACTAGTCTCCTTCTCACGAACAACTCAAGGAGCCCTTGCAATCCCACATTGATAGAGTGAAAATACAAACAGTTGTGTGTGGAATCACCACACTTTCCCTCCCTGGATTCCTCTAGTGCACATTGGCCCCATCTTTAGCCTATCCATGGCATCTGCCGTGCCACCACCACGACAGATTCCTCCATAATAAATGCCTTCAATTTGTTAGAACCCTTGAGCTACCAATCTTGCCTTATTCCTCACCACAATTCCATGTTCATCTTGCTTATTCTTGAATATCCATTTAGTACCAATGATATTGCGGAAATCTTTGGGCTTTTCTACTAACTTCTAGACTTTGTTTCTCTCAAAGTTGTTGAGCTCTTTGTGCATGGCTTCAGCCAATCTGAATTTTCAAGTGCTTCCCACACTTTCTTGGGATCCACCATGGATATATGAGATCGATGCTCACCAAAATGCTTCAGCTGAGCTCGAGTGGACATTCCACTCCTTAGATCACCAAGAACATTCTCAAGAGTGTGGTCTCTTCTTTCTAACATTCTATCAACTCTAGCTTTGCAACGAGTTTCGATCTCCATGTTGTTCCTTGTGGGGATCTTTTCATCACTCTGGTCCTTGTCTTGACCTTCATTTTGACCTTGATCAACAATGGGTTCAGTTTCATCCACATGAGTTACAGGATGATCTTGGTCTTGATCAGGCATGCTACTTGAAAGGCTTCGAGAAGATTTCGCGGATGACTAAATAAATCTGCCTTGTGCAACTAACCGCGCAGGGATGGACAATCCGGTCAGCGGAGAGACTGGACAATCCGGCCTAGAGCTTCCATAATGATCAACTTGGAGAGGGTTCTCAGCTTGTCTTTGGCTTGGGTTATCATTGCCCTCAATAATAGGATCTTGTTGAAGTTGTGAAGATGAGGGATCCACTTGAGTAGAGCATAGTTCTTCTCGATCCGCCACAAGGGGTTCCTAGTGATGAATCCCACGCCCATTCTTCTTATGGCATCTTGAGGTATTTCATCATCTACATCACAAACATCAACATGCCCCACTTGGGGGCCATCATATTCTTTGAAAATCACACTACAAGATTCTATGACAATTCCAGAGAGTTTATCATAGATTCTATAAGTGTGGGAATCAAGGCCATAGCCAACAAAAATACCCTCTAAAGATTTGGAATCACATTTGGACAAGCGAACACCTTTTATGAGATATAAACACTTACAACCAAACACCCGGAAGTATGAAACATTAGGCTTGTTACCAGTAAGTATTTCATATGGAGTCTTGATCAATTCTTTGCAGAGGTAGATCCGGTTCGATGCATGGCATGCGGTGGAGATTGCCTCAGCCCAAAAATTGTATGGAGACTTAAACTCCGCCAACATGGACCTTGCCATATCCATTAATGTTCGGTCTTCCTCTCGGCTACACCATTTTTTGAAGGAGATATGCCCTAGAGGAAAATAATAAATAGGTTTTTATTGTCATATCTCAATTAGTTAATAATAGTTTCATATTGTGCTATAACTATACCAAGTAGAACATTGGTACAGGTGTGGTATGAAACAACCAAGTCCCTAGTAGCCTCTATTCATACTAGTTCGTTGGTCATGAGGATGATATGGGTTTCAAGATCATGGTCATTTATGCCAATTGACAACGGGATCATATCATTGGAGAATGATGTGATGGACATTCCTCGAAGGATTGCAACACGATCAAGTCATATAGTTCATTGTTGCAACAACCAAATCTAGACTCCTTTTCCTTAGACCGTGAGTTCATATTACTCACTGTTTCCCGAGGTTGCTTTGACTGCATCAAACGTCATCTGGTAATACGGTAAGCATAAAGTTGTATGTTGGGTATTCCAAAGGAACAATAGATGACATGTGACTGCAAGACCGGGATTTGTTCACCCACATGACGGGTAAAGCTACATACGGTCGTCTTGGTGAGATTACATCCATAAATGTTGCAACATGTGACTCGGTCACGGGGATGTAATATCACGGTAACAAGTAAAACAGAACTTGTTGTTAACGAGATTGAACAAGGTATGGAATACCAATGATCGGATCTCAGACAAGTTGTATCAAGAAACAAAAGTAAATTGGATGCTACATTTACCGGTTCAAACGACATTGTCATCAGGAATGCATAGCGGTCACATGGACATCCCTCGTCCCTCTGTTGATCATTGATATAGATCATGTCTAGAGCATTCCCGAGCCGTGAGGGGATACACTTAAGGGTACGATGAGAGCGATCATTCGTAAGATGGAATCACAGTAGAGAAAGAGAAAGCCAGAATCGTTCCGCGGAGAGATCTGAAGTTGTTCGGAGAAAGAATAAAGAAAAAGACCAGAAAAGTGTTTTTGGGTAAATGGGAATTTAAATATATATATTTATTATATGTTAAATATGAATTAATATATTCTAAATAATATTTAAATTAACATTTATAAAAGCAACTTTCATATTAGGCCAAATCCCTGGAGGGAATTAGCCTAAGAGAAAATCTACAAAAAAAAGGAAACAAAAACAACTGAGAAAATCAGCCCATGCCGTCGGTGGGCCTAGCAGCCCAAATAGGCAGGCGAGCAGTGGCTGCATACCTCCCAGGCGGCATGGAGCTAAGCTCTGCCCTGGGTAGTGTTGGGCCTCGGCGTTAGGGCGGCCCACCTGGGTTGGCCGCCTTGCCTCGCTAGCCACTCGCTGCTGGCTTGCTGGGTCGCGGGTGAGCATCGGCCACTGACGCCGGCAGCCAGCTGCCGGGCCATGGGGTATCAGGCCCACCCAGCCTCATGAGCCAAGCCGAGATCGGTTGCTCACTGTTGTGAGCTGTTGGCTGCTTGTTGGGCTGGGGTTTTTGGCCCATTCGGCCAGGACGAATTTCCTGTCCCTATTTCCTTTACTAATAGTCCCATATGGCTAACCTAATGGGGAGGGCACACCCCCTCCGCCTATATAAAGGGGTTCCTAGGGGTGGGATTAAACGCACCAACAATTAGAGAAGTCTTTTAGTTGACTTTCTTCCTCCCTCTCTCTATACCTTGTGACCATGGCCCCAAGTCTAGGTTGTGCGAATGATGCACACCTGCAGCACGCTGTTGCACTGCAGGGATTCCTAGCTGGATATCAACTTCCACACTCGCAGCAGGATCGGGGATACGGAGGTCTCATCATACACCGGATGTGTACGAAGACACGAGGCGCAACACTTGGGGCGCTTAAATGTCGTGAGTCGGAGCTGCTGCACGATGAAGAAGGATCAAGGGGTGACCTTCGAGGAGCTGCGTGACCTTGAGGTCGGCTACGAGTACAACTACATCAACCACGTTCCTCTCGGGACATTAACCGTGTACGGTCTACAAGGGTATGTATTCTCTACGCATCGACCTTTACTGCATTACTACATAGATAGATCCTAGGCAGCTTTAGGAGGTTCCAACATAGGAATTTTTTTGTTTTCTGCAGCGGAACCCCTTCATTTTTTGAGGGGTGTATGCAGCGGAATATTGATGTTTTATCCCCTCATCACTAAGAAATCCATTCAAGGTGTAGTTCTTGAACTCGGTGTCATTGTCACTTCTTATCACTAGCACGGGCACATTGTATTGCTGTTGAACCATATTGACGAAGTCGGTGAAGTATTGTTGGGTCTCACTCTTCAACTTGAAGAAGTAGACCCATGAGTATCTTGAGTAGTCATCAACAATCACCAAACAATATTTCTTCCCACCAAGACTTGCATGAGATGGAGGACCAAAGATATCCACATGAAGCAGATCCAAGATCCTCTTCAACTTTATAATGTTATTTGGCTTGTGGGGAGAATCATGCATATTTCCTTCAAAACAAGCCCTACAAACATGATCTTTGGCAAAACAAACATTTTATTTTAGTCCCACAAAATGGCCACCCTTGTGGAGGCTTTGCAAAGTTCTCATATTGACATGGGTTAGTCGGCGATGCCATAACCAACCCACATCGGCCTTTCCGAATAAGCACATCACACTTGTAGTGGTTTTCCCCAAAAAGTCCACCACACACAAGTCATTTTCAACGTACCCGACGAAAGCGACCTTTAGAGTCTTGCTCCACAAGAGAACCACAATATCATTATAAATAAAGACGAAAAAACCCACCTTTCCAAGAACGCGGACTAAAAGTAAATTATAGCCAAGAGTCTCAACAAGCATGACGTCCACGAGAGTAACATCGTGTGCAACCACAACTTTGCCAAGACCCATTACCTGAGATTTTGACTTATCAGAATATGTGACGGTTATATGATCTTGATTTGCCCTTATCTCCGCCATTATTGCCTTGCTTCTGGTCATATGACTTGTGCAACCACTATCAAGCACCCACTTTGACCCACTGAAAGCATAGTTCTACAAGAGATCAAACTAGTTTTTAGGTACCCATTTTTCAATGGGTCCTCTCTTGTTAGTGACAAGTGTCTTGGGAACCCAAATAGACCAAGCAATATAACCATAAAATGGACCAACATATTGTGCATAAACATCAACATATTCTGCATAAACATCACCATTAGAATTACGCATTAAGACATAGTGAGGATTAGCACTTCCAGCAAAGTCATCTTGTGACATAGTTTTGCCACTTATGGTATTACTACCCATAGTGGTCTTGCCTTTTGCTTGTGTGGGCTTGGTCTTCTTCTTGTTGTTGTTCTTCTTATTGGCCTTGGACACATAGCCAAGACCTGTTTTCTCATTATTTGACCTTTGCTTACTTAGGAGATCATCAATAGACTTGTTTCCATTTGGGAAGGTAGCCTTTGCAAGCTCCCCCTTCAACCTAGCATTTTCCTCTAGGATGTCTGTACTACTAGAGGGAATGAAAATACTAGGTGAAGCAAAAATATTCTTACATGCTGAATACTTGGAGGATAATTTTCATCTACCTCTTGCATACTCTGAATTTTTAATCCTTGAAGATATCTGCCATGAGATCCTTCCAACCTTATGATACATTGCAAATGTATCTATAATTTTTGATGTTCCATGCTTGGTTTTATCCACTTTCTTGTGTTTTGTCCACACTTTGGAGTACTTTTCATATGATTTCTTGGACTAACCTATTAACAAGAGCCACGATTACGGCCTGTTTTCTCATGCTTATGGTTCCGGAAAGTCGAAATGAATATTCTCGAATTGACGGGACAAAAGCCAAAGTGCCTATTTTTCCGAAAGTCATCAGATGCCAGAAGACGAGACGGAGAAGGGCCAGAGGGTGGCCACACCACTGGTCAGCGGCCGAGCTTGGCCGCGCCAGGTGGTGTGGCAGCCCAGGCACCCCTCGGCTTCTTCCACCTATATATTGCTCTGGGACAAAACCTAAGGACCTGATCAAAAATCCACGAAGAGTCTCAGAGTACGCGTCATCTCCATCCCTAGATCGGGAGGATCTAAAGCTCTTCCGGCACCCCTACCGGAGGGAATTCACCACGGAGGCCTTCTTCATCATCATGCAAGCCTCCGGTGTGATGCGTGAGTAGTTCATCTTTGGACTACGGATCCATGTAGTAGCTAGATGGCTGGTTCTCCTCCTTTGTGCTTTCATGTCTAGATCTTGTGAGCTCCGTTCATGATCAAGATCATCTATTTGTAATTCTGCATGTTGTGTTTGTGGGGATCCGATGGATATTGAGAAGCTATTTCAGATTGATTATTGATTATATCATGTCTTTGTTATGTGTGATCTTGCATGCTTCCGTTGTTAGTAGCTATCTTGGCCAAGTAGATGCTAGCAACTCCAAGAGTTAGTATTTATGCTCGATAGTTGGTTCATGCCTCTGGTAATCTGGGGAAGTGACAGAAATCTCTAAGGTACTAGATGTGCTATTGCTACTAGGGAGAAAACAACAATCCTTTGTTCATAGAACAATCGTATTGTTTACATTACATGCAATTCATAAAGCAATAATCTGTTGCTTGTAACTTAATACTGGAGGGGGTTCGGATGATAACCTGAAAGTGGATTATTAGTCATAGATGCAGTTGGATGGCGGTCTATGTATAATGTTGTAATGCCCAATCAAGTTCCAAAGGAGTCAAGATGATTAGTATATGCATGTATTGCTTTCTCGATGTTTGTCAATTGCCCCGTTGTAATTTGTTCACCCAGCATGTTATCTATCTTAAGGAGAGCCACCTCTAGTGAACTATGGATCCCGGTCTTTTCTTTTACATACAATCTACAAACTGTTTACTGCTTTGTGTTTACTTTCTACAAACTATTACTTCCTTCCATTCGATACGTTTAATCCTTTGTTTTCAGCAAAACCGGTGAGATTGACAACCTTATCGCAAGTTGGGGACAAAGTTCTATGGTTGGTTGTGTAGGTCTCCACGTTGCTACTAGCACCGATAGTGCGCCCTGCCAAGGCTCATCTAGCAACACCTTTGAGGTGTTTCCTTGCTCCTACTAGTTCGATTAAACCTTGGTTTCATAACTGAGGGAAACTTGCTGTTGTGCTCATCATAGCTTCCTCTTGGGGTTCCCAAGGAGATCTACATCAACATGAGCCATCAAGCATTTTTCTAGCGCCGTTGCCGGGGAGTCAAGGACATCTTCACAAGGGGAGTCCCTCATAACCAATCTCTTTACTTTGCTGTTTTTGTTTTGCTTAGTTTACTTTTGCTTTGTTTGCTTGTTTCCTTATCAAAAACACACAAAAAATTAGTTTTACTAGTTTGCTTTCTTTATCAAAAACACAAAAAAATGACTACTCTTGAAAACATTAAGTTGTGTGACTTCACTAGCACCAACAACAATGATTTTATGAGCACACCTATTGCTCCACCTGTGCCTGAAGATACTTTGTTTGAGATAAAACCTGCTTTGCTCAATCTTGTTATGAGAGAACAATTTTCTGGTATTGGTAATGAAGATGTTGTTGCCCATCTAAATAACTTTGTTGAACTTTGTGAGATGCAAAAGCATAGGGATGTAGATGGTGATATTATTAAGCTGAAATTGTTTCCTTTCTCTTTGAGAGGAAAAGCTAAAGAATGGTTGAATTCCTTAACTAGGAATAGTATTAATTCTTAGACTAAATGCAAAGATGCTTTCATTGTAAAATACTATCCTCCTGCTAAGATTATATCTATGAGAAGTGAAATAATGAAGTTTAAACAATCTGATAATGAACATGTTGCTCAAGCTTGGGAAAGAATAAAATCTTTGGTTAAGAATTGTCCCACTCATCGACTTACTGCTTGGATGATCATCCAAACCTTTTATGCATGATTGAACTATTCTTCAAGGAACCTATTGGATTCTGCTGCTGGAGGTACCTTTATGACCATTACTTTGGGTGCTGCAACAAAGCTTCTAGATAATATGATGGTTAACTATTCTGAATGGCATACTGAGAGAGCTCCACAAGGTAGGAAGGTAAATTATGTTGAGGAAAATTCCTCCCTGAGTGATAAGATTGATATTATTATGTCTATGCTTGTTAATAGGAAAGCCCATATTGATCCAAATAATGTTCCTTTAGCCTCTTTGGTTGCTCAAGAAGAGCAAGTTGATGTGAACTTCATAAGAAATAACAATTTTGGCAATAATGCTTATAGGAACAATTTTGATAACAACAATTATAAGCCATATCCTCCCAACAATGGTAATGTTTACGGAAATTCCTACAACAATAATAGGAGTGTTCCCTCTGAACTTGAAGTTATGCTTAAAGACTTTATTAGTAAGCAATTTGCTTTCAATAAAACTATTGAGGAAAAACTCTCTAATGCTGAAAGAAATATAGCATCTTTGGCTGAAGCTCAATCTTCTTTGAATAAAATAGCTGCTAAACCTGAAACTAATGATAATCCCTTTGCAGATACTAATGCCATACAAGTAAGAATTGATGAAAAAGTTAGACTATTAGCTAAATTACATGCTAAGTGGGAAAGAGAAGATGAAATTGCTAGAAACATTAGTGTTTCTACTATTACCACCACTAGTATTGATGCTAGTAATAGTTCTACTACTTTAGATGATAAATTTGATTTCTATCTTGATGGTTGCAACATCTCTGAAGTTATTAAGTTCCTACAAAAGCTTGCTAAAAGTCCTAATGCTTGTGCTATGAACATGGCCTTTACAAAACACATTACTAATGCTCTCATAAAGATTAAAGAAGAAAAGATGAAACATAAAGCTTCTATTCCTATAAAACAAGAAGATGGTTGGGAACCCATCATTAATATGAAAGTGAATGACTTTGATTTCAAAGCTTTATGTGATCTTGATAGTAGTGTTTCTATTATGCCTAGAAGGATTTATGATATGCTTGATTTTCCTCCACTTGAAGATTGTTATTTGAATGTCCCACTTGATGATAATGCTAAAAAGAAACTCATGGGGAGTCTTAATGATGTTCTTATTATGGTTAACAATGCCTATGTCCCCGTTGATTTCTATGTTTTGGATGTTGAATGCAATGCTTCTTGTCCTATTACTTTGGGAAGACCTTTTCTTAGAACTGTTGGTGCCATTATTGATATGAAAGAAGGCACCATTAAATATCAACTCCCACTCAAGAAAGGTATAGAACACTTCCCTAAGAAGAGAGAGAAGATTTCTTTTGCTTCTCCTATGAAAACGAAATTTGGTCTTAATGCTTCTTCATTTGAGAACACTTGATTCTTTTTCTTGCTTCTTATGCCTAACTTAAAGGCGTTAAAGAAAAGTACTTATTGGGAGATAACCCAAAAGTTTTAGATGAGTCTTGGAAGTTATTACTTCAGTAATAACCGCTCCTTATCCTTTTATTTGCTTTTTGTGCCAAGAGTAACCTCTAATGAGATAGAAGTAATGATTGGGAAAATTGCTGTCCCGAAACAGATTTCTGTGCTTCACCGTAAAAATTCGTGTAAAATCTCTGGACGTCTTTTTGAGGCGTGATTTTTTTTTCTTCTGCACCAGGTTGTTATATAACTTTCGTTAGTTCAACACTTTTTTATTTCAGCAACGTAAGGTCTTTGAAAAAATCCGTCTTTACCTGCTGGTCTGTTTTGACAGATTTCTGCCATTTTCTGCATTTGCTTCTTGTTGGTTCCTTTTTGAGTTCTTTTGGGGAATTGAGCTTTTTTAGGGAAGTGCTACAGTAGCTAGTGTTCTAATGGAAGTTTATTTGGTGTTATAACTGAACCTTAAGACTTATTTATCTTGAGTGCACTAATGTTGCTAATAAAGATTGTGTGAAGTTTTGTATGAAGGAAAAATTCAGGTGTATGGAAGGAATGAGTAATGAGATAAAGGATGGACTAAAGCTCAAGCTTGGGGATGCCACGCGTGTCACCCCAATAAATATCAAAGAAGTACAAGCGTCAAAGCTTGGGGATGCCCAAGGCATCCCCTTCTTCATCAATAAAAATCCCAGGTTTCTTCCAAACGCTTCATTTTTATTGTTTCGTGCACACTTGTGTTGTTCTTGGAGCGTCTTATTTTTCGTTTTCATTTTGGTTTTTCATTTGCTTGGTTTGCGTAGTTTTCTGAATAAATTGGTTGGACCCCCTCTTTCATGCATTGGTTTTCAAATAGTTTGGTTTGGTTTGAAAAAGAGTAGGAAAGTTCATACTTATGTGGTAAAAAGAGCTTGTTTTTGACTGTGGCCTATGCTTTGTCATGCCATGCTTGATATTGTTTTGGCTTTATGCTTAGTATTCTTTGCTGTAGCATGACTTGTTATAAACAATTGAGATTGCTTAATGTGCCTTGGATGAATCATGCGTTGTTTTAGCATATTAAAGCATAGTATAGTGGTATTCTCCTTTGATGCTTTATTTGGGTTGACTTGGCGCATGCTCACACCATGTTATGACTATCTCAAGTCACCATAGACTTTATGATCCTTTAGTTTTCAACTTGTAGTATAAATTTATGCTTTGATCAATGATGTTTTGTCGCTCTGTATGATTATGGCCATTATTGCTCTCTTAGTTTGTCCCTCCCAGTCTTTTGCTAGCCTCCACAACCAAGTATGAGTCCCACTCATGCATCCAACTCCCTAAACCAAGTTATTCCAAAGAGTCCACCATACCTACCTACTAGATTATGCTATTCCAAGTATATTCATGTTTTTGTTTACTTTCCGAATTAAACTTGTTATGAGAAAACTAGTGATTAAAGCTCTCACGAACTTGATGGCACACTTTACTTTTCTTGCCCTTAATAAACTTGAACCATTGTGTCGTCTATGTTGTATATGCTTGCACTTATTTGTTGGGAATTAGCAGAACCATGCTGTCATGGGGAACGCTTTCAACATTGCACATGGTACTTTTACCTAGTTGATATCATGCTCTTTTGTATATGGATGTCGTCGGTGTGAAATTAAAGGGGAGCTGTAAGTCCATGGAGTTATGTATATGTGTTAGAGAAACGCCTGGGCCGCTGGTCTAATCCATGCTGACATAGTGGAAACCTGCAGCGTAACCATCATGAGCTGTCTATGAAGCATTCTTCTTATAAAAAAAGTGTCCTATATTGAGAAAAAAAGAGAAAAAAAAGATTATGAAAAGAGGAAAGAGAGAAAAAAGCACCATATTCCCATGGTAAATAAGAAGATTGCTGAGATGCTCATTGTCTGCTTGCCTTGTCATTTTGATATGGGGATTCTTCCATATCATCGGGTAAGGGGTACCCCGTTGGCGGTTCTCTATGACACACATATACTTACGATGACAAGAACTTACCGGTGACTAAACTTGAGTAGCATCAGGAGCGACCCTCGTATACAAGGGATATGAGATTTCTAACTTATACTTCGTCAAGCATGTACACCATAGTTTGTTCACTTTAACCTTAATCACTTCAAGATGCTTACAATAGGGGCAATGAGAGCTGAAAGCTATAAGTACCATAATTTTTGGAAGCTCTTTATGAGACTTGAATCCCTACTTCTTTTTATGAAGGCCTTTCTTCCACCATTATATTGAGTCTCCACCTTCTACCTTTATGCACCTACTTTGAGAGCCCAGTGGCCATTCTTAGTTCTATGTGCATTCTCCCGAGACTAGTTGATTGATGCATAACTTGATCTTGCTTGTTTTAAACTATTTGTATCTAGTCACTCTTATGAACTTTGAAGGTGTCCTATGCATTTATATTTGCTACTCTATGAGGGACAAGTTGAATACTATTATGCTATGTTTTCTTTATGTGAAACAAACAAACGTCTTGCAAAGCATTGTTATTCATGAATCTTTTGTTTGTGCCTTTTCATGTTGCATCATAGTTTGTTTGTCTTATTTCTAGAACTTTGTATTTCATGTTATGATTGAAGTACTATGATCCCAACTTTGAATGTTTTACAATACTTTGATCAAGTCTTTGATGATGCATGTCACCTCAAAAATTATTCTTTCTTTTTTATCACTTACCTACTCGAGGATGAGCAGGAGTTAAGCTTGGGGATGTTGATACATTGCAAATGTATCTATAATTTTTGATGTTCCATGCTTGGTTTTATCCACTTTCTTGTGTTTTGTCCACACTTTGGAGTACTTTTCATATGATTTCTTGGACTAACCTATTAACAAGAGCCACAGTGTCAGCCGCCTGTTTTCTGCTATTTTTGGTTCCAGGAAAGTCAGAAAATGAATATTCTTAGAATTGGACGGGACAAAAGCCAAAGTGCCTATTTTTCCGGAAGTCATCAGATGCTAGAATATGAAACAGAGAAGGGCTAGAGGGCGGCCACACCACCTAGTCACTGCCAAGCTTGGCCTGCTGTGGGTGGTGTGGCCAGCCTAGGCACCCCCTCGGCCTCTCCTTCCGCCTATATATTGCCCTCGGGACGAAAACCCTAAGGACCCGATCAAAAATCCACAAAAGAGTCTGTAGCCGCCGTCATCTCCATCCCTAGATCGGGGGGGATCTGAAGCTCTTCCTAGCACCCTGCCGGAGAGGGGAATTCACCCTGGCGGCCTTCTTCATCATCATGCAAGCCTCCGGTGTGATGCGTGAGTAGTTCATCTTTGGACTACGGATCCATGTAGTAGCTAGATGGCTGGTTCTCCTCCTTTGTGCTTTCATGTCTAGATCTTGTGAGTCTGCTCATGATCAAGATCATCTATTTGTAATTCTGCATGTTGTGTTTGTGGGGATCCGATGGATATTGAGATGCTATTTCAGATTGATTATTGATTCTATCATGTCTTTGTTATGTGTGATCTTGCATGCTTCCGTTGTTAGTAGCTATCTTGGCCAAGTAGATGCTAGCAACTCCAGGAGTTAGTATTTATGCTCGATAGTTGGTTCATGCCTCCGTAACTGGGAAGTGATGTAAATCTCTAAGGTACTAGATGTGCTATTGCTACTAGGGAGAAAACAACAATCCTTTGTTCATAGAACAATCGTATTGTTTACATTACATGCAATTCATAAAGCAATAATCTGTTGCTTGTAACTTAATACTGGAGGGGGTTCGGATGATAACCTGAAAGTGGATTATTAGTCATAGATGCAGTTGGATGGCGGTCTATGTATAATGTTGTAATGCCCAATCAAGTTCCAAAGGAGTCAAGATGATTAGTATATGCATGTATTGCTTTCTCGATGTTTGTCAATTGCCCCGTTGTAATTTGTTCACCCAGCATGTTATCTATCTTAAGGAGAGCCACCTCTAGTGAACTATGGATCCCGGTCTTTTCTTTTACATACAATCTACAAACTGTTTACTGGTTTGTGTTTACTTTCTGCAAACTATTACTTCCTTCCATTCGATACGTTTAATCCTTTGTTTTCAGCAAAACCGGTGAGATTGACAACCTCATCGCAAGTTGGGGACAAAGTTCTGTGGTTGTGTTGTGCAGGTCTCCATGTTGCTACTAGCACCGGTAGTGCGCCCTGCCAAGGCTCAGCTAGCAACACCTTTGAGGTGTTTCCTTGCTCCTACTGGTTCGATTAAACCTTGGTTTCATAACTGAGGGAAACTTGTTGTTGTGCTCATCATACCTTCCTCTTGGGGTTCCCAACGAGCTCTACATCAACACTGAGCCATCACCTTACAAGAAGATCAACTCGATAGATGGAGTTATATTTGGGGATCTGATAGATTTGCAGTCAAAAAGGCTTACTCTTCTATGATTGGATATTCCCCTACACCGCCACATTTCTCTTGGCTATGGACGTCCTCTTGCCAGAACAAACACAAATTTTTCTTCTGGCTCTTGCTTCTGGATAGATTAAATACAAGAAACCTACTGAGAAGGAAACAATTTGCTCTGCCAGACTATAATTGTGCAATCCTAAATTTCCCTTTGGAAGAATCGGTGATCCACTTATTTTGGGATTTCCCCTTTGCAAAACTTTGCTCGGAACACATATGCACAGACAGAGCAACTGAGTTATCAGGATTGGAGGCATTATCAGACATTAAAACCAAACTTCACCTACCATTTGCAATGGAGATTATTATCTTGGCTGCTTAGGGTATCTGGATCTGTAGAAATGAGAAAAAAATTAATGATAAAAGACCAACACTTGATGGATGGAAGACAATTTTCTATCAAGAGATGAGATGGGTGCAATACAGAATCAAAAGAAAACACCAGGAGAAATTCAATGCTTGGCTGAGCCAACAATTAGACCAGAGATAATGTAGAAAGTTGATGCCCTCTTTGAGGTGGACTATGTTTTCTTTTTATCTTCCATAGACCATTAGACTTGTATGTAAATATCTTAACCTTTATATAATAGAAAAAATTTGCAGTGGGGTTATCCCTACAGTTTTACCTCAAAAAAAGCAACAATATTCAATGGAGTTTGAAGTTGTTCACGAGACTTTGTGAGAGTCAAGAGTTCACTTTCCAAGGCCTTGTGAGCCTTGTTAATCTTCTCATAATCCTTAGCAAGTTTGTCATGAACAACACCAAACTCAATCTTGTCCTTTTTAGCCTTTTTATACTTAACAATGGCATGATCACGTTCTTTAATGACTTTAGATACTATTTGATCATTTGCCTCATCGAGGCCTTCAAGTTTTTCTTCAAGAGACTCCCTAGTCTCTTGTTCTTCTTCTAGAGCATTAGTTAGAGCATCCATCTCAAGTAGGTGCCCTCTCCCAAGTTTGCATCTCTCATCAAGGAGCTCTTGTGTGTGAGCAAGTTGGTTCAAGAGATTTACAAAATGATTCTTGTGCTCCTCTTGCAAGTTAGTCATATAAGCATCGAAAGCAACTAATTCCTCCTTCACCTCAAGAGTTATATCATCATTCAAATCATCATTGATAATAGAGGTGGAGAGGGGAGATGTTGATACCTCCGATGCTCTTGCCATAAGGCAAGTGACATTCTTATTGGAGATGTTCTCATTTGGGGAATCGAAGAGGGAGAAGGTGGATGTAGATGTAGTGGCAATGGCAGTCACACCATTCATCATTTATTCTTCTTCCTCCTATTCAGCATCAGAAGAGAACTCTTCATGTGTTATTAATGCAATGTCACCAGGCTTCTTGTTGGTGGCATTCTTCTTGTTGAAAGGCTTCTTGAAGGGGGCCTTTGCATTTTTCTTCAATATGAGTGCACCACCATGGTATTCTCTCTTATCATATGGACATCTGGCAACAAAGTGATAGCGGTCATCACAGTTGAAGCAAGTTCTCAATCTTGAACCATTCTCTTTTCTACCACTTGGGTTGCTTCTTCGTTGCATCTCCATCTTGGCCTTGGCGGGATCTTTCCAAAAGTCTCTTGCATAGAAGGCCATGTATTCTCCATGAGAAACCTTGACATCTTCGGGGTGGCTCATAGTAAGCACATCATCAGTTCCTTCTTCTTCTTCATATTCCACAACCTTGGCCTTCAAGGCAAGATTGACACCACTGCTCATTCCAATGGCACGAGCCCGGGCATCTTTGGCATTCTTAGCAGCGACCTTGAAGGCGTACATCTCTTGCATAACTTCATTGGAGGTCATGAGATGGTAGTTGTGTCTTCCTTGGAGACTTTTCAAGTCAGTGGGCTGGAAGGGCATGAGCGCACTCACATACTTCCTTTTTATCCAAGAATCATCAATATGAGAGGCACCAGCATTTCTGAAGGCGATGGCAGTGGATTTGAGTCTTTGATACATGTCTTCATGATCCTCACCGTTCTTCATATAGAAGACTTCGACTTCATTGCTTAGGGCATCATATATGTTTCTTCTCATACTCTCATTCCCAACAAACAAATCAATGAGATCCTCCCAAGCTTCCTTGGTGGTATTGAAGTGCTCAGTGTGAGGAAAGTCTTTTGGCCCCACCTCAAGTTGAATCATGTGCAAAGCAGTGGCATTGATTTGACTATTGACCACTTCTCTTCTTGTCAAGTTGGTTGGATCCTCAATTTTGAGTCCTTCTTCAATAATGTTCCACAAGTCAATGCAAGAGCTACGCACATGAGATTTCATCAAAACTTGCCATTGAGCAAAAGAATGTGCAGCTAGCATAGGTGGGTCACCTCTATTATTTATATGGGGATGAGGGATTGGGGGATCGGGAGAGTACCATCCGGGAACCACATGGTGCTCTTCCTTCCCATCACCCTTTTTGGTGGAGGAGTTAGTGCCAATATGTCCACCCCCCACAACTTCGCCCGTTGGCTTAGCCGAAGCATTCACCTTAAGGATTGGAGGTGGTTCCTCTTGAGAGGGAGATGGCGAGGCTGTCTTTTCCTTAACAAGTTGCTCAACCAGTTGGCACACTGTTGGATCACGTTGCCCAAGGTAGAGCTCAAGCTTGTTTCCAACTTCTTGAGATCTACCATGGTCACCGAAGTGCTAGCCTCACCCTCTCAATCTTCGTCCGGGTTACCCATACACTCTTAGGCGGTTAAGCCTGAATAAAGAGTCGAGGCTCTAATACGAATTTAAAGGATCATATGGGCACCTAGAGGAGGGTGAATAGGTGCTACTTCAAATTTTACTCTTTTTCAATTTAGGGTTTGACACAAAAGGTAAATTCTCTAGATATGCAACTAGGGTGAATTTACCTATATGTCACACTAGCACAACTAACTAAGCAAGAGCAAGATATAAGTAGGATGCGATAAAGGATAGAATTAACCGAAATAAAGCACATGGAGACATAAGGATTATTTCCCGTAGTTCATTCCTTTTGAGTGGAAGTACGTCTGCGTTTGGAGAGGGGGTGGTATCAAACCACCAATGCCACGAGAGGCCTCCCTTTTTCTCTGTTGAACCTCACCCCAAAGGGATCTGTTCACGCTTACACTATATCGGCAACCTTAAAGGTGGTAGCCTACAACCTTACAACAAGCTCGAGGCACACATCCACAACTAAATTGGAGGCTCCCAAATCCAAGCAAACTATCACAACAATCAGAGACAAGCTTATAAGAACCAAATCAAGGCCTAGGGTTTCCAATGAAACCCTAGAGCAAGGGTCCCTCAAGTGAATGAGGGGGAATTGAATATCTCTCTTGGTGAAGATATAGATCAAGGCCTCCTCCTTTGATTCCCCAAAGATCGGGGACTTTGGGTGGTTGTAGAGGGAGATATTGGAGATTTGGGGACTTTGGGTGTTCTTCTTTTTCTGGAACGAGCAACTGGAGGTAGGGGATGAAGTCCCCTATTTATAGGCCCACTGATTTCTGACCATTTTGTGCCTGTTGTTGGGGAGTTTCTACACCGGAAACTCCGGTCTACATCAGAGATTCTGAACTATCTTCGGTCCATCTCCTGGCCGCCTATCAGACTGTCCTGGGCCAGATCTTGACGCTCCCTCTGGAGTTTCGGTAGGAATTCTGGACTGAGCCCACCGGAAACTCTGGACTGCTTAAACTCTGGTCCCTCAGAGTACACCAGAGATCCCAGCAAACATTCAGCCTGTCTCTAGACCACTAGTCAGAGTGACCCTGGGCTTCAAATTCTACTCACTTTAGAGATTTGCGGCGAAACTCCGGACCACACTGAAGTTTCCGATCTTTGCACACCAGAGACTCCGGTCTGGATTCTCCATAAAACTTCTGTTTCAGCCAAGGATTTTTTTCCATTGCAATACAGACTTTTCTCTTTTAAGTTGAAGGACCAGGCAATATTAGCACATTGTAAAAATACCCTCAAGTTGTTAACGAGCACCAAAACTGATTAAGACAATAAATTCCCTTTCAGCTGGGGTCTGGATCTTGATCCAGAGAGCTAGGTAGGTGGGTAGATAATAGGGGAAGGAGGAATCACATGGCTTGGTTCCACTTTTGCAAAATGAGAGGAAGAGAGGGGCCTTGGGTTGGGTTTTTCCTTTTCTCCTTCTTTGTTCTTAGCTAGAGAGGGAGAGAGGGGATCAGGGAGGAGGGCATGTCGTGGGTTGGTTGCTCATCTTTCCTAGCAAGAAAGGGAAAGGGGGGCATGAAGGCATGGCCACCAAGGGTGCCATGGCCACAAGGGTTTAGCTCAGGTTAGGGCTTGGTTTAGGGGTATGGTTTAGCTAGGTGGGGTAGTTAGGGTTGCTAGAGTTTCAAGGGAGGGGTAGGTCAGATGGTGTGATGGCAATTGCCACTAGGGCATATAGGGTTCACTCCTTGGGTTAGTTTAGGGGTAGGGTTTAGTTATAGTAGCTTGAGTGGTATAGTGGTGGTTAGGGTAGATGTAGTGTATGTTTCTTTTATTTTTATTTTGTTCACTTTGTTTGAATCAAACCATATCGAAACCAAGAAAAATTCAAATGGAAAGGATAAAATACAAAGGTAGATTCTTTTGCATGGCCCATGCATGCACCTAGTTGTGAAAATAGCTATATATTTTAATGGACATTTGATTTATGCAAGCTCCCTTATTTGAATTAAACCATCAAAAATATATAGGGAACCTTCTCCAACTTCACATGGTTTGTTTAAAATAATGGGCATGTTTTAATGTAAGTGTCCAAGATAGTGTGTATGTACCACTAGTGCCTCATCCATTCACCATAATAAAAATAAGCCCATAATTCAAAGAAACCATTTAAAGAACTGCTACATTGCAAATGTATCTATAATTTTTGATGTTCCATGCTTGGTTTTATCTACTTTCTTATGTTTTGTCCACACTTTGGAGTACTTTTCATATGATTTCTTGGACTAACCTATTAAGAAGAGCCATAGTGCCGCTTACTGTTTTCTGCTGTTTTTGGTTCCGGAAGTCGAAATGAATATTCTCGAATTGGACGGACAAAAGCGAAAGTTATTATTTTAGGGGACACTGAGCTGAAACGAGACGGAGAGAGGGGGGGCTGGCACACCACCTGGCCAGTGGCGAGCTGCCCGCGCCAGGGGGTGGTGTGGCCAGCCCAGGCACCCCCTCGGCCTCTCCTTCCGCCTATATATTGCCTCTGATACGGAAACCCTAAGCACCCGATCAAAATTCCATGAAAGAGTCTGTAGCCGCCGTCATCTCTATCCATAGATCGGGAGGGATCTGAAGCTCTTCCCGACACCCTGCCAGAGAGGGGAATTCACCCTGGAGGCCTTCTTCCTCGTCATGCAAGCCTCCAGTGTGATGCGTGAGTAGTTCATCTCTGGACTACGGGTCCATGTAGTAGCTAGATGGCTAGTTCTCCTCCTTTGTGCTTTCATGTTTAGATCTTGTGAGCTTCGTTCATGATCAAGATCATCTATTTGTAATTCTGCATGTTGTGTTTGCGGGGATCCGATGGATATTGAGATGCTATTTCAGATTCATTATTGATTCTATCATGTCTTTGTTATTTGTGATCTTGCATGCTTTCTATTGTTACTAGCTATCTTGGCCAAGTAGATGCTAGCAACTCCAAGAGTTAGTATTTATGCTCGATAGTGGGTTCATGCCTCTGGTAATCTGGGGAAGTGACAGCAATCTCTAAGGTACTAGATGTGATGTTGCTACTAGGGAGAAAACAACAATCCTTTGTTCATAGAACAATCGTATTGTTTACTTTACACGCAATTCATAAAGCAATAATCTGTTGCTTGCAACTTAATACTGGAGGGGGTTCGGATGATAACCTGAAGGTGGATTATTAGTCATAGATGTAGTTGGATGGTGGTCTATGTATAATGTTGTAATGCCCAATCGAATCTCAAAGGAGTCAAGATGAGTAGTATATGCTTGTATGCTTTCTCGATGTTTGTCAATTGCCCCGCTGTAATTTGTTCACCCAGCATGTTATATATCTTAAGGAGAGCCACCTCTAGTGAACTATGGACCCCGGTCCTTTCTTTTACATTCAATCTACAATCAAACTATTTACTGCTTTGTGTTTACTTTCTGCAAACTATTACTTCCTTTAATCCTTTGTTTTCAGCAAAACCGTTGAGATTGACAACCTCATCGCAAGTTGGGGGCAAAGTTCTGTGGTTGTGTTGTGCAGGTCTCCACGTTGCTACTAGCACCGGTAGTGCGCCCTGCCAAGGCTCAGCTAGCAACACCTTTGGGGTGTTTCCTTGCTCCTACTGGATTGATAACCTTGGTTTCGTACTGAGGGAAAACTTGTTGTTGTGCTCATCATACCTTCCTCTTGGGGTTCCCCAACGAGCTCGATATATTTTGGGCCATCAAGCTCTTTTCCGCACCATTCTTGGGAGTCAAGGACATCTTCACAAGGGGAGTCCCTCATAACCAATCTCTTTACTTTGTTATTTTTGTTTTGCTTAGTTTACTTTTGTTTTGTTTGCTTGTTTCTTTATCAAAAACACAAAAGAATTAGTTTTACAAGTTTGCTTTCTTTATCAAAAACACACAAAAATGACTACTCTTGAAAACACTAAGTTGTGTGACTTCACTAGCACCAACAACAATGATTTTATGAGCACACCTATTGCTCCACGTGTCCCTGAAGCTACTTTCTTTGAGATTAAACCTGCTTTACTCAATCTTTTTATGAGAGAACAATTTTCCGGTATTGGTAATGAAGATGTTGCTGCCCATCTAAATAACTTTGTTGAACTTTGTGAGATGCAAAAGCATATGGATATAGATGGAGATATTATTAAGCTTAAATTGTTTCCTTTCTCTTTGAGAGGAAAAGCTAAAGAATGGTTGAATTCCTTAACTAGGAATAGTATTGATTCTTGGACTAAATGCAAAGATGCTTTCATTGGAAAATACTATCCTCCTGCTAAGATTATATCTATGAGAAGTGAAATAATGAAGTTTAAACAATCTGATAATGAACATGTTGCTCAAGCTTGGGAAAGAATGAAATCTTTGGTAAAGAATTGTCCCACTCATGGACTGACTGCTTGGATGATCATCCAAACCTTTTAAGCATGATTGAACTATTCTTCAAGGAACCTATTGGACTCTGCTGCTGGAGGTACCTTTATGACCATTACTTTGGGTGCTGCAACAAAGCTTCAGGATAATATGATAGTTAACTATTCTGAATGGCATACTGAAAGAGCTCCACAAGGTAGGAAGGTAAATTATGTTGAGGAAAATTCCTCCCTGAGTGATAAGATTGATATTATTATGTCTATGCTTGTTAATAGGAAAGCCCATATTGATCCAAATAATGTTCCCTTAGCCTCTTTGGTTTCTCAAGAAGAGCAAGTTGATGTGAACTTTATAAGAAATAATAATTTTAGCAACAATGCCTACAGGAATAATTTTGATAGTAACAATTATAGGTTGTATCCTCCCAACAATGGTAATTCTTATGGAAATTCCTACAACAACAATATGAGTGCTCCCTCTGAACTTGAATTTATGCTTAAGGACTTTATTAGTAAACAAACTGCTCTCAATAAAACTATTGAGGAAAAACTCTCTAATGCTGAAAGAAACATAGCATCTTTGTCTGAAGCTCAATCTTAATTGATGAATAAAATGGCTGCTAAACCTGAAACTAATGATAATCCCTTTGCAGCTACTAATGCCATACAAGTTAGAATTGATGAAAATGTTAGACTATTAGCTGAACTGCATGCTAAGTGGGAAAGAGAAGATGAAATTGCTAGAAACATTAGTGTTTCTACTATCACTACCAACAGTGTTGAGGCTAGTAATAGTTCTACTACTTTAGATGATAAATTTGATTTTGATCTTGATGGTTGCAACTTCTCTGAAGTTATTAAGTTCCTACAAAAGCTTGCTAAAAGTCCTAATGCTAGTGCTATGAACATGGCCTTTACAAAACACATTACTGATGCTCTCATAAAGATTAAAGAAGAAAAGGTGAAACATAAAGCTTCTATTCCTATAAAACAAGAAGATGGTTGGGAACCCATCATTAATATGAAAGTGAATGATTTTGATTTCAAAGCTTTATGTGATCTTGATAGTAGTGTTTCTATTATGCCTAGAAGGATTTATGATATGCTTGATTTGCCACCACTTGAAGATTGTTATTTGAATATCCCACTTGATGATAATGCTAAAAAGAAACTCATGGGGAGTCTTAATGATGTTCTTATTATGGTTAGCAATGCCTATGTCCCCGTTGATTTCTATGTTTTGGATGTTGAATGCAATGCTTCTTGTCCTATTACTTTGGGAAGACCTTTTCTTAGAACTGTTGGTGCCATTATTGATATGAAAGAAGGCACCATTAAATATCAACTCCCACTCAAGAAAGGTATAGAACATTTCGCTAAGAAGAGAGAGAAGATTTCTTTTGCCTCTCCTATAAAAACAAGATTTGCTCTTAATGCTTCTCCATTTGAGAACACTTGATTCTTTTTCTTGCTTCTTATGCCTAACTTAAAGGTGTTAAAGAAAAGTACTTATTGGGAGATAACCCAAAAGTTTTAGATGAGTCTTGGAAATTATTACTTTTGTAATAACCGCTGCTTATCCTTTTATTTGCTTTTTGTGCCAAGAGTAACCTCTAATGAGAGAGAAGTAATGATTGGGAAAGTTGTTGTCCGGAAACAGATTTCTATGCTTCACCGTAAACATTCGTGTAAAATCTCGATACGTCCTTTTGAGGCATAAATTTTTGTGCTTCTGCCCCAGGTTGTTATCTAACTTTCGTTAGTTCAACACTTTTTGATTTGAGCAACAAAAAGTCTTCGAAAAAATTCATCTTTACCTGCTGGTCTGTTTTGACAGATTTCTGCCATTTTCTGCATTTGCTTCTTGTTGGTTCCTTTTTGAGTTCTTTTGGGGAATTGAGCTTTTTGAGGGAAGTGCTACAGTAGATAGTGTTTTAATGGAATTTTTATTGGTGTTAGAACTGAACCTTGAAGACTTATTATCTTGACTTCACTAATGTTGCTAACAAAGATTGTGTGAAGTTTTGTATGAAGGAAAAATTCCAGGTGTATGGAAGGAATGAGTAATGAGATGAAGGATGGACTAAAGCTCAAGCTTAGGGATGCCACGCGTGTCACCCCAAGAAATATCCAAGAAGTACAAGCGTCAAAGCTTGGGGATGCCCAAGGCATCCCCTTCTTCATCAATAAAAATCCCAGGTTTCTTCCAAACGCTTCATTTTTGTTTCATGCACAATTGTGTTGTTCTTGGTGCGTCTTCTTTTTCGTTTTTGTTTTGGTTTTTCGTTTGCTTTGTTTGCTTAGTTTGCTGAATAAATTGGTTGTACCCCCTCTTTCATACATTGTTTTTCAAATAGTTTGGTTTGGTTTGGAAAAGAGTAGGAAAGTTCATGCTTAAGTGGTAAAGAGAGTTTGTTTTTGAATGTGGCCTATGCTTTGCCATGACATGCTTGATATTGTTTTGGCTTTATGCTTAGTATTCTTTGTTGTAGCATGACTTGTTATAAACAATTGAGATTGCTTAATGTGCCTTGGATGAATCATGCGTTGTTTTAGCATATTAAAGCATAGTATTGTGGTATTCTCCTTTGATGCTTTATTTGGGTTGACTTGGCGCATGATCACACCATGTTATGACTATCTCAAGTCACCATAGCCTTTATGATCCTTTAGTTTTCAACTTGTAGTATCACTTTATGCTTTGATCAATGATGTTTTGTCGCTCTGCATGATTATGGCCATTATTGCTCTCTTAGTTTGTCGCTCCTAGTCTTTTGCTAGCCTCCGCAACCAAGTATGAGTTCCACTCATGCATCCAACTCCCTAAACCAAGTTATTCCAAAGAGTCCACCATACCTACCTACTAGCATATGCTATTCCAAGTATATTCATGTTTTTGTTTACCTTCCAAATTAAACTTGTTATGAGAAAACTAGTGATTAAAGCTCTCACGAACTTGATGGCACACTTTAATTTTTGCATTTAATAAACCTAAACCATTGGGTCCTTTTTTGCGTATATGCTTGCTCTTTATAAGTTGAAATTAGCAGAACCATGTATCATGGTGAACGCTTTCAACATTGCACTTTTACTTTGTACCCCGTTGATATGATGTTCTTTTGCTTATGGATCCCGGCATTGTGAAATAAAAGTGGAACTTGTAAGATCATGGAATTTGTATGTGTGTTAGAGAAACGCATGGGCCGCTAGCCTAAGCCATGCCTAATCATGGTGGAAACTTGCAGCATCACCATAATGAGCACTCTATGAAGCATCATCAATAAAAACCTATGCAAATAGCAAATAAAAAGATAGTTGAGATGCTCATTGTCTGCTTGCCTTGTCATTTTGATTATGGGATAGCTCATGTATCATGTGCAAGGGGTACCCCGTTGGCGGTTCTTTATGATACATATGTACTTACAATGACAAGAGCTTACGCGTTACTAAAGTTGAGTAGCATGAGGTTCGGTCTTCGTAAGTAAGGGGCATGAGATTTCGGTTTATAACTTGTCAAGCATATCCTCTTAGTTGTGTCACTTTAACCTTAATCACCTTCAAGATGCTTATGATAGGGGCAATGAGAGCTGAAAGCTATAAGTACCATAATTTTTGGAAGCTCTTTATGAGACTTGAATCCCTACTTCCTTCTATGAAGGCCTTTCTTCCACCATTATATAGAGTCTCCACCTTCTATCTTTATGCACCTACTTTGAGAGCATAGTGGCCATTCTTAGTTCTATGTGCATTGTCCCAAGACTAGTTGATTGATGCATACCTTGATATTGCTTATTTTAAACTATTTGTATCTAGTCACTCTTATGAACTTTGAAGGTGTCCTATGCATTTATATTTGCTACTCTATGAGGGACAAGATGAATGCTACTATGCTATGTTTTCTTTATGTGAGACAAACAAACGTCTTGCAAAGCATTGTTATTCATGAAACTTTTGTTTGTGCCTATTCATGTTGCATCATAGTTTCTTTCTCTTATTGCTAGAACTTTGTCTTTCATGCTATGATTGAAGTACTATGATCCCAGCTTTGAATGTTTTACAAATACTTTGATCAAGTTTATGATGGTGCATGTCACCTCAAAAATTATTCTTTCTTTTTATCACTTACCTACTCGAGGACGAGCAGGAGTTAAGCTTGGGGGTGTTGATACATTGCAAATGTATCTATAATTTTTGATGTTCCATGCTTGGTTTTATCTACTTTCTTATGTTTTGTCCACACTTTGGAGTACTTTTCATATGATTTCTTGGACTAACCTATTAAGAAGAGCGATAGTGCCAGTTGCCTGTTTTCTGCTGTTTTTGGTTCCAGGAAGTCAGAAAATGAATATTCTCGGAATTGGACGAGACAAAAGCCAAAGTTATTATTTTACCGGGGGACACCTGGAGCTAGAATACGAGATGGAGAGGGGCTGGGGCCCGGCCACACGACCTGGCCACGCGGCCAGGCCTGACCCGTGCCAGGGGGGTGGTGTGGCCAGCCTAGGCACCCCCTCGTCCTCTCCTTCCACCTATATATTGCCTCTGATACGGAAACCCTAAGCACCCGATCAAAATTCCACGAAAGAGTCTGTAGCCACCGTCATCTCCATCCCTAGATCAGGAGGGATCTGAATCTCTTCCTAGCACCCTGCCGGAGAGGGGATTTCACCCTGGAGGTCTTATTCATCGTCATGCAAGCCTCCGGTGTGATGCGTGCATAGTTCATCTCTGGACTACGGATCCATGTAGTAGCTAGATGGCTGGTTCTCCTCCTTTGTGCTTTCATGTTTAGATCTTGTGAGCTTCGTTCATGATCAAGATCATCTATTTGTAATTCTGCATGTTGTGTTTGCGGGGATCCGATGGATATTGAGATGCTATTTCAGATTCATTATTGATTCTATCATGTCTTTGTTATTTGTGATCTTGCATGCTTTCTGTTGTTACTAGCTATCTTGGCCAAGTAGATGCTAGCAACTCCAAGAGTTAGTATTTATGCTCGATAGTGGGTTCATGCCTCTGGTAATCTGGGGAAGTGACAGCAATCTCTAAGGTACTAGATGTGATGTTGCTACTAGGGAGAAAACAACAATCCTTTGTTCATAGAACAATCGTATTGTTTACTTTACACGCAATTCGTAAAGCAATAATCTGTTGCTTGCAACTTAATACTGGAGGGGGTTCGGATGATAACCTGAAGGTGGATTATTAGTCATAGATGTAGTTGGATGGTGGTCTATGTATAATGTTGTAATGCCCAATCGAATCTCAAAGGAGTCAAGATGAGTAGTATATGCTTGTATGCTTTCTCGATGTTTGTCAATTGCCCCGCTGTAATTTGTTCACCCAGCATGTTATATATCTTAAGGAGAGCCACCTCTAGTGAACTATGGACCCCGGTCCTTTCTTTTACATTCAATCTACAATCAAACTATTTACTGCTTTGTGTTTACTTTTTGCAAACTATTACTTCCTTTAATCCTTTGTTTTCGGCAAAACCGGTGAGATTGACAACCTCATCGCAAGTTGGGGGCAAAGTTCTGTGGTTGTGTTGTGCAGGTCTCCACGTTGCTACTAGACCCTGCCATGGCTCAGCTAGCAACACCTTTGGGGTGTTTCCTTGCTCCTACTGGATTGATAACCTTGGTTTCGTACTGAGGGAAAACTTGTTGCTGTGCTCATCATACCTTCCTCTTGGGGTTCCCCAACGAGCTCGATATATTTTGGGCCATCAAGAACAAAATAAGCTTCTACTCTACATAGCATGCAAATGTGGCCATGTAGGCTTCCATACTCCACTCATGTGAAAACAATTGGGACATGTATGGGATTATGTAGGGATGATCCTAATCCATTGAAAAATGAATCATGGCAAGGTAAAAGGTGGCGTGGAATAAAGAGATATGCCCTCAAATCAATTTGGGCATTATATCATTAATCAAGATTCAAATACATGATATCAAGAAGAATATACAATTAATAGATACAAATACAAGAAATAAGTATAAAGGATAAGAACCAAATACAAGATTTAATATAATGCTCAAATGCAATGTGGCATGATGACATGATCATGATATTATATGATACAACAATTAACAAGTAGGGAAGTAGCGTATATTGATTGAACATGTATCATTATATGAGTTAGACACTTGGGATGCTACAACTCTCCCCCACTAAACAAGAATCTCGCCCCAAAATTCCTAGGAAGAAGAACAAGACTCAAAGAGTGAAGGTTACTCATAACAGAGGTGATCCTCGTGCTCCCAAGTCACTTTGTCATTGGAATTATGCGACCACTAAACCTTGCAAAATTTTATAGAATTGTTGCAAGTCTTGTGCTCTACCTCTTTCAGAATTTTGATGGGTGTTCTTTGTAAGAAACGTCCTATTGAAGGTTGATGGGTTCATGATCCACTATGCGCCCAGGATCCTTGAAACACTTCTTGAGTTGCGACACGTGGAAGACATCGTGCACCTTGGTGAGTTTTTCAGGAAGCTCAAGCATATAAGAAACTTCACCTCTTCTACCTCGAACTTTGAAGGGACCGATGTATCTTAGCGCAAGCTTGCCTTTGAGACCAAAATGATGTGTGCCCCTCATGGGAGTGACTCGGAGGTAAACAAGATCACCAACACGATATTCCATATCTATGTATTTTTTTGACATAGTGACTTTTCTGATGATCCTGAGCAATCTTAAAGTTCTCAAGCATGAGAAGAACATTTTCCTCTGCTTGAGTGATAGTGTAGGGACCAAAGAAACCTCTTTCACCTACCCCTGACAAACCAATTGGAGTTCGGCACTTGTGACCATAGAGTACCTTGATGGGAGCCATTTTGAGACTTTTGTGAAAGCTGTTGTTGTAAGAGAACTCAACATAAGGAAGACATTCTTCCCACTTCATGCCAAAAGATATCACATAGGCACGAAGCATATCTTCCAGAATCCGATTCATCCTTTCTACTTGACCTTGCGACTATGGATGGTAAGCTATGTTGTAATTTAGCTTCGTCCCCATGGTTGTTTGGAAACTTTCCTAGAACTTTGAGGTGAAGATACTTCCATGATCTGAGCTGATTTCAAGAGAAACACCATAAAAATACACAATCATGTTGGTATAGAGTTTAGCCAACTGACTTATAGAGATTGTTTTCTTGACCGGAAAGAAGTGGGCCACTTTAGAGAGCCTATCAATGACAACACAGATTGCATCGTTGCCTTTTTGAGACCATGGAAAGCTAGTTATGAAGTCCATTTCCACTTTCTCTCATTTCCATTCTGGAGGTTTCAATCGTCGAAGAAGACCATATGGCTTTTGATGAACAACTTTCACTCTACAGCAAATATCACACTCTAAGAAATACACTACAAAACACCCCCATACACGGCACTTATTTGGGGCGACAAGAGCAAAAAGAATCGGCAAAAGTTGGATACATGGTGGATATGCTATTCGCAGCGAGAAGTAGTGTGGAGGACAATTTTTTGCTGTCACAATTTTATGTACGGAGTTAAATTGTGCCACGCTAGTTGTCCATCGATACCAGCACTCTAAGATGGCTCAGTAACATGAACCAGGACAGTAATGATTTTGTCGCGGAAAAGACGTGACGTGGACTATGGGTCCCGCATGTGTGACTACTCATGTTTGTCCCACTAACGGCTGAGCCCCACCGAAGTCCAGCCGTTGCCATTTGAATATTATAAGGAAATAACCCTCGTCTCCACGACCATAATTTCTCTCCCATGTCACGCACTTCATCATTTCTTCAACCTCTATCTTTCTCTCTCTGACATGGGTATACCCTATAGGTACTCGAGTTCGGTATATAAGGTCCAGATATGGCGGAAGCCCACGGTGTTGCCAAGGCCCAAATGAAGAATTCGAGTGGCCCACGGACTCTCGATTGCTTGCGAGACAAGAAGAAGCTTAAGATAGAAAGTTTAAAGGGAAAACCCTAATATGTAACCAACTCTACCTACTACCCGAGACCTAACCTATCTATATAAAGGCTAGGAGGGGGCGGAAAGGAGGACACACGCAACCCTAGTTTCCACAACTCTCGCTAGATTGCATCTGCGCGCCCCTGTAATCTTCAATTCCTTCATTAATTCCGAGAGCAGACAAGCAGGAGTAGGGACCTCTACAAGGCCTGAACCTGGGTAAACCTTGCATCCCTGTGTGCTTGTTTGCTAGCCGACTGATGCCTCCAGCGCTCCCTCCTTCTCCAAAACCCAAGTCCATAACAATGGGAATTGACGAGTTAAACCCTCGTCAATTGGCGTCGTCTATGGGAATTGGGAGTGCTGATGTCGCGGCTTCTTCGGCCCCATCAACCTCGATCTACAACTCCGCAACAGCGGAGATTCGCCAGCTCTTCGGCGTGTTTAACTTCATTGTCCACACGTCGGCCACTCGCCCGGCTTTCGAGTCCGTGGGCGATGGAATCAGTCTAGCGATTGGGAGCTTCCGCTTCTAGGTTTGTCAGATGGGCACGCTTCGCCTGCCTGACTAGCCAATGGCACCCACGATTGCTCCAGCATCGTGGTTCCCGCCACCAATCGGCACCCGCAGCGAGCTCAACGCCTCGGCAACAGCTGGGAGCACGGACAGCGGCAATAGTTGCGGATCCGATCTGGGTGACCTAGCCACTGAAGATGGAGCCTACGGCTCCGGATTTGAAAGTTGTGGGAGAAATAGCTTCCCTAACCACTTCATGTGCGCAGTCATCAACGCGGGCGACACCGCTGCCAATCGTGAAAACGTTGGCCCCAGATCTAGCACCGGACCACCCAACGGTACCGAACCACCCAATGGCAGCACGCCCAACGGCGGCCCCACCAACGGTGGCAACAGCACGCCCATCAACAACGGAGCGGCAATCGAACCGCCAACCATGGTGAACGAACACACGGGAGAGCGTGTCATGATTAAACTCAACGACAACGAGTGGGCCTGTTACCGAGAAGCTCTGCGAGGCAATCCTTTGCCCCCGGCACGCCTTAGGACATGCTGATGGGATACCATTCGCTACTAAAGGAGGAGTACAGATGCCAGCTACATGCAATCGCGCAACTCGAGGCACGTAAAAAGGTGGCGGATGAGTCGAGTCTTCTACGGGCTGGGCTCTCCTCCCACGGAGGATCCTCCTCCAAAGGCAACGAGTACGTGGCCAACAAGAGGCGATCTCGGATGGCCCATCTCACCGAGAAAGAACGCATAGAAGCTGCAAAGTCCTCGACTTCAGCTCTATGACAGTTGACACGCGGGGCAACATGGTCCCAAAGACACTGCAAGCCGCGGTGACAGCGGCCACCATGTACCTCCTCAACAACCAGTCGCCAGCTGGAGATCCACGAGCTGCCATGCACCAATATACGATCGCGGGCTTGGGGCTAATCGAGGCCGCCCTCGACAAAGAGCCAACACCGGATCCGAAGAAAGGCAAGGCTCTGGCAAAATGCTATTCCTCACCCTCGTCTAGCGACGACAGTCACGATATGTCTCGGCATCGCCGCTCACGGTGGCATGATCGCGACTACGATGCACGCGATGACCTCACGTAGTGCAAAATCGACAAATCAAGGGCAAGACACGCTCGTTCGACTAACTCAGAGGAGGACGATGCTAAACTCTGCGGCGCTAGATGCTTCAGTAGGGCCATCAGGCAGAAGCGAATGCCTAAAGGGTTCAAACTCCCGTCGGAGAACCCAAAGTTCTACGGCCTACAAGACCCAAAAATCTGGTTGGAGGACCACATCTCCTCTGTCAGGCTACATGGCGGGAGTCGAAGCACGGCCATGCAATGGCTGCAGCTACAGCTGCAGGGCGCCGCCCGTGCATGGCTTAACAATCTCCCGCGCGGATCCATTCGCAGCTGGGAAGAGCTGGTCTACAACTTTGTATGCAACTTCAAGGGAACTTATAAAAGGCCCGCATCAATCGAAGAGCTGAGGAGCTGCCAACAAAGGTCGAGCGAATCGCTACGCTCGTACATCCAGATGTGGTCCATCATCAAGAATTCCGTGGAAAATATCTCGGAAGACCGCGCAATCAACGCGTTCAATGGCGGTGTTCGCCGCATAGAGCTCAGGGAGGAGCTAGGTCGCTCAAAGCCCAAGACAATCGACCACCTGATGGAAATTGCGAATCGGTGGGCCGACGGAGAGGATTTGGTTAAAAACCGCACCTACTCCGATGATGACGATGACCTCGGACGCAGACGCGACTGTCGAGGCAAGCAGCGAATGCGCATCTATGATGACCGCGACGATGTCAACATGTTCGCAGCCGGCTATGCCGACAAATGCAACGACAACCACAACAGCGGCTATCGCAGCAGTGGATACCGTGACTCTGGGAAAACCATGCAGGTGTGGCAGCACCGCACTTGCAAAGAGGCACCTGCAACAACCATCGAGGACAAACTGTCCGGGCCGTGCACCGTGCACTTCTACATCGACAAGCACGACGGCAAGACAAAATCCAGCCACCTTCTCAAAGACTGCCACGAGTTTCTCAAGCTCCACGAGGGTCTAGCTCGGATGAATCGCGACGCAGTCAACAGGGGCTATGGAGTCGCCCCAGGCGCCGTGGCACATGGAGCTCCTCCACCACCGCCCGGACTACCACCACCCGCGGCCGCGTCAGTCCAAAATCACGGAGGCAAACCATACCCATGACCCGTGGGCAACATGGGGATGATCCAAAAAGGGCGTCCTCAAATCGCGTACAGAAGGCCATCACTCGCCAAGTAAACCTGGCGATAAACTCGCCACCTTCCACCACTGAGTACCTCAGTGGAAGCGACTCCTGCATCACCTTCGACAGGCATGACCACCCGCGCCAAGTTCCTCATCCGGGCCACTGTCCCCTCGTACTCGAGGCGCAGATTTGGGGTTTCCACATGAGCCGTGTCTTCATGGATTGCGGCAGCGGCATTAACCTAATGTTCACGAGTACCTTGCGTGCGATGAGGATCCCTCTGACGTGTCTAGAAGTCTCAGATACGACGTTCCACGGCATCGTCCCAGGGAAAGGCGTATATCCCCTGGGCAAAATCAACCTCGACGTCATCTTCGACACGCCGCAAAACTTTCAACGAGAGCGCATCGACTTCGAGGTCATCGACTGGCCTTCACAATATCACTGCATCCTCGGACGTGTTGCGTTCGCGAGGTTCATGGCAGTGCCACACTACACCTACCTGCAGATGAAGATGACGGGCCCAAACAGCGTAGTCACAATCAACGGCAACTTCGAAAGGTCCGACAGCTGCGATAGGGAATTCAACAGAATCTCCCAGTCCTTCGGCATGCAGGAGGAACTCGCAAGACTAAAGGAGTCGACAGACAACAGTCTGCCTCCCCTGAGCAGGCCAAGTTCACCTGACATGTCCTTCGACTCGTCGGTGCACACAAAGAAAGTCCAGGTCCACCCAACGGACCCGACCAAGACGGCCCTCATCGCCAACAACTTGAGTTCTGCATAGGAACTCGCGCTCGTCGAATTCCTCCGTGAGCACTAGGAAATCTTCGCCTGGTGTCCAGCGAACATGCCAGGGGTTCCCAGGGAATTCGCCGAGCATGCACTCAATGTAAATCCAGATGCAAGGCCAGTCAAGCAGACAATTCGGCGACTGTCTGAACCAGGAGCAAAGGCAGTCGGAATGGAGATCAACAGACTCCTCGACGCCAAATTCATAAGCGAGATCAAGAAAAGCACTTGGCTCGCCAACATGGTGCTTGTACCTAAAAAAGACACGGATATCCTACGGATGTGCATGGACTTCACCTCCCTGAATAAGCACTGCCCAAAGGATCACTTCCCATTGCCGCAAATCAACCAAATCATCGACTCCACCCCGGGATGTGAGCATCTCTGCTTCCTTGATGCCTACTCAAGCTACAATCAAATCCGAATGAAGGAGGAAGACCAAGAGAAAACGGCGTTTACGATGCCCTTTGGTGTGTTCTGCTACAACACGATGCCCTTCGGGCTAAAAAACACAGGAGCCTCCTATCAGCGGTGCATGCAGGCATGTCTCAAGAATCAACTTGGTTGCAACATCCAAGTCTACGTTGATGACATCGTCATCAAAACAAAAGAGGAAGCCTCGCTAATCAACGATCTACGCGAAACCTTCACCAACCTAGACCGCTATCGGATCAAGCTCAATCCGGACAAATGCGCCTTCGGCGTACCATCTGGGAAACTACTCGGGTATCTCATCTCCGTGAGGGGGATCGAGGCGAACCCGAAGAAAATAAAAGCCATACTGGCCAAGGAGAAGCCGAAGAACGTAAGAGGCGTCCAGCAGCTGGCTGCCAAATCACGACGCTCAGTCGATTCATCAGTCGAATGGGCGAAAAGGCACTGCCCTTCTACCAACTTATCTGCAAAACTGACAAGTTCGAGTGGACAGATGAGGTGCAAGAAGCATTCGAAGACCGCACGCGTCTACTATCCACCTCGCCAGTACTGGTGACTCCACGTGAAAAAGAGCCACTGTTTCTCTACATCTCCGCCACCAACCAGGTGGTCAGCATGGTGCTCGTGGTGGAACGAGCCGAGGAAAACAAGGTCCACGGGGTGCAGCGCCCAGTCTACTACCTCAGCGAGGTGCTCACGCCAACAAAACAGCGGTACCCACACTACCAGAAGCTGGCGTACGGCATCTTCATGACAGCCAGACGACTGGGCCACTACTTCCAAGAGCACCCAATCGTGGTGGTCAACGACGCCCCGCTTGGGCATATCCTCAACACCCCCGATGCCACCGGACAAGTCACGCTTTGGGGAATCAAGCTGTCTCCACGAGACATTACATATGAAAAGCACGATACGATCAAGTCGCAAGTCCCCCCTGATTTCCTCGTGCACTGGATGGAGAACCAGCTCCCCGAAAAGCCAGATATGTCTTACCTCTAGACAATGCACTTCGATGGATCCAAACAAAAGGATGGGGCTGGTGCAGGTGTCATACTAACATCGCCCCAGGGAGACAAGCTGAAATACATTCTGCGAATGCAGTTCATGGCCTCCAACAATGAAGCCGAGTACGAGGCCCTAATCCATGGGATGCGGATGGCGAAAGCCTGCGGTGCCAAGAGACTCATCATCTACGGCGACTCCAAACTGGTGGTCAACCAAACGATGCACGAGTGCGACGCGCTGAACGACAACATGATCGCCTACCGTGACCTCTACGACACACTCGAAGGGGACTTCGACGGCTGTGAACTGCGGCACGTAGGACGCGAAAGCAACGAAGAGGCGGACACACTCGCCAATATTGGCTCCACCTGTGCCCCCATACCACCTGGGGTATTTCTCGAGCGTATCTGTGAACGCTCCATCAAGCCAAAGGCCACAGAGAAGAAAGCAAGCGCGTCAACGGACTCGGGGGCTACGCCACCCAATGAGCCAATGGCACTCGACGACCTAGAGCTCGACACAGGACTCGAAGGACCAATGGTTGTCATGATGATCGAGCCATCTTGGACGCAACCCTACATCACATATCTTCTAAGCAAGAGGCTGCCTGACGACCCGACTGACGTGCGACACATTGCGCGGCGATCCAAGGCATTCGCCATCATCAACGGCAAACTATACAAGCGCAGCATCATAGGAGTACTCCAACGGTGCGTCTCTAATGCGGACGGAAGGACCGTCCTCCTCGACATCCATGAAGGGACTTGCGGGCACCATGCTGGCAGTCGCGCCCTCGTCGCCAAAGCTCTACGAGCTGGATTCTACTGGCACACGGCCATGCGCGACGCCAAGTACATCGTCCAGCGCTGCAACGCTTGCCAGCGATTCGCGGACAAACTGCACGCACCTTGCGCGGAACTCTGGCCAATACCATTGGCTTGGCCCTTTGCGCAATGGGGACTCGACATGGTCGGCAAGCTCCCAAAATCCTCACGAGGAGGTTACGTCTACCTCCTGGTCGCAGTCGACAAATTCACTAAGTGGATCGAGGCCATGCCGGTGACAAACCAGTCAGGAGCCAGCGCCGTCAAGTTCTTCGAGTCCATTGTCTATCGCTTCGGAGTGCCACGCAACATCATCACGGACAATGGAACGAACTTCACCTCTAAGGAGTTCTAGGGTTTCTGCGAGAACCTAGGAATCAACATAAGCTATGCCTCCGTAGCTCATCCATAGACCAACGGTCAAGTCAAAAAGGCCAATGGCCTCGTCTACGGTGGAATCAAGAAGCGACTCCTCCAGCCACTCGAACAAGCCACCGGATGTTGGTCAGACAAGCTGCAGTCCGTACTTTGGAGCCTGCACACAACTCCAAACAGCGCCACGGGATACACCCCGTTCTTCACGGTGCACGGTGCTGAAGCGGTGCTACCCACAGAAGTACGCTTTAAAGCCCCACGGGTGGTCGCGTACAGCGAGAAGGAGTCAACTCTTGCACTCGAAGACTCCGTCAATCTCATTGACGAGGCATGGGACATCGTAGCAGAAAGATCGACGATCTACCAGCAGAACCTAAGCAACTACCATAGTAGAAGGCTATGCCCCAGATCCTTCGTCGAAGGAGACCTGGTCCTACGACTGAAGCAGCAAGGGCACCTCAAGCTCGAGTCCCCTTGGGAGGGACCATACGTGATTATAGAAGTAATCCCAGGTGGCGCCTATCGCCTTAAAGATTTCGTGAGTGGAGTCGCATACTCCAACCCCTGGAACGTCGCACAACTGCGTCGCTTCTACCCCTAGTCGTTTCTTACATTACAAATAAGGCTATTCAGCTAGGCTACTTAGCCACACATTGTACCTTGTACTATTCTGTGAATAAATAAAGCTAAGTGCCCCGAAACTCTGTGTTTCCCCTCATTTTTTCTGGCAATCTTATCACTCGGGGGCTATGCCACCCTTTACATCCTTGTTCTATGAACAAGTCACAGTATCCTGAGTAGCTGACACAACATCAATCGAACCCTTGATAAAACACCAACCCAGTTGCAATGCACTTGACAGGTTGGCAAGGTGCTGAGATAAAATAAGTCAGGCTAACAAAAAGGAACTGCAGAGTACAAATACACTCGCAAAAACATATAAGCTAGCAAGCTCCTTACATATCAATAGAAATTAATTATATCCAATATATCCATACAAACTTTACAACACTAGTATACTTATGTGCAGGATACAAGTTAAACTACTACTGCAGCAGAAGAACGTTTGTTTGTTCCTCAAAGAAGTCGACAATTTCTTCTGCTGGACGATCCACCGCCTGGTAATGTGGAACCATGTTCTAGGTCAAACCTTCTGATGGGGTCGGCGGCCCAGCAGCAATAGCTGCAACGTCTACATCCGGCCTATGCAGTCGCACCAGCGACAAAGCAGCCTTGGCACCAGCCACTAATCACGCCGACGCACCATGAATCGCACTCAAATCCTGGAACTTAGCCAGGAGAGCCAACAGGCTCGAAGGGACGCCATCCAGTGGAAACATCGTCTGGTAGATATGCCTCAAGCACGACTGCGCCTTCTTCAAAAAGTGAAGTACTCGTGAAGCACGATCCTGTAGGGTCGCAAGTGCGATCGCATGATCATGGTCCACCCAAAAGTACCCACTCGCCTGAAGCTGCTCCTGGGTCAGGTCATTCATTCGAATGGCGATTCGGTCTTTCTCATCCTGCGGATGACGAGCACTGACAATTACACCAAGCAAAATGGGCAAAGTATGAAGACAAAGAAGTTCCACGACTGACTAAAAGAAAAGATAAGAGGGCAGAAAGATAACACTTAAATTGATCGCCCAGCCGCGTCACCTCCTCCAATAGATACTGCTCGCGGGCGGTAGCCTTCTCCGCCCTCGACTTCCATACATCCGCGTTACCGCAGAGGATGGGAAACTCACGTTCCAGCTGCTTAACGCGATCGCGCAGTCGCGAAAGCAGAGACAACTCATCCACCCTTGAGCGCGACTACGCCACGGTTTCATCGGCTGATGAAAGATCACGAGGATCACTCGAAGGACCACATGATGTGCCCTATCACGAACCAAGCAAAAGCAAAAAATAAGAGGCCAAGGATACATTGACAAAAGGCTTAGATGCATTCAAACATATCAAAGTCCTGACTAAGGCACCCCCATAAAAGTATTGTTCCACAAGCAAAAGGCCAAACACTAGAGCTATTACATAGACAAACTACGGAGCATTTTTCTTCGACTTGGATTTGGGCCTCGGGGGCTTCATCGCATCCGTGGCAGTCTCCGACACCACGGACTTGCCGGCAGTACCCCCAGATGCCGCAGCCTTTGCAGCCTTCGCTTGACACCGCTCCTCGGAATACTTGGCGAGTGTCTCGATAAGCTAAGGACCATAATTTTTTCATTTACCAGAAAAGGGAGCAAACACTACCTGCTGGCCTCCAGCGTCGACAGGCATCGCTCAGAAATAGCGGCAGGATCCATCTCCACGCCATGGGCTTGCACCATTGTGAGTGCCATGGTGGCGCCGACGGAGCGCTGCGAATTCTTGAAGTCCACGAGGATTCCTCCAGCCATGGACTCCACCAAGTATCCAAGGTTGTCGATCAGTCCGGCCTTGGGAGTTAGGTCCTCGCGGATACGACTGAGTACATCCTTGGCCTTCCCCAATGTCTCCTGGAGGGATAAACTGCGGTCTTCGACTGCAGCGATGACACCTTCCAAAGCATCTGCACGGCATAGAGATTGGGCGTCAAAGCTCAAGCCGCTGGCATCTACATACACAAAAGTGTTAGTATAACAACCATACGTCAAAGCACAGAAGAGAAAGGCACATCCAGATGAAAAAGAAGACCTGAGAGGGACTTGGCAATCGTGAAAAGTTGCTCCTCGAACAACTTCTCCCTCTCAGCAGTAGAGACATGGAGATCCTCCTCTCGCTTCCGTGACTCCTCCAAAGCTGCGACCGCCTCGTCGCGATTCTTCATCGCCGCGGCCAGCATCTTCTCCAGTGCAGCAGCATGGTGAAGTAATTCATTATGCTCAGCTGCGACATACAGGGAATATCACCAAATCGAATCAATGAAATTTGCAAAGAAAAAAACAAAGTCAAGACTTACTTTCGACAATGTGATGGCGATTGTCCAGTCACGCATGTTGTCGACCCATGTCAAGGACTTGCTCCGCCAGGCGGGTAGCCTCCTTCACGATGAGCTGCATCAGGAGGCAAATAAAAGTTCAAGAAAAACAGCGCCAAGAATAAATTTGACTGCCAATTACAAGACACCTACATGATCCTCCACAGACTCCGAGGAAGGTTGTCGCACAGTCATCCGGATAACCATCTGATGTTCCCCAGCATGTGGGGAACTCGATGAATTATGCCTAGAGTGGGTCGCCAATGGAGGAGAAGGAGACCGCTCGGCCATCTTCTTGGCCTTGGAGTCTGCGACTCCAGACTCCTTCACAAATTGGACATCATCAGAACACGATGACACCGCTTGGCTAGAACACACATCAAAGAAAAGCTTCAGGAAAAATAGCAACTCAAAGAAGAAACCAAAACGAGGTCGTGAGTATAGAACTTACCAGTCAAATCTATCAAGGTCGAAGGATTGCTCCTCCGACTCCGACGACTCCTTTGGCAGTCATAGCTTCTTCCGAGCAGGAGGAGCCACGGACGCACAGGAACATCGGAATCGGCTCCTCTGCACCAACAGAAGGGCCTTCTGGAGTCAACGGTGACGAAGCATCCCAGTCCTCGCTGCGAGAACGCTTGTGAGTGTCTGGATCATTGGACTCGAGGGCTTCCTCCTCCTCTTCAATTGGGACGGTTGATTCCGACTCGTCCTCTTCATCCACTTCGCGAGGAATAACCCCTTCAGGAAGAGGGGGCAAATTGGAAGACACCTTCCAATCCTGCATTCAGAAGACAATTCATTATACATCAAAAACTTAATGGCAATCAACAAAGAAAGCTACTTCGTAGCACAATTCTACCTCAGGAGGAGGGTTAGAGGCGTCGAAGGGAGGCACGGCTGGTTCGCCTGGGAGAACCTCCTTGGTGGTGTACTTCGTCACCAGTCACAGTCTCTTATCTACTTCACCCGCAGAAATGCCATCGGCAGATACGCGAGTGGCATTGTTCGCACCAGCCCATTGGAACATGGGGTGGACTCTGGCCTGCAGAGGCTGGATACGACGATGCAACCATGTGCGAATGAGGGAAGCACCTCCCTCTTTTTTACCTATGCAACTCTCGAGGTCACAGACGCGCTTGTACAGCACTTCTATCTCCTCGGACTCGCCAGGCATCACTACGTTCTTCCAAGAACGCCTCCTCTTGCACGGCGCCGCGGGATCGAAGGGCGTGAGTCCGTAGTGCTCTCCGTCGGCCTTCTAGTCGTGGATGTAGAACCACTTGTCTCTCCACCCTTGGACGAAAGCCATGAGTTTGATATCGAAATAAGTGGTGGAGGAGTCAACATAGATTTTTCAGCCTCCTACGTCGTAGACTACAGAACCAGCCATTGACTGGGGCTTCAGCTTAAAAATCCTCTTAAAGAGGCCAAAGTGTGGCTCGACTCCGAGCCAGCACTCGCAAAGGGTAATGAAGCAGGAGATGTGGAGAATAGAATTTGGGGACAGCTGATGCAGTTGGAGCCCATAGAAGCAAAGGAGGCCCCTGAAGAAAGGATGTAGGGGCAGAGAAAGACCTCGGATGATGAACGCAAGGAACATCACCCGGAAACCAGCAGGAGGGCAAGGAATTACCTCCACGCCGGGCACTCACGAGTCATCCTCCACGGAGGGAATAACTCCATCTTGACACAGGAGATGAAGCTCGGAGGACTTGATGATGGATGCGCGCCATGCGCCATTGGTGACGCTGTACCTGCTTCTTCTTATTCCCAGACCGTGGCACCGGTGCTCACAAGCGAGCCGCCCTTCTTCTTGGCGGCGACAGACCCAGCGGCAGTGCCTCCCTTCTTCTTGCCCATCTTGCGATGGCGGTGAGAACGGAGGAAGTAGCTCGGAAAGACACGGAGTTGGTCCAGTGTCGTGAAGAGGATGTGTGTAGGGAAGCAGAGAGCAACAACAATGGAAATGGAGGCACAAGCAGAGAAAGGCAGATGGGAAAATTACCGCAGTTGCGCTGCTACTTAACCTCCTCGCGGATGTCATCCAACGGCCAGCAGAAACCCTATTGGACGCATGGCGCACATCGCCATCAACACGTGGTGAAGCCAAAACATGAACCGTCCCCCATTATCTCCATTACGCGTGGAAATCGAGGAGACGTAGTTAAAACAGAAGAATACGCATGCCCGGTCAAATCAAAGTCAAAAAGTGGGACCCATCACTCGTCACGTCCCGTCAAAGCCGCTCACGCAGGCAACCAAGGTCATCACATCGTCAGCACTGACGTCATTTCAACAGCAGAAGATTTCGACTACTTTAGTCCTTGCTTGAATCTTTGACTCAACCAAGCACTCGGGGCTACTCCCATAGGGAGCGCTGGTCGCGCACCCTACAATTTATCTTTATGCAGGAATATGAACGTTAAAGGCATACCCACCACTCGAATCTACGATTCGATTGAGGATTATGGATTACTCCCATAGGGAGCGCTAGAAGCAAATTTGAGTGAAAACAAGCAACAAAAGACGACAGCAGTCGCAAAAAGTTTTTAGTCCCCGCCTAAGTCTTTGACTCAACCAGGCACTCGGGGGGCTACTCCCATAGGGAGCACTGGTCGCGCACCCTATGATTATTTGTACATCGTACTGTGTGTCGATAACATCCACACCCGAAGGTTATGGTGACTCTGCCTCATATTATCCCTACAAAGAGACTGCGTCTCCTGGGCCACCCGAATCATCTCCGCGATGGCAAAAATTCAGATGACGCGCTTACAGCGTGAAGATAAGACCTGAATAAGGCCCGACAACGCATCTGCTACGCACTACCAAAAACATATCCGTGCCTGTAGGTACGATGAACATGCCTTGACGGACGCGTCGAGTGCTCACACTTATACACTGGAATTTGACTCTTGTAAGACCTCCGCAGCTTGAGTCGAATTACGCCAGCACTTTTCCGAATTCGAGTCTGGGGACTCGAGTTTGAGTAGATTGCGTTGTTTTGCCCTAAGGCAGTTAACTGATACCGATACATCGGATAAATCAGTCACGTATATCAACAATCCCTATGACATAAATAGAACACTCGAAAATATACTCAGTCATGCACTCGAAAAGACTCCATAAAAGTCCCCAGTCGAATCTGCGATTCCACTAGACACTCAGGGGCTACTGACATGGGTATACCCTACAGGTACTCGAGTTCGGTATATACGGTCCAGATACGGTGGAAGCCCACGGCGTTGCCAAGGCCCAAATTAAGAATTCGAGTGGCCCACTGACTCTCAATTGCTTGCGAGACAAGAAGAAGCTTAAGATAGAAAGTTTAAAGGGAAAACCCTAATCTGTAACCGACTCGACCTGCTACCCGAGACCTAGCCTATCTATATAAAGGCTAGGAGGGGGCGGCGAGGAGGACACACGCAACCCTAGTTTCCACAACTCTCGCCAGATTGCATCTGCACGCCCCTGTATTCTTCGATTCCTTCGTTAATTCCAATAGTAGACAAGCAGGCGTAGTGACCTCTACGAGGCCTGAACCTGGGTAAACCTTGCGTCCCTGTGTGCTTGTTTGCTAGCCGAATGATGCCTCCAGCGCTCCCTCCTTATCCAAAACCCAAGTCCATAACAATGGGCATTGACGAGTTAAACCCTCGTCACTCTCCATGAAGCTTCGAGCGGCAGCGGTGGCGAGAGTCAGCGGCGGCGTTTGACATACCGCTACCATTCCATTATACAAGCACGATGTCGGTAAATGCAGTTGTTATTTTTTGATTTCATTTCCATTGAATTTCACATTTGGGGTTTTATGTATTTGTGTTCATCCCCGAAATTTCTCGATTTCTCGACCTTACCAATGCGTATTGCTGTTTTTCTTCGATGTTCCTAGAGTACCGGAGCACATCCATGACCTTTAATGGCACGGGGAACACAATGAGAACGTGTTTTTTCAATGCACTGACCATGTAATTGCCTAGCGATATGTGGCCTACGACAAGAACTTCACAGAGGACATCGGCCACAAGTTCATCTCGTACCGTTGTCAGGGTGCAGCTTCATGCCGTTGGGTGCGATGGGTTGATCCAGGGCATCCAATCCACCTCCAATAATCGTTACGCGAGCTCTGGTGAGGCGAGATGGAGGACAACAAACGAAGAAGTCAGGTTGTGTATGATGAACACATGGAACCTGCAATCAAGGAATTGCAGAATCAGGCGAATGATTGCGTTACAGCGCTGAGGGAGCGGTGCGCTAGATTGGCTAGCAGGGTGCAAGCCATTATAAATAGGTTGGACAAGCTTGATGATAGATGTAGTTAGAGTTAGAGTTAATTATGTCAGTAGTATTAGTTCTTAGTACTAATAAATCTTGTAGTAGATCGAGTAATCTATAGTGTTCTTTTGGTGGCTTCTTCATTTTGGACAGTGCAATGCCACGACTCATGCACAGGTACATGTGTATTGATATTTCTCCATATATGCAAATTACTATTTCCCCCTTTTTGGTGTGTTCTTTTGTTGGTTTGCTAATCAATATGAATGTTAATAAAACATAATGTTGGGGAATATGCGACACGTTTGACTTGCGAAAAAATCGATAAGGCAAAGGTTGGCGTAGTTAAGAATCATACTAGTTCTTTCCCCTTCAGCCCACACATGTCGCTCTCATCCTTATCCGAAAAAAGTCCCCTACCCAATCAACCCTAACCCTAGCTCTCCATGCTGACCGACCCGTGCCGATTAACCTCTACACCGCTGACCGCACCGTCCTCCGTAGTGGCGCTGACCCTGTCTGTGCTGACCTCTGCGCCACACCAGACTGCACCATCCTCCGCGGCGGCGCTGACCCCGGTCGCGCTGACCTCTGCGCCACGCCGAACCACACCGTCCTCCGTGGCGGAGATGTCCTCGACCGCATATTTGTATGTCCCCAATCCCTCAAACTGTCATTGTTTATATTCAGGCATTGAGATTTGTTAGTATATCATTGTTTTATGATTCACTGTGCCTTGGGATCTAAAAATTATTATTGCTAGGTAGTAAGTAGTGATGTCAAACTATCTTATTTTTCATGGTGAAAAACAACAATGTTGAACAACAATAGTAACAAAGTTCCAAGGTCTCAACAGCCTGTGGCCTCTACCATGCGAGGTAAACTTGCTCTCGGTATACAACTCTATCAATACAAGACACATATAACTTGAAATGTACACTCTTTGATATAGGTTTGGCAATAAAGTTAACATGACCAATATTCTTTCACTTGGTGTTTCAGATCCCAATATTCTATCACTAGAGAAGTACTCCCTTCGATATAGGTTTGGAAATGAAGTGGACATGAACAACTCAAGAAGGAATAATCTGAAGCGAATTGTTAGGATCTATAAGCCAGAAATTCCTTACTATGTTTGCACCCTCAAGAAAACCACAAACTGCAAAAGAAATATGGTAATTCTCTTCCCTGTGTAGTACTATAATTCTCTTAAACTCCAACCATGCCTAGAACTATAACAATCTAAATTGTTCCTGTCTTCCCTGTGTAGTGCTTCTCATCTAGTTTCGCTAGGAAGTATATTATGCATTACATATCTAGAGAAATTGTTCAAGCGAAGTCATGTGATAATGAAACTACTGTCAGTTTTAGATCAAACTGGGAAGAATACGTTCGCCAACACAATCTCTAGGAATATGATGTTTATTCCTTCCAGTTTGCAGTCAAAGCGGGTTCTCTGATCATGACGGTGCATCTTTTATAGTGGTTTGAACTTGTTGGAATTAGTTGCATCTTTTATGAGCTGTGAACTTGTTGGGTTGAGATGTAATGTATGTATATAATGAATGCTCATGTTAATTCAGCTGAAGTTGCATTCAGTGTGTTATGAGTTCTTTGTTGGGTTGAGATGTAATATATATATATTAGATATTAGATATTTAATGGGGGCTGAATTGCAAAATTGCCATATATCATGCGCCGACAGAGACATTACGAGGCATTGCCGTTATGCCGTAGTTTCATAGCTACCACGGCACCTAGGTAATGCCTCCCTACATGGTCTGCGGCATAAACGCTTTTCTGCCGCGAAAGCGCTAGCTCGGCGACTCACGTTGTGTCGCGCCAAAAAATCCGCCGCCGTTGCACAATCTCCGACGCAGTTATCCCTGGCAGCTTTTTTTTCACCCCAGCGCGAGCGCGGCTACTAAGGTGTGCCTCGGTGTCTATAAGTGCCAACGCCCGATCTCCATGTTGTAGTGATGCTTAGCACAATCCTGTTTCAAACCAGGCCACTAATATTATGTTTTGAGATCCATGTACATCTAGTGCTGCCGGGATGGATAGAAAGAAGGGAATCATGAGCTTCTTTGAGAACCTCTTCTCTCAATCCAGGATATTTTGGAACAAACATACGGTGATCAAAGAATGGAGTGCCTTGATCGTCGAGGTGGAAAGAATCATACTTAGGAGTCTGAACCTTGGAGACGATGTTCTGGTGTAGGCATCACAGAGTTGAGTGGAGCGAATCTTTTATTCAAGGAGAAAATTTGGCCACTCTGACCGGAAACTCCGGTGTCGACAATCTCGGAGACTCTGGCTTGGATCACCAGGGTTGAACCTTGCTAGTTCCTAGAGCCAGCTCGGGGACTCTGGCCTCTAGTCCGGAGACTCCAGAGTAAGTCAACAACAACGGCTATTTTTTAGGGTACCTATAAAAGGAACCCTTCTTCCTCAAGAAGAGGTTGCAACTTCCACACTCTCTCCTCCATTACTCTGAAGTTCAATCTTGCTAGTTCTCTCTCCCTAGCCACTAGAACTTGATGCCCTTAGGGAATCAAGGGGGAAGCCTGGATCTAGACTTTCATCGAAGGGATTTGATCCCCCCCCCACTTTCCATTGAGGAACTTGTTACTATTTGGCTATTGGAACCCTAGAAGAAAATGTCTCCCATGAAGCTTGATGTTTGTGTTGTGAAGCTTCCGGGTCGTGTTGGGAGACTCCAATTGAGTTGTGGAGAGTGCCCCAATAAGTTTGTAAAGGTTTCGGTTGCCATCTTCAAGGACACCGCTTAGTGGATCGTGTGCCCGCCTTTGTGGCATGCCTACGGGGTGATATGGTGAGGCCTTTGTGGCGTGGTATCCTTTGTGTCACCACACCCCTCGAATGTAGACATATTTCCCTTCAAAAGCAAGGAGCAACATTAATACACTTCCGAGTCTACATTTTGGTTACCTTGTTCCCTTACCTTTACTTATTGTATCTTGTTTGCTTGCTTGTACCTTGTCATATAGATTTTCACCTAGTCGCATATCTAGACATTCTATCTTCCTGTCAAGCCTAATTTGTAATAAAAAGCAAAAAAAAAACTGTTGGTCGCCTCACCCGCCCCCCCCCCCCCCCCATCTAGTCGACCATATCGATATTTTCACATGTGCCATCCTAGAGTCAAGGTCGTGCTTTCGAGATGTCGTGCTTCAATTGTGACGCGGTCTCTGTGGCTCAACTCCTTGCCATTCTTGGTGGTTAGGCAAAGCGAGTCCTTGTACTGTGCTTTGTGGGTGTGCAATGTAAGTCGAAAGGCTTCATATGCGTGTTTGTATGGTTTTTGGGTCAGGTTACCTTATGAACTAGATAAATCTTCTTTTTTATCAATGAATTTAGCAGATCTCCTTCTAACATTCAAAAAAAGATTGTCCAGATGCATAGAAAGAACTAACACTAGGTCTTATGACAAATACCAATAAAACACAACATCTAGCACAAGCATAAGATGACACTAAGCCTTGATTAAATTTCATTATTAACACATCGTTGGTTGGTAAATGATGGTATCTAAATTAACACAAGCTTCCAAAAATTGGCCGGTAAATGACAACAGTAAATGTGATAACTTTATTCAAACAAAAATACACTATTTTTAAAAACAGAGGTGGAACACAGCCTTATCTTCAAAACCCTAACTTTGCCTGTATCATTCTGAATAGCCTTTCAATGGTGATATTTAGCAAGCAAATTGCATCACCTCATTCCCCTAATTCCTGCTAAAAATCATCTGCTAACCTAATGAATTTATCTAACGATTAACCACACAATAATAGTATCATGCAAAACGTACCAAAACTAATAACACAACCGCACAAAGTCACCCAAGCAATCCACCCCCAAAACCCTACCAAAATCAAAAACAATGTAGATTTCAGCGAGAGCTAACCACAATGTGCGGGACCTTATGGCTGTTGACATCGAAGCTCTTGTGTCTCCCACCGTCCAGGTCAGTGACGACGGCACAGATTGATCAAGTGGAGATGAACGGCTTGGGGTGTGGGACCATGAATGAAGATTGTGAAATATGCAGAGGCTAAAAACAAAATTTATATGGCGCAGTACGATTTGGGTCGATGACTCGCCAACGTCGTGGCATCGGCATGCCATGATGGCGTGAATATGGCAAGCTGAGGCGTTTCTGACTAAATTATTCGCTCATACCAAGTCTAAGGATCTGTTGGTTGCATTTTTACAGCTGATGTATCAAACTGTTCCCACAAGGCAAGTTCATGTACCCCCAATGAAATTACCTCCACTTTATATTTTGGCGGACCTTATTTTGTTGAAAGCACGATCGAGCAAGATACATAAGGAAGATACAAATGCAAAACGAATCCACAAAACAAGGACCCATAAGAAGGATCCCATTGGGAATCCTACGTCACCATATCCTCGGCCGAAACAACGCATCCATTCATCGCCGAAAAAGCATGGCAAGCCGGCGCGACAGGAATGAGAGAAATGTTTTGAGGGTTGACATGCCGCATGAGTATATCCAATTCTGCCCGTGTTCTAGGAGGAGGGTTAAGCATGCACACGGTTAGTGTGATGTGCATAAGACTTGGTGGATTGAAAAAGATACTGGGAGGCATTGTACATTGTTGACTGGGAGTGCAAAGTGCAACCATGTATGGACAAAGGATGCTCACTGAGCATTTTGTTTCCGTTCCATATTGCTAGCACGCAGAGATGAGGTAATATACAGCATAAAAGTGCAGATATAATTTATAGTAGACAGGCATACATAATTGATACTAGTTCCTTATCTTGAAACATGCACAGTGCTAGTACATGACAATAGGCCCTATGCATACATTTGGTGATCAAGGATGTGACATGAGCAAACCAACCAGCTTCAGACACTTGTGAAGACGCTGCGTTGACAAAAGTATAACTCACAGGCAGTGTCAGTTACGCGATTCTTGATTGTCTTCAAGTGGAGTACCGACACAGGATTATTACTTACTGCCAAGTGCCCCATTGCCATGTGATGTCTGGAAAACCCAGTGGCCAAACTGATACAGCAGCTTGACGAACAGCATCACTTGAATCGGCGTGGAAGAGAACAGTCACCTCGCATGACGGCGCACAGTTGTTAAGCAAGGGTACAAACGGACACGCAGTAATGTCTGATGGTGGCATATGAACCATAAGTTTCTTCAAACAGCTTGTGAACTGGTAATCCATACAGACCACCAGAAATCTCATCAGTTCACATGAAAATCTTGGTGACAACTTGACTTCAGTGATTCTGGCAAACAGCTGAACAAGATAGTCTGGCTTCACCGCATCATAAAGGTCTATGCAGTCTGCAGAAACTGGTAACTCAAGATCTAGTGTCCTGATATTCCGACCACTTGTAAAAAGCTGCAGGAGGGAGTTTAGATCCAATGACTCGATCCGAAGATTGGTCAAACTCACTAGGCCATCAACTTGGACAGTTGGGCCAAGTTTATCAATGGTGAGTTTCAAAGTAGATACGGATGGAGTATCTAAGATGAGGATTTCTGGTCGAACACACTTCAACTCAAGATAAACCAATTTAGGCGCGTGGATAGCTAGAGACCGCGGAATATTCGATACCTCCCAGCAGCAAGTCTTCAGTTGAGGAAGGTCAATCTTGGGGTCCTTGAGCCCTCCGACTCCAATAAGATTGAGAATCTCAAGGCAAGGGAAACATCTATTCAATGCGCTGAGGTCCTCGTCATCTAATCTAATGAACTCAAGTGCCAGATGAGTCAGAGTTGGCATTATCTTGAGTCCAACAACAGATAGCCATGCATTTTTAAGCCTCAATTTAACAAGATTATGACCTGCATGGGAAAATTTCATGTGAGATGCAAGCAATGTTAATCGTTTAAATATGTAGAATAAAATAAAGTACGAAAAACAGGTATTGCGGATGTGGCCTTAACTGTGCAAAGGTATATATATCTGAATACATCATCATCTACAATAACTGAAGCAAGTGTATTTGCGTAGTTAGTGAGACTCTCATACTGATACGGCTGTGAACCAAACAAGTTCAACTTCTTTGCCTTTGTTCATCGGGCTAATGAAATGGTCAAATAGCACTTTTTTGATTCGAATGGGCTGCTACAGAGACGTGAATAGGTTCTCCTGTTTCTACCATATAAATTAGGTATGAACTTCAGCACGAAACAGAGTTTATTGATCAAACAAATCAATTCTCCAACATGTTCTCCGTCAATTTCAAAACCCTCATTGACGAAGCACACATTTAGCTCGAAGTTCAATTCTAGAGCAACAAAAGCACATGATTCAACATATACAACAGTAGATTTAGCTCAAAGTTCAAATCTGACCGAAATCTACTTTCAGTTTTAGAGAGAGAGAGAAAGAGACTGACAGGAGTGTGAGATGACGGGCAGCGCCTCCGCCTTCCGCCAGCACGACTGCGGCCAGAAGTCGGCGATATCCACCTCCCGGAGACAGGGACCTGCGGCAGTGGCCGCCCACGACGCCACGGATTCCCTGCTGGTGAGGTGCAGGTCGTCGCCCTCTTCGAACTCCCCCTCCTCCACCCACATCGCGTCATCGGGGAAACCCTGACCCTCGGACGCGTCGAGCGCGAGGGACCAAAGGTACGGCCCGATGAGCGAGACTAAGTTGGCGGCGGCCGCTCGGAAGGCGGTCCCCCCGTCCCCATCCCCGCCCTGGCGGAGGCGGCGTGCGCGGGCGGCCGCGCTGAGGCTCTGACATGTGTGAGATCGCTTCCGTCGGGTTGGCTGCTGTGCTGAGAGCCTGAGACTGGTGACTGAGACTTCAGAGATTTTTAGCTGGTGAGTGGTGAGTGTCTGAGTGAGTTTGAGACTTTGAGTAAGTGGAAACGTCAAAGCAGCTCAGCTGCCTGCGATTTTTTGGCGAACGAATTTGGCCTCCCCGGCATAAGTTCTCGGCCTGGCCCAGTTTTGCTATACTGGGCTGACACCAGGCCCAACGCTGATATGGAAAATTATAGCGCCATTTTACTCTTGAGTTCTGCATTCCTTGACATCGAACAAATCAGATCGTTTGCTAAAAGATTGTTGTAGAATCGTTGAAAGTTCTAAAGAAACCACTCCAAAATTCAGTTAAACAAAACAGGAACCACAATTCACCAGCCCTAGAAGGACCCAAAGATGTTCTGGCGCAAGTTTAAATCAGCAACACCAACGTGAGATCAGCCAAATGCATCCATTTTCTACTGTTTACAGAATATATCGGCTGCCCACGACAATATGCAGAAACTAATAACGATCTAAGATTTTCCCAGAGTCTTCCGTAGGATGCGACGATAGGAGTTCATTCAATCACAGACAGTAGGGAAAGTCACGTTAGCATTGAGGGTGTCTTTTGCTTGAGATATGTTAACTGAAGAATACATTCAACAGTCTGGTAAACTTAACATGTCTTCAGTAACAGATCACACATGGCAGGCCAGGCTGAAACTGAAAGATCACAGAAAAGAAAACATGTTCTTCATTTATGCATACAGGCATACCAGATAAAACAATATTGAAAATATCAGATCGAATACCTTACTGTGTATCCATGCTCTACGTCTACATCAAAAAACACGTGTCCTGTTTCAGAACAAGACAATCTCTGAATCATGGGTAGGAAGATGGTTACAAGTGCAGAAGAAAAAATTTATCAGGAAAACATTAGATGAGCTCAGGAAGCAAATGAACCTTCTGGTGGCTCTAGCTGAACAAAAGTGAAAATCAGCACAGCTCCAATAAGCACACACACTCAATATGAGGAGTGTGGGGAAACATATCTACAGGTATTACATGCTTCAGCTCGTAGCATCCGCTCAAACCTTTCTCCTCCTGCAGGCAAATCCAATGAAGAAGCAGCTTAGCATTGCAACACACCCAAAATACCACAAAGGTGGCCAATGGTAGGACAGAACATACCACGCCATGACATAGGTAGTCCAAATCCCGTGCACAAGTAGCTGGATTACACGAGACATACACTATGCGAGGAGCTTTAACTTCTAGCAACCACTTGATTAACTTCATGTGCATCCCTGGCCGATTAGGATCTGAAGAATTCATCGACACAAATTAGGCCTTTAGCAAAGAAACAAACTAGAATTCCATCTATTTGATTGTAGCTCTCTAAACTTCGAAAAACCTAAAGCCTTTCGGTTGCTAAGTGCAGCACAGAACCAAATAATAATAATCTCTATATCTAAAGGTGATGTCAGCACCTAGTGGATATTTAAGACAAAATTCAGAAAGAATTGTTGTCTTCGAACAAATCTAGGAAGCATCGGGAGGCTGTTAATTTGGGTGCCAAAGAGTAATGACGAATACTAAACAAGACAAACCTGATATGATTATGTCAGGTTTCGGAAATTCCTTCCCAAATGTTTCGTTGATTTTATTAAGATCTCCCTGAACAAATGTAGCATTACTGATACCATTCAACTTAGCATTCTTTTGAGCATCTGCAATGGCTTCAGGGACAACTTCATATCCATAAACATGCTTTGCCCTGGGGGAAAGAAGAATGTTTAGTAACTATGGTTCTACGTTAATTAGATATAGAAGTTACCCTCTCATTGGTACTACAAGAAAACCCACCTTCTAGCAAGGGTCAGCCCAATGGTTCCAGTTCCACAAAATAAGTCAAGAACAATCTCAGAGCCATCTCCTTTAAGCCCAGCAGAATCTTCAATAAGCTTATAAAGAACATCAGCCTGCAAGAAAATCATGCCACGTTCATATGTAGCCACTCAGGAATCCATTACAAGTACTAAACACCCGGCTATTACACCACTAGAGAAGCACTTCATTTCAAAAATCATATTACTGCCATTTACTAGCTCCAAGAGCTAGGTAAAAAATGCAAGCTCCTCATATATGCTAATTTCTAAGGCTATGTGCATGCTTCTATTGAAAAAGTAAACAGGATAAAACATAAGAGGAACATCACATGGGATGCTGCAATGTTGACTGGAAAATAATGCATTGATTTATTCATTTACAACATACACGAACCTGCTTTGTGTTAGTCTGGAAAAAGGAGTTGGCAGAAATCTGGAATGTAAGTCCTCTCAACATCTCTGCAATGGTCGGTTTCCCATAAAGGGTATATTCTTGTTCACCCACGGATGTATTCCCAACAGATGTGTTGACATTATTTACAACACTAGCCTACATTAGCAGGACATTAATATCGATACTGGATAGCCAAAATAGTTACCACATAAAAGAGCTCTAGTGGATATATGAGTAGCCAAATAAATTAACATCATGTCAGAAAAGATCCAATTATGTACCACTTCAGGTATTTTTGTGATTCTATCAACAAGAGGCATCAGTAGCTCAGGTTTATAACATGATGTCACAAAATTGACCATCACTTCTGGAGCTCCAGTGCTGACGTTTCTGGAAAAGAAATACAAACAAAATGGAATCTGTAAAGTGACAATCATACAAAAAGTTCGCTCAAAAGGTAACAAAAGGTTGAATGGCTCCTTTGTTTGGTGGGAAACAACATGACGTGTCCATTGTCCCTGCTTTATCAGCTATACTTATTTGCAGATAATGCCTTTTAAGATATCAATACATGGCCAATCAACTAATGAGGCCAAAGATATTATTATGTTATACTGGTTTATCTGAATCCATTGCATCAGTACCATTCCAAAGTTAGTATAATGATATTAATATGTCTAGAATTATATACTGTGCATAGAATTGGCATGCAGTAAACAGCAGATATGATACCACATTATCATACTACGATCCAAAATGCACATTCTGTGAGATACAACATCAGCTGAACTACTGTTGGTACAAGAGAAAAATATAACAAGATGGGCCACCATACCTTCCAGTTCTTATCATAAGATGCTTGAGAAACCCAACGTGCTTGTAGACATCGTAAGGCGTGAGGCCAAGAGCTGGATCCGTCCAACTTTCTTGAACAACTGCAAGAACCTATAGAAATTAGCAACTAATCAATTCAACATTCCATCACCTGTAATCAAATACTCCCTCCTATCCATAATCAGTGTAGGGGGTTTAGTTCATTTTAGTCTAAATTTGAACTAAAGCCCAGACACTTATTATGGATCAGAGGGAGTACTAAGAACCAATTTTCTCAACAAAAGAATGAACCAATATGCTGTGTGCTCACCAATTGAATGATGGTACAATAACATAGTTATAAGAAAGGTGAAGGAACAAACGAAAGCCAGCCACCTCCACCAGTTAACACGATGACCCCAGAAATGGATCAGCCTCATTAACTCCACAACGACATAGGATTACCAATGCAATATGGTACACGGTCTAGCTTTGGCACAATCAACAGGCTACACAAGTTCTAATGTTCTATACTTCTGGTGAACAATGATCATATATATACCTATATATTAAGGCGCGTACGATTAGTGGGTTGCCGTGCGTTCTGTTACTGCAAAAGCATCCTAGCAATACTACCTATCAAGAAGAAAACTTGGACTATATACCTCTAATGCCCCATGTCAACAGACCTAAAATTTTAAGACTTGGTTACTGACACATTGAATCCAATACTCCTTTTTCAGGAAGTGACTCCAGTACATCATCATCAACCAGTTCATTACCTTATCTGCAGGTTCACTGTGCAGCAAACATGTCTCAACATGAAGCACCTTATCGAAGAACCCTGGTGCATGCAGTCCAAGCGAATAACCATCAGTCTCCAATTCTTCCCCCTTCGTCACCTCCTCTTTCTCCTCCTTCCACTCCCTTTTCATCCACCTCTTGGTCCCAAACGAGAATTCCATCTACAAATTAACATGACGGGTCACCTTTTTCACCCCAAACCCCTCCTAAACCCCAAACTCAAATCTCACCTTGTTCCTATACCGAAATATCTCATCGCACGGCACGATGGGCTTAAGGATGGCACCAGGATCCGAGCTCTCCAAACTCCTGGCATCAAACTTGCCGAAATTTACCAGCAAGTCGCGGACCTGGACGTACTTGTGGTGGATTTGCGCAGAGTACGCGAGGGACTGACTCTTGCAGCCGCCGCAGTCGGCGGCGAGGGGGCAGGGGGCCTCGACAGCGTCGTGGTGGGGCGAGAGGGTCTTGAGCTTGGCGGCCTCGGCGAAGGCGCCGCGGCGGAGGCGACGAACGCGAGCGACAAGGCGCTCGCCGGGAAGAGCTCCGTCGCATAGCAGGACGAAAGTGGATCCGTCGACCTTGCAGACACCCTTCCCCTTGAAGGCAAGCCCCTCGCAGGTGAGCTCAAGGATCTCGTTCTTCTTCGGGAAGTACCCCTTGCTGCGTAGAGGCGGCGGCGGCGGCTGGGATGGAGTGGGAGCAGGTGCTGGGGCTTCTGGGGCAGTGGCTGTGATGGCGAGGAGACGGCGGCGGTGGAGGAGGGGGATGCGGCGGCGGAGGAGGGCGCCGGAGAGGGGGCAGAAGGCGCCGGCCGCGGCCATGCGGGCGGCGGGCGTGGCGCGGTGAGGATTGGCGGCGGACGGTGGAGATGGCGCGGCAGAAAAGCCGAGGATGGTGGTAAAGCACTCTGGCACGACGGGCCCACCAGATAGCAAACCGCACCACCGGCAATTTGCAGGACACACCCTTGGAACGAGTAATGCTACACATACGGACCAGGTTTACAAAATTCGTTTACGGACTCACGCATGGGCGGGTGGAAATCAGAATGTGGCCCGGTTTTTCAGCTAGAAGTCAAATTTCAGCCAACCAATTTTGCCCACGTTGGTCCGTAAGCTTTTCGTAGAGTGATCAGTCCGATAGCTCTAGGATTTCCGCCCTTGGAACTACAAAATTGTAACTACAAACTAGGCTCTAAATCAAGATATTTTCGTGAAAACATTACACAAAATATATCTTCCCTAGTAATCTAGATGTTCTAGCAAATTTATGTAAGAATAGGGGTACACAAAAACATATATATTCCCTCCGTCGAGAAATAACTGACTTAAGTTTGTCCAAATTCGGATGTATCTAGACGTATTTTAATGTATAGATATATTCGGATCTAGACAAACTCAAGTCATTTATTTCTGACGGAGGGAGTATATTAAAGTAGAATCTAAATTCGTAACACATAGTATAATATTGTACTACCTAATCGAAAATAAGCTAAGAATTCAGCAACTATATCAACATTGGTAGTTCTATTCTTTTATAGTGCTCTCTTTTCTGTTTGGAGCCAAAAATTTATGGTTTCATAAACGCCTTGATGTCTTTATATACTCTAAAAGATTAGAACTTATTAACAATTTACCCGCAAAAAAAACAATGTCTATATTTTTTTAAAAGACATTGTCTAGATAGGACGGCCGAGGTTTAGTGTAACACATGTCTTGGTGCATTTTCAGAAAGAAAAAAAATACCGGTACACTAGACACACTTTATGCATTTATCGTGCCCTCAAAAAATAGAATGCTAGAGACAAACAATTAAATACCCAACCATATAGAAGTTTCTTGAATATCAGGCAACGAGCTCTATGTTGATGGACTTTTGGACCATTTTTATATGCCACAACTTAGTGCCCTAATAATACAATAGCTTTGTAAATTATATGATAGCTTCTTGAGATTTAGTCATGCTTATTCATAGCCCGTCTTACTATATCACTTGGCGGTGGCCGGGAAATCATGCAATGATGATATCTATGATGAAGATCACCATCAAATTGTGCCCGGGTGGGGTTTTCCTAGCAGTCATGAGCACAGCTTGTATAGTTTGAAGATCTTCTTTGCCACTGATGAAGTTCTTCCACACCTCATTATTGAAGGAGATGCGTCCATATGTATCTGTCTTGTATTAGATGGTGTTGATCACGCCTACTCCAACCAAACTTTTAGGAGGTAGACCAAGGAAGTCACACGCAGCCATAGGTAATTTCTGGATGCAAAGTTAACTCCACGTCAGACGATGTTTCCACATGTTATGAAAAACAATAAAGAAGGAATGTGTGTAAATTATTTGGCATAGCATACCATGTTGTGGGTTTCAACATTCGTCTTGTTCAAGCAAGTTACATATGGCATCCCGATGATGACCAAATCAGTGGAAGGTAGGAGTTGTAAGAGATGTTGTTTCTCACTGTCGGCAGGGTTGCATATTTGGGAGATAATGGTGTGTTCTAAGAGTTCTTCTTCGCCCATTTCCTAGCTTTCTTCGCTTTCTTCATCTTCGGCATCATCTTGCCCATCCTCCTCGTCGGTATTAAACATCATAACTTTTATTGTTGGTTATGCTCCTTCTTCCAAGGAAAAGAAGTATTTCTCCGCCGGTGAGTTGGAGTTGTTCAATGAACCACTCCCACTCGGAGCCTCCCAAGCGAGTACTTGTTTCATATTCCTTCACTTTGATGTTGTACACCTATCCATGGATATAGAATGGCACAACAGATCATGTAATTTGATTGAAATGCATTCTTACATTGCATGGTAAGATCTGTGCACCAGAAATACACATATTAGATAAATAAAGCATGCACTACAAAATAGATACAATATATAAACATGAATATGTAGTTCCTTGTATCATTGTTTTCTCGAAAGAACCCTTCACGAGATAAACACTTGAAAGGACATTTATTGTCCTAATCTGTTTTGGTATTCGCTAACAACATAAGGTACATTTTACTGTGTGTTAATGTCTACAGGTCAATCTATTGAAAAGAGAAAAAGTCAGATTAATGTGGCAAATCTCATGGCCAAATCTAAGCTTACCTGAAGATTCCAAACCAGAGTCTCCGGTGTGCAAACACCAGAGTCTCTGGTGTGGTCCAGTGTTTCCCCAAGAGTTCCCGGTGTGGGTGCTGGACTCAGCCCAGGATCATTCTGTGAGGGGGTCCGGAGACAGATCGGATATCGGCCGGAGTCTCTGGTGTCTCTGGTCCGGAGTTTCGGCTAGATTCTCCGGAGTGAACGACAAGAACCTGCCAAAGACAGTCAGAGAGCTAGTCTGGAGATGGACCGGAGATGGGCCGGAGTCTCTGGTCCAGACCGGAGTCTCCGGCCATAGAGGCATCCTCATTTGCACTACCTCCAAATTGTTCCCTAGTTATCAAGTTTAGCAAACTAGGACTAACTTCAAAGCTCTCTGCTGTAATCTCAGGTGTGATAATGAGCTTAGCAATAAATTGATCATTAGGTGTATTTGTGTAGTCACACAATTTAGTTCTTTCTCCGACTATGCAAGTAGTAAAGTGATACTAATTTTTATGTGTTTTATGTTTTTGAATGAAAACTGAAAGTAAAATGATACTACAACTAGCACTACTGAACTAACAAATGAAACACAAAACTAAAAATAAAAGAACAAACCGAAATACAAAAGTAAAGACAAAAACTGAAAAATAAAAAGTAAATGCAAAACCGAATGGTAAAAGAAACTAAAAATGTAAAAACTAAAATGTAAAGATGAAAGTAAAGACAATAACAAAACAAAATAAAACTACTTTGAAGATTTAAAAGAACAAGAAGATACTCACGTAGGTGCAACCTCCCCAAGCTTAGGTGTTTGCACAAGTTGGTGATGAATTTGAACTTTCTTGTGAGCTATCCTTTTACTAGCTCCCCGGCAACGGCGCCAGAAAACTTCCTTGATGCGAGCGCTACAAAACTTCTTGACAGTTGTCGTATGAGCTTCTCGCTGCACCTTAACGATTGAGACTCTAAGTGGAGAGTACTGTAGTAAATGGAAGTCTTCCCCACGAGGGAAACTCGAGGGTTTAAATATCGAACTCTCGGAGAGCTGTGTGTAAGAGAATGATCATCTTTGTTCTTTGTCAAGCAACCTACAAAATAGTTATAGATTGTTTTGTGCCCTCAACCTCACAAAGTGGTTGTCAAGCACAAGGTGTATATAAGAAAAACTGAAATAAAATACAATAAAAGTAAAATGCAATGCAATAGTAAAGTAAATATGCAATTGTGGTAAATGCAATGGAATATGATGTTTTTGGGTTTTGGTTGGTGTTTGCAAGTATGAGAAATGTTTTTGTATTTTCGGATTTAATTAGTACTAAAAATAAAAAGTGATGTAGATGTGTTGAATAGTGTTTTCTTATGGTTTAAAATGGACCGAGGTTCATGGTTTCGCTTATGCACTCTCTCTTTGAGTTGTGGTGGACACGGGACACTCTAGTTGACATAATATAGGTGCAACATGTTAAATTATGGATAGCAATTCATATGGGCATCACGTCCTAACATAGATATATTATTTTACTAACAATTCACTTATACTCCACTAGAAAGGGGGGCCTCCAAGCAATCTAGTAATAATAACAATCTCAGAGTATAGCATTAAGTTCTATGACATGAAGTTGAAATAAGAACATACTTGATCTAATCTAAGCATGGTATTTTCTTTATCCCTAGTGAGGCAACTAAGTAAGGTAAACACCCAAGTGATTCACAAGTTTTACTGTCCTACCTGCAAGATCACCCCCATTGCTCCAACTAATGCACATGTTCCCCCCCACACACACTCCCAGATACAAGTTTTATCAAAACAAGTAAACAAGAACGGGGTACATGATATGTATCTATTCATGTACTTCCAATACTGAACAATTGCAATCTCAAATATCAACTATATGAAGATCCACCACATAGGTAATACAAATATGATTGTAATCATGTTATGTAGTGATACGTCGTAAACGTATCTATAATTTCTAATGTTCCATGCTTGTTTTATATCAACTTTCTTATGTTGTGTTCACACTTTGAGGTATTTTTATACAGTTTCTGGAACTAACCTATTGACAAGATGCCACAGTGTCAGTTGTCTGTTTTTTGCTATTTTTGGTTTCAGAAAAGCTAGTAAAGACATATTCTTGGAATTGGATGAAATAAAGCCTGAAGTTCCTATTTTTTCCGACACGACACGGAGTCCAAAGGGGAGACGGAGGGGGGCCAGGAGGTAGGCACACCCTAGGGTGGCACGGGTCCCCCTGGCCACGCTAGCAGGTGGTGTGGCCACCCTGGCCCACCTCTGGCATTGCCCTTTCGCCTATAAAAGCCCCCCAGGACGAAAACCCTAGATACCAGATTAGAATTCCACGAAAAGTTCCACAGCGATGCCGCATTCGAAGAGGAGATTCAGGGAACATAAGTCTCTGCTCCGGCACCCTGCCGGGATGGGGAAGTGCCCCCGGAGCCATCTCCATCGACTCCACCACCATCTCCATCGTCGTTGCTGACTCCCATGATGAGGAGGGAGTAGTTCTCTCTCGAGGCTAAGGGCTCTACAAGTAGCTATGTGTTCATCTCTCTCTCTATGCGTGATCTTATTGAGATCATGAGCTTTGTAATATAGGATCTATTCTGCTACTCAAGTGCTTTAATTAATCTCTGCTTATCCCCACGTGTGTGAAGTTAACAGTGTGCACACCGTGTGGCACTTTGGCTAAGGTTACATAAATACTTATCATGAGTATAATTTGAGTTGGATGTCCCTATGAGATTGTGGTGTTTGTTGGAACCATCTAGCGCTCAAGGTGATAGTGAGAGGTTATCTAGATGGGGAATGCGAATTTTAAGGTGTGCTGTTATAGCCCTACATCGTCCAACTGGAGAGTAATTCAGGGTAGCATCATAAAGAGAAGATATTTATATGAGAGTGTCCACTAGTCAAAGTATGATCCCTAGGCCTTGTTTCTAAGCATTGAAACACCATTTACAATCAGTCTTGTTACATGTTTGCTTGCTGGCACTTTTATTTCAGATTGTAATTACCACTTATAATCATCCATATTACTTGTATTTTACTATCTCTTCGCTGAACTAGTGCACCTATACACCTGACAAGTGTATTGGGTGTGTTGGGGATACAAGAGACTTCTTGTATCTTGATTGTGTTGGAAATATGCCCTAGAGACAAATAGTAATAAGGACTATTATCATATTTCATAAAGTTTATGATTAAGTTTTATATCATGCTATAACTGTATTAAGTGGAAACATCAATCCACGTGTGATATACAAATAACCAGGGGTTCCCAGTTAAACTCTAGTCAATGGTTCATTGGTCAACAGATGATCATGTTGGGTCCGCAGCATAGAAAACAAAAAATTTCCTACGATGAGAACTATACGCCAAGATCTATCTACTAGATACAGAGCAACGGGTGGACATGCATCCATGGAGAACTTACCCTCGAAGACAACGAGCTTTGTTAACGAGTAGGAACTCGTGGTTGATGTAGTCGTACACTTGCTGATCTCAAGATCGTGAGGAAGTCTCGAAAGGCCAAGAACTCAGCAGCAGCATCCGCACTCGCACACACGCTCAAGCCACCGGACAACCTCCACCTCCTCGCCCAGCGATCCAAAGAGCAAAGAACTCCTTCTAGACGAAATGCCACGGAACATGTATCTCGCTAATCCGAGACCATGGGGAATAATTCTAGAGGGAGAGATCCTTCACAAGGAGGTGTAAGGATGAAGGAGGAATGTGTGGCCTTTTATAGGAGGAGGGGTGCCCCTCTCTCCATGGCATGCATGGGGGTGACCCCTCACCTCCCCATTCATGTGGTGGTAACTCCTCCACATTAAAATGCCTTTTCACATTCCCTTTTAAAGTCTCCACTTTAAATGCATTAAGTTTCTCCAAATTTAATGCTCTCTCATTTAATAAAACTCTTTTATTAAATTTATTCAGAATTTTGTTAATTACTTTAATTAACAAACATTCACATATAGCCCCTTGCAATATTTCAATATCACATGCAGAAACACCTTCTGCAATTTCACCCGAAACAATTTCCGGTTTCTATTGAAACAATTCCCGCGCTTTGCAATTCTTTCGTCTGAAACATATGTGCTCCAAAATGGTGTCTGGTAACTCTTAAGTGTGCCACCCTACGGTTCGCGAATAATGCAGACATGATCGAGACCCTTCTCCGATCAATAATCAGCAGCGGACCTGGAGATCCGTACTGACTCCTACACATTCAACGATGACTCCTGTGATCGTGAGAACCTTTAACGCTTGTAACTAAATCCCTTTGTCTCTCGATATATTACATGTCCAAGATTCGATCATTGGTATCTCCATACCTAGTTTGATCTTGTTACCGACATGCACTCTTTTCTCGTTCCCGTGATATAACATTCTAGTGATCGCATCACTTGCTTGCAAGCTATCCTAATGTGATATCACCGAGAGGGCCCAGAGTATATCTATCCGTCATCTGGATTGACAAATTCCACTCTTGATCCATGAGCCTCAACATAACACCTTCGTAGTAATCGAACCCATCTTTATAGTCACCCTGTTACGGTGTGACGTTTGATGTTATCAAGATACTCTTTCGGTGTTAGCAATTAACATGATCTCATGGTCTAAGGATAAAGATTACTTCGTATGATGTTATAGCAATATAAACATAATGACTTGATCGTAATGCTATACTTCGGATGAATGTTCATCACATCATTCCACCAATGGTGTGACCTTGTTATTAACAACATCCAATGTCCATGATCAGGAAACCTTGATCATCCTGTTAATCAATAAGCTAGTCTATAAGAGAGGCATGACTAGGAACCCTTTTTGTTTATTAAACACACATGTATTGATGTTTCCTATCAATACAATTATAGCATGCAAAATAAACATCTATCATATACAAGGAATACATAATAACAACTTTATTATTGCCTCTCGTGGCATATTTCCTTCATCTCCACTTGCACTAGAGACAATAATCTAGTTTATATAGTGATAAATCTAACACCCATGGAGTTCTGGTGTTGATCATGTTTTGCCCTAGGGAGTACTTTAGTCAACGGATCTGCTACATTCAGGTCCGTGTGTATTTTACAAATCTTTATATCTCCATCCTTGACATGCTCGCGGATGGAGTGAAACCGGCGCTTAATATGCTTGGAATTCTTGTGAGACCTTGGTTCCTTGGCGTTGGCTATGGCTCCATTGTTATCACAATAGATCACCATCGGGTCCAACGACTGGAACCACACTGGCCTGCTATGAACTCCTTCATCCAAACCGCTTCTGCTACCGCTTCAAGCGACAACATATTCATTCCGTTGTTGATCCAGCCACCACAGGTTGTTTGGAGCTCCTCCAACTAACTACCGCCTGCTCAAGAGAAATACGATCCGTATTGAGACTTAGAGTCATCCGGATCGTGTCAAAGCTAGCATCGACATAACACTTAGCGACTAGCTCTTCTTCACCTCCAGATACAAGAAACATATCCTTAGTTCTTCTCAAGTACTTAAGGATATTCTTGACCGCTATCCGGTTCGAACCTAGATCAGATTGGTACCTACTAGTCAAACTAATAGCATGTGCCACATCCGTCTTGTACATAGCATGGCATACATTATAGAGCCTATGGTGAGGCATAGGGATCTTATCCATTATCTCTCTTCTTTCGCCATAGCGGACTTTGAGTCTTACTCAATGTCTTGCCTTGCAACATAGGTAAGAACCCTTCTTACTTTCATTCCATATTAAACTTCTTTAATATCTTATCAAGGTATGTACTCTGCGATAGCCCAATTAGGCGTCTTGATCTATCTCTATAGATTTTAATGCCTAATATATATGAAGCTTTAGCAAGGTCCTTCATCGAAAATTTGTTGTTTAGATAACTTTTAACACTGTTTAAAACATCTAAATCATTTCCAATCAATAATATGTCATCCACATATAATATCAGAAATGCCACGTTGCTCCCACTCACTTTCTTGTAAATACAAGCCTCTCCATAAGTTTGGACAAATCCAAACTCTTTGATCACCTCATCAAAGCGGAGATTCCAACTCCGTGATGCTTGCTTAGGATCGACAAAACCCTTAGGTTGTATCATATACAACTCTTCTTCAATCTTACCATTGAGGAACGCAGTTTTGACATCCATCTGCCATATTTCATAATCGAAATATGCAGCAATTGCTAACATAATCCTAACCGACTTAAGCATCGCTACGGGAGAGAATGTCTCATCGTAGTCAACTCCTTGAATTTGTCGAAACCCCTTTGCGACAAGTCGAGCCTTATAGATGGTCACATTACCATCGCATCGCTTTTCTTTTGAAAATCCATTTATTCTCAACGGCCTTTCGATCGTGAGGTAAGTCCACCAAGGTCCAAACCTGGTTTTCGTACATGGATTCCATCTCGGATTTCATGGCTTCTAGCCATTTGTTGGAATCAGGGCTCATCATCGCTTCTTCATACGTCACAGGGTCATCTATTTCATCAATCATGAAATTCATAACATGATTGCCATACAGTTCAGGAGTTGCACGTGTCCTGCTTGACCTGCGAGGTTCGGTAGTGTCCTCTTTCGGAGTTTCATGATCAATATCATTAGCTCTCTCTTCATTAGGTGAAGTCAACTCCGAAACAACTTCTGGAGCTGTGCTACTCGCCATTTCATGAAGAGAAGGTTCAATAACCTCTTCGAGTTCTACCTTCCGACTACTCACACCTTTCGCGAGAATTAACACTGTTTAAAAGATCTAAATCATTTCCAATCAATAATATGTCATCCACATATAATATCAGAAATGCCACATTGCTCCCACTCACTTTCTTGTAAATACAAGCCTCTCCATAAGTTTGGACAAATCCAAACTCTTTGATCACCTCATCAAAGCGGAGATTCCAACTCCGTGATGCTTGCTTCAGTCCATAGATGGATCGCTGAAGTTTGCACACCTTATTAGCATCCTTAGGATCGACAAAACCCTTAGGTTGTATCATATACAACTCTTCTTCAATATTACCATTAAGGAACGCAGTTTTGACATCCATCTGCCATATTTCATAATCGAAATATGCAGCAATTGCTAACATAATCCTAACCGACTTAAGAATCGCTACGGGAGAGAATGTCTCATCGTAGTCAACTCCTTGAATTTGTCGAAACACCTTTGCGACAAGTCGAGCCTTATAGATGGTCACATTACCATCAGCATTAGTTTTTTTTTGAAAATCCATTTATTCTCAACGGCCTTTCGATCGTGAGGTAAGTCCACCAAGGTCCAAACCTGGTTTTCGTACATGGATTCCATCTCGGATTTCATGGCTTCTAGCCATTTGTTGGAATCAGGGCTCATCATCGCTTCTTCATACGTCAGTAGGTCATCTATTTCATCAATCATGAAATTCATAACAGGATTGCCGCATGATTCGAGAGCGCACGTGTCTCCGCTTGACTGCGAGGTTCGGTAGTGTCCTCTTTTGGAGTTTCATGATCAATATCATTAGCTCTCTCTTCATTAGGTGAAGTCAACTCCGAAACAACTTCTGGAGCTGCGCTACTCGCCATTTCATGAAGAGAAGGTTCAATAACCTCTTCGAGTTCTACCTTCCGACTACTCACACCTTTTGCGAGAAACTCCTTCTCAAGAAAGGATCCATTCTTGGCAATAAAGACCTTGCCTTCGGATCTGTGATAGAAGGTATACCCAATCATTTCCTTAAGGTATCCTATGAAGACGCATTTTTCCGCTTTGGGTTTGAGTTTATCCGGTTGAAGTTTCTTCACATAAACATCGCATCCCCAAACTTTAAGAAATGACAACTTAGGTTTGTTTCCAAACCATAATTCATATGGTGTCTTTTCAACAGATTTAGATGGTGCCCTATTTAAAGTGAATGCAGTTTCAAAGGCATAACCCCAAAATGACAAGTGGCAAGTCGTCGGAGACATCATAGATCGAACCATATCCAATAAAGTACGACATTAACGCTCGACACACCATTACGTTGTGGTGTTCCGGCAGGCGTGAGTTGTGAAACTATTCCACAGTCTTTCATATGTGTGCTAAACTCGTAACTAAGATACTCTCCTCCACGGTCGGACCGTAGAAATTTGATCTTTCTGTTACGATGATTTTCCACTTCATTCTGAAATTCTTTGAACTTTTCAAAAGTTTCAGACTTGTGTTTCATCAAATAGATATACCCATATCTACTCAAATCATCCGTGAAAGTAACAAAATAACGATATCCACCTCGCATACACACTCATTGGTCCACACACATCAGTATGTATGATTTCCAATAGATCTGTCGCTCGTTCCATTGAACCGGAAAACAGCGTTCTAGTCATCTTGCCCATAAGGCATGGCTCACATGTATCAAATGATTCAAAATCAAGTGATTCCAAAAGTCCATCAGAATGGAGTTTCTTCATGCGTTTAACGCCAATATGACCTAGACGGCAGTGCCACATATATGTAGATATATCATTATCAAGTTTAATTCTTTTAGCATCAACATTATGAATGTGCGTAATACTACTATCGAGATCCAACAGAAATAAACCATTCAACATAGGTGCATGACCATAAAAGATATTATTCATATAAATCGAACAACCATTGTTTTCAGACTTAAATGAATAACCACTTTGCATCAAACATGATCCGGATACAATGTTCATGCTCAGTGCAGGCACCAAATAACAATTATTCAGGTTTATAACTAATCCCGACGGCATATGGAGAGGCAGCGTTCCGACGTCGATCACATCAACTCTTGATCCATTGCCGACCCGCATCGTGACCTCATCCCTTGTTAGTTGTCGCTTGTTCCGCAGCCCCTGAACCGAGTTACATATATTAGCAACCGATCTCGTATCAAATACCTAGGTGCTACTGCGATTACTAGTCAAGTACACATCAATAACATGTATATCACATATACCTTTGTTTGCCTTACCGGACTTCTTGTCCGCCAAATACTTGGGGCAGTTGCGCTTCCAATGGCCAGTCCCCTTGCAATAGTAGCACTCGGTATCAGACTTAGGGCTAGCTCGGGGTTTCTTTTCAGGCGTGGCAACAGACTTTCCACCCTTATTTCCCTTGTGCTTGCCTTTCTTGTCATTCTTGAAATCGGTGGTCCTATTGATCATCAACACTTGATGTTCTTTCCTAATCTCCACTTCTGCAGTCTTAGGCATTGCCAGAAGCTCGGGAAGAGACTTCTTCATGCCCTGCATATTATAGTTCATCACGAAGCTCTTATAGCTAGGTGGCAGAGATTGGAGAACACAATGTATGCCTAAGTCAATGGGAATCGTTATTCCCAAGGACACAAGCTTATCGGTGTACCCAGACATTTTGAGTACGTGCTCACTAACGGAGCTGTTTTCCTCCATCATGCAGCTAAAGAACTTTTCTGTAGCATTATAACTCTCTACGGCAGCATGGGTATCAAAAATCATTTTCAATTCTCCCATGGTATCAAAGGCATTGCCATTTTCGAAACGTTTTCGAAGTTCTGGCTCTAGCCCATACAGTATGCCGCAATGAACTAAGTTGTGGTCCTCCTCACGAGTTATATAGACGTTCTTTTCCTTGTCAGGGGCATCAGGAGCTGGTGGGGGGCCTAGCGGCGCATCTAGCACATATTGCTTTTGTGCAGCAAAGGAGGAGAATCCTCAAATTCATAGCCATTGGTGAAGTTGCTACCATTCGCATAAGTTTCTCTTTCTCCATGAACACATTGAAATTAAAAGGTGTGGTGCCATCTACAACAGAATTTGTAAAGTATATTTAGACTAAGTTTATGATAGATTGAGTTCAACTAATCCAAATTACTAATGAACTCCCACTCAAAAACGACATCCCTCGTGTCCTTTTGGTGATTACATGAACCAAATCCACTACACCAAGTCCGATCATCACGTGAGTCGGTGTAGCTTCAAAGGCGAGCATCTATATGGGCATCATATCAACTCTATGACTCATGCTTAACCTTTCGGTCCGTGTTCCGAGGCCATGTCTGTACATGCTAGGCTCGTCAAGTAAGAACCTTAGTATTTGCGTGTAAATCGTTTTACACCCGCGTTGTATGAAAGCGTAGATTTGAGAACACCCGATCATCACGTGATGCCTCAAAACACGATCCACAAAACGGTGCATGCTTAAGTAAGAACACATTTTATCTTGATATCTAAATGAGGGATCATCTTATAATGCTACCAAAAGCGCCAAACTAGCAATATAAGATGCTAACATCTAATGTGTGAAGTGAGGTGATATGGTCCATGCATTTGATCTCTATCATTTGCATCGTGGTATGATCTCTATCATTCCTTTGTGTGTAAGGCCAAGGTCTATGGAACTTACACGTTAAGTGAGTTGTAATAGTATCTATTATACATCTACTTACAACAATACCATATCAAAACACTAGCCCAACAATGATCTAAACTAGACGCCTCTAATTTATCAATTGCAAGTTTTACGTGGCTTAGGGCTTTCGGAGATAGAACCTATCTAACCTACGAACATGAACCACAACGAGGATAACCAAGTTATTAGCAACTCGTTGTAAATCAGATATTGACTATAGTATGAGAGACAGACACCCGCCAGCCACTTATGCAAAACAAGTTGCATGTCAGTCGTGGAACCGGTCTCATGTACGATGACATGTAAGGTTGGTCCGGGCCGCTTCATCCCACTATGCCACCAATATCCAAAGTACATAGAAGAGGCAATAACATGATCATCATCGCCCACATATAAACATATGTGTACTACCCGTGCAAAGCACCTACGCATAGATCAGGCTCTAATACCACTGTTGGGTCCGCAGCATAGAAAACAAAAATTTTCCTACGATGAGAACTATACGCCAAGATCTATCTACTAGATATAGAGCAACGGGTGGACATACATCCATGGAGAACTTACCCTCGAAGACAACGAGCTTTGTTAATGAGTAGGAACTCGTGGTTGATGTAGTCGTACACTTGCCGATCTCAAGATCGTGAGGAAGTCCGAGCGCCGCAACTCAGCAGCGCATCCGCACTCGCACACACGTTCAAGCCACCAGACAACCTCCACCTCCTTGCTCCAGCGATCCAGCGGAAGCAGCAACTCCTTCCAGACGAAATGCCACCGGGAACATGTATCTCGCTAATCCGAGACCATGGGGAATAATTCTAGAGGGGGAGAGAGATCCTTCACAAGGAGGTGTAAGGATGAAGGAGGGAATGGGTGGCCTTTTATAGGAGGAGGGGGTGCCTCCTCTCTCCATGGCCGGCGCATGGGGGGGGACCCCTCACCTCCCCATTCATGTGGTGATAACTCCTCCACATTAAAATGCCTCTTCACATTCCCTTTTAAAGTCTCCACTTAAAATGCATTAAGTTTCTCCAAATTTAATGCTCTCTCATTTAATAAAACTCTTTTATTAAATTTATTCAGATTTTTGTTAATTACTTTAATTAACAAACATTCACATATAACCCCTTGCAATATTTCAATATCACATGCAGAAACACCTTCTGCAATTTCACCCGAAACAATTTCCGGTTTCTATTTCACCCGAAACAATTTCCGGTTTCTATTGAAACACCTTAGAGAGTGTTTATATGATCGGTAGAATCGCCAAAGAATAGTAGAGAGAAAACCGGAAGGGTTTCGGTAAGTATGGAGGATGTCCGGAGTGGAGGTGGAAGGTGTTCCATAGCCACAGAGATTGAATAATATGTGAATGAATGTTAAATATTGATTTAATCATTTATTCATAATTATTTAATAAAGAGAAAAACAATTTAAAAGGTCAAAGGGCTTAATGGGCCAATTTCCGGAGGGGAGAGGGCCCATTAGGGAAAGGAGAGAGGGAGAAGGGACAAGGGGGTGGCCGGCTGGGCCTAGCCCCCCTGCGCGGGGCCCACTAGGGCCGGCCGGCGGCTGCCCCTCTGATGGCCCAAGATATCTCGAGCCCGCTGGGGAACCCCAAGAGGAAGGTATGATGAGCACAGCAGCAAGTTTTCCCTCAGTTATGAAACCAAGGTTTAATCGAACCAGTAGGAGCAAGGAAACACCCCAAAGGTGTTACTAGCTGAACTTTGGCAAGGCGCATTACCGGTGCCAGCAGCAACGTGGAGACCTGCACAACACAACCACAAAACTTTGCCCCCGACTTGCGATAAGGTTGTCAATCTCACCGGTTTTGCTGACAACAAAGGATTAAACGTATCGAGTGGAAGAAAGTAATAGTTTGCAGAAAGTAAACAGAAAACAGTAAACAATTGAAGATTGATGATAAAAGAAAGGACCGGGGTCCATAGTTCACTAGAGGTGGCTCTCCTTAAGATAGATAACATGTTGGGTGAACAAATTACAGCGGTGCAATTGACAAACATCGAGAAAGTAATACATGCATATACTACTCATCTTGACTCCTTTGAGACTTTATTGGGCATTAAACATTATACATAGACCGTAATCTAACTGCATCTATGACTAATAATCTACCTTCACGTTATCATCCGAACCCCCTCCAGATTAAGTTGCAAGCAACGGATAATTGCATTACGCATTGCGTGTAAAGTAAACAATGCGATTGTTCTATGAACAAAGGATTGTTGTTTTCTCCCTAGTAGCAACAGCACATCTAGTACCTTAGAGATTTATGTCACTTCCCCAGATTACTAGAGGCATGAACCCACTATCGAGTATAAATACTAACTCTTGGAGTTGCTAGCATCTCCTTGGCCAAGATAGCTACTAACAACGGAAAGCATGTAAGATCACAAATAACAAAGACATGATAGAATCAATAATCAATCTAAAATAGCATCTCAATATCCATCGGATCCCCGCAAACACAACATGTAGGAATTACAAATAGATGATCTTGATCATGAACGGAGCTCACAAGATCTAAACATGATAGCAAAAAGGAGGAGAACCAGCCATCTAGCTACTACATGGACCCATAGTCCAGAGATGAACTACTCATGCATCACACCGGAGGCTTGCATGGTGATGAAGAAGGCCTCCAGGGTGAATTCCCCTCTCCGGCAGGGTGTCGGGAAGAGTTTCAGATCCCTCCTGATCTAGGGATGGAGATGGCAGCTGGCCAGGGCGGTGCTCATCCTCATGAGGGCAGATTTATTTACTTCATTCCCATGATAATCTGTGTTTTGATACTGAAGGGGAACTTGTATCTTGTGTGCAGCTTCTCGAAGAGGAGTGTGTGCAAATGGCCATTATCTTTATGCCGGAGATTCTCGGTGTTAATCGAGATGGTGGTCCGGGTGATAGCCGCCACTTTCCCACCGTACCCTTTGACGACATGGTCGGGCGCCAAAGGAACCCATGTTGGGCTCACTTCGGTAATTTCCTCTCTGACGGTGCCTAATGTCTACGCACTTTTATTCTTGTAGACAGTTTTTGGGCCTCCAACTGTAGAGGTTTGTAGAACAGCAGCAAGTTTTCCCTTAAGTGGATCACCCAAGGTTTATCGAACTCAGGGAGGAAGTGGTCAAAGGTATCCCCTCTCAAGCAACCCTGCAATCAAGATACAAGAAGTCTCTTGTGTCCCCAACACACCCAATACACTTGTCAGGTGTATAGGTGCACTAGTTCAAGTAAGAGATAGTGAAATACAAGTGGTATGGATAATTATAAGTGGTAACGATGATAGAAGATAGCTTGATGGCGTGGAAAAGACTAAAGTAAAACTGAAATAAAGATGGAAGCAAGCAAACATGTAACAGATCTAATAGCAAGCGGTGTTTTAGTGCTTAGAAACAAGGCCTAGGGATCATACTTTCACTAGTGAACACTCTCATATAAATATATCATCTTCATGATACTACTCTTAACTACTCTCCGGTTGGACACTCTAATCAATGGTAGGGCTAACAAAGACACCTCAAAGTAAGCCTTTCCCATCTAGATAACCCCACACTGTCACCTTGAGTACTAGATGAGTCCAACAAACACCACAATTTCATAAAGACATCCAACTCCAAATATAACTCATAACAAGTATTTGTAATCTCTAGCCTAAGTGCCACCATGGTGTGCACGCTGTCACTTTCACACACATGGGGAGAGCAGAGATCTATTAAAGCACTTGAGTAGCAAGGTAGATCTATAGATTACAAGCTCATGATCACAATATGATCACGCATAGAGAGAGAGATGAACACATAGCTACCGGTAGAACCCTTAGCCTCGAGGAAGAACTACTCCCTCCTCATCATGGGAATCAGCAATGGTGATGGAGATGGTGGTGGAGATCGATGGAGATGGCTCTGGGGGCACTTCCTCATCCCGGCAGGGTGCCAGAACAGAGACTTTCTGTCCCTGGAATCTCCCCTTTGGTGGTGGCGGCGCTGCGGAACTTTTCGTGGCTGGAGGCTTGATGATTTAGGGTTTTCACATCGGGAGGCTTCTTATAGGCGAAGAGGCAAGGTCGGTGGGCGGCCAGGGGGCCCACACCACCTGGTGGCGTGGCCAGGGCTAGCCCGCGCCACCACATGGTGTGGCCATCCTATGGCCCCTCTTCGTCTCTCCTTCTGGCTCCGTGAGTCTCCCGGTAAAATATCGACTTTGGCTTTTGTCCGGTCCAATTCCGAGAATATTGATTTTCTGATTTTCCTGGAACCAAAAACAGCAGAAAACAGGCAGCTGGCACTATGGCTCTTGTTAATAGGTTAGTCCAAGAAATCATATGAAAAGTACTCCAAAGTGTGGACAAAACACAAGAAAGTGGATAAAACCAAGCATGGAGCATCAGAAATTATAGATACATTTGCAATGTATCAACATCCCCAAGCTTAACTCCTGCTCGTCCTCGAGTAGGTAAGTGATAAAAAGCAAGAATAAATTTTGAGGTGACATGCACCATCATAAACTTGATCAAAGTATTTGTAAAACATTCGAAGTTGGGATCATAGTACTTCAATCATAACATGAAAGACAAAGTTCTAGCAATAAGACAAAGAAACTATGATGCAACATGAAAAGGCACAAACAAAAGATTCATTAATAACAATGCTTTGCAAGACGTTTGTTTGTTTCACATAAAGAAAACATAGCATAATAGCATTCAGCTTGTCCCTCATAGAGTAGCAAATATAAATGCATAGGACACCTTCAAAGTTCATAAGAGTGACTAGATATAAATAGTTTAAAACAAGAAATATCAAGTTATGCATCAATCAACTAGTCTTGGGACAATGCACATAGAACTAAGAATGGCCACTATGCTCTCAAAGTAAGTGCATAAAGATAGAAGGTGGAGACTCAATATAAAAGTAGAAGAAAGGCCTTCATAGAAGGAAGCAGAGATTCAAGTTTCATAAAGAGCTTCCAAAAATTATGGTACTTATAGCTTTCAGCTCTCATTGCCCCTATCATAAGCATCTTGAAGTGATTAAGGTTAAGGTGAACAAACTATGGTGTATATGCTTGACGAAGTATAAGTTAGGAATCTCATGTCCCTTGAATACGAGGGCCGCTCCTCATGCTACTCAAGTTTAGTCACCGGTAAGTTCTTGTCATCGTAAGTACATGTGTATCATAGAGAACGCCAACGGGGTACCCCTTGCCCGATGATATGGAAGAATCCCCATATCAAAATGACAAGGCAAGCAGACAACGAGCATCTCAGCAATCTTCTTATTTACCATGGGAATATGGTGTTTTTTCTCTCTTTCCTCTTTTCATAATCTATTTTTTTTCTTTTTCTCTTTTTTTCTCTCAATATAACTCTTTTTTTATAAGAAGAATGCTTCATAGACAGCTCATTATGGTTACGCTGCAGGTTTCCACCATGTCAGCATGGATTAGACCAGCGGCCCAGGCATTTCTCTAACACATATACATAACTCCATGGACTTACAAGCTCCCCTTTTATTTCACACTGACGACATCCATATACAAAAGAGCATGATATCAACTAGGTACAAAGTACCCGTGCAATGTTGAAAGCGTTCCCCATGACAGCATGGTTCTGCTAATCCCCAACAAATAAGTGCAAGCATATACAACATAGACAACACAATGGTTCAAGTTTATTAAGGGCAAGAAAAGTAAAGTGTGCCATCAAGTTCGTGAGAGCTTTAATCACTATTTTTCTCATAACAAGTTTAATTCGGAAGGTAAACAAAAGCATGAATATACTTGGAATAGCATATGCTAATAGGTAGGTATGGTGGACTCTTTGGAATAACTTGGTTTAGGAAGTTGGATGCATGCGTGGAACTCATACTTGGTTGTGGAGGCTAGCAAAAGACTGGGAGCGACAAACTAAGAGAGCAATAATGGCCATAATCATGCAGAGCGACAAAACATCATTGATCAAAGCATAAAGTGATACTACAAGTTAAAAACTAAAGGATCATAAAGGCTATGGTGACTTTGGATAGTCATAACATGGTGTGAGCATGCGCCAAGTCAACCCAAATAAAGCATCAAAGGAGAATACCACTATACTATGCTTTAATATGCTAAAACAACGCATGATTCATCCAAGGCACATTAAGCAATCTCAATTGTTTATAACAAGTCATGCTACAGCAAAGAATACTAAGCATAAAGCCAAAACAATATCAAGCATGGCATGACAAAGAATGGGCCACAGTCAAAAACAAACTCTTTTTACCACATAAGTATGAACTTTCCTACTCGTTTCCAAACTAAACCAAACTATTTGAAAAACAATGTATGAAAGAGGGGGCCTAACCAATTTATTCAGCAAACTAAGCAAACCAAAGCAAATGAAAAACCAAAACAAAAACGAAAAATAAGATGCTCCAAGAACAACACAACTGTGCATGAAACAATAAAAATGAAGCGTTTGGAAGAAACCTGGAATTTTTATTGATGAAGAGGGGGATGCCTTGTACATCCCCAAGCTTTGACGCTTGTACTTCTTGGATATTTCTTGGGGTGACACGCATGGCATCCCCAAGCTTGAGCTTTAGTCCATCCTTCATCTCATTACTCATTCCTTCCATACACCTGAAATTTTTCCTTCATACAAAACTTCACACAATCTTTATTACCAACATTAGTGCACTCAAAATAAAAGGTCTTAAGGTTCAGTTCTAACACCAAATAAACTTCCATTCGAACACTAGATACTGTAGCACTTCCCTCAAAAATCTCAATTCCCCAAAAGAACTCAAAAAGGAACCAACAAGAAGCAAATGCAGAAAATGGCAGAAATCTGTCAAAATAGACCAGCAGGTAAAGACGATTTTTTTTGAAGACCTTATGTTGCTCAAATCAAAAAGTGTTGAACTAACTAAAGTTAGATAACAACACGGGTCAGAAGCACAAAAATTCACGCCTCAAAAAGACGTTCGGAGATTTTACACGAATTTTTACGGTGAAGCACAGAAATCTGTTTCGGGACAGCAACTTTCCCAAGCATTACTTCTCTCTCATTAGAGGTTACTCTTGGCACAAAAAGCAAATAAAAAGGATAAGGAGAGGTTATTAGTGAAGCAATAACTTCCAAGACTCATCTAAAACTTTTGGGTTATCTCCCAATAAGTACTTTTCTTTAACGCCTTTAAGTTAGGCATGATAGTTTGAGAAGATGCTCACATAGGAAATATGAATTGAAGTAAAAGAGAGCATCAAGAAGCAAATTCAAAACACATTTAAGTCTAACCCACTTCCTATGCATAGGAGTCTTGTAAAGAAACAAGTCATGAAAGCACAAAGCAACAAGCATAGGAAAGCAAAACAAGTGTAACTTCAAAATTTTCAACATAAAGAGTGGAAACTTTATATTGTTGAAACACATAAAACCATGTTTCCCTCTCTCATAATAACTTTCAGTAGGATCATGAATAAAATTAAAAATATAACAATCACATGAAACATTCTTATCATGAGCCACATGCATAAAAGAATTAATACTCCCCACATAAACATAGTCATTCTTATTAATTATAGTGGGAGCAATTTCAACAAAATAGCTATCATTATTTTTCTCATCACCATAATCATCAAATATAGGAGGCATATTGTAGTCATAATTAATTTTCTCCTCAGTAGTAGGTGGATTGAAAATATCATATTCATCATTGTAATCATCATATATTGGAGGTTTGGTATCATCATAAGCAATAGAATAGCTATCTTCCAAAGCTGGGGAACTAAAAAGATCATTTTCATAACTAGATTCCCCAAGCTTAGACTTTTCCATAGCATTAGCAATAATGGTTTCCAAAGAATTCATACTAACAACATTGCTATTAGCATGCAAATAAAGTTCCATAGGTTTTTTAATTTTCTCTTAAAACACTTCATGTCCTAACTCAAGATAAATACTATAAAGCTCTCTAATTTTGTTGTTGTTTTCCATTAAGCCTAACTAGTGAAAACAAGAAACAAAAAGACAAAATTGCAGAATCTAAAGGAAATAACTTCGAGCACTCACACCGAAGGATGTGAGTACCTTTTACCTTACCTCCCCGGCAACGGCGCCAGAAAATAGGCGTTTGCCGTGGGAGATTCTTCTTCTTTAATCCTCCGGTGTGAATACCTTTTACCTTACCTCCCCGGCAATGGCGCCAGAAAATAGCTTGATGTCTACGCACTTCTATTCTTGTAGACAGTTGTTGGGCCTCCAAGTGCAGAGGTTTGTAGAAGAGCAGCAAGTTTTCCCTTAAGTGGATCACCCAAGGTTTATCGAACTCAGGGAGGAAGTGGTCAAAGGTATCCCCTATCAAGCAACCCTGTAATCAAGATACAAGAAGTCTCTTGTGTCCCCAACACACCCAATACACTTGTCAGGTGTATAGGTGCACTAGTTCGGCGAAGAGATAGTGAAATACAAGTGGTATGGATAATTATAAGTGGTAACAGTGATAGAAGATAGCTTGATGGCGTGGAAAAGACTAAAGTAAAACTGAAATAAAGATGGAAGCAAGCAAACATGTAACAGATCTAATAGCACACGGTGTTTCAGTGCTTAGAAACAAGGCCTAGGGATCATACTTTCACTAGTGAACACTCTCATATAAATATATCATCTTCATGATACTACTCTTAACTACTCTCCGGTTGGACACTCTAATCAATGGTAGGGCTATAATAGCACACCTCAAAGTAAGCCTTTCCCATCTAGATAACCCCACACTGTCACCTTGAGTACTAGATGAGTCCAACAAACACCACAATTTCATAAAGACATCCAACTCCAAATATAACTCATAACAAGTATTTGTAATCTCTAGCCTAAGTGCCACCATGGTGTGCACGCTGTCACTTTCACACACATGGGGAGAGCAGAGATCTATTAAAGCACTTGAGTAGCAAGGTAGATCTATAGATTACAAGCTCATGATCACAATATGATCACGCATAGAGAGAGAGATGAACACATAGATATCGGTAGAACCCTTAGCCTCGAGGAAGAACTACTCCCTCCTCATCATGGGAATCAGCAATGGTGATGGAGATGGTGGTGGAGATTGATAGAGATGGCTCCGGGGGCACTTCCCCGTCCCGGCAGGGTGCCAGAACAGAGACTTTCTATCCCCCGAATCTCCCCTTTGGTGGTGGCGGCGCTGCGGAACTTTTCGTGGCTGGAGGCTTGATGATTTAGGGTTTTCGCATCGGGAGGCTTCTTATAGGCGAAGAGGCAAGGTCGGTGAGCGGCCAGGGGGCCCACACCACCTGGTGGCGTGGCCAGGGCTAGCCCGCACCACCACATGGTGTGGCCACCCTATGGCTCCTCTCCATCTCTCCTTATGGCTCCGTGAGTCTCCCGGTAAAATATCGACTTTGGCTTTTGTCCGGTCCAATTCCAAGAATATTGATTTTCTGACTTTCCTGGAACCAAAAATAGCAGAAAACAGGCAACTGGCACTGTAGCTCTTGTTAATAGGTTAGTCCAAGAAATCATATGAAAAGTACTCCAAAGTGTGGACAAAACACAAGAAAGTAGATAAAACCAAGCATGTAACATCAAAAATTATAGATACATTTGCAATGTATCAGTGCCAACCGTGTTCGGGCGCCTTTCCTTCTTCTTCTTAGGCGGATTACTACCACTTGTTGTGCCCTCGCCGCCATCAGTGGTTTCATCATCCGCCGTTCCTTCGGCCGCTTCTTCTTCCTCCATGTCTTCCATCTCATCACCGTCGCTCTCGGAAGGGTTGTATTCTTCATCGCCCTCTGTCATTCTTTCTAGCCGATCGACCTCCTCCCAGAATGACAAGGGTCTGTTTTGAGGTCTCTCTTCTCCTTCAGCGTTGATACGCTGAGAAGAGCCAGCCTCGTCGTTGTCACACATGTTTGCACAAATAAAAGGCAAATAATGGTTAGTAAAGTGCGCAGAAAAATCTGGCATGACCTTTGCTCATTTTCGAACTAGGAGTGCCCGATTTCTGCCGAAACAGAAGTTAATCAACATTTCGGCAAAAATCGGGACTCATTTTATATAAGCACCTACATACGAATACAACCGGAGGATCTTTTGTCCAGGAAATTCTTTCACATTTGATAGGTTTGAATACTGAACATTTTTATCATTGGTTTAGCAGGGCACCATTCCAAGTTACTCTGCAAGTGACATTGCTAAAACCATAGGGGGCAAAAGATCACTGTCTCATGCTAGTGAAAGATCAAGAGCAAGAAAGGATGCAAAAAATTGATGTGCTTTGGAGATTGGACTATGCCTAGCGGTAAGCATCTATTTTACACTGTAGTTGTTGCATAAATATGTATCATGTGGCATATATTAACTTGTAGTTGTTGTAGGTTCTTCCAAAGCAAGCACATCTCATGTGGTTTCATAATATGGAAATTATGCTGCTACTTCTATACAATATATACTTCTGCCTCTTTAAGTCCTTGTTCTGCCTCTTCGTGTTATCTTCAGGTAATGGGAGATTCCCTGTTTTATGCTTGTTATAGTAGAAATAGATGTGTTTTTAGAAACTGAATATTCCTTCAAGTCTGGCTCTTGTTTAAATCTGCACTTATGTGATGTGCTCTTTGGCTGCTGAAATACTCCTTTTGCAATTGTTCTTTCTTGCTTGGACTCAGCAAGAGGAAATATAGGAGTGGTTAAGGTTTGTTTTTATCCCTAAACCAAGAACAAGGTTATTTTTTGTTTAAATCTATAGAGTAATAAGGTATAGTTGAACCAATAATAACCTAGGCGATTGCAATGTATCCATCTAGCTTACTGTCACTAGTTTAACTCTAAATCATATACAATGTATTCATTGTGAAGCTTATTTATTTATCATTTATGTACTTATTTTGTACTTCCTGATTGACAGGGAATCATCACTGTATTTATTAGTCCTCACAAGCCAGGGAACTACAAAATTTCCTATGTACTAGTGATATCCATGTGCATTTTGGCCAAATGCCTTTGGTGTGTCATTATATTTGGAAAAACAATTGATCTTATGTAGTACTAGTGTGAAGTAGCTGGGTCCTTTTTATATTTGCAGCTGGTTGAGTTGCATCTATGAAGTTCAATTTTGATGTTATCTATATATTAAGTAATACTCCCGTCTTCCCATTTTGGAGCGGAGGGAGTAGTGTTTTAGGTCAGTGAGGGGAGAGAGGGTGCTTGTGGGAGGGTGGCTTAGGGAGGCCGGTAGGCAACGATGTTCTAGGTCAGAGAGAGGGGAGAGAGGGAGTGAGGGGAGAGGGGACACTCACCTCAAAGACGACGACGACGAAGAGCGCGCGGACGATGATGAAGAGCACGGACGGAGCTCCTCCACGGACGCGCGGCGGCCTCCTCTCCTCCTCCTCGGACGTGGCGGCCTCCTCTCCTCCACGAACACGGCGGCCTCCTCTCCTCCTCCTCAGACGCGGTGGCCTCCTCTCTCCTCCACGGACACGGCAGCCTCCTCTCCTCCTTGTCGGACGCGGCGGCCTCCTCTCCTCCTCCACGTACACATGCAGCGGGCGAGCGGAGGCGACAGATCGAGCGGCGGCGGCGTGTCGGTAGCAGCTCATCAATCTATTTGAGATAGATGGGAGAGGACCGTGCGGAGCAGTTGACTTGTCACAACACTTAGCCATAGCGCACCCTTACCTCGTGTCAAGTCAAACAAGAGGGCTGCCGCCCTGTTGCTGACACTAGCACTTCCATATCCCACTGGTTCCGCCCTAGCTATGTACGCTCACTAAACCTGGAGCACCCAGGTTCGAACCCTGGTGCCCCCATTTTTTGTTTTTATTTTAAAACTACTTTAAAATGTTAAAAAATATCCCAAAAATTATGTAAACTATATAAAATATCTGTTATATGTTTTATATGACAAAAGCGGTACATATATATCATCAAAAGTGGTACAAAAGTGATTCAAAGTAGAAAGAAATTAAATAATAATGTGTCCATTAATAATATGCCATCCATATGCATCAATACAATCTTTTTTGAACATGCGTTTTACAATCTTTTTTGAGCTAGCGTTTTACAATCTTTTTTCCCTTCTTTGTCGCGGTTGATTAATTTAGCCTCGACACTTTTATGTTTCTTCGCTCGAACGGGCTACCTTTTTAGGGTAAGGTTGTCCTTTTTCTTCTTATGATGTATGTTTCTTCATCATAGTCGTCGTCATCTTCAATCTTTGGATCGCCGTACTGGTCGAGGTCGAAGTCTTGCTCGTTGGTGACTCCATCCATTCCGATGATGTTTCGTTTTCCTCTCCTCACGACAACACGACTAGGCTTTGTCGGGTCGGTAATAAAAAAACATTGGTCCACTTTGCTAGCCAGTACCCACGGTTCATTTTTCGCGGCGACGTGTGCACCGGCGGCCTTGGATTTGGCTGCTTCGGGTATTAACATGGTTGTGAAATACCGGTCTTCTCTTTTGACGCTCTTGGCCCATCTGACATGGAACATCGGCACCTTTTCTCCATAGTAGTCGAGCTCCCAGATCTCCTCAATCCTTCCGTAAAATCTTTCCTTCACGTTGTCATCGGTGTAGAATTCTGATGTTACGCCTGAGTTCTGATAGTCACACTTGTTGTCCTTTTCCTCCGTGTAGAATGTGTAGTTGTTGATATCATACGCCTGATAGGTCACCAGGTTGTGCATGGGTCCCTGTGACAAGGTGAATATGATGTTTTCCTCCACAGAATGCGATTGCGGGGGATTATCTAGGAGCATCTGCCTAGACCAACGTGTGAAATCTGAGTTGTGCTCTTTGATTATTTCTCCATGTGTCCTCTGTATTCCCCGGTCACTGTACTTCTTCTCGATTGACCTTTTGTGCTTTTGTACCCAAGGACCGACCAGTTCTAAATGTTGTAGCACGACCAGGTTTGCTCTATCAAAGTCTGCGCATCGACAATCATAGTCTGCATGCAGTACGCGACGACCCTCTCGGTGACCCGATCCGTCGAGATTGCCAAGGTGCCTATTAACGGGAAGACCGACAGGGTTCTCGATGCCTAGATAATTCGTGCAGAAAGAGATGCACTCTTCGGCCAGAAAGCCCTTGGCTATGCTTCCATCTGGACGGGACCTGTTGCGAACGTATCCTTTGATGTGTCCGTTCATCCTTTCGAACGGCATCATGCTGCGGAGGAACATCGGCCCGAGTTGGATGATATCCTCCATGATATGGACCAGCAGATGCACCATAATGTTGAAGAATGCGGGCGGGAAGTAGATCTCGAGCTCGCATAGTATCACCACGATCTCCTCTTGTAGCCTCCTGAGCTGTTTCACGCTAATTGACTTTTGAGAGATGACGTCGAAAAACTTGCAGAGCCCAAACAATGTTTCTCGGACATACTCGTCCATTATACCTCGTAGTGCAACCGGAAGTATCTGCGTCATTAGCACAACACAGTCGTGAGACTTCATCCCACTAAACCTCTGCTTAGCCTCATCTAGGTACCTGCTTATCTTGCCCGCGTAGCTGTAAGGAAATTTGACTCCTAGAAGGCACTTGAAAAACTGTTTGATCTCATCCTGGCTTAGTGTGAAGCACGGAGGGGGCATTAATATTTGTTCTTCTTGACCTTTTTACCCTTTTGACGACCTTGTGTCGCCTCCGACTGATGATCATCATCATCTTCCTGATCATCAGGAGTAGGGCGTCCTCCGTGAAGATCCTTCCGGATGCCCATGAATATCAAGTCGTTCCTTGCTTTAGGACCATCTTTCATCCTATCTGGCATGTTGATTAGGGTGACGACCAGACTCTCGCACACGTTCTTCGTGATATGCATGATGTCAAGGCTATGAGGCGTGCGGAGAAACTTCTAGTATGGTAACTCCCAGAAAACATACCTTGTTTTCCATACCTTCATCAACGGCTTGTCTTGCTGCCTCTTTCGCTTCTTTCCCGGTTTAGGACACTCTTTCCAGTTTTTCAGCAATTCATCCACTTCTTCGCTGCTCCTCCGCTCTGGGATTCCTCGGGTCTCAGATTTTCCATTGAACAGATCTCCACGTTTTCCCCATGCATCATTCTTTCCAAGCCACCTTCGGTGCCCCATGAACAAGGTTTTTGAAGACCTTGGATCTTTCTCTAGTTGGAGATAGGTCGTGTTATCCATGCACCTAACGCATGTGTAGAATCCTTGGATAACCTTCCCTGAGAAATATCCGCAACCTGGATAGTCTTTCACCATAGTGACCAACGCGGCTCTCATAGTGAAATAATCTTGTGCAATAGCGTCATACGTATTGGCTCCAGATTCCCATAACATGGCTAGCTCCTCTTTCAACAGCCCGAGATATAGATTGATGTCGGTACCAGGTTGTTTTGGCCCTTGAATTAGCATACTCATTTGTATGTACTTCTTTTTCATGCACAACCAGGGAGGGAGGTTGTACATCCATACAAACACGGGCCAAGTGTTGTGCGTGCTACTCTGGCTACCGAACGGATTGAGTCCATCGGTGCTTGCACCTAGCCTGATGTTCCTCGAATCTCCACCGAATTCTGGGAATTCGAGGTCTAATGCTTTCCACTGGCTACCATCTGAAGGGTGCGTCAACAGCTCGTCCTTTTCAGGGTCATCGTCATCTCCTGGCTTCTTTCTTTCCGCATGCCAGCGTATGAGATTTGCTTCCTTAGGGTCTGCGAAATAGCGCTGCAGACGAGGAGTGATAGGAAAGTACCATATCACTTTTCGAGGAGCTTTCTTCCCTTTCTTGTATCGACTAATGCCGCACACCGGGCATGTGGTTTTCTCTGCGTCCTCGCCCCGATAAATGATGCAATCGTTGATGCAGACATGGTATCTAATGTGCGGTAGATCAAGAGGACACACGATTTTCTTGGCGTCCTCGATACTAGTTGGACACGTGTTCCCCTCCGAGAGACGATTGTGCCAGAATGCCATCATATCGTCGAAGTTTGCGTCGGTCCATTTATGTTTTGCCTTCATCTCCATAGCCTTGAGCGTTACATTCAACCGGGTATCATCGGGCTTGCATCCTTCATACAATGGAGTAACCGCGTCTTTCTCAAGTTGCACAAGCTTGGCTTTCTCTCTAGCGGCAGCCCTGGTGTTACTCGTCTGCTTGAGAAGTAGTTCTTGAACATAAGGGTCCCACACCCAGCCTGACGTTGTTCCATCGTCTGCTCCGGCATCTAGATCATCATCATCCTGGTCTGCTTTCGCACCTTCACCATCTCCAGGAGACTCTTCTTCATCTCGCCCGTCCTTGCCGTGATCATGATCATGTTGCCCGCCTTCCTCATTTTCCACCGCCCCATTTATGGCCTCATCGTCTTCGTCATCACTTATCCACCGAGTGTAGCCATCCATGAAACCATGGTGGAGCAGGTGCGCCTGTAGATTTCCGAAATCTAGGTCGATCAACCAATTGAGTTTGCATCTTCTGCACGGACATCTTATCTCCGTCATGTTATTTTGTATCATGTCGGCCATTGCGCATTTCAAAAATCCAGCCACAATGCCTTCGCTCATTATGCGAACCATGGTTGCCTGCACGGTGTATGATACATTGCAAATGTATCTATAATTTTTGATGCTCCATGCTTGGTTTTATCCACTTTCTTGTGTTTTGTCCACACTTTGGAGTACTTTTCATATGATTTCTTGGACTAACCTATTAACAAGAGCCACGATTGCCGGCTGCTTTTCTCTGCTGTTTTGGTTCGGAAAGTCGAAAATGAATATTCTCGAATTGGATGGGACAAAGCCAAAGTGCCTATTTTTCCGAAGACTCCAGAGCGAGAATCACGAGCAATGGAGGGGCTGGCCACACCACCCCTGAGCCTTTGGTTGGTCTCAGCGCCAGGGCATGGTGTGGTGGCCCCAGGCACCCCCTCGGTCTCCTCCTTCGCCTATAAGAAGCCTTCTGACCTAAAACCTCCGGGGGGGTCGATGTTTTTCCAGAAGGAGTTCTGCTCCGCCGCCACCACCATATTCCACGAAACAGCACTAGAAACTCCGTTCTGGCACCCTACCGAGACAGGGAATTGGAGGATATCATCGCCATCATCATCACCATCGCTTCTCCATCGACCATCCATGTTTCCGCCATCTATGAGTGAGTAATCCCCCGTTGTAGGCTATGCAGATGGTAGGGATTGGATGAGATCGTTCATGTAATGGCATCAGATTGTTAGGGCATGGTGCCTAGTATCTTTTATTAGTGCTTTATGACTTTGTTGGGACTTGTTGTGCTTAATGCTTGTCACTAGGGCCCGAGTGCCATGATTTCAGATCTGAACATGTTATTGATTCATTATGATAGTATTGTTTTTGGTCTTATCTGCAAGTTGTATACACACGTTGTTGTCCGGAACCTATAATACAAGTGATGTAAATCGGGATAACCGGAAGGGAATGGCTTTGATGTGAGGATCACATGTGTTCACGGAGTGTTAATGCTTTGCTCCGGTGCTCTATTAAAAGGAGCACCTTAATTGCCAGTAGTTCCCTTGAGCCCCCGCTACAAACGGGCTGGCAGGACAAAAGATGTTGTGCAAGTTCTCATTGCAAGCACGTATGACTATATATGGAACACATGCCTAGGATTATCTAGTACTTGGATGCTTTATCTTATTTATCTGCAATTGCCCTATGTTCTGATTGCTATTTGAATTGTCTTGTCCATGCAATGCCCGTCCATCCATCTCTATGCCTACCGCACTTGAATCCCACTGTTTACTGCTATTGTTACTGCTGTCTTTGTTTTACTACTGTTGCTACTTTGCTATTCCTACTACAAAACTGTTGCTACTGATAAACTGCTGTGAGCAAGGTTGTTTCCAGGTGCAGCTGAACTGACAACTCAGTTGTTAAGGCTTATAAATATTCTTTGGCTCCCCTTGTGTCGAATCAATAAATTGGGTTTCACTTTCCTCGAAAATACTGCGATACACCCCCTATACTTGTGGGTCATCAAGACTATTTTCTGGCGTCGTTGCCGGGGAGCATAGCTTTATTTATCAAGTCCACTTGGATTCACTATTGTTCAATCTAAGTTTATTTTCTCCTTGTTTGCTTGTTTCTTTATCAAAAATACAAAAAAAGTAGTTCCTACTCAAGTTGTTATTTTCGTTGGTCTGTTATTGTCTTGCCCTATCATGCTTGTTGTCAATGGTTGGTTTCTTTGAAACTGAAGCTTATTGGCAAGGTGGGTTCACGGAAGATCAAAAATATTATTATAAGGAACACCGCTTGTCACAAAAAGGGAAACACTTATGGGAACAAATTGATAGATTGTATACCATTGCTAGAAACGTGTGCTCTACTTATAATGTTACTTATTGCTGTGATGAATCTCGTTGCAGAAAGAGGTCTAAACACCTCCCTTTTAAATGTGAGTATAATGATAATGATACCATATCTTCTTATGCTAAAGGAATTTATGACTTTTATGATGCGGAACAAATTGAAGAATTTATTGCTTGGAGGGTGCTTTTGAACTTGCTAGTTTGCTTGAAAATATTGATGATTCACCTTACAAATATGAGGTTTGTTGTATACTTAAATTTTGCTTTGATAATTACAAGGATGAAAATGGCTATATTCTTGAATAATTTAATAGATGCTTTCCACAAATGGAAGAGACTAATGCCTTGCAGGATCCTATGGAAGAAGAATTTGATGAACCTGAAATCTCATTAGATGAAAAAGAGGAGGAGAGTGATGAACAAAAGGAGGAAGAATGGATTAGCTACCCAAACCTACCTTCTAATGAGAGTAACTCTTTATCCCTTACATTATTTGATTGTCCTCCATGCTTACTAAAGGAGGATGAATGTTATGTTCCTGAGGATTCTTTTGAAAGTGTTTATGATAAAGCTCTAGTGCTTGTAGATCATGAAAAGCATGCTTTATGTGATAGTTATATTGTTGAGTTTCTTCATGAGGCTACTGAAAATTATTATGAGAGAGGAAAATATGGTTGTGGAAGTTTTCATGGTATTGAAACACCTCTCTATGTGTTGAAAGTTTTGAAATTACTCTTGTTTTATCTTCCTATGCTTGTCACTTTGTTCTTTGTGAATTTATTTGCATACACGATTCCTATGCATAGGAAGTGGGTTAGACTTAAATGTGTTTTGAATTTGCTTCTTGATGCTCTCTTTTACTTCAACTCATATTTCTTATGAGAGCATCCTCTCAAACTTTTTATGCCTGAAGATGATAATATGTCTATTATTCTTGGGAGACCTTTTCTTAAATACTGCAGGAGCTGTTATTAATTGTAATCAAGGGAAGGTGACCTTCAATGTTAATGACAAGGAACATACTGTCTATTTCCCCAAGAAGATTGAAAGGACTTATGGTTTGAATTCAATTGAACATGTTGAGGGCATTCAAGTTGGAGAAATATATTGTCCCATACCAAGAGAAAAATTTGAAACTATTATGATTGGGACCATTGCTATCAAGGTTGAGGTAACATAATCATTAGTGGAATACAAAGTTTTGTCTCATATGAACTTGTTTTGGTAACAAGACCTGATCAACCTTGTTAACAAAAGGATTTAATTGAACAAAACAATGTTTTCACCATGATTATCTCTGCTTACTTCTATTCTATCCATTCCAGTTTTTCCTTATGCCTAACTTAAAGGCGTTAAAGAAAAGTACTTATTGGGAGATAACCCAAAAGTTTTAGATGAGTCTTGGAAGTTAGTACTTCCGTAATAACCGCTCCTTATCCTTTTTATTTGCTTTTTGTGCCACGAATAACCTGTAATGAGAGAGAAGTAATGATTGGGAAAGTTGCTGTCCCGAAAAAGATTTCTGTGCTTCACCGTAAAAAAATCGTGTAAAATATCTGAACGTCTTTTTGAGGCGTGAATTTTTGTGCTTCTGCCCTAGTTTGTTATCTAACTTGCGTTAGTTCAACACTTTTTGGTTTCAGCAACAGAAGGTCTTCGAAAAAATTCGTCTTTTCCTGCTGGTCTGTTTTGACAGATTTCTGCCATTATTTGCATTTGCTTCTTGTTGGTTCCTTTTTGAGTTCTTTTGGGGAATTGAGATTTTTGAGGGAAGTGCTACAGTAGCTAGTGTTCTAATGTAAGTTTATTTGGTGTTAGAACTGAATCTTAAGACTTATTATCTTGAGTGCACTAATGTTGCTAATAAAGATTGTGTGAAGTTTTGTATGAAGGAAAAATTTCAGGTGTATGGAAGGAATGAGTAATGAGATGAAGGATGGACTAAAGCTCAAGCTTGGGGATGCCACGCGTGTCACCCCAAGAAATATCCAAGAAGTACAAGCGTCAAAGCTTGGGGATGCCCAAGGCATCCCCTTCTTCATCAATAAAAATCCCAGGTTTCTTCCAAACGCTTCATTTTTAATGTTTCATACACAGTTGTGTTGTTCTTGGAGTGTATTTTTTGATTTTGGTTTTTGTTTGCTTGGTTTGCTTAGTTTGCTGAATAAATTGGTTGGACCCCCTCTTTCATACATTGGTTTTCAAATAGTTTGGTTTGGATTGGAAAAGAGTAGGAAAGCTCATGCTTAAGTGGTAAAGAGAGCTTGTTTTTGATTGTGGCCTATGCTTTGTCATGTCATGCTTGATATTGTTTTGGCTTTATGCTTAGTATTCTTTGATGTATCATGACTTGTTATAAACAACTGAGATTGCTTAATGTGCCTTGGATGAATCATGCGTTGTTTTAGCATATTAAAGCATAAGTATAGTGGTATTCTCCTTTGATGCTTTATTTGGGTTGACTTGGCGCATGCTCACACCATGTTATGACTATCTCAAGTCACCTTAAGCCTTTATGATCCTTTAGTTTTCAACTTGTAGTATCACTTTATGCTTTGATCAATGATGTTTTGTCGCTCTGCATGATAATGGCCATTATTGCTCTCTCGTTTGTCGCTCCCTTACTATTGCTAGCCTGCACTCCCAATGAGTGTTTTACTCATGTTTCCAACTCCCTTAAACCAAATATTGCCAAAGTGTCCACCATACCTACCTATTAGCATAATTTGCTTCTTCCGTGCATATTCAATATGCCTTGTTTTCTTCCGAATAAAATGTTTGCTTGTTATGAGAAAGTTAGTTAGTAAACCTCTCACGAACTTGATGGCGCACTTTATTTCCTGCACTTAATAAACCTGAACCATTGTGATTCTCCATAAAAGTTATATGCTTGCAAATTATAGGCTGGGGATTAGCAGAACCGTGCTGTCACGGGGAACGCTTTCAACACTTGTAAATATATACCCAGTTGATACCTTGCTCTTTTGTTTGCGGATGTCGTCGATTGAAATAAAAGGGGAGCTTGTAAGTCCATGGAGTTATGTATGTGTGTTAGAGAAACGCCTGGGCTGCTGGTCTAATCCATGCTGACATGGTGGAAACCTGCAGCGTAACCATAATGATATCTATGAAGCATTCTTCTTATAAAAAAAAGAGAGATAGCTATTGAGAAAAAGAAAACAAAAGAGATTTATGAAAAGAGGAAAGAGAGAAAAAAGCACCATTTTCCCATGGTAAATAAGAAGATTGCTGAGATACTCATTGTCTGCTTGCCTTGTCATTTTGATATGGGGATTCTTCCGTATCATCGGGCAAGGGGTACCCTGTTGGCGGTTCTCTATGATACGCACATACTTACGATGACAAGAACTTACCGGTAACTAAAGTTGAGTAGCATGAGGAGCGACCCTCATACTCAAGCGACTTGGGATTTTCAGTTTATAGTCTGTCAAGCATATAACTCAGATTGGACCTCACTTTCACCTTAACCACATTAAAGATGCTTATGATAGGGGCAATGAGAGCTCAAAGCTAATGAGTACCATACTTTCAGCATTGGAAGCCTTTCAAACTGTTCAAAACCTGTTCATTTCCTTGTTGAGTCTCCACACATTCTATGAGCACTTTCTTGAGAGCATAGTGGCTATTCTTAGTTCTATGTGCATTGTCCCAAGACTAGTTGATTGATGCATAACTTGATATTTCTTGTTTTAAACTATTTGTATCTAGTCACTCTTATGAACTTTGAAGGTGTCCTATGCATTTATATTTGCTACTCTATGAGGGACAAGCTGAATGCTATTATGCTATGTTTTCTTTATGTGAAACAAACAAACGTCTTGCAAAGCATTGTTATTCATGAATCTTTTGTTTGTACCTTTTCATGTTGCATCATAGTTTCTTTGTCTTATTGCTAGAACTTTGTCTTTCATGTTATGATTGAAGTACTATGATCCCAACTTCGAATGTTTTACAAATACTTTGATCAAGTTTATGATGGTGCATGTCACCTCAAAATTTATTCTTGCTTTTTATCACTTACCTACTCGAGGACGAGCAGGAGTTAAGCTTGGGGATGTTGATACGTTGCAAATGTATTTATAATTTTTGATGCTCCATGCTTGGTTTTATCCACTTTCTTGTGTTTTGTCCACACTTTGGAGTACTTTTCATATGATTTCTTGGACTAACCTATTAACAAGAGCCATAGTGCCAGCTGCCTGTTTTCTGCTGTTTTTGGTTCCAAGAAAGTCAGAAAATGAATATTCTTGGAATTGGACGGGACAAAAGCCAAAGTGCCTATTTTTCCAAAAGACTCCAGGAGAATCACGAGAGGAGGAGGGACAGGGACACACCACCCCAAAGGCTGGCTAGGCCTGGCGCGCCCGAGGCATGGTGTGGTGGCCCAGGCACCCCTCGGTCTCCTCCTTCGCCTATAAGAAGCCTTGACCTAAAAACTCCGGGGTTCAACGTTTTCCGAAGGAGTTCCGCTCACGCCACCACCGATTCCACGAAACTCAGCATTAAACCGGCACCTCACGGACGGGGAATTGGAGGAGATCATCGCCATCATCATCACCATCGCTTCTCCATCAACTATCCATGTTTCCCCCATCTATGAGTGAGTAATCCCCCGTTGTAGGCTATGGGGATGGTAGGGATTGGACGAGATCGTTCATGTAATGGCATCAGATTGTTAGGGCATGGTGCCTAGTATCTTTTATTAGTGCTTTATGACTTTGTTGCGACTTGTTGTGCTTAATGCTTGTCACTAGGGCCCGAGTGCCATGATTTTAGATCTGAACATGTTATTGATTCATTATGATAGTATTGTTTTTGGTCTTATCTGCAAGTTGTATACACACGTTGTTGTCTGAAACCTATGGCCCCGAAGTGACAGAAATCGGGATAACCAGAAGGGAATGGCTTTGATGTGAGGATCACATGTGTTCATGGAGTGTTAATGCTTTGCTCCGGTGCTCTATTAAAAGGATCACCTTAATTGCCAGTAGTTCCCTTGAGGCCCCGCTGCAAACGGGCTGGCAGGACAAAAGATGTTGTGCAAGTTCTCATTGTGAGCACGTATGACTATATATGGAACACATGCCTAGGATTATCTAGTACTTGGATGCTTTATCTTATTTATCTGCAATTGCCCTATGTTCTGATTGCTATTTGAATTGTCTTGTCCATGCAACGCCCGTCCATCCATCCCTATGCCTACCGCACTCAAATCCCACTGTTTACTGCTATTGTTACTGCTGTCTTTGTTTTACTACTGTTGCTACTTTGCTATTCCTACTACAAAACTGTTGCTACTGATAAACTACTATGAGCAAGATTGTTTCCAGGTGCAGATGAACTGACAACTCAGTTGTTAAGGCTTATAAATATTCTTTGGCTCCCCTTGTGTCGAATCAATAAATTGGGTTTCACTTCCCTCGAAAATACTGCGATACCCCCCCTATACTTGTGGGTCATCAGTGTACACGGTAGAATTAGAAGTTTATTACAACCACAGAACCAATGCATGCATGCAATGGTCGATGGAAAATTTCGGCATGACCTATCCAAAAATTCGGACCTTTGCGAAATGCCAAAGTCTTGCCAAAATGGAAATAAATCAACATTTTGGCAAAACAATGCCAATATATGAGAGAGCATGCATGCATGCTCTCCAAACACATGAGAGCATCGATCCTCTACATAGATATGTGACCATATCATCCATACACATAAACACATCCTCGTACATAGACAACTTATCAAGACGAGAGACCGCGAGAAGATCTCGAAGGAGAGGTGAGAGACCGAGAGATGGTGGCCGGAAGGAGAGCTTTCCTCTATTATGTATGTAGCATCCAAGGTAAGTTTTACAAGATACAAATGGTGAAAGAGTGGAGAAATTGAGGTGGTAAGGAGGAGGGGGCGAGATCCAAAGAGGAAGAAGGAGGGGAAAGTGAAGTGGGAGATGGTGGATCTAGGCAATGTGCAAAAGGTTATCTGCCAAAATGTAGCAGGCAGCACGCACATCCGTGGCGCACATGGCGCGGTGCGCCACAGGCATAAAGAACAGTCGTGGCGCACATACCAGCCGTGCGCCACAGACGTGTTTTCCCAGTTGCACAGCAGTGTGGCCCGATATTTCCTGTAGCGCATGGTGCCCAACTGCTGGCCACACCCAAAGCGCACTAGCCGCATGTGTGCTACGGCTATGTGGTATACGGCCGGCAGTGCCCTGGCCCACACACATCCGTGGCGCACCACGCACATGTGCGCCACGCTTACTGTAGTTATCCGTAGGGCACCTGTCGGCAGTGCGCCACGCCTATTTTAGCCGTGGGGCACCACTAGCACGTGCGCCACGGATGTGCGGATTACCTATAGCCATTTTCCTAGTAGTGGCACTTCCCTCAAAAAGCTCAATTCCCCAAAAGAACTAAAAAAGGAACCAACAAGAAGCAAATGCAAATAATGACAGAAATCTGTCAAAACAAACCAGCAGGTAAAGACGAATTTGTTCGAAGACCTTTTGTTGCTCAAATCAAAAGGTGTTGAACTAACGAAAGTTAGATAACAACCTGGGTCAGAAGCACAAAAAATCACGCCTCAAAAGGACGTACAGAGATTTCACACGAATTTTTACGGTGAAGCACAGAAATCTGTTTCGGCACAACAACTTTCCCAATCATTACTTCTCTCTTATTAGAGGTTACTCTTGGCACAAAAAGCAAATAAAAAGGATAAGGAGCGGTTGTTACTGAAGTAATAACTTCCAAGACTCATCTAAAACTTTTGGGTTATCTCCCAATAAGTACTTTTCTTTAACGCCTTTAAGTTAGGCATACGAAGCAAGAAAAAGGATCAAATGTTCTCAAATGAAGAAGCATTAAAACCAAATTTCTTGCCCTTACCTCTCTTACTTTTATTCTTAACTTTGGGGAACATATGATTTCTTGGTGGATAAGCAAAGTGCATGGTGCCCTTTTCCACATCTATCATTGCTCCAAGGAGTTTCAATAGGGATCTTCCAAGTGTGATTTGTCCTTTTCCTACACATTCAATAACAAGCTAATCAGTAGAAACCATTTTCCCTAGGATCTTTGTAAACACTCCTTCAGCTATTCCAATGGGTAATATGGTGGCATTATTAGCAAGAAATATTTCTTCTCCTCCTTCAGAAAGCCCCCAAAGATTCAAAGATTCATAGATATCTTTGGGCATAAGACAAAATTCAGACATGATATCACAGCGAGAATGAAAAGTTTCATTATTTATAGCAATGTTTACTGTGGGAAGCCATTTTGAGGGTTCAGAAATTATTGGAACATAGTTATGATGCTCTCTAAGTGTATTATAGCAATCTTTCAAACTAGCAGTGCTGGTCTCAAGAGTATTGAATCTAGCAAATATGTTTATGAAGGAAGAATCAGATTTGCTAGGCAAGTTGTAAGTAAAGACCAACTTCTTTATGGACTTAACAGCATCATCCTCATTGCATTGGAGGAAATCTCCTCCCACTATAGCATCCAAAGCATATCTATAGCAAAGAGCGATTCCAAGGTAAAAACTGCTAAGGAACAAGCTTTGAGTCATTTGAGGTTCAGTTTTTTCATGTAGATCAGAGATTCTAGACCAAGCTTGTTTGAAACTTTCTTCAATTCCTTGTTTGAAAGTGAAAATCATTTCCTCACGTGACATAGTGATTGGACAAAGGCTAGACATAATGGCAACTTAAGATAGGAACTATTTTTTTGTGTGTTTTTAATAAAGAAAGCAAACTTGTAAAACTATTTTTTTGTGTTTTTTGATAAAGAAACAAGCAAACAAAGCAAAAATAAACTAAGTAAAACAAAAATAACAAAGTAAAGAGATTGGTTATGAGGGACTCCCCTTGTGAAGATGTCCTTGACTCCCCGGCAACAGCGCCAGAAAAGAGCTTGATGGCCCAAGATATCTCGAGCCCGTTGGGGAACCCCAAGAGGAAGGTATGATGAGCACAACAAGTTTTCCCTCAGTTATGAAACCAAGGTCTAATCGAACCAGTAGGAGCAAGGAAACACCCCAAAGGTGTTACTAGCTGAACTTTGGCAGGGCGCAGTACTGGTGCCAGCAGCAACGTCAAGACCTGCACAACACAACCATAGAACTTTGCCCCCAACTTGCGATTTGGTTGTCAATCTCACCGGTTTTGCTGACAACAAAGGATTAAACGTATCGAGTGGAAGAACATAATAACTTGAAGAAAATAAACAGAAAACAGTAAACAGTTGAAGATTGATGATAAAAGAAAGGACCGGGGTCCATAGTTCACTAGAGGTGGCTCTCCTTATGATAGATAACATGTTGGGTGAACAAATTACAGCGGGGCAATTGACAAACATCGAGAAAGAAATACATGCATATACTACTCATCTTGACTCCTTTGAGACTAGATTGGGCATTACAACATTATACATAGACCGTAATCCAACTGCATCTATGACTAATAATCCACCTTCAGGTTATCATCCGAACCCCCTCCAGTATTAAGTTGCAAGCAACGGATAATTGCATTACGCATTGCGTGTAAAGTAAACAATACGATTGTTCTATGAACAAAGGATTGTTGTTTTCTCCTAGTAACAGACATCTAGTACCTTAGAGATTTACATCACTTCCCAGTTACTAGAGGCATGAACCCACTATCGAGCATAAATACTAACTCTTGGAGTTGCTAGCATCTACTTGGCCAAGATAGCTACTAACAACGGAAAGCATGCAAGATCACAAATAACAAAGACATGATAGAATCAATAATCAATCTGAAATAGCATCTCAATATCCATCGAATCCCCGCAAACACAACATGTAGGAATTACAAATAGATGATCTTGATCATGAACGGAGCTCACAAGATCTAAACATGATAGCACAAAGGAGGAGAACCGGCCATCTAGCTACTACATGGACCCGTAGTCCAGAGATGAACAACTCACGCATCACACCAGAGGCTTGCATGGTGATGAAGAAGGCCTCCAGGGTGAATTCCCCTCTCCGGCAGGGTGCCGGGAAGAACTTTAGATCCCTCCCAATCTAGGGATGGAGATGATGGTGACTACAGACTCTTTCGTGGAATTTTGATCGGGTACTTAGGGTTTCTGTATCGGAGGCATCTTATAGGCGAAAGGAGAGGCCGAGGGGGTGCCTGGGCTAGCCACACCACCCCCTGGCACGGGCTAGGCCTGGCCGCGCGGCCAGGTGGTGTGGCTGCCCTCTGGCCCCTCTCCGTCTCGTATTCTGGCTTCGGGTGTCCCTCGGTGAAAAACTGACTTTGGCTTTTGTCCCGTCCAATTCTGAGAATATTCATTTTCTGACTTTCTTGGAACCAAAAACAGCAGAAAACAGGTAGCTGGCACTGTGGCTCTTGTTAATAGGTTAGTCCAAGAAAGTGTATAGAAAGTACTCCAAAGTTGGAACAAAACACAAGAAAGTAGATAAAACCAAGCATAGAACATCAAAAATTAAGGATACGTTAGCAACGTATCACCCTCCCCCTCCTCTCCTTTAGTCCCACCCCGGGACTTTGAGGGAGGTAGTACCTCCCCTCCCCCTATATATACTGGGGGTATTGGGCCAGATAAATACACACAATATTCAATAAAGGTCTTCTCACTTTTGGGGAGACCTCCAATTGATATTCTCTCTCTCTCTCTCTCTCTCTCTCTCTCTCTCTCTCTCTCATGACCGTGGTCCCTAGTTCGGACTGCGCGAACAAGAGACATCTTCACCGTGGAGCGCCGTCGCGCTGTGGGATTCGGATCGAGGAGCTCTACTTCCGCAACTGCTGCTGGATCGGGGAAGCAGGAGTCATCGTCAGGCACCAGACGTGTGTAACTCCCTGCGAGGAGTCACACTTGAGGCACTCAAGTCGTTGGAGCCGTTGGAGCACAAGGACTTCATCACGACCTTGAGGTCGGCTTCAGCTCGTCTAGATCAACCACGCTCTCCTGAGCGTTGACAACGCTTTTCGGTCTTCAAGGGTAAGTTCACGAAAAGCCTCTCATGTTACTGTATTACTAATAGATAGGTCCTGGCAGCATCAGGGGTTCAGGGGCGTAGGGTAAAATTTATTGTTTTCATACGCGGAACCCCTACAGTGGTATCGGAACTAGATCTATGCGTAGTAATGCTAGTATGGGTAGAACACACGAGATTTAGCGTGTGGGCGTTGATCTTTTAGTTGTTACCCTCCCACGTGTACTTGTGTATACCATAGTAATGCTTGATGAAGCGGCCCCCAACCGACTTTACGCGTTCATTCGCGAGACTGGTCCACGCTTGACATACGGCTTGTACCGTATAAAGTGGCTTAGGGGTGTCTGTCTCTCTCGCATTAGTTGGTATGCCATTTGCAACGGAGGGCCCCGAAAGGGGTGTAGTAGAGACAACTACTTGATCAGCGTTGTGCTAAAAGCTCGTAGGTAAGAACGGTTCTTGTGCGAAAGCCCATTCAGCCATGTAAAACATGCAAAGATAAAGTAGAGGCGTCTAACTTTGTTTTGCAGGGGGGGCTTTGCTTTGTGATATGGTTGTGGCAAAGGTAAAGTGACTACCTTATGTTACGTAGTAGTAGATAGTCACGAAGGTGACGGACTACCACGCCAGAAAGACACCGGTACCCTGGTGTCTACGGCGCCAGAACCCTGGCGCCAGAATCCGGTGACGACGGATGGAGATCATGATGTGAAGGACCATATCACATCGCATTTACATTCAATGTTATTGTTTGTATATCTTATTGTGTGCTAGTATTAGATACTCGACAGTAGCCTAATAAGATGATCCCTATTAAAATTACCAACGATTGTGTTCCCCCTTAGTGTGCACCACCAAGAAAGTTCTTCGGTATGAGGCGATCCATGGTACAGGCGTGGGTGTCAGACATATCTACGTTCGCATACAGTGGGTGTAAGCCATGTTTCATAGCAAATACACTAAGGTTGAGTTGGCGAGCCTAGCACGCCATAGAAGCGTGGCCTCGGAACACGGATGGTCGAAAGGTCGAGCACGAGTCGCATGAATGATGTGACCAACATTTAGCGTCCACCCTTGAACCCACATTGATGGCCGTGACGATCGGGGGAGATGTGGCTGATAGGGGTCGTGTTATCACTAGGAACCCTTATGGGGATAGGTATCTGAGTGGAATTATTATTAACTCATTTAATTATAAACTTAGTCTAAATTCCTTTTTGCTATTATAAATGTAGAGATGGCTCACCGTGAAGCTTACTTTGTCATTGAGGAATGGGTAAAGGGTGAGAAACTTAGACTTGATGGATCCAACTTCCCTAGTTGGCTTGTGCGCCTGAATGATCTCCTTACTAGGAATCATGTGGTAGGCTACATATGCCACACGATGGATTTGACTGAGCCAGACCACTATGAGACCCCACAAGAGTTGGCAGACCACTACTATCGCCAAGAGATGTCCACCTACATTCAGATAATAATGCATTACAGGATGGTGGATGAACTCCACCCGCTCATGGGTGATCTTGATCCATATTCAATGGTGGATCAGCTGAGAGCAGAGTTCATAAACCATGTGCGCATGTGGAAGCACAAGCTGCTTGGAGAGTTCCTTTCCATGCAGATGGAGGAGCACACATGTATGAAGGGTCACTTGGAGCGCATGCTTAATGCACACATGAGACTGGTTCACTTCGTGGATTACTAGATGGATGATCCGTTTGCGATAGGCATACTGCTTCGATCGTTGCCTCCCAGCTATGAAGGACATGTATAGAGTAGCATCATGAGTGGTGATACGGAAACATTGGATTTCAAGGAGTTTATATTACGTTTCAGGAACGTAAAGGTTGAACCAATCACCGGAAAGGTCATCGATGACAAAGGTATATATTTGATATACAATTTTATAAATGTTATAACCTTGCAAACACATTTGCAGTGTTAAGTATATTTGATACTTGTTCTGTTTTGCTGAAAACATGTCCTTCTGCATGAGAGGTGCTTGTTGGAGAGCAGGTGACGTTGCATGCTGATGGCTCGTGATTGATGAGCTTGTTGGGGAACCCCAAGAGGAGGTATGATGAGCACAGAAGTAAGTTCCCCTCAGTTATGAAACCAAGGTTTAATCCAACCAGTAGGAGCAAGGAAACACCCCAAAGGTGTTGCTAGCTGAGCCTTGGCAGGGCGCACTACCGGTGCTAGTAGCAACGTGGAGACCTGCACAACACAACCACAGAAATTTGTCCCCACCTTGCGATGAGGTTGTCAATCTCACCGGTTTTGCTGAAAACACAGGGTTAAACGTATCGGAAGGAAGTAATAGTTTGCAAAAAGTAAACACAAAGCAGTAAACAGTTTGTAGATTGTATGTAAAAGAAAAGACCGGGATCCATAGTTCACTAGAGGTGGCTCTCCTTAAGATAGATAACATGCTGGGTGAACAAATTACAGCGGGGCAATTGACAAACATCGAGAATGCATACAAGCATATAATAATCATCTTGACTCCTTTGAGACTTGATTGGGCATTACAACATTATACATAGACCGCCATCCAACTGCATATATGACTAATAATCCACCTTCAGGTTATCATCCGAACCCCCTCTAGTATTAAGTTGCAAGCAACAGATTATTGCTTTACGAATTGCGTGTAATGAAAACAATATGATTGTTCTATGAACAAAGGATTGTTGTTTTCTCCCTAGTAGCAACATCACATCTAGTACCTTAGAGATTTCTATCACTTCCCCAGATTACTAGAGGATGAACCCACTATCAAGCATAAATACTAACTCTTGGAGTTGCTAGCATCTACTTGGCCAAGATAGCTACTAACAACGGAAAGCATGCAAGATCACAAATAACAAAGACATGATAGAATCAATAATCAATCTGAAATAGCATCTCAATATCCATCGGATCCCATAAACACAACATGCAGAATTACAAATAGATGATCTTGATCATGAATGGAGCTCACAAGATCTAGACATGATAGCACAAAGGAGGAGAACCAGCCATCTAGCTACTACATGGACCCGTAGTCCATAGATGAACTACTCACGCATCACACCGGAGGCTTGCATGATGATGAAGAAGGCCTCCAGGATGAATTCCCCTCTCCGGCAGGGTGCCGGGAAGAGCTTCAGATCCCTCCGGATCTAGGGATGGAGATGACGGCGGCTACAGACTCTTTCGTGTATTTTTGATCGGGTACTTAGGGTTTTGGTCCCGAAGGCAATATATAGGAGGATGGAGAGGTCGAGGGGGTGCTGGGGTCGGCCAGACCACCCCTGGTGCGGGCCAGGCCTGGCCGCGCGGCCAAGTGGTGTGGCCGGGCCCCAGCCCTTCTCCGTCTCGTATTCTGGCTCCAGATGTCTTCCAATAAAATAGCAACTTTGGCTTTTGTCCCGTCCAATTCCGAGAATATTCATTTTCTGACTTTCTTGGAACCAAAAACAGCAAAAAACAGGCAGCTGGCACTGTGGCTCTTTGTTAATAGGTTAGTCCAAGAAATCATATGAAAAGTACTCCAAAGTGTGGACAAAACCCAAGAAAGTAGATAAAACCAAGCATGGAACATCAAAAATTATAGATACATTTGCAATGTATCACGAGCTAATGGCGAGCATGATGATGATGATGGCCAACGACGCTCTCCCACGACATTTATCACTTAGTTTATGTTTTGGATAGTTATTGTAATCAAAATATTATGAACTTCTTTAGTGTGTCTCACACTTTGTGAGACGGTTATTCATATGAGTTTGTAACAAACAGTTGTTCTACTTTTATGAATGATTTCTATTTGTGTTCATATTTTTTTTGATTGCATGTGAATTATCCTTGTTGTTTGAAACTAATTGATAATGCATGAACATTTGTAAAATATTGAAATGCCTTAAAATACCCAACTTAAATAATATTTCATTGTAGAATGAAAACCATTGTTTAAAATTCAAAGTTATGTGATAATATGTGAAAGTCATTCGATTTCTTATCACATATAAATCATGCCTAAGTTCGGCAAAATAACTTGAACACCGTGTATTACTCGAATACAAAGTGTTTAATGAATTGTTAAAAGTAAATACATATTCGATGTATTGTGATTTAATGAAAATGGTAATTATCATTATATGATTGTTTAAATGTGTAAATAAGTTTACGAAAGAAAACATAAGTATGAAACAATTTGATTTGATCAAAGTGTTTCATCAACAAAGGGTATAAATATAAAAGAGAATCTAATTACTATGATTTGATTAAAAGTAATGAAATTCTATTTTATGAGATTGGCATAAAAGAAATTGTGGAGTGCAAAGCGTTTTGAAATGTCAAAATGCAAAGCATCACAGTGTGATATTAGATATCAAAATGGGTGAATAGATGGCGCCAAATAAATCGTTGTAGTATAGATTTAGAGACCATAAGTTAGAAATAGTTAGCACTCAATTAGAATATATAGTGAACCATTTGAATTCATGAATGCGGCTCCATATCTGATATGGATCGTCGTAAAAGTTTTGGGGTTATTTTATATAACCAAAACAATAGCGAATAATTCTTTGTAGAGTATTCATTGGAAACTTTGAATACGAAATCCATAGCTGAAACCAAAAGGGAAGCAATACTAGTATTGCTTGGATTTTGGTACATTTTTGAGAAAGTACGCATTCAGTGATATTTCTCGATTATGAAGCAAATGGAAGATAGTGTGAAACACGATGAGGATTGAAATTCCTTCATCAGAGTGTTGAGAAGCGCAATGGAAAATGTTCCTGAACGATTCTCTTCACAAAGGAAAGAATCAATGATATTGATCATTGTGTTTTCCCCACTGGTGTTTTCACTACATGAAGTAGGATTCAAAATGTATCCCATATCTTGTATGGAGATATCTGTGAATCATTTGTCATGATTACCGAAACATGACATATTGATGGCTCAATGCACGGTGCCCAGAAAAGTGTTGATGGCTCGTGGTTGATGTAGAGCTCATTGGGAACCCCAAGAGGAAGGTATGATGAGCACAGCAGCAAGTTTCCCTCAGTTACGAAACCAAGGTTTAATCGAACCAGTAGGAGCAAGGAAACACCTCAAAGGTGTTACTAGCTGAGCTTTGGCAGGGCGCACTACCGGTGCTAGTAGCAATGTGGAGACCTGCACAACACAACCACAGAACTTTGTCCCCAACTTGCGATGAGGTTGTCAATCTCACCGTGTTTTGCGGAAAACAAAGGATTAAACGTATCGAATGGAAAGAACTAAAAGTTTGCAGAAAGTAAACACAAAGCAGTAAAATATTGTAGATTGTATGTAAAAGACAAGGACCGGGATCCATAGTTCACTAGAGGTGGCTCTCCTTAAGATAGATAACATGCTGGGTGAACAAATTACAGTGGGGAAATTGACAAAACACCGAGAAAGCAATACATGCATATACTAATCATCTTGACTCCTTTGAGACTTGATTGGGCATTACAACATAATACATAGACCGCCATCCAACTGTATCTATGACTAATAATCCACCTTCAGGTTATCATCCAAACCCCCTCCAGTATTAAGTTGCAAGCAACAGATTATTGCTTTATGAACTGAGTGTAAAGTAAACAATACGATTGTTCTATGAACAAAGGATTTTTGTTTTCTCCCTAGTAGCAACAGCACATCTAGTACCTTAGAGATTTCGGTCACTTCCCCAGATTACCAGAGGCATGAACCCACTATCGAGCATAAATACTAACTCTTGGAGTTGCTAGCATCTACTTGGCCAAGATAGCTACTAACAACGGAAAGCATGCAAGATCACAAATAACAAAGACATGATAGAATCAATAATCAATCTGAAATAGCATCTCAATATCCATCGGATCCCCGCAAACACAACATGTATGAATTACAAATAGATGATCTAGATCATGAACGGAGCTCACAAGATCTAAACATGAAAGCACAAAGGAGGAGAAACCAGCCATCAAGTTACTACATGGATCCGTAGTCCAAGGATGAACTACTCACGCATCACACCAGAGGCTTGCATGGTGATGAAGAAGGCCTCCAGGGTGAATTCCCCTCTCTGGCAGGGTGCCGGGAAGAGCCTCAGATCCCTCCCGATCTAGGGATGGAGATGACGGCAGCTATAGACTCTTTCGTGCATTTTTGATCGGGCACTTAGGGTTTTCGTCCCGAGGGCAATATATAGGTGGAAGGAGATGTCGAGGGGGTGCCAGGGCTAGCCTCACCACCCCCTGGCGCGGGCCAGGCTGGGCCGCGCGGCCAGGTGGTGTGGTGGCCCCCTGGTCCCTCTCCGTCTTGTATTCTGGCACTTGATCCCTTCCGGAAAAATAGGCACTTTGGCTTTTGTCCCGTCCAATTCCGAGAATATTCATTTTCTGACTTTCCTGGAACCAAAAACAGCAGAAAACAGGCAGCTGGCACTATGGCTCTTGTTAATAGGTTAGTCCAAGAAATCATATGAAAAGTACTCCAAAGTTGGAACTAAACACAAGGAAGTGGATAAAACCAAGCATGGAACATCAAAAATTATAGATACATTTGCAATGTATCAACATCCCCAAGCTTAACTCCTGGTAATCCTCGAGTAGGTAAGTGAGAAAAAGAAAGAATAATTTTTGAGGTGACATGCACCATCAAAGACTTGATCAAAGTATTTGCAAAACATTCAAAGCTGGGATCATAGTACTTCAATCATAACATGAAACACAAAGTTCTACCAATAAGCAAAGAAACTATGATGCAACATGAAAAGGCACAAACAAAATATTCATGAATAACAATGCTTTGCAAGACGTTTGTTTGTTTCACATAAAGAAAGCATAGCATAAAAGTATTCAGCTTGTCCCTCAATAGAGTAGCAAATATAAATGCATAGGACACCTTCAAAGTTCATAAGAGTGACTAGATACAATAGTTTTGAACAAGCAATATCAAGTTATGCATCGATCAACTAGTCTTGGGACAATGCACATAGAACTAAGAATGGCCACTATGCTCTCAAAGAAGGTGCATAAAGATAGAAGATGGAGACTCAATATAATGGTGGAAGAAAGGCCTTTTGTAAAAGGAAGTAGGGATTCAAGTCTCATAAAGAGCTTCCAAAAAGTATGGTACTTACAGCTTTCAGCTCTCATTGCCCTTATCATAAGCATCTTGAAGTGATTAAGGTTAAAGTGAACAAACTATGGTGTACATGCTTGACGAAGTATAAGTCAGAAATCTCATGTCCCTTGTATACGAGGGCCGCTCCTCATGCTACTCAAGTTTAGTCACCGGTAAGTTCTTGTCATTGTAAGTACATGTGTATCATTGAGAACCGCCAACGGGGTACCCCTTGCCCGATGATACGGAAGAATCCCCATATGAAAATGACAAGGCAAGCAAACAACGAGCATCTCAGCATTCTTCTTATTTACCATGGAATATGGTGCTTTTTTTTTCTCTCTTTCCTCTTTTAATAGTATCTTTTTCTTTTCTTTTCTCTTTTTTCTCAATATAGGACTCTTTTTTTATAAGAAGAATGCTTCATAGACAGCTCATTATGGTTACGCTGCAGGTTTCCACCATGTCAGCATGGATTAGACCAATGACGGGCATTTCTCTAACACATATACATAACTCCATGGACTTACAAGCTCCTTTCATTTCACAAGCGACATCCATATACAAAAGAGCATGATATCAACTAGGTACAAGTACCAAGTGCAATGTTGAAACCGTTCCCCATGAAAGCATGGTTCTGCTAATTCCCAACAAATAGGTGCAAGCATATACAATATAGATGACACAATGGTTTAAGTTTATTAAGGGCAAGTAAAGTAAAGTGTGCCATCAAGTTCGTGAGAGCTTTAATCACTAGTTTTCTCATAACAAGTTTAATTTGGAAGGTAAACAAAAGCATGAATATACTTGGAATAACATAAGCTAGTAGGTAGGTATGGTGGACTCTTTGGAATAACTTGGTTTAGGGAGTTGGATGCATGAGTGGAACTCATACTTGGTTGTGGAGGCTAGCAAAAGACTGGGAGCGACAAACTAAGAGAGCAATAATGGCCATAATCATGTAGAGCGACAAAACATCATTGATCAAAGCATAAAGTGATACTACAAGTTGAAAACTAAAGGATCATAAAGGCTATGGTGACTTTGGATAGTCATAACATGGTGTGAGCATGCGCCAAGTCAACCCAAATAAAGCATCAAAGGAGAATACCACTATACTATGCTTTAATATGCTAAAACGACGCATGATTCATCCAAGGTACATTAAGCAATCTCAATTGTTTATAACAAGTCATGCTACATCAAAGAATACTAAGCATAAAGCCAAAACAATATCAAGCATGGCATGACAAAGCATAGCCACAGTCAAGAACGAGCTCTTTTTACCACATAAGCATGAACTTTCCTACTCTTTTCCAAACCAAACCAAACTAATTGCAAACCAATGTATGAAAGAGGGGATCCAACCAATTTATTCAGAAAACTAAGCAAACGAAAACCAAAATGAAAACTAAAAAGAAGATGCTCCAAGAAAAACACAACTGTGCATGAAACAATAAAAATGAAGCGTTTGGAAGAAACCTGGAATTTTTATTGATGAAGAAGGGGATGCCTTGGGCATCCCCAAGCTTTGACGCTTGTACTTCTTGGATGTTTCTTGGGGTGACACGTGTGGAATCCCCAAGCTTGAGCTTTAGTCCATCCTTCATCTCATTACTCATTCCTTCCATACACCTGAAAATTTTCCTTCATACAAAACTTCACACAATCTCATTAGCAACATTAGTGCACTTAAGATAAATAAGTCTCAAGGTTCAGTTCTAATACCAAATAAACTTCCATTATAACACTAGCTACTGTAGCACTTCCCTCAAAAAGCTCAATTCCCCAAAAGAACTCAAGAAGGAACCAACAAGAAGCAAATGCAGAAAATGGCAGAAATCTGTCAAAACAGACCAGAAGGTAAAGACGAATTTTTTAGAAGACCTTCTGTTGCTCAAATAAAAAAGTGTTGAGCTAACGAAAGTTAGATAACAACCTGAGGCAGAAGCACAAAAAGTTACAGCTCAATCCGACATACAGAGATCTCTCAGGAATTTTTACGGTAAAGCACAAAAATCTGTTTCGGGACAACAACTTTCCCAATCATTACTTCACTCTCATTAGAGGTTACTCTTGGCACAAAAAGCAAATAAAAAAGGATAAGGAGCGGTTATTACTGAATTAATAACTTCTAAAACTCAACTAAAACTTTTGGGTTATCTCCCAATAAGTACTTTTCTTTAACGCCTTTAAGTTAGGCATAAGAAGCAAAGAAAGAATCAAGTGTTCTCAAATGAAGAAGCATTAAAACCCACTTTCTTGCCCTTACCTCTCTTATTCTTATTCTTATCCTTTGGGAAAATGTGATTGTTTGGTGGAGAAGAAAGGTGCATGGTCCCCTTTCCCACATCTATTATTGCTCCAAGGAGTTCTAATAGGGATCTTCCAAGTGTAATTTGTCCTTTTCCTGCACATTCAATAACAAGATAATCAGTAGAAATCATTTTCCCAAGGATCTTTGTAAACGCTCCTTCAGCTATTCCAATAGGAAATAAGGTAGAATTATTAGCAAGAGATATTTATTTTCCTCCTTCAGTAAGCCCCCAAAGATTTAAAGATTCATAAATATCTTTGGGCATAAGACAAAATTCAGACATGATATCGCAGCGGGCTTGAAAAGTTTCAGTGTTTATCTCAATATTTACTGTAGGGAGCCACTTTGATGGTTTAGAGTTTATTGGAACATAATTGTGATGCTCCCTAAGCGTATTATAGCGACTTTCTAAGCAAGTAGTGCTAGCCTCAAGAGTGTTCAACCTAGCAAATATTTTTCCGAAAGAAGTATCAGTTTGGCTAGGCATAGTGTAAGTGAGGATCAATTTCTTTATAGCATTAATAGCATCATACTCATTACATTGAAGGAAATCTCCTCCCACAATAGAATCTAAAGCATATCTATAGCAAAGAGCAATCCCAAGGTAAAAACTGCTAAGGAACAAGCTTTGAGTCATTTTAGGCTCAGTTTTTTCATGTAGATCAGAGATTCTAGACCAAGCTTCCTTAAAACTTTCCTAAATTCCTTGTTTAAAAGTGAAAATCATTTCCTCGGGTGACATAGTGAATGGAGCAAGGCTAGACATAGTGGCAACTCAAGATAGGAACTTTTTTTTTGTGTTTTTCAAATAAGAAAGCAAACAAGTAAAACTAATTTTTTTGTGTTTTTTGAAGAACAAAACAAGCAAACAAAGCAAAAAGAAAGCTAAGCAAAACAAAAACAACAAATTAAAGAGATTGGTTATGAGGGACTCCCCATGTGAAGATGTCCTTGACTCCCCGGCAACGGCGCCAGAAAATCGCTTGATGGCTCAATGCACGGCGCCCAGAAAAGTGTTGATAGCTCGTGGTTGATGTAGAGCTCGTTGGGAACCCCAAGAGGAAGGTATGATGAGCACAACAACAAGTTTCCCTCAGTTATGAAGCCAAGGTTTAATCGAACCAGTAGGAGCAAGGAAACACCTCAAAGGTGTTACTAGCTGAGCTTTGGCAGGGCACACCACCTGTGCTAGTAGCAACGTGGAGACCTACACAACACAACCACAGAACTTTGTCCCCAACTTGCGATGAGGTTGTCAATCTCACCGTGTTTTGCGGAAAACAAAGGATTAAACGTATCGAATGGAAAGAAGTAAAAGTTTGCAGAAAGTAAACACAAAGCAGTAAAAGATTGTAGATTGTATGTAAAAGACAAGGACCGAGATCCATAGTTCACTAGAGGTGGCTCTCCTTAAGATAGATAACATGCTGGGTGAACAAATTACAGCAGGGCAATTGAAAACACCGAGAAAGCAATACATGCATATACTAATCATCTTGACTCCTTTGAGACTTGATTGGGCATTACAACATAATACATAGACCGCCATCCAACCGCATCTATGACTAATAATCCACCTTCAGGTTATCATCCGAACCCCCTCCAATATTAAGTTGCAAGCAACAGATTATTGCTTTACGAACTGCGTGTAAAGTAAACAATACGATTGTTCTATGAACAAATGATTGTTGTTTTCTCCCTAGTAGCAACAACACATCTAGTACCTTAGAGATTTTTGTCACTTCCCCAGATTACCAGAGGCATGAACCCACTATCGAGTATAAATACTAACTCTTGGAGTTGCTAGCATCTACTTGGCCAAGATAGCTACTAACAATAGAAAGCATGCAAGATCACAAATAACAAAGACATGATAGAATCAATAATCAATCTGAAATAGCATCTCAATATCCATCGGATCCCCGCAAACACAACATGTATGAATTACAAATAGATGATCTTGATCATGAATGGAGCTCACAAGATCTAAACATGAAAGCACAAAGGAGGAGAAACCAGCCATCTAGCTACTACATGGATCCGTAGTCCAAGGATGAACTACTCACGCATCACACCGGAGGCTTGCATGGTGATGAAGAAGGCCTCCAGGGTGAATTCCCTCTCGGCAGGGTCGAGAAGAGCTTCAGATCCCTCTGATCTAGGGATGGAGATGGCGACTCTGAGACTCTTTCATGGATTTTTGATCGGGCACTTAGGGTTTTCGTCCCGAGGGCAATATATAGGCGGAAGGAGAGGCCGAGGGGGTGCCAGGGCTGGCCTCACCACCCCCTGGCGCGGGCCAGGCTGGGCCGCGCGGCCAGGTGGTGTGGTGGCCCCCTAGTCCCTCTCCGTCTCGTATTCTGACACTTGATCCCTTCCGGAAAAATAGGCACTTTGGCTTTTGTCCCGTCCAATTCCGAGAATATTCATTTTCTGACTTTCCTGGAACCAAAAACAGCAGAAAACAGGCAGCTAGCACTGTGGCTCTTATTAAAAGTTTAGTCCAACAAATCATATGAAAAGTACTCCAAAGTTGGAACTAAACACAAGGAAGTGGATAAAACCAAGCATGGAACATCAAAAATTATAGATACATTTGCAATGTATCACATACCTACGGACTACTAAGGAAATAATGGTAAACTAGAATTATGAGAAATCCTAGAAGCAAAATTCCCTTGAGATTGGAAAGTAATTCATTGTTGAATCTCACAAGTAAAAGGGGTTACTTGGAATTTTCCCAAATGACTGCAAAGCCATAGTGGAAAAGGGGGTGAATGACAAAGGCACAATTTGTCAAGTATTGGACAAATTCAAATGAATTTGATTCAAGTGCGCTTAATATCCAGTGGATTTAAAACTAGTATAAGTACTAGTATCTCATAGTAAATCTCCAAGTTTGATATTTGATCAAAGGATTTTGAAGTTGTTCAAAATAGTTTTTGCATGAAATTGAGTGGGAAGTATGAAAGTCTTCCTAAAACAATATGTGAATGACATATTTTTGAGTGGGAGCAATATAAGTCTCAAATTCAAATATGTAGGAACATAGTTTGAGTAAGAGTACTGACTCATACCCAAATATGTTAGGAACATATTTTGAGTGGGAGTTTATAGGAGTGATTCTTAAGTGTGTATTCGACACATTAAGAATAAAAGCGCAAGTGCCAATAAATAATGATTTATGAGGTGTAGAAGTTGATAATAAGTGTATTATGATATTATGTAGAATTCCTTAAGGGATTCTGAAAAGGATTTCAGAATAGAAGTTAATTAAGCAACTAGTCCTTAATAACTCAAGTTAGGAATATCATTAAGTTTAACATCAATGGTTGAAAGAAAGAAAAGGATGATCATCATCCACTATGTCGAGACATAGGTTCTATCTTAGAAAACCATGATGATAACTTAATACAATATATGATCCAATAAGGAACGTTTAAAAGTGATTAATTTTGAATCACGGAATGTTGAGCTAAGTTTGTCCGCAGTGTCTAATAGAGAACTGTAGACATATTTTCCAAGTCCATAAAGGATGACATATCTTAAAGCATAAAGGGTTATGTTATAAGGGAATATGTTGGAAACTCCCGTAATACTGATTAAAGTCAAGTAGAAAGCGAGGTGAACAAAACATCGAAAGTTGAACAAAGTGCACTAGTGTTTCGATAGTTACATTTATAATAATAGATAAGGGTACCATCTAAAGTGTTGTATAATGTTATGGCGGGCCTAGTTCGCTTTTAACGTAGAATGATGTGTCCCAGGGCACAGTGCCCATGAGAAGCCCTCGAGGTTGATCTAAAGTCACTATAGGATCCTGGAATCAGGCCTCGTTCTGCTGCCATAGCGACAATGCATACACACAGATGTTATCATGTGATGATAAAGTATTAATGTCAATCAAGGTGACATTAGTAAGTTGCAAAGGATCTGGGACTGTAAAGTACAGACCCAAGACTCAGCCTCTTCCATGAGCAAGCATGTTCAGGGTACCAGATATATGGCGCCAATGATTAAGAACAAATGCAGCTAGTGTATTTGTACTCTAGTGCAAGTGGGAGACTATTGGAAATATGCCCTAGAGACAAATAGTAATAAGGACTATTATCATATTTCATAAAGTTTATGATTAAGTTTTATATCATGCTATAACTGTATTGAGTGGAAACATCAATACACGTGTGATGTACAAACAACCAGGGGTTCCTAGTGAAACTCTAGTCACTGGTTCATTGGTCAACAGATGATCATGTTTCCTGATCATGTGGCATTTATGCCAGTTGGAAATGGAGTCAACTCATTCTGTGAATGAGATGATGAACCAATACCCAACCTAAACATCGTGACCCGATCATGTCACTAAGTTCAAGTTACGATGATTAGAAATGGATCCTTGTAGACTATTCCTTAGACCGTGAGGCTATATCAATCACTGTCTCCCGAGAGTGCTTAGATAGCATCAAGCACCACTTGGTAATACAATGGTTATAAAGGTGTGTTCAGGTACTCGGAGGAAACCGTAGAGGCAATATATGTCAAAAGAGGGATTTGTCCGTCCATGTGACGGGAAGATACTCAAGGGCCCACTCGGAGAGGTTATATCCAATAGCTGTGCAACGTGTGATTTGATCACAGGGATATCACTTGTCGGAATGAGTCAAGTAGCATTGTTTGGTAACGAGATTGAACACAACATGGTGATTTCATTGATCAGATCTTGGGCAATGCAAGTATCAAGATACAAAGGGAATAAGACACGACTGTCCTAGTTCAAATGATGAAAGATCTTCGTGGAACGCACAGGGGTCACATGGCCATCTAGGTCCCTCTATCGATCATTGGTGCGGGAGTGTCCCGAACATGTATGGAGTGTTCCCGAACCGTGGGGTATCACGTTTAAGGGCTTGATGATGCTTAGATAGTGTTTATAGGATCGGTAGAATCGCCGAAGAATAGTAGAGAGAAACCGGAAGGGTTTCGGTAAGTCCGGAGGATGTCTAGAGTGGAGGTGGAAGGTGTTCCATAGCCATGGAGATTGAATAATATGTGAATGAATGTTAAATATTGATTTAATCATTTATTCATAATTATTTAATAAAGATAAAATCAATTTAAAAGGTCAAAGGGCTTAATGGGCCAATTTCCGGAGGGGAGAGGGCCCATTAGGGAAAGGAGAGAGGGAGAAGGGACAAGGGGGTGGCCGGCTAGGCCTAGCCCCCCACGCGGGGCCCACTAGGGCAGGCCGGCGGCTGCCCCTCCCCCTTCTCTCCTTTAGTCCCACCTCGGGACTTTGAGGGAGGTAGTACCTCCCCTCCCCCTATATATAGTGGGGGTATTTGGCCAGATAAATACACACAATATTCAATAAAGGTCTTCTCACTTTTGGGGAGACCTCCAATTGACTCTCTCTCTCTCTCTCTCTCTCTCTCTCTCTCTCTCTCTGTCTCTCTCTCTCTCGTGACCGTGGTCCCAAGTTCGGACAGCGCTAACGAGAGACATCTTCACCATGGAGCGCCGTCGTGCTGCGGGATTCAGATCCAGGAGCTCCACTTCCGCAATTACTGCTGGATCGGGGAAGCGGGAGTCATCGTGAGGCACCGGACGTGTGTAACTCCCCGCGAGGTGTCGCACTTGAGGCACTCAAGTCGTTGGAACCATTGGAGCGCAAGGACTTCATCACGACCTTGAGGTTGGCTTCGGCTCGTCTACATCAACCACGCTCTCCTGAGCGTTGACAACGCTTTTCGGTCTTCAAGGGTAAGTTTGTGAAAAGCCCCTCATGTTACTGTATTACTAATAGATAGGTCCTGGAAGCATCAGGGGTTCAGGGGCGTAGGGTAAAATTTATTGTTTTCATACACGGAACCCTTACAGATTGCAGGGTTGCTTGAGAGGGATACCTTTGACCACTTCCTCCCTGAGTTCGATAAACCTTGGGTGATCCACTTAAGGGAAAATTGCTGCTGTTCTACAAACCTATGCACTTGGAGGCCCAACACTGTCTACAAGAATAGAAGCGTGCATAGACATCAAGCTATTTTATAGCACCGTTGCCGTGGATGTAAGGTAAAAGGTACTCACATCCTCTGGCTACTAAGCTATCTTCTAGTAGTGTTGCTGGTGTATGAGTGCTCGAAGTTATTTCCTTTAGATTCTATAATTATATTTTTTTGTTTCTTGTTTTTATTTTCACTAGTTAGGCTTAATGGAAAACAACAACAAAATTACAGAGCTTTTTAGTATTTTTCCTAAGGTAGAACATAAATGGTTTGAAAAGAAAATTAAAAAACCCATGAAACTTTCTTTGCATGCTAATAGCAATGTTATTAGTATGAAATTTTTGAACACCTTTGTTAGTAATGCTATGGAAATGTCTAAGCTTGGGGAAGTTAGTTTTTATGAAAATGATATTTTTAATTCCCTAGCTTTAAAGAAGAAAATTTGCTCTGGTGATACTTTATCTCCCATATGTGGTAATTCTAATGATACTTGTGATATTTTAAATCCACATACTGAAAGCGTCCCTTTTAAAATACCTATGGAAATTGTTGAACGTGTTATGAATAACTGTTATTTTGGTGATGGAACTGTCCATCCTGGTGATCATTTACTCTTTATACATGAATTATGTGAGTTGTTTAAGTGTGCAGGTATTTCAATGAACCAAGTTAAGAGGAAGCTATTATCCTTATCACTTAAGGGCAAAGCAAGGGAGTGGTATGAGCTACTAGATGATCCTCATCATTTAGAGTGGAAGGAACTTGAATCTCTCATTTACTCTAAATTTTATCCTCCTCATGAAATTCATAAAGATAGGAATTATATTTATAATTTTCATCCTCATGATGGAGAAAGTATTGCCCAAGCATGGGGGAGATTGAAGTCATTAATGCTCAAATGTCCCATTCATGAGCTCCCCAGTAATATTTTTATTAATAATTTTTATGCAAGGCTTTCAGGACATTACAAGGACTATCTAGATACTTGTTTATAGGGATCCTTCACAAGTAAGGAGGTCAAAGCTAAGTGGGATCTTCTTGAAACAATTCAAAGCAATATCGAAGATTGGGATAACGACAAAGGTAAAGAACCAGGTATAAATTATGAGTATGATTGCATTAAGTCTTTCGTTGAAACTATTGATTTTCAAGAACTTAGTGCTAAATATGGTTTTGATACTCAAATTCTTGCTAGTTGTTGTAAAGCCTTTATTTCTCATATTAATGCTCCTAAATAAAAATGGGATGTGTATCATGAACCTTTTAAAGACACTTGCATGAAAAATGAATTTGTTATTAATGATAGCAATAAACATGATCAAACCTCTGAAAGTATTATTTCTTATAAGCATTTAATTTTTGTGGAGTACATAGACCTTGTGAAAAGAATCAAATTGAAGAAGAATATTGTATCACCCACATGAATGAAAAAACTAGACCGTGGTATAGGGCTCTAAATGATCCTGGTAAAAAAGTTTGTGCCCTCTATCCTTTTATTTGTGAACTTTGCTTTGAAGTAGGTCATTTCAATTTTGAATGCTCAGACCATAATAATAGCCCTTCTAATCTAATGAGTACTGCAAGTTTATATTGTGATAACATGATCACTCCTAATCAGCATGATGAACTTACATTATTTTTGGGGTGTGAAGAGTTATCAAGAAAAACTTATTTGGTAGATATGAGTGCTTTTGATATGAATAGCGTCATGCATGGTTTCCATCTTTATTGTGTTGATAATTGCCACACAAATACTTACATACAAAATATTATAAAAGATGATATTTTACCAAAATATGACATGACTAATTTGTGTTTTGTTCTTATTAATGAAAAGGAGGAATCCTCCAAAGTTTCTTCTATTGTCTCTAATAATAAACCAGGGAATATGGAGAAACTTCCTTTCAAGCCTCTCCCTCCTAAAGAGAAGAAGAAAAAGAAGAAGAGGAGGAGTAAAAGGAGGGAGGAAACGGTATTTCCCCCTAAGCACGTTGCTCCTATTATAGTTTTTGATGAGTCTAAACTCGATGATGTTCTTATGCCTGTTACCTATAGTAGTGATCATGATTGGGAGAAGCACACTACTTTTGATATTGAAAATCTCTTTGGTACCAATTATGAAAATGATGACATTAATAATTGCTATACTATTAGTTCTATCCATGTTCCTTCCAATGATGATATGTTTACAAACGAACACACTTTGGAAGATAGCTATTCTATTGATTATGATGATTATAATATGCCTCCTATAATTGATTATTATGGTGATGAGAATAATAATGATAGCTATTTTGTTGAATTTGCTCCCACTATAATTAATAAGAATAACTATGCTTATGTGGAGAGTAATAATGATTATATGCATGTGGATCATGATAAGAATGTTTTATGTGATAGTTATATTGTTAATTTTATTCATGATGCTACTGACAGTTATTATGAGAGAGGGAAACATGGTTTTATGTATCTCAACAATATTAAGTTTCCCCTCTTTATGTTGAAAATTTTGAAGTTGCACTTGTTTTGCTTTCCTATGCTTGTTGCTTTGTGCTTTCATGACTTGTTTCTTTACAAGATTATTTTTCATAGGAAGTGGGTAAGACTTAAATTTGTTCCATATTTGCTTCTTGATGCTATCTTTTTACTTCAATTCATATTTCTTATGTGAGCATCATCGAAACTAGCATGCCTATCTTAATGGCTATAAAGAAACAGCTTTTGGGAGACAACCCATTATATTTTTACTTTCAGTTTTTTTGTGTCTTGGAAGTTATTGCCTCAGTAATAACCTCTCCTTATCCTTTTTTTGTGTGGTTTTTGTGCCAAGAATAACCTCTAATGAGAGACAAGTAAGACTTGGGAAAGTTGCTGTCCCAAAACAGATTTTTGTGCTTCACTATAAAAAATCGTGAAAAATCTCTGTACGTCGGATTGAGCTGTAATTTTCTGTGCTTATGCCCCAGGTTATTATCTAACTTTCATTAGTTTAACACTTTTCATTTGAGCAACAGAAGGTCTTCAAAAAAATCGGTTTTTACCTGCTGGTCTGTTTTGACAGATTTCTACCATTATTTGCATTTGCCTCTTAATCTCTTTCTCTTTGAGTTCTCTTTGATCACTTGAGCTTTTAGAAGGAATTTCTACAGTAGCTTGTGTTTTCATGGAAGTTTTACTTGTTTTGAAACTAAACCCAAAGACTTATTATCTTGAATACACTAATGTTGCTAATGAAGATTGTGTGAAGTTTTGTATGAAGGAAAAATTTCAAGTGTAGGGAGAGAATGATGTGATGAGATAAAGTATGGACAAAAGCTCAAGCTTGGGGATGCCACCCATGTCACCCCAAGAAATATTCAAGAAGTACAAGCGTCAAAGCTTGGGGATGCCCAAGGCATCCCCTTCTTCATCAATAATCTCAGGTCTTCTTTCAAGACACTTTATTTTTATTACCTTATGCACTATGTGTTGTTCTTGGAGCATCTTTGTTTTAGTTTTCTTTTGTTTGTTTTGCTTAAATAAGTTGGTTGGATCCCAACACACTTCTTTTGGAGAGAGAGACACCCCATTACTCATTGCCTAGAACACTCTAGTTTTCATTCTTATTGTTCTGCGAGTGTTCTCCTTTGCTATCATTGCGTTTAGCTTTGATGGCTCGTGGTTGATGTAGAGCTCGTTGGGAACCCCAAGAGGAAGGTATGATGAGCACAGCAGCAAGTTTCCCTCAGTTATGAAACCAAGGTTTAATCGAACCAGTAGGAGCAAGGAAACACCCCAAAGGTGTTACTAGCTGAGCCTTGGCGGGGCGCACTACCGGTGCTAGTAGCAACGTGGAGACCTACACAACACAACCACAGAACTCTGTCCCCAACTTGCGATGAGGTTGTCAATCTCACCGTGTTTTGCTGAAAACAAAGGATTAAACGTATCGAATGGAAAGAAGTAAAAGTTTGCAGAAAGTAAACACAAAGCAGAAATTAGTTTATAGATTGTATGTAAAGAAAAGGACCGGGATTCATAGTTCACTAGAGGTGGCTCTCCTAACATAGATAACATCCTGGGTGAACAAATTACAGCGGGGCAATTGACAAACATCGAGAAAGCAATACATGCATATACTAATCATCTTGACTCCTTTGGAACTTGATTGGGCATTACAACATTATACATAGACATCCATCCAACTGCATCTATGACTAATAATCCACCTTCAGGTTATCATCCGAACCCCCTTCAGTATTAAGTTGCAAGCAACAGATTATTGCTTTACGAATTGCGTGTAATGTAAACAATACTATTGTTCTATGAACAAAGGATTGTTGTTTTCTCCCTAGTAGCAACATCACATCTAGTACCTTAGAGATTTCTGTCACTTCCCTAGATTACCAGAGGCATGAACCCACTATCGAGCATAAATACTAACTCTTGGAGTTGCTAGCATCTACTTGGCCAAGATAGCTACTAACAACGGAAAGCATGCAAGATCAAAAATAACAAAGACATGATAGAATCAATAATCAATATGAAATAGCATCTCAATATCCATCGGATCCCCGCAAACACAACATGCAGAATTACAAATAGATGATCTTAATCATGAACGGAGCTCACAAGATCTAAACATGAAAGCACAAAGGAGGAGAACCAACCATCTAGCTACTACATGGATCCATAGTCCAAGGATGAACTACTCACGCATCACACCGGAGGCTTGCATGGTGATGAAGAAGGCCTCCAGGGTGAATTCCCCTCTCCGGCAGGGTGCCGGGAAGAGCTTTAGATCCCTCTCGATCTAGGGATGGAGATGACGGCGGCTACAGACTCTTTCATGGATTTTTGATCGGGTACTTAGGGTTTTTGTCCTGAGGGTATTTTATAGGCGGAAGGGGAGGCCGAGGGGGTGCCTGGGCTGGCCACACCACTCCCTGGCGCGGGTCAGGCTGGGCCGCGCGGCCAGGTGGTGTGGTGGCCCCCTGGCCCCTCTCCGTCTCGTATACTGGCATCTGTTGACTTCCGGAAAAATAGGCACTTTGGCTTTTGTCCCGTCCAATTCCGAGAATATTCATTTTCTGACTTTCTTGGAACCAAAAACAGCAGAAACAGCAATTTCATGTGGCTCTTGTTAATAGGTTAGTCCAAGAAATCATATGAAAAGTACTCCAAAGTGTGGACAAAACACAAGAAAGTGGATAAAACCAAGCATGGAACATCAAAAATTACAGATACATTTGCAATGTATCAAGCTTTAGTTTTTGATTCGTGTTGGAAAAGAGTAGGAAGTTTCATGCTTATAGTGGTACAAAAGAAAGCTTGTTTTAAATGTGACTTAGACTTTATCATGTCATGCTAGATGTTGCTTTGGCCATATGCTTAGTGATTATTGTTGTAGCATGACTTGTTTCAAACAATTGAGATTGCTTAATGTGCCTTGAATGAATCATGCGTTGTTTTAGCATACAAAAGCATAATATCGTGGTATTCTCCTTTGATGCTTTATTTGGGTTGACTTGGCACATGCTTACACCATGTTAAGACTATGAACCAGTCACCTTAGCCTCTATGATCATTTAGTTTTTGACTTGTAATATCACTTTATGCTTTAATTAATAATGTTTTGTCGCTTTGCATGATTATGGCCATTATTGCTCTCTTAGTTGGTCGCTCCCAGTCTTTTGCTAGCCTCCACCTATACCAAGTATGAGTTATACTCATGCATCCAACTCCCAATAAAACCAAGTTATTCCAAAGAGTCCACTATAAATTCCTATACATGGTGTGTTACACCATTCCAAGTATATTCATGCTTTTATCTACCTTCCAAATTAAAATTGTTATGTGAAAATTAGTGATTAAAGCTCTCGCAAACTTGATGGCACACTTTACTTTCTTGCACTTAATAAACTTGAACCATTGTGTCCATCTATGTTGCTTATATGTTTGCACTTTATAAGTTGTGAATTAGCAGAACCATGTTGTCATGGGAAACGCTTTCAACATTGCACTTATTATTCAGTTGATATCATATTCTTTTGCTTATGGATCCCGATGGTGTGAAATAAAAGGGGAGCTTGTAAGCTCATGGAGTTTGTATCTGTGTTAGAGAAACGCCTAGGAGGCTAGCCAAATCCATGCCTAATCATGGTGGAAACTTGCAGCATAACCATAGTGAGCATTATATGAAGCATCCTCAATAAAAACCTATGCAAATAGAAAATAAAAAGATCGCTGAGATGCTCATTGTCTGTTGCCTTGTCATTTTGATATGGGATAACTCCTGTATCATGGGGCAAGGGGTACCCTGTTGGCGGTTCTCTATGATACACATGTACTTACAATGACAAGAACTTACTTGTGACTGAAGTTGAGTAGCATGAGGTTCGGTACTCGTAAGCACGGGGCATGAGATTTTCAACTTATAACTTGTCAATCCTATCTTCATATTTGTGTCACTTTAACCTTAATAACCTCAAGATACTTATGATAGGGGCAATGAGAGATGAAAGCTAATAAGTACCATAATTTTTGGAAGCTCTTTATGAAACTTGAATCTCTACTTCCCTTTGTGAAGGTCCTTTCTTTTTTACTTTTATGTTGAGTTTCCATCTTCTATCTTTATGCACCTATTGAGAGAGCATAGTGGTCATTCTTACTTTAATGTGCATTGTCCCAAAACTTGTTGATTGATTCATAACTTTGATATTGCTTGCTCTTAAATTATTTGTATCTAGTCACACTTATGAACTTTGAAGGTGTCCTATGCATTTATGTTTTGCTATACCATGAGGGACAAGCTGAATACCACTTTTATTATGTTTTCCATATGTGAAACAAACAAACGTCTTTCAATGCATCGTTATTCATGATCTTTTATTTGTACCTTTTCATGTTACAACATAGTTGCTATGTCTTATTGTTAGATCTCTATCTTTCATGCTTATGTTTAGAGTACTTTGATCCCAGCTATTAATTCTTTACAAATATGATGGTGCATGTCACCTAAAAAATTATTCTTTTTATCACTTACCTACTCGAGGACGAGCAGGAGTTAAGCTTGGGGATGTTGATACATCATAAACGTATCTATAATTTCTGATGTTCCATGCTTGTTTTATATCAACTTTCTTATGTTTTGTCCACACTTTGAGGTATTTTTATACAGTTTCTAGAACTAACCTATTAACAAGATACCACGGTGCTAGTTGCCTGTTTTTTGCTGTTTTTGGTTTCAGAAAAGCTAGTAAAGACATATTCTCAGAATTGGATGAAACAAAGCCCGAAGTTCCTATTTTCCCGACACGACATGGAGTCCAAAGGGGATACGGAGGGGAGCTAGGAGGCAGGCACACCCTAGGGTGGCGCGGGTCTCACTGGCCGTGCTAGCAGGTGGTGTGGCCACCCTGGCCCACCTTTGGCATCGCCCTTTCGCCTATAAATGCCCCCTGGGACGAAAACCCTAGATACCAAATCAGAATTCCATGAAAAGTTCCTTAGCACTGCCGCCACCGAAGAGGAGATTCGGGGGACAAAAGTCTCTATTCCGGCACCCTACCAAGACGGGGAAGTGCCCCCGGAGACATCTCCATCGAATCCACCGCCATCTCCATCGCTGTTGCTGACCCCCATGATGAGGAGGGAGTACTTCTCTCTCGAGGCTAAGGGCTCTACAAGTAGCTATGTGTTCATCTCTCTCTCTATGCATGATCTTATTGAGATCATGAGTTTTGTAATCTAGGATCTATTCTCCTACTCAAGTGCTTTAATTAATCTCTGCTTATCCCCACGTGTGTGAAGTTGACAATGTGCACACCGTGTGGCACTTTGGCTAAGATTACATAAATACTTATCATGAGTATAATTTGAGTTGGATGTCTCTATGAGATTGTGGTGTTTGTTGGAACCGTCTAGCACTCAAGGTGATAGTGAGGGGTTATCTAGATGGGGAATGTGAACTTTAAGGTGTGTTGTTGTAACCCTACATCGTCCAACCGGAGAGTAGTTCAGGGTAGCATCATGAAGAGAAGATATTTATATGAGAGTGTCCACTAGTGAAAGTATGATCCCTAGGCCTTATTTCTAAGCATTGAAACACCATTTACAATCAGTCATGTTACATGTTTGCTTGCTGCCACTTTTATTTCAGATTGCAATTACCACTTGTAATCATCCATATTACTTGTCACTATCTCTTCGCCGAACTAGTGCACCTATACACCTGACAAGTGTATTAGGTGTGTTGGGGACACAAGAGACTTCTTGTATCTTGATTGCAGGGTTGCTTGAGAGGGATACCTTTGACCACTTCCTCCCTGAGTTCGATAAACCTTGGGTGATCCACTTAAGAGAAACTTGTTGTTGTTCTACAAACCTCTGCACTTGGAGGCCCAACACGGTCTACAAGAATAGAAGCATGCGTAGACATCAAGCAGCTTATACAGTTCTAATCATGAGAGATAGATACAATAGCTACTACCTCAAACCCATAATCCAGGGGTGGACTACTCCCCATTCATCATGGTGAAGGTGCTGGAGTCTGATGACTGCAAGTGCACAGATCATTTGTCGCTAGTTTCGAAATAAAGATATCGATCCCACAAGGAGCAGGAGTTTGAATTCTAATAATGCTTAAAATAAATATTACAAAAGAAATGCTAAATAAAGTTCTAAGGGACAAGATAAAATGTGAGTATTGTGTAAAAAGGTGTTTTTGGGTTTTTGGTATAAGAGAAATAATAAAATAAAGCAACTGAACATAGAAAGTAAGTATCGCGTATGTAAGAGAGATTGGAACTGCAATAGGGGAAAAGCATTCTCAGGGAGTAGCGGATACACCACTAGCATTATAAGGAGCTAATATAAAGATTATTATAATGAACATTCTCCACTATGTATGTGTGGGAGGAACTATGTATTTGGACAAATAGGCAGCAACCGCTACTCACATCATCCTCATAACCACAACAGTCAGCAATCGACATTAATCGAATTACTGTGCTATTAAGGGACGTAATCCCGTAGGACGTATCCCATGGCATGGATAGTGTTTCGTGAGTTTCCTCGGTTTCCCAAGTAGATACGTAAGGAGTGCCAACAACTTTATAGTCACTTTAAGTGCTAACACACCTACGTCTACCAACAAGTAGTTCCCTTCATCAAGTCCCATGAGAGGCAAATATTGAAAGGTCAACTTCTCTAAACATCAAGATGAAGACAATCTAACACATGGTCACAACGATGAATATCATAATAGACTTTATCTTATTTCAATCTCATACTAAGGTTTCTCCATCTCCCCAAGAGCTAATGATCTACTCAGACATGGAGGCAATCAACATCATGGCAATAATAATGGAATCTATCATAGATGAATAGTACTTGTATAAATCCACAACGAGTACGGAAATTACAACAAGATCTAGACAAGATGTAGATGGTGTAGGGGTCCGCGTATGAAAACAATAAAATTTTACCCTACGCCCCTGAACCCCTGATCTTTGCGGGACCTATCTAGTAATGTCTGATGGGAGGATTTTCACAAACTTACCCTTGAAGACCGAAAAGCATTGTCAATGCTCAGGAGAGCGTGGTTGATGTAGACGAGCCGAAGCCGACCTCAAGGTCGTGATGAAGTCCTCGCGCTCCCTTGGCTCCAACGACTTGAGTGCCTCAAGTGCAACACCTCGCGGGGAGTTTCACACATCCGGTGCCTGACGATGACTCCCGCTTCCCCGATCCAGCAACAGTTGCGAAAGTAGAGCTCCTGGATTTGAATCCCGCAGTGCGACGGCGCTCCACGGTGAAGATGTCTCTCGTTCGTGCAGTCCGAACTTGGGACCACGTTCACGAGATAGATAGATAGATAGAGAGAGAGAGAGAGAGAGAGAGAGAGAATATCAATTGGAGGTCCTCCCAAAAGTGAGAATACCTTTATTGATTATTGTGTGTGTTTATCTGGCCAAATACCCCACTATATATAGGGGAAAGGAGGTACTACCTTCCTCAAAGTCCCGGGGTGGGACTAAAGGAGAGGAGGGGACAGCCACCGCCGGCCCTAGTGGGCCCCGCACGGGGGGGGGGGGGCTAGGCCCAGCCGGCCACCCCCTTGTCCCTTGTCCCTCTCTCCTTTCCCTAATGGGCCCTCTCCCCTCCGGGAATTGGTCCATTAAGCCTTTTGACCTTTTAAATTGATTTTCTCTTTAATAAATAATTATGAATAAATGATTAAATCAATATCTAAAATTCATTCACATATTATTCAACCTCTATGATTATGGAACACTTCCACCTCCACTCCGGACATCCTCCGGACTTACCGAAACTCTTCCGGTTTTCTCTCTACAATTCTTCGGCGATTCTACCGATCCTATAAACACTCTCTAAGCATCATCAAGCCCTTAAGCGTGATACCCCATGGTACGGGAACACTCCAGACATGGTCGGGACACTCCCGCACCAATGATCGACAGAGGGACCTGGATGTCCATGTGACCCATGTGTGTTCCACGAAGGTCTTTCGTCGTTTGAACCGGGACAGTCGTGTCTTATTCCCTTTGTCTCTCGATACTTGCATTGCCCGAGATCTGATCAATGACATCACCATGTCGTGTTCAATCTCGTTACCAAACAACGCTACTTGACTCATTCCGATAAGTGATATCCCTGTGATCAAATCACATGTTGCACAACTATTGGATATAACCTCTCCGAGTGGGCCCTTGAGTATCTTCCCGTCACATGGACGGACAAATCCCGCTCTTGACATATATTGCCTCTACGGTTTCCTCCGAGTACCTGAACACACCTTTATAACCATTGTATTACCAAGTGGCGCTTGATGCTATCTAAGCACTCTCGGGAGACAATGATTGATATAGCCTCACGGTCTAAGGAATAGTCTACGAGGATCCATTTCTAATCATCGTAACTTGAACTTCATGACATGATTGGGTCATGATGTTTAGGTTGGGTATTGGTTCATCATCTCATTCACAGAATGAGTTGACTCCATTTCCAACTGGCATAAATGCCACATGATCAGGAAACATGATCATCTGTTGACCAATGAACCAGTGACTAGAGTTTCACTAGGAACCCCTGGTTGTTTGTACATCACACGTGTATTGATGTTTCCACTCAATACAGTTATAGCATGATATAAAACTTAATCATAAACTTTATGAAATATGATAATAGTCCTTATTACTATTTGTCTCTAGGGCATATTTCCAATAGTCTCCCACTTGCACTAGAGTACAAATACACTAGCTGCATTTGTTCTTAATCATTGGCGCCATATATCCGGTACCCTGAACATGCTTGCTCATGGAAGAGGCTGAGTCTTGGGTCTATACTTTACAGTCCCAGATCCTTTGCAACTTACTAATGTCACCTTGATTTACATTAATACTTTATCATAACATGATAACATCTGTGTGTATGCATTGTCGCTATGGCAGCAGAACGAGGCCTGATTCCAAGATCCTATAGTGACTTTAGATCAACCTATGTCTTAACATAGTGGATGATGATCATCCTTTTCTTTGTTTCAACCATTGATGTTAAACTTAATGATGTTCCTAAATTGAGTTATGAAGGACTAGTTCTTTAATTAACTTCTATTTTGAAACCCTTTTCAGAATCCATTAAGGAATACTACATAATATCACAATACACATATGATACGTTACTAACGTATCCATAATTTTCGATGTTCCATGCTTGGTTTTATCTACTTTCTTATGTTTTGTCCACACTTTGGAGTACTTTTTATACACTTTCTTGGACTAACCTATTAACAAGAGCCACAGTGCCAGCTGCCTGTTTTCTGCTGTTTTTGGTTCCAGGAAAGTCCGAAAATGAATATTCTCGAAATTGGACGAGACAAAAGCCAGAGTCAGTTTTTCACCGAGGGACACACGGCGCCAGAATACGAGATGGAGAGGGGCCAGGGGGCCGCCACACCACCTGGCAGCGCGGCCAAGCCCGGCCCACGCCAGGGGGTGGTCTGGCCGCCTCGGGCACCCCCTCGGCCTCCCCTTTCACCTATAAGATGCCTCCGATACAGAAACCCCAAGTACCCGATTAAAAATTCCACGAAAGAGTCTATAGCCGCCGTAATCTCCATCCCTAGATCGGGAGGGATCTGAAGCTCTTCCTAGCACCCTGCCAGAGGGGAGAATTCACCCTGGAGGCCTTCTTCATCACCATGCAAGCCTCCGGTGTGATGCGTGAGTAGTTCATCTTTGGACTACGGGTCCATGTAGTAGCTAGATGGTTGGTTCTTCTCCTTTGTGCTATCATGTTTAGATCTTGTGAGCTCCGTTCATGATCAAGATCATCTATTTGTAATTCCTACATGTTGTGTTTGTGGGGATCCGATGGATATTGAGATGCTATTTCAGATTGATTATTGATTCTATCATGTCTTTGTTATTTGTGATCTTGCATGCTTTCTGTTGTTGGTAGCTATCTTGGCCAAGTAGATGCTAGCAACTCCAAGAGTTAGTATTTATGCTCGATAGTGGGTTCATGCCTCTAGTCATCTGGGGAAGTGATAGAAATCTCTAAGGTACTAGATGTGTTGTTGCTACTAGGGAGAAAACAACAATCCTTTGTTCATAGAACAATCGTATTGTTTACTTTACACACAATGCGTAATGCAATTATCTGTTGCTTGCAACTTAATACTGGAGGGGGTTCGTATGATAACATGAAGATGGATTATTAGTCATAGATGCAGTTGGATTACGGTCTATGTATAATTTTGTAATGCCCAATCAAATCTCAAAGGAGTCAAGATGAGTAGTATATGCATGATTGCTTTCTCGATGTTTTTCAATTGCCCCGTTGTAATTTGTTCACCCAACATGTCATCTATCTTAAGGAGAGCCACCACTAGTGAACTATGGACCCTGGTCCTTTCTTTTATCATCAATCTACAACTGTTTACTGCTTTCTGTTTACTTTCTGCAAACTATTACTTTCTTCCACACAATACGTTTAATCCTTTGTTTTCAGCAAAACCGGTGAGATTGACAACCTCACTGTAAGTTAGGGGCAGAGTTCTGTGGTTGTGTTGTGCAGGTTTCCACGTTGCTGCTGGCACCGGTAGTGCGCCCTGCCAAAGTCCAGCTAGCAACACCTTGGAGGTGTTTCCTTGCTCCTACTGGATTGATAACCTTGGTTTCATAACTGAGGGAAAACTTGCTGCCGTTCTCATCATACCTTCCTCTTAGGGTTCCCCAACGAGCTCAATATATTTTGGGCCATCAAGCTATTTTTCTGACGCCGTTGCCGGGGAGTCAAGGACATCTTCACAAGGGGAGTCCCTCATAACCAATCTCTTTACTTTGTTATTTTTGTTTTGCTTAGTTTACTTTTTGCTTTGTTTGCTTGTTTCTTTATCAAAAACACAAAAAAATAGTTTTACTAGTTTGCTTTCTTTATTAAAACACACAAAAACAATGAAGTCTTTCTATAGTTGTTACCTCTTCCTTAGCTCACCATGTTGATCCCTAAATTCACTTTGAAATACCTTTCAATAGGTAGTGGCTCTATAATTGGAAAAGATAATATTGAAGAATTCTTTAATCATGTTAGTAAGCATGAGGATATTGAGGATAGATCCCTTGCAGAACTTGCTCCAAATTATGAAATTGCTGCAGCTTCTTTAGTTCACATGTTGGAAGATAGGTTTGTTAACCTTAACCCCTTAATGCAAGTAATGTTTCTTAAACTTAAAGAAATTGAGGACCCTGAAAAGAGGGATTTTATTCTGGAAACTTTGCTTAAGAAATTCTATGATGTTGCCAAGGAAGCTAGAAAAGTCTTTGAAAATTTTAATATGCTAGGCTCATGCATAGATGTTATTGGTACACGAGAAAAGATGAACAAAACCGAACCAAATGGGGAGGAAATTAAGATACCAATGTTATTGGTAGCAATGCATGAAGCCATAGAAAAGAATCTCGATTGGATCGTTCCTGAAAACCCGTCTGATGAAAGTAGTGAACCCAAAAGCATTGAGAAAGGATCCTCTAGAACTTATTTGTATGAGATACCTTGCCTTGTTGAAGATGTTTCTGGTATTGCTCTTAATGCTTCTTCATTTGAGAACACTTGATTCTTTTTCTTGCTTCTTATGCCTAACTTAAAGGCGTTAAAGAAAAGTACTTATTGGGAGATAAACCAAAAGTTTTAGATGAGTCTTGGAAGTTATTACTTCAGTAATAACCGCTCCTTATCCTTTTTATTTGCTTTTTGTGCCAAGAGTAACCTCTAATGAGAGAGAAGTAATGATTGGGAAAGTTGCCGTCCCGAAACAGATTTATGTACTTCACCATAAAAATTTGTTTAAAATCTCTGTACGTCGTTTTTAGGCGTGAATTTTTGTCCTTCTGACCCAGGTTGTTATCTAACTTTCGTTAGTTCAACACTTTTTGATTTGAGCAACAGAAGGTCTTCAAAAAAATTGATTTTTACCTTCTGGTCTGTTTTTGACAGATTTCTGTCATTATTTGCATTTGCTTCTTGTTGGTTCCTTTTTGAGTTCTTTTGGGGAATTGAGATCTTTGAGGGAAGTGCTATAGTATCTTGTGTTTTAATGGAAGTTTTATTGGTGTTGAAACTGAACCTAAAGACTTATTACCTTGAGTGCACTAATGTTGCTAATAAAGATTGTGTGAAGTTTTGTATGAAGGAAAAATTTTAGGTGTATGGAGAGAATGATGTAATGAGATGAAGAATGGACTAAAGATCAAGCTTGGGGATGCCACCCGTGTCACCCCAAGAAATATTCAAGAGGTACAAGCGTCAAAGCTTGGGGATTCCCAAGGCATCCCCTTCTTCATCAATAGAAATCCCAGGTTTCTTCCAAACACCTCATTTTTATTATTTCATGCACAGTTGTGTTGTTCTTGGAGCGTCTTCGTTTTTTGTTTTTGGTTTTCGTTTGCTTGGTTTTCTTAGTTTGCTGAATAAATTGGTTGGACCCCCTCTTTCATACATTGGTTTTCAAATAGTTTGGTTTGGATTGGAAAAGAGTAGGAAAAGTTCATGCTTAACTGGAAAAAGAGAGCTTGTTTTTTACTGTGGCCTATGCTTTGTCATGCCATGCTTGATATTGTTTTGGCTTTATTCTTAGTGATCTTTTTTGTAGCATGACTTGTTATAACCAATTTAGATTGCTTAATGTGCCTTGGAAGAATCATGCGTTGTTTTAGCATATTAAAGCATAATATTGTGGTATTCTCCTTTGATGCTTTATTTGGGTTGACTTGGCGCATGCTCACACCATGTTATGACTATCCAAAGTCACCATAGCCTTTATGATCCTTTAGTTTTTGACTTGTAATATCACTTCAGCTTTGATTAATGATGTTTTGTCGCTCTGCATGATTATGGCCATTATTGCTCTCTTAGTTGGTCGCTCCCAGTCTTTTGCTAGCCTCCATAACCAAGTATGAGTTCCACTCATGCATCCAACTCCTAAAACCAAGTTATTCCAAAGAGTCCACCATACCTACCTATTAGCATTTGCTATTCCAAGTATATTCATGTTTTTATCTATCTTCCGAATTAAACTTGTTATGAGAAAATTAGTGATTAAAGCTCTCACGAACTTGATGGCACACTTTACTTTCTTGCACTTAATAAACTTGAACCATTGCATCCATATTTGTTGCGTATATGCTTGTGCTTTATAAGTTGAAGTTAGCAGAACCATGTATCATGGGGAACGCTTTCAACATTGCACTTGTACATTGTACCTAGTTGATATCATGTTCTTTTGCTTATGGATCCTGGCAGTGTGAAATAAAAGGGGAACTTGTAAGATTATGGAGTTTGTATTTGTGTTAGTGAAACATCTGGTCTGATAGCCTAAGCCATGTCTAATCATGGTGGAAACTTGCAGCATAACCATAATGAGCACTCTATGAAGCATCCTCAATAAAAACATATGCAAATAGCAAATAAAAAGATCGCTGAGATGCTCATTGTCTGCTTGCCTTGTCATTTTGATTATGGGATAGCTCTTGTATCATGTGCAAGGGGTACCCCATTGGCGGTTCTCTATGATACATATGTACTTACAATGACAAGAGCTTACTTGTGACTAAAGTTGAGTAGCATGAGGTTCGGTCTTCGTAAGTAAGGGGCATGAGATTTCAGCTTATAACTTGTTAAGCATATCCTCTTAGTCGTGTCACTTTAACCTTAATCACCTAAATATGCTTATGATAGGGCAATGAGAGCTGAAAGCTAATAAGTACCATAATTTTTGGAAGCTCTTTATGAAACTTGAATCTCTACTTCCTTCTATGAAGGCCTTTTTTTACTTTTATGATGAGTCTCCACCTTCTATCTTTATGCACCTACTTTGAGAGCATAGTGGCCATTCTTAGTTCTATGTGCATTGTCCCAAGACTTGTTGTCGTCGGATTGATGACAAGTACGCCATGAGGGGGTCCTCGAGGCGTGCGGAAGAGAGGGGGGTGAGACGTACGGTATTCCGGGACGGTGAGCACAAAAGTTTACCCAGGTTCGAATCCGCCGGCTTTGGACGGATCCTACTCCTGCTAGCAATCGATGTCTGGCCGAGCTAATATGGGTTACAAGGGTTTCGCCTGTGCGAGTTGAGGGTCTAAAGTATTGAGGTGCCCTAAAGGCTCTCCCTAGGACGATTTATATAGATATCCGGCCTAGGGCTTACAGGAGAGATCTATCCGGCTATGACTAAGAGTCGGTTACAGAATACATCTTGAACTACAAGTAACATTATGGGCCTAAGTCGGTAAGTCTTCTGGGCCTTCTCGTAGCCGGATTGGACTCCGTCTTTCTCCCTAACTGGGCCGCCCATGAAGCAAAGCTCTAACCCGAAGTGGGCCACCCTGGTCAGTGAGGAACTGTGAGGATACCCGGAAAGTATATCCCCAACAGCAGCCCCCGGAGGCCTCCAAGATCCAAAGTCGGATTTATCATCGTCTAGCTTGATCTTCGGCTTGCAGAATCTTGAAGGGTTCTTGAAACTTCACAACAAAAGATATGATCCGGGTCTTAAAAATAAGTCGGACCTATCAGTAGGTTACTCGGATTTTCCAGCTCGATTTTGAACTAAGACGAAACTTGGTCTCTAACGCCACCTGACACAAGCATGGTCAAGTCACATCATCTGACAAGCGTTCCGTCAGCACGACCGTTTGTAGGTCCGCGGTCCGCGGAACCGAGGCGCCGTTTTAATGCGTGCGTGGAGATTGAGGCGACGCAATCATCGCGCGGGTCCTTCCCAGTTCTTTCCACGACGCGTGGCGGTTGCACTGTAGCGTTTGCACGAATCTTGGCGCAGGTAGGTGGATATAAGGGGTTTAGATTTCTCCTTCTCCTTTCCACCAGTCCTTTGCCGTTTCCTTCTTTCCCAATCCTCCTGCGCGCACAGAGCCTCCTCGTCCTCCCCCCACAGAAAATCCCAGTGCCGCCCCTTTAAGGTCACTTTCTCACCGGAGAAAAATGGCTTCATCATCTTCTTCCTCTAGCTTGGCGGCAGCAGCGGCGGCAGTGAAGGTAGAAGCTGCAGCGGAGAAGGAGAGCTTCCGAGGAATCTGGATCCCCTGCGCCCTCAATGAGGAGGGCCTCAAGAACGTGGAGAAGGAGGGGCTTCTCGTCGCCGGCGACTGGCGGAGCGGCTCCGGTGAAACCGTCCCCAACCCACACGAGGTCGGGCGAGTCCACTTTGGCACTCATCTGGACCGAGGTATGTCTTTTCCTCCCTCGGAGTTTTTCTCCGAGGTGATAGATCACTATGGAGTTCAACTCCATAATCTTCCTCCCAATTCTCTTCTAGAAATGAGCGCATATGCTGCGCTTTGCGAGGGCTTTCTTGGCATTATGCCGAGTTTTCTTCTCTTCCGGTTTTACTTCCATGTCCGGAGGAATTCCATTACTGCCGGTGTTCCTTATATCACCGACACCATTAGTTTTTCTCTTAGACGAGACCGGGCATATCCCAAAATTTCTGCCAGTGACTCGGTCAAACAATGGCCAGCCACTTTTTTCTACCATAGGGATATTCCGGCTCCCGACAAAGCTACTTCTTTGCTTTTGTTGTTGAGCCACCACCAGCCCAACCTTCTGGACGAGGCTGCTCCGGCTCTCACAGATGATCTGATCCTCGCTAAGAGGCGGATCGAATATTTGATCAAGCACAATGGTCTGAAGGGATCCGACTTGGTCCAGTAGTGGGTCTCACGCCGGATCCAGCCACTTCAGTACCACGGGGATAGACTGATGCATTCCGTCACGTCTTCTCTAACCGACTCCCTCCGCATCAGCCCCAAAGCCTACACCACTCAAGGCTACATAAGCCAAATCAAGTGGCTGATCAAGGAGCGGATCGAAAGGCAGATTCCGAAGGTTTCTCTGGACATGCACACGGTGGAAAACCCCGTGGTGCCGGTAAGCTTTTATCATCACATCTTTTATGTGTTTATATCTTTGAGTTATATTGCAATACTGATATGTTTTCTTATTTTCAGCTCGCTGACATCCCTGAGTCGGAACTTGCTCCGCTCGAAGGATATCCTCCGGAGTTTTCTCAGGAGGTAGAGGCAGTTCCACTGCCTGATCTTGCGCTCAAGAAGCGCAAAGCTCAGATGGTAGCGGTTGGCACAAAGGAGGTGCCTATCGTGAAGAGGTATCTTTTCGGTCACAACTTTTCCATCTTTGTACTTTACTCAAATTTCTTTCCGAGATGTAACGTTTCCGACTTTGTTACCTTCTCAGAGCAAAATCAATCATAAAGGGCAAGGGGAAAGGGATTTCTTCGAAGCCCTTACGCCAGACGAAGCTTACCATAGCTTCCCCTGCCGTGGCTCCTCCGACTCCGGCCCCTCAACCTTCTGCACCTCCGGTTATCTCGTCGGATGCTGCAGAAGATCCGTCTCTTCAAACGGAGCCTGCGATCCTTGGGTCGCAAACTGACGTCACCGTGGGTGCCTCATCTCAAGATAAGGGTGAACCCTCTTCGGGTAATGATCCCACGGCTGAAGTCTTTGCCAAAAACCTGCTCAGCAATCCGGGTCTTGCCAAATTTGTCCTGACCCAGAAATATGCAGAGGAGATCCAACGGCTAGCCAGGCAAGTCCTGGATAAAAGCCATTTATCCCCCGAGGAGAAAGCGCAAGAAGCAGAGGACGTCAAGTTCTCTGACCTTCTCACTCAAGTTCGCCTTCGCGACGAGAGGATTAGGACTGGCGAGCTTCCAATAGCCCCAGTGATCCCTCTTACTCTTGCCGAGAAGGTGGCCGCTGAAGTGAATGCAGGTTTAGATAAACTCACCCACGAACAATATGTAAGTCGGAATTCCAACTCTTGTTTTTTCCATTATGTTATATCATATCCTCTAGCCCCCAAGCATGAAGTAGGATACAGAATTCGAGTTTATGCTTCATTCGGATGCCACGGAACGAACTAGTGTAGCCCCCAAGGCTCGTGCTGATATTTAGCAAAAATATTAGCCCGAGTCTTAAGTAGCTTTCTGACTTTGGGTATTCTGACTTACAGAAAGTATGTTCCTATAACCAGGAATTACTGACCAATGTCTGTGATAAGCGGAGAGAGATCAAAGCTCTCCGGCTTAAAAATGCTGAGCTCAAAGTACCCAAGGATGAAGCCGAAGGTAAACATTCCGAGATTCAAGCCTTGTCTTTGGGTTTTTCAATGTCGAATTTTTCTGAACCGTTGTTCTTTTTTGGCTTACAGCGCTGGTGAAACAATCCATCGTGATGATTGAAGAGGCTGAGAACCTCAAGACCCTGGTGGTGGAGAACAAAGGACTTCACCAAGAGCTGGATAAGCTCAAGGCAGATCATGAAAAGAGCATAGCTCAAGTCCTTGAATCCTCCTCCATGGCCACTGATGAATGTGATCGCAAGATTGCTGCTCAGGATAAAATAATCTCGGACCTCAAGAATGAGCTTGGCAGAGAGAAGGACATGTCCCACGCGCTCCGGGCTAAACTCCAGAGTCTCCGGGAGGAGACGACCAAGATTGACGACATCATTTTTGGTACATTCCACCTCTCTGACTTATCTTTTTCTTCGACTTCTAGCAATGCCGGTTTTTTCTTAACTTTGTTTTGTGTATAGGTCCTCTTAAGTTGACGGACTCTTCTTCGTCCGAGCCCCGCACCCACCGGCTTACCCAAGTCGGTGATCTTCTTCATGACTACCGCCAGTCCCTTGAGGACATTGGCGAGTCTCTCAGGATTCCGGACATGCCAAGCATGCTGGATTTTGAGGTGCGGGACAGGGCCAGGTGAAAGAACATTTCATGTTTTCCTATGTTTTGCGTGTTAGATAACAATACTATGGAGACTTTTCATGTGTGCTAAGTGTGCAGGAAGTTTTGAGGGGGGCCAGATAATCCACCCCTCCAAGGGCCGGATAATCCGGCCTACCTCATCTCTCAAGGAAGCCAAGGCGCTCGGTGTCGGTCGGATTTTCTCCGGAAAATCCGAGCTGTTTTTCCTCCCGGGCGGATAATTGGGTTTCGCAAGGCGGATAATCCGCCCCGATTTCGAGCAAAAGGAGCCAAGGCGCGTCGCTCAGTATCCGGTCGGATTTTCTACCGGAAAATCCGAACTGGGGTGGTTTTTCTCCCCAGGCCGGATAATCCGGCCTTCACATAGGGTCGGATAATCTGGCCCCCAGAAGTTGATCAAGGGCAAGCTCGGTGCGGCCTTCGAGAGAGGCGGATTTTCACGGATATTCTGAGTCTGGGGCAGAGTTTCCCCAGACCGGATAATCCGGCCCTCACTTGGGCCGGATAATCCGTCCCCCAAAGTGTGCAACGGCTGGTTTTTGGAAGGGGGTATAAGTACCCCTTCTTCCCCATCATCCAACTCTCTTGATTCATTTTTGAATTCGACCAGACCCAGTGCAAGAGCTCTAAATCTCGATCTCCCACTTCAACCACCCTAAGGTCTTGATCTTTGGTGGAATTGAAGGAGGATAAGTTCATCATCAACATCAAGAATCAAGCGCTTCAACTCCTCTCCATTCACTTGGAGAAATCCTGATCTAGTATTCTCATTAATACCTAGATCGTGTTATTGTATTTGACAACTTTGTTCTTGTGGCAGCTTGTTGTCATTTTGGGAGCCTCCAAGTTGTTGTGGAGTTGTTGCCCCGCTAGTTGTGTAAAGGCGCTGGTGCCCGCCTCGAAGGGTACCTATAGTGGAAGGTGGATCAGGCCTGTTGTGGCGAGATCCATCGGAGAACAGGGTGAGGCCTTTTGTATGGTGGTCTTAGTACCGCCCACCCCTCCAACGCAGACGTACTTCCCTTAACAAGGAAGGAACTACGGTCAAACAAATCCTGTGTCTCTGCGTGCTTCACTTCGGTTCACTCGTTCCTCTTCCACTCGCTCCTTACTCGCTAGTAGATAGGTTTGCATATAGGGAATTTCCACACATTAGTTTATCTAGAGAATTTACCTTTGTGCTAAGCCTAAACTTGAAAAAAAATTAAAAATTGGTGTAGCACCTATTCACCCCCCCTCTAGGTGCCCATACGATCCATTTCAATTGGTATCAGAGCCCCGACTCTTAATTCGGGCTTAACCGCCTAAGAGTAGTATGGGTACCAGGGATGATGGAAATGAGGCTGTGGATAAGGTCACAATGGATGATCTCAAGTCGTTGGAAACAACCTTGTTGAAATCCTTTGAGGCTAAGATGGAGCAGATGAATCAAATGATTGCTCGCCTTACATCATCCATAGCCCCATCTCCATCCTCCTCTGAGGCTCCCTCACCATCATCTAAGGAAAAGGGTAACACCGGATCTAAGGATGATGATGTGGAAGGTGAAAAACTAAATGGATCCACCTCCAAAAAGGGAAGTGGCAAGGAGGAATATAGTGAGGTTCGCCACGTATATTCCCCCGACCCACCTATCCCTCATCCTCATATAAACAATAGGGGTGATCCACCCAAGCTCACTGCATCTTCTTTTAACCAATGGCAATTTCTAATGAAATCTCATGTTTGCAGCTCCTCTATTGAATTGTGGAGGATCATCAAAGAAGGTCTTCATGTTGGAGATCAAACCAATCTAACAAGAAGGGAAGTTGTGGATAGCCAGTTGAATGCCACTACTCTCCACATGATACAGCTAGGTGTGGGTCCCAAGGACATGCCACACATTGAACATCTCAACACGGCTAAAGAGGCGTGGGATGCTCTTACGGACCTTTTTGTTGGAAATGAAAGCATGAGAAGAAACCGGTATGATGCCCTTAGTAACGAAGCTGAGGGATTCTACATGTTGGATGGTGAAAACCATGAGGACATGTATAGAAGACTCAAGGGCATTGCAACAACATTTCGGAAGCATGGGGCCACTCACATTGATGATGCATGGATAAAAAGAAAGTATGTGAGTGCCTTAATGCCTTTCGAACCGACGGATTTGAAGAGCTTGCAAGGTAGACACAACTATCATCAAATGACATCCAATGAAGTCATGCAAGAAATGGCATCATTCAAAGTGGTGGCAAAGAATGCTGAAGATGCCCGTGCTCGGGCCATTGGAATGCAAAAGGGTGTCAATATGGCTCTCAAAGCCAATGTTGTTGAGCAAGAGGATGATGAAGCAGCATTTGAGAGGGGATCCATGGACTGCCCCGATGAGGTCAAACGTGCTCATGGTGAGTACATGGCATTCTATGCAAGGAACTTTTGGAAGGACCCTGCCAAAGCCAAGTCTGAACTTGAGCGCAAGAACGGGTCAAATGGAAGAAGAGAAAGTGGCCCAAGATTGAGAACTTGCTTCAACTGTGGAGATAGACTGCACTTAGTAGCCGAGTGTCCTTATGAAAATAGAAAAGACAATGGTGGCAGGCTCATTCTCAAAGAGAAATCCAAAGTTCCTAAGAAGAAGCCATTTGCTAAGAAGAATGGCCCTTTCAAGAAGCAACACAAGATGGTCCTTGTAGCTCAAGAGGAATACTCCTCCGCAAGTGAAGATGAAGAGGATGATGATAGTTCCCGCGAAGTGGCTGCTATAGCCACCACATCGACTCCCTCCTCTCTCTTCGACTCGCCGAACGAGAACACCATCAACAACAACGCCACTTGCCTAATGGTAAGAGGATCCGAGGTATCGACTTCTAACTCCTCATTTTCTAAGACTAACATAATTTTGGATATGGATGATCATGAAAGTCTTGAAATGAAAGAAGAAGTTATTGCCTTGGATATCTTTTTCACTAACCTACAAGGTGAGCACAAACTCCATTTTGATACTCTTATGAGTCAACTTGCTCGAGCCGAAGATCTCCTTGAAGAAAAGGGCAGAATTGAAAGAGAAGATGCCTTGGAGATAACCTCTTTGAAGAATGCCTTGGAAGAGGAAGAGGAAACTCGAGTTTCTTTGGAAGAAAGACTCGAATCCCTAGAGGAGTCACAAGAAGAAGCTGTAGCTCAGCTCATTAAAGAACGTGACCATGCCCTTTCCAAGGTAAAGAAACTAAACAAAGAAAAGATTGATTTTGGGGTTGTTCATGCTAGACTTTTGGAGAAGTTTGATGATCTTGAAAGTGCTCACAAGGCATTGAAGAGTGATCATTCTACTCTAAATGAGTCTCATGACCAGCTCCAAACTCAATTGAAACGGTATAATATACCAAGTACTCATCTCCATCCTTTGGAAAAGAAGATCTTGCAAGGAGTTCTCAATACAAAGGTAAAGGGGTTATTGATGAGATACTGAGCAAGCAAAGGACAAACAACAGTAAATAAGGTCTTGGTTACATACCCAAGATAAAGAGCAAGAAAAACAACAACAAGAAGAAGAACAAGACTGCTCAATCGAGGACTAGCAACATTACCAATGATAAGACTAATTATGATGGTTTTGCAGGGATCAACAATCCTAACTTTGAACTATATTGTGATGCTTATGGTGATGTTTATGCTAGTTATGTAGGGCCTTATGATTGTTACATTCCTTGGTCTATTTGGGTTCCCAAGACCCTTGTTACTAACATGAGAGGACCCATTGAAAAATGGGTACCTAAAACCAAGAAGTAATTTTCTTGCAGGGCTATGCTTCCGGTGGTTCTAAATGGGTACTCGATAGTGGTTGTACGAGTCATATGACCGGAAGCAAGGAGATCATCACGGAGATGCGGCCAAACCTTGAACACATTACCGTCTCCTATGGTGACAAGTCAAAATCTGAGGTATTGGGTCTCGACAAAGTTGTGGTGGCTCACGATATCTCCCTCGTGGACGTCATGCTTGTTGAGACCCTCGGGTATAACTTACTTTCAGTTCCTGCCCTTGGTAAGATGGGCTTTGCAGTTTACATTAATGATGATTTGGTGGTACTCTTGTGGAGCAAGTCTCTAAAAGTCGCTTTCGTGGGATATGTCGAAAACGACCTGTACGTGGTAGACTTTTCGAGGAAAATCACTACAGGTCCGATGTGTCTTTTCGGAAAGGCTGACGTGGGTTGGCTATGGCATCGCCGACTAGCCCACGTCAATATGAGAACTTTGCAAAGTCTCCACAAGGGTGGCCACATTCTTGGACTAAAAGAAAATGTCTCTTTTGCCAAAGATCGTGTCTGCAGGGCGTGTGTTGAAGGGAAAATGCATGATTCTCCTCATCGAAGGAAAACTACTATCTCTTCAAAAAGGATCTTGGAGCTTCTTCATGTGGATCTTTTCGGACCTCCATCTCATGCAAGCCTCGGTGGGAAAAAGTATTGTCTAGTGATTGTTGATGATTACTCAAGATACACTTGGGTTTATTTCTTCAAGTTGAAGAGTGAAACTCAACAAACTGTCATCGACTTCGCCAACGAGGTTCAACATCAACACAACGTCCCCATTCTGGCTATAAGGAGTGATAACGGTCCGGAGTTCAAGAACTACACCTTAAATGAGTTCCTAAGTGAAGAGGGGATAAGACATCAATATTCCGCTGCGTACACCCCTTAACAAAATGGTGTAGCCGAGAGGAAGAATCGAACTCTAATGGACATGGCAAGATCAATGTTGGCCGAATTCAAATCTCCATATAACTTCTGGGCTAAAGCAATCTCTACTGCTTGTCATTCATCCAATCGTTTATACCTCCGCAAGATTTTGGACAATACTCCGTATGAAATACTTACCGGTAACAAGCCAAACATCTCATACTTTCGGGTATTCGGGTGTAAGTGTTTCTTTCTTATTAAAGGAGTTTGTTTATCTAAGTTTGAATCTAAGGCTCTAGAAGGTATTTTTGTTGGTTATGGTGCCGAATCCCGCACTTATAGAGTCTACAATAAGCTCTCCGGAACTGTTGTAGAATCTTGTAGTGTGGTGTTCGAGGAAAATGACGGTTCCCGTGCGGAGCAAGTTGGTGTTTGTGATGCAGATGTTGAAATACCCCAAGATGCCATAAGAAGAATGGGCGTGGGATTCTTCCGCCCCATTGAGGAACCCCTTGTGGCGGACCGGGAAGGACAATGCTCTACTCATATAGAGCCCTCATCTACACATACGCAACACGCTCCAACCACGGGGGCAACTTCTACACCATCTCCATCAACTGCTGAAGGTCAAGATGCTCCAGAAAGCTCCAGGTCAGATTTTTCGGTGGATACTGGATTATCCGGCCACCCCGCTCCAGCAGCTCCTGGTGGTGAAGATATCAACACAAGCTCCAGGCCGGATTTTCCGGCTGACCCCGGATTATCCGGCTCCTCGCTAGGTCAAGCAAGTCCCAGGCTTCCTGATGATGCTGCTGCAAGTCCTCCCAGGCCGGATTATCCGGCCACTTCATCGGCCGGATTATCCGGCCCTGACTCTCCAGTTCTGCAGCCTCCTGTTATGGCTACGGACTCACCTCAAGGGCATGCATCTCCACCACCTGCTACTGATGTTCCAGCTACTGATCAAGGCGGAGAAAATGCCTTCGATGAAGACTCAAGTGATGAATCTCCTCCACCAAGACACAACAAACTTATTGAACTTCGTCGCAAGGCTCGGGCTGATCGTAACCTTGAGTTGAGGGGTCACACTCTCGACAAGGTTGTTGGTAATCTTCGACGAAGGGTGTCTACTAGAAGAGAATTGGCCAGTTTTGGTGAGCATCAAGCTCATATCTCCATGGTGGAACCTAAGAAGGTATTTGAAGCTCTTGAAGACCCAGACTAGGTTGTTGCTATGCATGAAGAATTGAACAATTTCGAGCGAAACAAAGTCTAGAAACTAGTGGAGAAACCCAAAGAGTGTCGCAATGTTATCGGCACCAAGTGGATTTTCAAGAACAAGCAAGATGAGAATGGCATCGTTGTGAGGAACAAGGCAAGACTTGTGGCACAAGGTTACTCCCAAGTTGAGGGCATCGACTTCGGCGAGACCTATGCTCATGTGGCTCGTCTTGAGTCCATCTGTATCCTACTTGCTTATGTTGCTCATAACAATTTTAAGTTGCAGCAAATGGACGTCAAGAGTGCCTTCCTTAACGGTCCTCTACATGAGTTGGTATATGTAAAGCAACCCCCGGGGTTTGAGGATCCTAACTTCCCGAACCATGTCTACAAACTCGATAAGGCACTCTATGGCCTTAAACAAGCCCCACGTGTGTGGTATGAGCACCTTAAAGAGCTTTTGTTAGATCGTGGCTTCGAAGTTGGGCAAATCGACCCCACTCTTTTTACTAAGAAGGTTAAGGGGGATCTCTTTGTATGCCAACTATATGTAGACGATATCATTTTTGGTTCTACAAACAAAGCTTTTAACGATGAATTTTCAAAGCTTATGACTAACAGGTTTGAGATGTCTATGATGGGGGAATTACGGTTCTTTCTTGGATTCAAGATCAAGCAACTAAGAGAAGGAACCTTTATTAATCAAGCAAAGTACATCCAAGACATGCTCAAGAGATTCAAGATGACGGATCTAAATGGTGTCGCTACTCTGATGCAAACAAAGTGTCATCTCGAACTCAACCCTCATGGTAAAGATGTGGACCAAAAGGTATATCAGTCCATGATCGGCTCTCTTCTTTACCTCTACGCATCTAGACCCGATATTGTGTTGAGTGTGGGAGTGTGTGCAAGGTATCAAGCAGCTCCTAAAGAAAGCCACTTAGTGGCGGTCAAGAGGATCTTTCGATATTTAGTTCATTCCCCCAACTTTGGTCTCTGGTATCCCAAGGGCTCCAATTTCTCTTTATGTGGTTATACTGACTCAGATTGGGCTGGTGATAAGGATGATCGGAAGTCAACTTCTGGAGCTTGTCAATTCTTGGGAAGATCTCTTGTATGTTGGTCTTCCAAAAAGCAGAATTGTATATCTCTCTCCACCGCCGAAGCTGACTATGTTGCTGCTGCCAGCGCTTGTACTCAATTATTGTGGATGAGGCAAACTTTAAAGGAATTCGGTGTCAATTGTGACAAAGTGCCTCTTTTATGTGATAATGAAAGTGCTATCAAAATTGCGTACAATCCAGATTCGACACAAGGACGAAGCATATTGAGATTCGGAATCATTTTATTCGTGACCATGTTGCTCGAGGTGATATTGATCTATCTTTTGTGAGCACGAAGAATCAACTGGCGGATATTTTTACAAAGCCACTTGATGAAGCAAGATTCTGCTATTTGAGGAATGAGCTAAATATCATTGATTCCGGGAGCTTGTCTTGATTACCCATGCACCCACTCGTACATCTCAATCCTTGTTTGGTCTAGGTGTGGGCATGGATATAGGGGGAGTGTGGTCCTAACATATTGGGCCAACCCTCCCCCCATAATGCCAATAGCAAGTTATATCATTTCTCTTAATATCATGTTGTGATATGTGAGCTTATTGATGAGTATTGGTCGTGAACCCAAGATATATCTTCGCGGTGTCACACCATACACTCCAACAAGGTGGCTTCGGCCACCGCCCTCTCCTTTGTGGAGAATTGGATCTTTTTGGATGTTGTTTGCTCTCTCATGTTCTTATGGGAATCACACTCAATCTTGGCTTTTATTTGATTTGGATTTTGCAATTTTGAGTGTCTAGTACCATCTCAGTTTGGCATTCTCCATCCTAAGCCTTCCCTACCCCTAAGACATCTATTCTTGCACACAAGTCCCTTGTACACCTTGCGGGGGTGTTGTTTGGTAACGCGCGGGCCTGGTTCTGTGTATAACAGAATCCCAGATTTTAGGCCGGATAATCCGGCCCAAGTATTGGCCGGATAATCCGGCCCTGGCAGATTCGATCTTAAAGGGCAGGGCTCGGGGAGAAGGGCTCATAACGAGCAACACTTCTCCCCCAGCCCTCTCCTTCTCCTAGTCGCCGCCTGCCGCCCCTCACCCTCCCCGGAGCCTCTCCGGCCACCGGATTTTCCGGGCCTTCCCGGATTTTCTTCTTCGCGCCTCCGGGTACCTTCTCCTCCGCGTTCTTCCTCCAATGAGTGAGGGTAACTCCCTCTCTTCCCATCTTTGGCTAGATGTGTATCTTGTTGGATGGAACATTGTCTAGAAGGATGTGTTTTCGCATAGAACTTGTAGTCTTACAGTTTCTAGGTCCGATCTACTTTTTTTTGCATGCATTCTTGGTGAAATCGAAAATTTCTGCCAGGGCCGGATTATCCGCCCCTAGCCAGGCCGGATAATCCGGCTGATGTATTCAAGTCTGCTTGATTTCACTATGGTGTATGTATTGAGTAGTTTTGACCTATGAACTTTTTGCCTACTTGTTCCATGCTCTCTCCTGGACTTGTGTGTATGCTTATCCCCTTGCTATCGGCCTTATTCTCCTCACAGGTGGTTCCGGTGTTCCCAAGACCTACAAGTGTCGTCCTCGCACCAAGTACTTTCGGGACGACGGTCAAGGTAACCCAGTGGACGAAGTTGAATTGCGGAGAAGGAAGAACGAAGAGAGGCGCATGGCTAAACAATCCAAGAGGACTAGGAAGGGTGTGTCCAAGCGAAAGGGCAAGGAGCCCAAGATCAACTACAGGGCTCTGGATGCGGTCTCCTTCTCTGCCATTCGTCATCGTGACTTGTTTGCTGAGCTGCCTCGTGATGATGAGCTGGGGGATACCCGGTTTTGGTGTGCAGAACAGAAAGGGATTTATGAAGACATCTATGCCAGGCTGAACATTAGGCCTATGCACCCTCTGGTACTTGCTGATGCTTTGGAGAAGGCGCATCTTGTGGATGCGATGTATGTGGCCGAGAGGATGGGGCTGCACCATCTCATGTCCCTCCAGTGCTCCTTTGACTCTGAGGTGGTGAAGCAATTCTTCTCCACTCTGGTGATTTGTGGTGATGAGCGTCGCACTATGAAGTGGATGACTCATGACAGGCCCATGACATCTGATTTTTACGTGTTTGCTGAGGTTTTGGGGTACTCCTTCCGCAGTAGGGATAGAGCCAGTGGCCACCGCATCATCACTCAGTTGAAGCCCAACAAGGATGCTGCTCTCTCTCCGTGCACTATGGACAATGGAATTGTCGGTACTGTGGCTGGTCTTGCTCCCATCTATGCTGCATTGGTGGGTCTCTTCCGTGACTCTATTACACCGAGTGGGGGCAACAATGACAGCATCCGTGGTCACCTTGTTCAGCTACTTCAATTTTCTCATGAGGTTGCCTCCTGCGAGGACAAGTCAGTGCAGTACAGGCTGGATGTCATGGACTTCATTTACCATGAGCTGTGTGATGCTATGTTCAACCGTCTGTCCACTCCCTATGCGCCCTACATTATGTTGCTCATCCGCCACCTGCTTCCTGCCGAGGAGTTCCACATTGACTCGGTGCACAAGGCCAAGAAGATTTACAACAAGGTTCGGAAGACTGCTCACCCCTCCTCTGCTCCTGAGGGCTTCATGAGGGATGCTCGTCGGCCCCCAGTGTCTCCCGTGGCCCGTGAGATCAAGCAGCTGAACTAGTTCCAGCGTCACATCCTCTGCATGGGCATGGACACACGCAAGGGTCAGTATGAGGCCTACAGGCAGCGCCATGAGTTGTCTCACTCCCAGCAGCTCATTCTCCACCACGTGTTTGGCGCTTTGGGTGCTCCTCCGGCTCCTACACCTTTCACTCCATATGCTCAGTGGAACTCTTCCTCCGGGCTGAACTATGGTGAGATGGAGCATCACTTGTTCCCCTCTGCGCCTGCTGCTGATGCTGATGATGAGGAAGGTGACACTGAGGAGCTTGAAGATGAGGATGAGGAAGAGCATGAGGACGAGGACTATGATGAGTGATCCCATGGGGCGCTAGCATCGCTCTTCTCCCTTTTTGGTGTCTCGATGCCAAAGGGGGAGAAGTAGTTCTATTAGGTTGTCCGTGGATTTGCATGGGTTGGGCATAAGCACTTGCACTTTTTATTCGTTATTTTTTGCTTATGCCCATTTAGCGTTGAACTTTTATATTCTTGGTTTGTAATTTATGGTTGAGACTTTATGTGGTTGTCTGGATGATACCTATGGACTTCATATCATGGATTATGCTCATGGTTATATCTATTCATATCCTACTGCTGGTGGTTTATCATGGAAGGCGCGCGCTCATAATGGTTATCCAATAATAATTGTGATTTATGTCAAGGATGCCTATTCTCTACTTCGGTGGTATGTGTTTTGCCCCTTTTGTCTATGGAATAGATTCAACTATTTGTGTGCATTTGTATTCCAATGCAAAACTCTATTATGCACACATTGAGGGGGAGTCCCTTCCATAGTTATCTCTGTTTGTCTTGTGTCTTTCTCCTGCAAATCCTGGTATTGTCATCTAACACCAAAAAGGGGGAGATTGCAAGAACATTTCATGTTTTCCTATGTTTTGCGTGTTAGATAACAATACTATGGAGACTTTTCATGTGTGCTAAGTGTGCAGGAAGTTTTGAGGGGGGCCGGATAATCCGCCCCTCCAAGGGCCGGATAATCCGGCCTACCTCATCTCTCAAGGAAGCCAAGGCGCGTCGCTTAGTGTCCAGTCGGATTTTCTCCCGGAAAATCCGAACTGGGGCAGTTTTTCCTCCCCAGGCCGGATAATCCGGGTTTCGCAAGGGCCGGATAATCTGGCCCCCAGTTTTCGAGCAAAAGGAGCCAAGGCGCGTCGCTCAGTATCCGGTCGGATTTTCTACCGGAAAATCCGAATCTGGCGATTTTCTCCCCAGGCCGGATAATCCGGCCTTCGCATAGGGCCGGATAATCCGGCCCCCAGAAGTTGATCAAGGGCAAGCTCGGCGCGACGCTCAGAGAGGGGGTGGATTTTCTGCCGGATATTCCGAGTCTGGGGCGAAGTTTCCCTAGACCGGATAATCCGGCCCTCACTTGGGCCGGATAATCCGGCCCCCAAAGTGTGTAGCGGCTGCTTTTTGGAAGGGGGTATAAGTACCCCTTCTTCCCCATCGTCCATCTCTCTTGATTCATTTTTTAATTCGACCAGACCCAGTGCAAGAGCTCTAAATCTCGATCTCCCACTTCAACCACCCTAAGGTCTTGATCTTTGGTGGAATTGAAGGAGGAGAAGTTCATCATCAACATCAAGAATCAAGCGCTTCAACTCCTCTCCATTCACTTGGAGAAATCCCTGATCTAGTATTCTCATTAATACCTAGATCGTGTTATTGTATTTGACAACTTTGTTCTTGTGGCAGCTTGTTGTCATTTCAGGAGCCTCCAACTTGTTGTGGAGTTGTTGCCCCGCTAGTTGTGTAAAGGCGCCGGTGCCCACCTCGAAGGGTACCTATAGTGGAAGGTGGATCAGGACTGTTGTGGCGAGATCCATCGGAGAACAGGGTGAGGCCTTTTGTGGCGTGGTGGTCTTAGTACCGCCCACCCCTCCAATGCAGACGTACTTCCCTTAACAAGGAAGGAACTACGGTCAAACAAATCCTGTGTCTCTGCGTGCTTCACTTCGGTTCACTCGTTCCTCTTCCACTCGCTCCTTACTCGCTAGTAGATAGGTTTGCATATAGGGATTTTCCACACATTAGTTTATCTAGAGAATTTACCTTTGTGCTAAGCCTAAACTTGAAAAAGAATTAAAAATTGGTGTAGCACCTATTCACCCCCCCTCTAGGTGCCCATACGATCCATTTCACCAAGGAGATGCCGCAGCTTGTTCGGGACTGGAACATGTCCTATGCACTGCTGCGCAGAATGCTCTCTCCATGGTCATGAGCCACCATGGAAACATGGAGATATGGCAAGTGACCAGAGGGTACTGCAAGGTGGATGAAGACGGCCATGAGCAAGACCTTCAAGCTATAATGCACTCCTGTCTTGGATACGGGTGCCACGTAGCTGATCTGACCAGCTACGAGATCCCCTTCTTCACCCGCGTGGCTACTCCGCCTCCTCCTACAGAAGAAGCCGAAGAAGTTTCCGATGATGAACGCGCCAACTCGGATGCGGACATCTCGGAAAGATATCAAGGCGGAGTGACCAGCGAGCTGGAAGGTCCTTCATCTTCTCCTGCATCATAGACCAGAAATTTATGTATTATTCTAGAAAAAACCTGATGCGATTGTAAATATTAAGTACTATTTATCTTTTGCAAGTGCTAAGCTTTTGATCTATTCAGCACTTTTGACTTTTGAAATTTTTGCGTGCCTGAAATGTTTACACAAGCACTTATATTTTTCGTCTCGACTTATCGTTTATCTGGCTTTCCGCCTCGTCCCTTTCGTGAGCCGGCTAAACCTTCAACCGGAAACTTTGCCGAGCAACGGAGCTCAATTGCTAAACCAGTTTAAACTCGGAAACAAAGCCGGCTTCCAGTACCAACAATTCACTACTCGGAAAATGCCCGCATCCGGCAATCAGATAAATAACCAAAGTAAAGACTAGACATTTTTAGAGTTATACCTGAAGGTAGCAGTTTTTAGAAACGGAAATCTAGACCAGGACGAACATGAGCATAAAGTACTTTCAAGCATTCTGGAATTTTCGACTATGACATGATCATTCGAAAATAAGATGGTTTAAGAACTTCTCAGAAAAAACTTGAGGCAACCAAAACTTTTATTTCTCACAGAACATGTACATATGTATGATTACAAAGAAAGATAAACTAAGAATAAAAGGGACATAGCTGAGCAATATTCCATGGTCTGTCTAACTCATCCGGATTTGTACTGCCTCCAGCTCTCTTTCTCTTCTTAGTAGCAGGTCTTTCTTTGACTAGCCTCATGTCAGTTAAGTAGTACGATCCATTGTGCAATACTCGACTAACTAAAAAGGGCCCTTCCCATACTGGGGAAAGTTTGTGCTTTATTTGTTGCACAAGCCGGAGAACCAAATCACCTTTATTAAAAGATCTATTTCGGACTCTCTGGCTATGATACTTGCGTAACTTCTGCTGATAGGCTGTAGATCTCATTTCAGCAACGACGCGAACTTCTTTGACTAAGTCGAGATCATTTTGTCAAGAAATCTCGGCATCCTCTTCGATATACGCGGCCACTCTAGGAGAAGTATGAATTAAATCACTAGGAAGAACTGCTTCTGCACCATAAACCAAGAAGAAAGGTGTGTATCCTGTTGACCTGTTCGGAGTTGTTCGTAAACTCCAAATTACAGAAGGTAATTCCTCTGCCCAAGCCCCCGCAGCACGTCGTAGTGGTGCTTCGAGCCTTGGTTTCAGGCCTTGTAGAATTAAACCATTTTCTCTTTCGACTTGTCCGTTAGCCTGTGGATGTGCGACTGATGCAATGTCAAGCCGGATATTTTGCTCATCGCAGAATTCAGCCAGTTCTCCCATAGAAAAGTTACCCCCGTTGTCCGTGATAATGCTATGCGGATAACCATACCGGATTATAACATCCTCAACAAATCTTTTGGCTGTTGCTCCATCACAACTTGTGACAGGTTTAGCCTCGATCCACTTGGTGAATTTATCCACCATCACTAAGAGGTGGGTAAATCCACTTGGAGCTCGTTTAAAGGGTCCTACCATATCAAGCCCCCAGACCGCAAAAGGCCATGTTATAGGTATTGTTCGCAGCTGATCAGTCGGAACATGAGCTTGCTTGGCATACTTTTGGCAGCCTTTGCATGTCTTGACTAACCGTTCGGCATCTTCCTGAGCTGTAAGCCAGAAAAATCCATGTCGAAAAGCTTTTGCCACTAAAGATTTGGTTGCGGCATGGTGACCACACTCGCCTTCGTGGATTTCCCTTAAGATTTCCACTCCTTCCGGAGATACACAGCACTGAAACCCCCCAGAAACACTCCGTTTATGGAGCTCGCCCTTAATAATAGTATATGCTTTTGCTCGTCGGATAATCTGCCGGCTCAGCACCTCGTCCTCGGGTAATTTGCCATCTACCAAATAATCGAGGTAGGGTTGAGTCCAGCTGGGAATTACAGCCAGAATTGCTATTAAAGGTGAGTCAGATTTGGTCGGATATTCCTCATCTACTCCCTTTATCGAGGGAACTTTGAGGTGCTCTAAAAATGCGCCATCCGGGACCTCTTTCCATGCAGAGCCTATTCGAGATAGTGCATCTGCTTCCTCATTTTCTGCTCGAGGGATGTGTTGAACTTCAAACCCTTCGAACGATTTAGATAGATCATCCACGACAGCTTTATATGTTGCCATGTGCTTATTTGCATTACAAATATCTGAGACTTGCTGAGCAAATAGATCCGAATCTCCGTAACACATCAAATGTCGGATGCCAATATCCTTGGCAATCCGGATTCCATGCAGCAGTGCTTCATACTCGGCAATATTGTTTGTCGCTGTGAAGTGGATCTGCAACACGTATAATAGTTTATCTCCTTGGGGTGATTTGAGCACCACGCCAGCCCCCGAGCCCCCTCGAGCCTTAGACCCATCGAAAAAGAGGGTCCAGTATTCCGACTCAGGGAGGACCATGTTCTCCTTCGTCTCTGTCCAATCAGCGACAAAGTCAGCAAGGATCTGGGATTTGATTGCTGTCCGAGGTTTATACTCAATATCGAAAGCTGAGAGCTCTATGCCCCATTTGGCGACACGTCCTGTGGCGTCGCTGTTGTTGATTATGTCTCTCATGGGAGCTTTGCTCACCATGGTAATTGGGTGCTCCTGAAAATAGTGTCATAACTTACGAGATGCTAGGAAAACACCATAAGCCAACTTTTGATAGTGCGGATATCGCAGTTTTGATTCTGTCAAGACCTCGGCCAATCGTCGGACGCTGCACCAAGTGTTCCTGATTTTCCTCTGGTCTCTCCACCACCATGACGATACTAACGACCTTATTTGTCGTAGCAATATAAAGAAACATCGGTTCCTAAGGTTCCGGCGCTGCAAGGATAGGAGCATATGAGAGTACTTTCTTCAGGTCTTGTAGTGTAGCTTCAGCTTCGTCAGTCCAGACAAAATCCTTGGTCTTCTTCAGGAGTTTGTATAATGGTGCGGCTATTTCACCAAGCCGGCTTACAAATCGACTGACCGCAGCAATGCAACCAGTTAATCTTTGTACGTCCTTTAGGCGAGTTGGCCTGGAAATATTGAGTATAGCCTTGATTTTGTCACGGTTCACCTCTATGCCTCTTTGAGACACGATGAAACCTGACAATTTTCCGGCTGGTATTTCAAAGAAGCATTTCTTCGAGTTAAGCATGATGTTGTATTTTCGTAGATTGGCGAACGTTTCCTCCAAGTCGGAAATGAGTGTTTCCTTCTTTTTGGACATCACCGTGATATCATCCACGTATGCATGTACATTGCGTCCGAGTTGGTCATGGAGGCAACGCTTCGTCTCGCTGATGCGTAGCTCGCGTTCTTCAGCCCAAAGGGCATCGTAACAAAATGAAGGTTCGAAGGGGTTATGAATGAAGTTTTGACTTTGTCGATTCCTTCATCCGGATTTGGTGATAACCGGAATATGCGTCGAGAAAAGCAGAGGAGTTAGGAGCCCGTAGAATCGATAACTTGATCAATTCTAGGCAGAGCAAACAGATCTTTTGGACAAGCCTTGTTCAAGGCAGTATGATCAACACACATCCTTAAATCAGTGGTGTCCTTTTTAGGGACCATTACAGGATTGGCCGACCACTCAGTGTGGATGACCTCTTCTATGAATCCGGCTAACTCGAGCCGTGCTAGTTCCTTAGCTATTGCCTTACGCTTTTCGTCGCCAAACTGTTGTAAGGACTGTTTGACGGGTTTAGCATTCGGGTTTACATTTAGAGAGTGCTCGACAAGTTCCCTAGGTACTCCGGACATGTCAAATGGCTGCCATGCGAAGATATCTTGATTTGCTTGGAGGAACTTGACGAGCGCGCTTTCCTATGCGCTATCTAGGCCTACGCCTATCTGGGTCACCTTGGAGGGGTCATCATCCTTCAATGGCGCTTTCTTCGTCTCTTCTGATGCCTTGAACTCCGGATTTGGCTTGGTAACCTCCTTCTTCGTTGCGGGCATCTCGGACGGATCTATGCTCTTCTTGATCTCCTGGTACTCCTGGGCGTGCAGCACGGCTTCAGCAAAGGCGGCATTTCCATCCTCGCACTCTCGCGCTTTCTTCGGGTCTCCCCTCATGGTGATCACGCTGTTGGGACCTGGAATTTTCATCATATTGTAAATGTAAAGGGGCGAGCCATAAAAGCCCAGTAAGTCGGACGTCCGAATATAGCGTGGAATGCGCTCTTGAACGGGACCACCTCAAAGGAAAGTGCCTCCGTCAGATAATTCTTTGGAGTTCCAAAGGTAACATCCAAAGTGATCTCTCCCAGGGAATTAGCTTGTCTTCGTGGGACAACTCCGTGAAAAATCACAGAGCTATGGTTTAGCTGGGTCTCTGAGATCTTCATCCGGCGTAGCATTTCGACATAGAGAATATTGATGCTGCTACCACCGTCCATGAGGGTCTTGGAGAAACCATAACCGTTAATAAGTGGGTTGACGATTAAGGCGTATTTTCCTCGCTTGTGTAACTTAGGCGGATGATCATCGCGGTCAAACGTGATTGCCACTTCCGACCAGTCCAAATACTGGGGGACGGCCGGAACTGTTGCATTGAGCTCGTGTAGAACTGCTTTCTTGACCTTTGCTGGTTGAGATCCGAGGAAGGTGACATAAGTGTCCTTCTTGGTGGGAAAAGTCTTCTTCCCTTCCGACTTGGGATTTGAAGCATCAGCTTCCTCCATGTCGGAATCTTCCTTGGTCTCCTTGTCTTTTTCGGAATTTTTCTTTCCCTTCTTCCGCTTAGCTTTGTAGCCCGCAGTGTCATCTCTTTTGATGTCGTCATTGAAACGACATTCAGCGTTGGTGTGGGACGAGCCCCCATTGGTGTCTCGGTGATGCACACATGGGTTATTGGCAATGTCGGCCCAAGAGTAGGTTTTGCCTGGTTGTCGTTCTCCTCTACCTTGGACCCTTGATGTCCCACGGCCACGCCCGCGGCCTCCGCCACGTCCTCCTCGTCCTCCAGACCCGAAAACAGTAGTGACTACCGCTCTTTCCGCGTTGGGTTTTTCTTCCGAGGTGTTTTTGCGCTTCTGAGCTTGTTGCTTTGGTTGTTTTATCGACTGAGGCACAACTAGGGCATTGAGTAGTCCTTCTGCATCATCGTTAGCATCTGCATACTTGCTCGTTGTTTCTATCATCTCTCCCAAATCGGTAACCTTGTCACACTTCAAGTGATGGTGTAGTAAACCAATAGGGAGACCAGCGATGAAAGCTTCAATCGTAGTTTGATCATTTACTCCTTCGCAGGAGTTCTTGGTGTCGATCCATCGTCCGAGGTAATCCTGGCAAGTTTCTCCGGCTTTCTGGGTGCAACGTTGTAGGTCTCCAACCGTACAGGGCCTCCGATATGTGCCTTCGAAATTCTGAAAGAACGCGCTTTGTAAATCATACCGGTTATGGATGGTGTTTGCCGGAAGTTCACTGAGCCATGATCGTGCCGTCTTCCGCAACATAAGTGGGAGATATCGGGTTGCGACTAGGCTGTTTCCGCCTTTGGCAATGCAACAAGCTTGGAAGAAATCCTGTAACCAGGTGTCTGGCCGAGCAATGTCGTCGTAGGCTTGGATATGTCTTGAGATAGCAAATCCTTCCGGGAATTTTGTAGCTCTGATGTGTGGACCGAAGCACTTTGGGCCCACGTACACGTCATCATTTTCATAGCGCCGAGCCTCTATGTTGGAGTTGATCCTGTGCCTTGCGTCGTTCGGGGATAGAGATCGTCTCGAATGCTGGCTATGGCTGCGGTGCCGTGGAGCCGGACTTCGGCTTCTGCCACCACCTCCTCTGCCATGTCATCCTCCTTGCCCTCCATGGGAGCCGTTGTGATGACTGTGTGGTGGAGAGAGTGGAGTAGCTTGACTATGATGAGCCCCCTGTCGGCTTGTACCGGCATGGTTTCCGTCGTTTCTTCGTCCGTCGTTCCCACCATGGTGAGGCTCAGCCGGACGGTTCTCATGTCTAGGAGGTGGCATTCTCTGACTGTACTCCTCCCGACGTTTCTCTTTATCTTCTCCCCTTCGATCTTTAGATTCTTGTCAGGGAGGGTTCGTCAGATTCAGGGCAGCGATGGCGTCTTTCTCGGCCGCTAGGGCGACGTTGCTCTAGTTACGCGAAGTTTTGTGATGCTGTCCTGAAGATCCGATTCTTGAATAGTTGTCTTCCCTATGTTCGGGGTCATGATACTGCGCCCAGAAGTAATGGGATCTTACGCCAGCCCATACCGGAGCTGTGCGACATTGGTCAGAATCTGAGACCAGTTTTTGACTTCCGGACAGGGCGACCTTTTGCTGCTCCAGTCCCTTGTTGAGTAGCTTGATACCCAACCGGATCTCCTCTGGTCCTGGATTAGCCGATAGAATTTCTCTGGCTGCCAAGGTATTTTGTACTGGCGTTGGGTATACCCAATCTCTGTTGCTATCTTTCCGTGGCTTCCCCGTCTCATCTCCAAAAAGGACGGCACGGACACGTGGGAATTGGTTGTCATCTATGTGACGCTTCCGTATCTTCTGATGCAGACGAGACATGTACTCCTTGTTCGACATGCGCTTCTTCTCCACCTCGATGTTTTTGGCTTCGTCGAGGAGTTGTTGACGATGCGCTTCTAGGGCTTGCGCCCTTTCATCCAGCTCATCTGCAGTAAGTTCTGCAGCTATAGGGATAGGTGTGGTTAATGCGGCATCGATGAGTTTACGCGCACCTTCAGTGATCACGTGTCCATCCACCGATGCTTCTTTTTCAGCTAAATGCAGGATAAGTGCTCCATCCAAGTCTTCTTCGTATTCCTCGGCAATCACCTCCTGTTAGAGGGTCTTTTGCCGGTCTTGTTTATTGTTCTTCTTCTTTGCCTTCTTGGCGCGCCGATAAAACTGACTTTGGGTCCGTTTCCCGGAGTCAAGCTCTGATCGGTACTTTCGGACATATGGACCTCGGGATTATCTCCGACGTCCATGTCATCCTGCGTTTTGGGAGAGTGTTCCCCAGATCCTTCATCCATGGCTTCTCCTTCTTCTGCAGCTTTGGAGTTGTACTCCTCTTCATACTCCGCGGAGAACTTTTGGAAATCTGCTGACGTCATCGACTCATCCGAGGATGCGGGTACGTCGGCGTTTGTTCCAATTGCTTCCAGCATCGAGTCGGTGTTTTTCTCCAGCATTGGCAGAGCCGGATCCGGATCCCACGTATCCGACAAAGTGCGACGCGTGCCTCCTGAGGTACCTGCGGCTTTCACGATAAGCCATATCGAAACTTTTGATGGTTTCAAGAATTGCATTTGTGTTTTCACCTTGCAGTATCATATGTCGTAGTGTGTACCTTAGGAAAGGCCTGTCTGTTCCGGCATCATCAGAGCCGGAATCAGTGTCGTTGATATGCTTGTAACACCCTCAGAATCGGCCCTATGCAAGTTTCGGCACTTTCCGCCAAACCCGCATAGAAACGATTCAAAGGTGCCCACCAGGCACTTGCGTGCGGGTGGAAAACGAAGTAATATCATTACACAATAGTCCTTGATGGAACCCACAGAACATATATATACAACATGACTCCATGAGTCAAGAATACAGATATACAATACAAAGATCCAAATCACCTTGAAAACGATACAACGTCCGACTACAGACAAGATGCAAATGGGGCTAAGAGCCCTGAAGAATAACCAATGACGTCCATAACCCTGCCCAGGCCAAGCCGGAAGGGTAACCCTGCTAACGACGTCGATCTCGAAACCTGCTTAAACAAAAGGGGTGCCGACAAAGGGCAAAGGAAAAAGAGAGCGGTCGATCTTGAGGCCGACAGCGAGACTAGAATTGGCGGCTCTCGCCTACATAGGTATGGTGGATGAAGCGGCAGCATGCACTAAACAACCTATAGAGACTCGATACAAATAGCGGCTATCGAGAGAGGGTAAGAAAGACCTATTCGAACCAACTGATACTACCACCAAACATACCCATCCTGGTGTTTCCCCCTCGAGACCAAACGAGGAAGTCAACCGAGGAACTCACACCGTTGGCAGTTTTATTTATTCAGTTATCGTTGCATCAACCACTAGTCAGGTATAGATAGTCATCCTGATATAATAAGCAGTGGGCACTTTTAGTTAACCATTCCATTGTAGTTGCAACACTTACTAGTCAGATACGATTAGCATGAGATATCCCAAACCCAGCAGTTGTTGGTACTTTTATTTAGCCATTCCGTTGTAGTGGAGCTGATTACTAGTCATACCGGATACAAGTCAATTTATAACAGTAAACTTTAGTTATAGTTGTCTATGATCGAGAACTGTGCTCCAAGTCGTCCATAACCGGACACGGCTTCTCGAAAAGATTTAACCTAGGGTGCACCAAAGTTTCCTACGCACCTACACCCTTGTTGTCGGATCAGGTAGAAGATCACAAAACATACACCCAACGGTATGTCGACGGGGTTTGGACACGCGTTTCCAGACCCAAAAGCAAGCATGGGGCCACCCACTAAGCTACCATCAGAAGTCGGCCGGTCTCGAGAGACGGACTCGGGGTTGTGTCGACGGCCAAACGCATGGAACCCGAAAGTGTGGACTGGGCTTGTCGATACAATAAAACATGTCACGGTCCTAAATGATCACTGGTGCTCCACGCACAATCTTAAATAAAGCGATAAAGCATGGCATAAGTACAGGATAGTAATAAAGCCCCAAACTACTTTGTGGCCCCAGCAAGATGCTTTGAAATCAGGTACTAAATCGATGGGGTGCCCACACCCCACCCGTGGTTAGCGCGCGCTCGATCTCGGAGCAGTGTCAAGAACTCGGGTCCTACAGGACACCAAAGGAGCGTTAAAATCAAATATTGTCATTACCCACGGTGCCTCTGCATTTACCTACTTTCAATTTTAGTTATTAAACAATAATTAAAGTCTTGATCATCTCCAACATTAAACATGCGGCATTACTCCAACAACTGTGGTACTTGAAGACACGCAACAGCACTTGAGCAAGCGACTACGACGTGCAAGTCCAACTATCTACCAAACAACAGGTAATAGGATGTGTCCAAGGCAATATAAGGCTGCAAGGGATACCACGGGCACGAAAACTAGAGCATCGCAACACAGATAGCAATAGATCAACAGGAGGGAATAAATACTATAAAAGTAAGATAGGTAGAAAGGGGGAGATGCTCGCCTGAAAACATTGCCGAAGGTTCATCCGAAGATCGGGTCGACTCTCGCATCAACTCATCGGCCTAATCCGTGAAGAAGCAAAGCACTAGAAGAAACACCGGATGCACTATTTAATACTACGGCAGAAGATCGGGCATGATGCATGTAGGATGTATGACATGGCAAAGGTGCGATGCAATTAGGCCATATTAAGCGGAACCGGGGTCCCGACATTTAATTAGGTGACTTATGTGGTTTAGAAACCCCGCAATTTAAATGTTGTATTAACAAGGCAGAATTATATCATCGGTTCGCTACACAAATTTAAATGGGACCAATATTAGAATAGATTCGCCCGCATATGGCCTCCATGTTTAATTTAGGTGAATCGGCATAAGGCCCCCTAACCACACAAGATGTCTGCAAGTATGAATGATTATATGCAACAAGATATATCCTTTATAAAAATAGGGCTTGAAGAGAAAGGGTCACACATTGATCCGGAGATCTTGGAGGCTTGGAGGGGGTTCGGGGGTTCGGTCTTCGGACTCCAGGAGCGAGGTCTTGATGGTCCGTGTCAAAGATCTTGTCGATATGGCGTCATCGCCCCCGGTTTCCATGATAGAGCACTTGGGTTCCCACTTTGATCGCCGGTGTCGGTCTCAGGTTGCTTCTCAACCATGAAGCCTTGTCGCATCAAACTTGCATCAATTATCTTCGGAAGGTCATGGTGTTCCACGGTACAATGTTCGCCTTGGTATCTGACAACTACATCTCCTCGGATTGGGGCCAGGACACCACCCTTGCTGTCACGAGATCTGCGATACACTGAGGCAAAACAGGAGGATCCTATTCAGCAACACAAACAAAAAACGGTGACAGCAAGGGACAGCAGAGGAGCGCTCACATGCTCGTCCTAAAGCGGCAGGGCGCGCGTGCGCTTGCAGGCAGAGGGTTCAGGGCGGGGGAGCCGAGCGGCACCGGCTCGAGGATGGAGAGGGGCGACATCGGCGAACGGCAGAGGAGGCACACAATGAGGCCGGGCCGGAGGACGTTCGTGAGTGGCGACGGCGGCACCCGCTTGGACAAGCTCCTGCCTACCGGAGGAGGAGGCCGGCGAGGTCGGTGACATTGGGGACGGGCGGGCTGGTCTCGTGAAGGCGGCGACGGAGGAGGACCCATGGCAAGCGGAGGACGGACAGCCGCAGGGGTTGAGGCGGCGTCTGCGTCCGTCGCAAAGGAGGGCAGGGAAGAGCTTGCGAGGGGCCCGGCCGAGGCGGTCTGAGGCGGCTCGGGCGCTCAGCCTGAGGAGCTCTGGCGGCTGTTCGCGCGTGAGGAGGGATAGGCGGCTCCAGAGGAGGCTCATGAGGCGGCCGAGGCAGGCCTTGCTGCAGAGGTGGCTGGCGAGGATCGGTAACCGGAGGAGAGGAGAGGCGGGGCGTCGGCGGGGACCCTCTGACCACGGCCTCGGGAGGCACGAGGCGAGATCTTTGGCGGCGGTTGTCGAGCGAGAGACGGCAGGGAGAAGAGAGGGGAGGCGTGCTCAGGGGCTACATGAGGTGGGCCCGAGAGCAGGTGGTGGGGTCAGCAGTGGTGGGCGGGTCGGTGGCCAGGCTGGAGGCGGGCAGGGCAACGTGTTGCGGCTGGGGGGTTAGGGGTGAGGTGGCAGGTTAGGAGTGGATGGGGTGGAGGGAGTGGTGAGGTGGCGGGTGGTGATTGGCCGGGGTGATGTGGCTGGGGATGGGTAGATTAGGATTAGGTAGGAAAAGATTGGGGTAGCTAGGATTTTATCTGGAGGTGGCCAGCTGGGCTTTCGGGCCTGGCTGGCTGCCTCCCAAAATAATTTAACTATTTTATTTATTAAAAACAAGGCGTTTGAAAACTGTTGGTAGACAAAACAAAATATTCCGGAGACCCGGGTTTTGTGTTTGAATAAAGACGGGGCGTTTAGAAGACAAAAAACAGATTTTTCGAAGATAGTTTTATGCAAACAAATGCAAGATGACATGACGATGCTCAAATGCAATGTGGCATGATGACATGAGCATGCGGTCATGATGATGCAATGCACAAAAACAACGCGATTTTCTAGTAGTGGTTTTTGCAGGGCGCCACAATGCTCCTCCTGGATTTCGACTTCCACGGGTGGGTCGATCTGGGATTCGGCTCCTCCGGGGAGATCCACTCCAGATTCGACGTTGACCGCTAGGTCTTCTTCAGGTTCGGGTTTCTCCACTATCTCTGCAACTAGTGCGGGCTGGGTGGGATTAGGGTTTTCTGAGATCCGGAATTCTGCTGCCTCCCCGGACAAAGGGGACCCAGAAAATTCTTCTGCCTCTATCATCACCGCTGGGGTGGGTTGGGCAGGTTCAGCGAAACCGATGTAAACATCGATCTCGCCAAAAGACATGATTGTGTAGGCAGTCACGGCCTCCTTTGCCGGAATCCAAGTCTCGTCGAGAACGATGAGAGGGATGTCGCTGGCGTAGAGGATGCGACCGACGACAATAGTCTTGCCGATTCCGATTCTTGCAGATTCCGCTCGGAACGCAAATCCGTAGCTCACTTGCCCCACGGTGGGCGCCAACTATCGTCAGATTGATGACAAGTACGCCATGAGGGGGTCCTCGAGGCGTGTGGAAGAGAGGGGGGTGAGACGTACGGTATTCTGGGACGGTGAGCACACAAGTTTACCCAGGTTGGAATCCGCCGGCTTTGGACGGATCATACTCCTGCTAGCAATCCAGTAATACGGCAGAGCTGGAATATGGGTTATAAGGGTTTCGCCTGTGCGAGTTGAGGGTCTAAAGTATTGAGGTGCCCTAAAGGCTCTCCCTAGGATGTTTTATATAGATATCCGGCCTAGGGTTTACAGGAGAGATCTATCCGGCTACGACTAAGAGTCGGTTACAGAATACATCTTGAACTACAAGTAACATTATGGGCCTAAGTCGGTAAGTCTTCTGGGCCTTCCCGTAGCCGGATTGGACTCCGTCTTTCTCCCTGACTGGGCCACCCGTGAAGCAAAGCTCTAACCCGAAGTGGGCCACCCTGGTCAGTGAGGAACTGTGAGGATACCCGGAAAGTATATCCCCAACACTTGTTGGTTGATGCATAATTTTGATATTGCTTGTTCTTAAACTATTTGTATCTAGTCACTCTTATGAACTTTGAAGGTGTCCTATGCATTTATATTTGCTACTCTATGAGGGACAAGCTGAATACTATTATGCTATGTTTTCTTTATGTGAAACAAACAAACGTCTTGCAAAGCATTGTTATTCATGAATCTTTTGTTTGTGCCTTTTCATGTTGCAACATAGTTTCTTTGTCTTATTGCTAGAACTTTGTCTTTCATGTTATGATTGAAGTACTATGATCCTAGCTTTGAATGTTTTACAAATACTTTGATCAAGTTTATGATGGTGCATGTCACCTCAAAAATTATTCTTTCTTTTTATCACTTACCTACTCGAGGACGAGCATGAGTTAAACTTGGGTATGTTGATACATTGCAAATGTATCTATAATTTTTGATGTTCTATGCTTGGTTTTATCTACTTTCTTGTGTCTTGTCCACACTTTGGAGTACTTTTCATATGATTTCTTGGACTAATCTATTAACAAAGAGCCACAGTGCCAGCTGCCTGTTTTCTACTGTTTTTGGTTGCATGAAAGTCAGAAAATGAATATTCTCGGAATTGGACGGGACAAAAGCCAAAGTCAGTTTTTCACCGAGGGACACACGAAGCCAGAATACGAGACGGAGAGGGGCCAGGGGGCCGCCACACCACCTGGCCACGCGGCCAAGCCTGGCCCGCGCCAGGGGGTGGTCTGGCCGCCTCGGGCACCCCCTCGGCCTCCCCTTTCGCCTATAAGATGCTCCGATATAGAAACCCTAAGTACCCGATCAAAAATTCCACGAAAGAGTCTATAGCCGCTATCATCTCCATCCCTAGATCGGGAGGATCAAGCTCTTCGGCACCACGAGGGGAGAATTCACCCTGGAGGCCTTCTTCATCACCATGCAAGCCTCCGGTGTGATGCGTGAGTAGTTCATCTTTGGACTACGGGTCCATGTAGTAGCTAGATGGATGGTTCTTCTCCTTTGTGCTATCATGTTTAGATCTTGTGAACTCCGTTCATGATCAAGATCATATATTTGTAATTCCTACATGTTGTGTTTGCGGGGATCCGATGTATATGGAGATGCTATTTCAGATTGATTATTGATTCTATCATCTCTTTGTAATTTGTGATCTTGCATGCTTTCCATTGTTGGTAGCTATCTTGGCCAAGTAGATGCTAGCAACTCCAAGAGTTAGTATTTATGCTCGATAGTGGGTTCATGCCTCTAGTAATCTGGGGAAGTGACAGAAATCTCTAAGGTACTAGATGTGTTGTTGCTACTAGGGAGAAAACAACAATCCTTTGTTCATAGAACAATCGTATTGTTTACTTTAGACGCAATGCGTAATGCAATTATCTGTTGCTTGCAACTTAATACTGGAGGGGGTCGGATGATAACCTGAAGGTGGATTATTAGTCATAGATGTAGTTGGATTACGGTCTATTTATAATGTTGTAATGCCCAATCAAATCTCAAAGGAGTCAAGATGAGTAGTATATGCATGATTGCTTTCTCGATGTTTGTCAATTGCCCCGCTGTAATTTGTTCACCCAACATGTCATCTATCTTAAGGAGAGCCACCACTAGTGAACTATGGACCCTGGTCCTTTCTTTTATCATCAATCTACAACTGTTTCGCTTTACTTTACTTTCTGCAAACTATTACTTTCTTCCACACAATACGTTTAATCCTTTGTTTTCAGCAAAACCGGTGAGATTGACAACCTCACTGTAAGTTGGGGGCAGAGTTCTGTGGTTGTGTTGTGTAGGTTTCCACATTGCTGCTGGCACCGGTAGTGCGCCCTGCCAAAGTCCAGCTAGCAACACCTTGGAGGTGTTTCCTTGCTCCTACTGGATTGATAACCTTGGTTTCATAACTGAGGGAAAACTTGCTCTTGTTCTCATCATACCTTAATCTTGGGGTTCCCCAACGAGCTCGATATATTTTGGGCCATCAAGCTATTATCAACTTCTACACCTTATAAATCATTATTTATTGGTACTTGTGCTTTTATTCTTAACACACTTAAGAATCACTCCTATAAGCTCCCACTCAAAATATGTTCCTACATATTTGGGTATGAGTCAGTACTCTTACTCAAACTATGTTCCTAGATATTTGAATTTGAGACTTATATTGCTCCCACTCAAAAATATGTCATTCACATATTGTTTTAGGAAGACTTTCATAGCTCCCACTCAATTTCGTGTAAATTGCATATCTACTCATTATTTTGAACAACTTCAAAATCCTTTGATCAAATATCAAACTTGGAGATTTACTATGAGATACTAGTACTTTTACTAGTTTTAAACCCACTAGACATTTAGCACACTTGAATCAAATTCATTTGAATTCGTCCAATACTTGACAAATTGTGCTTTTGTCATTCACCCCTTTTCCACTATGGCTTTGCAGTCATTTGGGAAAATTCAAGTAACCCCATTTACTTGTGAGATTCAGCAACGAATTGCTTTCTAATCTCAAGGGAATTTTGCTTTTAGGATTTCTCATAATTCTAGTTTACCATTATTTCCTTAGTAGTTTGTAGGTATGTCATATTCCAAGAATCATGACAAATGATTCACAAATGTCTCCATACAAGATATGGATTACATTTTGAATCCTACTTCATGTAGTGAAAACACTAGTGGAGAAAACACAATGATCATTATCATTGATTATTTCCTTTGTGAAGAGAATTGTTCAGGAACGTTGTCCGTTGCGCTTATCAACACTCTGATGCATGTATTTGTATCCTCATCATGTTTTACACTATCTTCCATTTGCTTTATAATTTAGAAATATCACAGAATGCGAACTTTCTCAAAAATGTACCAAAATCCAAGCAATAGAAGTTTTGCTTCTCTTTCGGTTTCAGCTCTGGATTTTGTATTCAAAGTTTCCAATGAATACTCTACAAGGACTTATTCTCTATTGTTTTGGTTATATCGAATAACCCCAAAACTTTTACGACGATCCATACTAGATATGGAGCCTCTTTCACGAATTCAAATGGTTCACTATATATTCTAATTGAGTGCTAACTATTTCTAACTAATGGTCTCTACATCTACACTACAACGATTTATTTGGTGCCATCTATTCACCCATTTGATATCTAATATCATATTGTGATGCTTTGCATTTTGACATTTCAAAACACTTTGCATTTCACAATTTCTTTTATGCCATTCTTATAAAGTCGAATTTCATTACCATTGATCAAATCGTAGTAATTAGATTCTCTTTTATATTTATACCCTTTGTTGATGAAACACTTTGATCATATCAAATAGTTTCATACTTATGTTTCCTTTGGTAAACTTCTTTACACTTTTAAACAATCATATAATGATAATTACCATTTTCGTTAAATCATAATACATCAAATATGTATTTACTTTTAACATTTCATTAAGCACTTTGTATTCAAGTAATACACGATGTTCAAGTTATTTTGCCGAACTTAGGCATGATTTATATGTGACAAGAAATCGAATGACTTTCACATATTATCATTATAACTTTGAATTTAAATAATGGTTTCATTCTATAATGAAATATCATTAAGTTGGGTATTTTAAGGCATTTCAATATTTTACAAATGTTCATGCATTATCAATTAGTTTCAAAACAAGCAGGATAATTCACATATAATCAAACAAGATATGAACACAAATAAATCATTCATAAAAGTAGAACAACTGTTTGTTACAAACTAATATGAATAACCGTCTCACAAAGTGTGAGACACACTAAATAAGTTCATAATATTTTGATTACAATAACTATCCAAAACATAAACTAAGTGATAAATGTCGAGGGAGAGTGTCGTCGGCCATCATCGTCATGCTCGCCATCAACACGCAACGTCACCTCCTCTCCAACAAGCACCTCTCATGCAGAAGGACCTGTTTTCAGCAAAATAGAACAAGTATCAAATATACTTAACACTGCAAATGTGTTTGCAAGATTATAAAATTTATAAAATTGTATATCAAATATATACCTTTGTCATTGATGACCTCAGTGACATCTAGTTCAACCACCACATCTATGAAATGTGATATGAACTCGTGGAAATCCTGTGTTTCCGCGTCGCCTCTCATAGTGTAAATCCTGACTTGTGCTTGGAAGCTTGGTGGCAGCGACCACAACACAACTCCTATTGCAAAAGAGCTTGCGAACCAGTTGTCTAGGAAGTATGCCAGACTCATGTATGCATCATATATGCTCAACAAGTGATCGTCTAGTGAGTAGCCTTCCTCCATCTTTATGGAGAGGAAGTCCCCCATTAGCTCATACTCCCATATGCGCACTTGTTCCACAAAATGCAATCTTAGATGTGCCATAACCGTTCGGGGATTAAGACTTCCCACCATCAGCCATAGCACATCTTCCATCCCGAGGTGCATCGTTACTGATATGAATGTGGCCATCACACGACGATGGCAGCGGAGATCCCGCTACACCTGGGTCTCATGAGAATAGGGTGGCTCCAAGTACATCTCGCAGATCATGTAGTCAGCCACTTTGTTCTCACCAAGGAGATCAAAAAGGCGCATGGCCCATGCAGAAAAGTAGGATCCATCTAACTTGAGCTTTTCTCCTTTTAACCAATTGTCAATAGGGAAGGTAATTGATACATTGCAAATGTATCTATAATTTTTTATGTTCCATGCTTGGTTTTATCTACTTTCTTGTGTTTTGCTCCAACTTTGGAGTACTTTTCATATGATTTCTTGGACTAACCTATTAACAAGATGCCACAGTGCCAGTTGCCTATTTTCTGCTGTTTTTGGTTCCAGGAAAGTCAGAAAATTAATATTCTCAGAATTGGACGGGACAAAAGCCAAAGTTCATATTTTTCCGGAAGACTCACGGAGCCAGAAGACGAGACGGAGGGGGGCCATAGGGTGGCCACACCACCCCTTGGCGTGGGCCAGCCCAGGCCATGCCAGGGCATGGTGTTGGCCCCCTGGCTGGCCACCGACCTTGCCTCCTTCGCCTATAAGAGCCTCCCGATACCAAAACCCTAGATAGTCAATCAGAAATCCACAAAAAGTTCCACAGCACCACCGCCACCGAAGGGGAGATTTGGGGGACAGAAAGTCTCTGTTCTGGCACCCTGCCGGGACGGGGAAGTGCCCACGGAGCCATCTCCATCGATCTCCACCACCATCTCAATCACCATTGCTGATTCCCATGATGAGGGAGTAGTTCTCTCTCGAGGCTAAGGGTTCTACCAATAGTTATGTGTTCATCTCTCTCTATGCATGATCTTATTGAGATCATGAGCTTGTAATCTATAGATCTACCTTGCTACTCAAGTGCTTTAATAGATCTCTGCTCTCCCCATGTGTGTGAAAGTGACAGCGTGCACACCATGGTGGCACTTAGGCTAGAGATTACAAATACTTGTTATGAGTTATATTTGGAGTTGGATGTCTTTATGAAATTGTGGTGTTTGTTGGAACCATCTAGTACTCAAGGTGACAGTGTGGGGTTTTCTAGATGGGAAAGATGAACTTTGAGGTGTGCTGTTATAGCCCTACCATCGATTAGAGTGTCTAACCGGAGAGTAGTTAAGAGTAGTATCATAAAGATAATATATTTATATGAGAGTGTTCACTAGTGAAAGTATGATCCCTAGGCCTTGTTTCTTAGCATTGAAACACCGTTTGTTATTAGATCTATTACATGTTTGCGTGCTTCCAACTTTATTTCAGTTTGTTTTTAGTCTCTTCCACGCCATCAAGCTATTTTCTATCATCATTACCACTTATAATTATCCATACCACTTGTATTTCACTATCTCTTCGCCGAACTAGTGCACCTATACACCTGACAAGTGTATTGGGTGTGTTGGGGACACAAGAGACTTCTTGTATCTTGATTGCAGGGTTGCTTGAGAGGGGATACCTTTGACCACTTCCTCCCTGAGTTCGATAAACCTTGGGTGATCCACTTAAGGGAAAACTTGTTGCTGTTCTACAAACCTCTGCACTTGGAGGCCCAACAACTATCTACAAGAATAGAAGTGCGTAGACATCAAGCTATTTTCTGGCGCCGTTGCCGGGGAGGTAAGGTAAAAGGTATTCACAACGGAGGATTAAAGAAGAAGAACCTCCCACGGCAAATGCCTATTTTCTAGCACCGTTGCCGGGGAGGTAAGGTAAAAGGTACTCACATCTTCCGGTGTGAGTGCTCAAAGTTATTTCCTTTAGATTCTGCAATTTTGTCTTTTTGTTTCTTGTTTTCACTAGTTAGGCTTAATGGAAAACAACAACGAAATTAGAGAGCTTTATAGTATTTATCTTGAGTTAGGACATGAAGTGTTTGAAGAGAAAATTAAAAAACCTATGGAACTTTATTTGCATGCTAATAGCAATGTTGTTAGTATGAATTCTTTGGACACCATTATTGCTAATGCTATGGAAAAATCTAAGCTTGGGGAAGTTAGTTTTTATGAAAATGATCTTTTTAGTTCCCTAGCTTTGGAAGATAGCTATTCTATTGCTTATGATGATACCAAACCTCCAATATATGATGATTACAATGAGGAATATGATATTTTCAGTCCACCTACTATTAAGTAAAAATTAATTATGATTACAATATGCCTCCTATATTTGATGATTATGGTGATGAGAATAATAATGATAGCTATTTTGTTGAATTTGCTCCCACCACAATTAATAAGAATGACTATGCTTATGTGAGACTAATAATTATTATATGCATGTGGCTCATGATAAGAATGTTTTATGTGATAGTTATATTGTTAATTTTATTCATGCTGCTACTGAAAGTTATTATGAGAGAGGGAAACATGGTTTTATGTATCTCAACAATATTAAGTTTCCCCTCTTTATGTTGAAAGTCTTGAAGTTGCACTTGTTTTACTTTTCTATGCTTGTTGCTTTGTGCTTTCATGACTTGTTTATTTACAAGATTCCTATGCATAGGAAGTTGGTTAGACTTAAATGTGCTTTGAATTTGCTTCTTGATGCTCTATTTTACTTCAATTCATATTTCTTATGTGAGCATCTTCTCAAACTATCATGCCTAACTTAAAGGCGTTAAAGAAAAGTACTTATTGGGAGATAACCCAAAAGTTTTAGATGAGTCTTGGAAGTTATTACTTCAGTAATAACCGCTCCTTATCCTTTTTATTTGCTTTTTGTGCCAAGAGTAACCTCTAATGAGAGAGAAGTAATGATTGGGAAAGTTGCTGTCCCTAAACAGATTTTTGTGCTTCACCATAAAAATTCGTGTAAAATCTCTGAACGTCTTTTTGAGGCGTGAATTTTTGTGCTTTTGCCCCAGGTTGTTATCTAACTTTCGTTAGTTCAACACTTTTCGATTTGAGCAACAGAAGGTTTTCGAAAAAATCGTCTTTACCTGCTGGTCTGTTTTGACAGATTTTTGCCATTATTTGCATTCGCTTCTTGTTGGTTCCTTTTTGAGTTCTTTTGGGGAATTGAGCTTTTTGAGGGAAGTGCTACAGTAGCTTGTGTTTTAATGGAAGTTTTATTGGTGTTAGAACTGAACCTTAAGACCTTTTATCTTGAGTGCACTAATGTTGCTAATAAAGATTGTGTGAAGTTTTATATGAAGGAAAAATTTCAGGTGTATGGGAGGAATGAGTAATGAGATGAAGGACGGACTAAATCTCAAGCTTCGGGATGCCACGCGTGTCACCTCAAGAAATATCCAATAAGTACAAGCATCAAAGCTTGGGGATGCCAAGGGCATCCCCCTCTTCATCAATAAAAATCCCAGGTTTCTTCCAAACGCTTCATTTTTATTGTTTCATGCACAGTTGTGTTGTTCTTGGAGCGTCTTCTTTTTCGTTTTTGTTTTGGTTTTTCGTTTTCTTTTGTTTTCTTAGTTTTCTGAATAAATTGGTTGGACCCCCTCTTTCATACATTGGTTTGCAAATAGTTTGGTTTGGTTTGGAAAAGAGTAGGAAAAGTTCATGCTTAAGTGGTAAAGAGAGCTTGTTTTTGACTGTGACCTATGCTTTGTCATGCCATGCTTGATATTTTTTTGGCTTTATGCTTAGTATTCTTTGTTGTAGCATGACTTGTTATAAACAATTGAGATTGCTTAATGTGCCTTGGATGAATCATGCGTTGTTTTAGCATATTAAATCATAGTATAGTGGTATTCTCCTTTGATGCTTTATTTGGGTTGACTTGGCGCATGCTCACACCATGTTATGACTATCTCAAGTCACCATATCCTTTATGATCCTTTAGTTTTCAACTTGTAGTATCACTTTATGCTTTGATCAATGATGTTTTGTCGCTCTGCATGATTATGGCCATTATTGCTCTCTTAGTTTGTCGCTCCCAGTCTTTTGCTAACCTCCACAACCAAGTATGAGTTCCACTCATGCATCCAACTCCCTAAACCAAGTTATTCCAAAGAGTCCACCATACCTACCTACTAGCTTATGCTATTCCAAGTATATTCATGCTTTTCTTTACCTTCCAAATTAAACTTGTTATGAGAAAACTAGTGATTAAAGCTCTCACGAACTTGATGGCACACTTTACTTTTCTTGCCTTTAATAAACTTGAACCATTGTGTCGTCTATGTTGTATATGCTTGCACTTATTTGTTGGGAATTAACAGAACCATGCTTTCATGGGGAACGCTTTCAACATTTCACTTGCTACTTGTACCTAGTTGATATCATGCTATTTTGTCTATGGATGTCGTCGGTGTGAAATGAAAGGGGAGCTTGTAAGTCCATGGAGTTATGTATATGTGTTAGAGAAACGCCTGGGCCGCTGGTCTAATCCATGCTGACATGGTGGAAACCTGCAGCGTAACCATAATGAGCTATCGATGAAGCATTCTCCTTATAAAAAAAAGAGTCCTATATTGAGAAAAAAGAGAAAAAGAAAAAAGATATTATGAAAAGAGGAAAGAGAGAAAAAAAGCACCATATTCCCATGGTAAATAAGAAGATTGCTGAGATGCTCATTGTCTGCTTGCCTTGTCATTTTGATATGGGGATTCTTCCGTATCATCGGGTAAGGGGTACCCCGTTGGCGGTTCTCTATGATACACATGCACTTACAATGACAAGAACTTACCGGTGACTAAACTTGAGTAGCATGAGGAGCGGCCCTCGTATACAAGGGACATGAGATTTCTAACTTATACTTTGTCAAGCATGTACACCATAGTTTGTTCACTTTAACCTTAATCACTTCAAGATGCTTATGATAGGGGGCAACGAGAGCTGAAAGCTATAAGTACCATAATTTTTGTAAGCTCTTTATGAGACTTGAATCCCTACTTCCTTTTATAAAGGCCTTTCTTCCACCCATTATATTGAGTCTCCACCTTCTACCTTTATGCACCTACTTTGAGAGCATAGTGGCCATTCTTAGTTCTATGTGCACTGTCCCAAGACTAGTTGATTGATGCATAACTTGATATTGCTTGTTTTAAACTATTTGTATCTAGTCACTCTTATAAACTTTGAAGGTGTCCTATGCATTTATATTTGCTACTCTATGAGGGACAAGCTGAATGCCATTATGCTATGTTTTCTTTATGTGAAACAAACAAACGTCTTGCAAAGCATTATTATTCATGAATCTTTTGTTTGTGCCTTTTCATGTTGCAACATAGTTTCTTTGTTTTATTGCTAGAACTTTGTCTTTCATGTTATGATTGAAGTAATATGATCCCAGCTATCATTGTTTTACAAATACTTTGATCAAGTTTATGATGGTGCATGTCACCTCAAAAATTATTCTTTCTTTTTATCACTTACCTACTCGAGGACGAGCAGGAGTTAAGCTTGGGGATCTTGATACATTGCAAATGTATCTATAATTTTTGATGTTCCATCCTTAGTTTTATCTACTTTCTTGTGTTTTGTTCCAACTTTGGAGTACTTTTCATATGATTTCTTGGACTAACCTATTAACAAGATGCCACAGTGCCAGTTGCCTATTTTCTGCTGTTTTTGGTTCCAGGAAAGTCAGAAAATGAATATTCTCGAAATTGGACGGGACAAAAGCCAAAGTTCATATTTTTCTGGAAGACTCATGGAGCCAGAAGACGAGACGGAGAGGGGCATAGGGTGTCCACACCACCCCTTGGAGCGGGCTAGCCTAGGCCGTGCCATGGCATGGTGTGGGCCCCCTGGCTGGCCACCGACCTTGCCTCCTTCGCCTATAAGAGCCTCCCGATACCAAAACCCTAGATAGTCAATCAGAAATCCACGAAAAGTTCCACAGCGCCACCGCCACCGAAGGGGAGATTTGGGGGACAGAAAGTCTCTGTTCCGGCACCCTGCCGGGATGGGGAAGTGCCCACGGAGCCATCTCCATCGATCTCCACCACCATCTCCATCACAATTGCTGATTCCCATGATGAGGGAGTAGTTCTCTCTCGAGGCTAAGGGTTCTACCAGTAGCTATGTGTTCATCTCTCTCTCTATGCATGATCTTATTGAGATCATGAGCTTGTAATCTATAGATCTACCTTGCTACTCAAGTGCTTTAATAGATCTCCGCTCTCCCCATGTGTGTGAAAGTGACAGCGTGCACACCATGGTGGCACTTAGGCTAGAGATTACAAATACTTGTTATGAGTTATATTTGGAGTTGGATGTCTTTATGAAATTGTGGTGTTTATTGGAACCATCTAGTACTCAAGGTGACAGTGTGGGGTTTTCTAGATGGGAAAGATGAACTTTGAGGTGTGCTGTTATAGCCCTACCATCGATTAGAGTGTCTAACCGGAGAGTAGTTAAGAGTAGTATCATAAAGATAATATATTTATATGAGAGTGTTCACTAGTGAAAGTATGATCCCTAGGCCTTGTTTCTTAGCATTGAAACACCGTTTGCTATTAGATCTATTACATGTTTGCGTGCTTCCAACTTTATTTCAGTTTGTTTTTAGTCTCTTCCACGCCATCAAGCTATTTTCTATCATCATTACCACTTATAATTATCCATACCACTTGTATTTCACTATCTCTTCGCCGAACTAGTGCACCTATACACCTGACAAGTGTATTGGGTGTGTTGGGGACACAAGAGACTTCTTGTATCTTGATTGTAGGGTTGCTTGAGAGGGGATACCTTTAACCACTTCCTCCCTGAGTTCGATAAACCTTGGGTGATCCACTTAAGGGAAAACTTGCTGCTGTTCTACAAACCTCTGCACCTGGAGGCCCAACAACTGTCTACAAGAATAGAAGTGCGTAGACATCAGTAATCTCGGGGAGAACCATGTTCTAAATATATAATTGCAAAAAGGAATTTAGACTAAGTTTATAATTAAATGAGTTAACAATAACTCCACTCAAAAACACCTATCCCCATAAGGGTTCCTAGTGATAACACGACCCCTATCAGCCACATCTCCCCCGATCGTCACGGCCATCAATGTGGGTTCAAGGGTGGACGTTAAACGTCGGTCACATCATTCATGCGACTCGTGCTCGATCTTTCGACCATCCGCGTTCCCAGGCCATGTATGCACATGCTAGGCTCGCCAACTCAACCTTAGTGTATTCGCTGTGCAACATGGCTTACACCCACTGTATGTGAACGTAGATATGTTTGACACCCATGCCTGTACCATGGATCGCCTCATATCGAAGAACTTTCTTGGTGGTGCACACTAAGGGGAACACAATCGTTGGTAATTTTAACAGGGATCATCTTATTAGGCTACCGTCGAGTATCTAATACTAGCACACAATAAGATATTCAAACAATAATATTGAATGTAAATGCGATGTGATATGGTCCTTCACGTTGTGATCTCCATCCTTCGTCACCGGATTCCGGCGCCGGGGTGACGGCGTCGTAGACACCAGGGTACCGGTGTCATTCCGGCGTGGTAGTCCATCACTTTCGTGACTATCTACTACTATGTAACATAAGGTAATCACTTTACCTTTGCCACAACCATATCACAAAGCAACGCCCCCCTGCAAAACAAAGTTAGACGCCTCTACTTTATCTTTGCATGTTTTACGTGGCTGAATGGGCTTTCGCACAAGAACCGTTCTTACTACGAACTTTCAGCACAACGTTGATCAAGTAGTTGTCTCTACTACACCCCTTTCGGGGCCCTCCGTTGCAAATGGCACACCAACTAATGCGAGAGAGACAGACACCACCATAAGCCACGTTATACCGTACAAGACGTATGTCAAGCGTGGACCAGTCTCGCGAATGAACGCGTAAAGTCGGTTGGGGGGCGCTTCATCAAGCATTACTGTGGTATACACAAGTACACGTGGGAGGGTAATAACTAAAAGATCAACGCCCACACGCTACATCTTGTGTGTTCTACCCGTACTAGCATTACTATGCATAGATCTAGCTCTGATACCACTGTAGGGGTTCCGCGTATAAAAACAATAAAATTTTACCCTCATGAACCCTGATGTTGCTGTGACCTATCTATTAGTAATGTCTGATGTGAGGAGGGATGACCCACAAGTATAGGGGTGTATCGCAGTATTTTCGAGGGAAGTGAAACACAATTTATTGATTCGACACAAGGGGAGCCAATGTGGCATCCCGCTAAAACCACTACTAGAAAATCACTTGCTATTTCTATTTTGTGCATCATCATGACCGCATGCTCATGTCATCATGCCACATTTCATTTGAGCATCGTCATCATCATGCATCTCTTTGCGTAAAACTATTTTCTAAAAGCCTATCTTTATTTTCTAAATACCCCGTCTTTGTTTCAAATTAAAACTCCGGATCTACCTGGATATTTTATTTGTCTAAAAACTAATTGCAAAAGTCTTTTTATAAAAATAAATGAACAAACAAAAATAAAAACTATTTTTTTGTTACGGGGGAGCCAGCCAGCCAGGCCAGCCAGCCAGGCCAGTGGCCTAGCTAGCCAGCTACTACCCCGGCCCAACTCAAACCCTAGTTAACCCTAACCACCTACCCGACCACACCCTCCACCGCCGCCACCGGCACTCTCCCCACACCCACCTGGTCGTCGCCAGGCCCCAAACCCCCACACACGCCGCACACAACCACCGCCCACCCACGCGCTACCGCCACCACCAAGCCTCGATCCCCACCCCATGTATCGATCCCATGTCGAGGCCCGCCCCCACCTGTCGCGCGGTCGACCACCGCCAGGCGACAACCCGTCCCAGATCCTGCTAAGCCGGCCCCACCATGACGCGTCCTCCCGTCCCCAACCTCCCGCACAGCCTTTCACCCACCATCCCCACGCGCCTCCCTCACGCGTCGCACGTCGCCCTCACGGTCGCCATCCGCTACCGCGTCTGCTTTCCTTCTCGCCGGCCTCTCTCCTTTGCCTATCAACCGCCACCGCTGATTCGCTGCGCTCCAGGCCGATCCGCCAGCACCAACACACTCCCGGTGAGCTCCTGAGTTCCCCAGACATCCTCCCGCTCATCGTTGCTTCCTGGACGTGTTGATCGATCTGTCGAGCGCCCTCTGTGCATCGAGCTCACGGTCGTCTTCCCGTCGATGCGCCGCGGTAACCTCTTCTGGCCGCGCAGCCGTCACCCAGCATCAAACCAAGCCGCCCGGTGGTCGCTGCCACGCCAGCGTGCGGATCGCGAAGTTCGAGTCCCATACGCCCGATTCCGCGTCATCAGTTTCATCAGAGAGCGGAGAAGAGGAACAGGGCCTCTTTTTCTTTTTGCAGAAAGCCCCTTGGTTTTTGAGTTCTCAGCCCGCACTCCACCCAGGCCCACATGTCATGCGCTGTGGCATTTTTATCAAAAGGCACCCAGACTTTCCTGTGCCTCAACCCGCTCTCTCCGTCTGCGCCACATGGCTACGCCCTGTTCTCGCGCCCGTGCGTGGCCCCGCACACCGTCGACCCCACCTGTCAACCGCATAGGCTGGGTAACCCCTCGGTGGAAAAAGTCCCGCGTGTACCGCGTCGACCCACCTGTTGCTGAATCAGCACCTGGCCCACTCGTCAGCGGCTGTGGCTAAAACTCTCTGAGTATAAAAAGTATCTGTTCTTTTTCTGTTTAATCAAAATATTTTCAGAAATGTTTATATGATTTCAAATCCAGTTTTAAATAACTTTTAATTGTTAATTCCAAATTGGACAAATAATATATGTTTTTGAATTATAAAAATGTGAGGAATTCAAATATGCCATTCAAAATAATGTTTGACTAATTTAAATTTTCGAAATTGTTTAATTGCAATAAAAATGCCTTATCTTAATTAATTAATAACTTTAATTCTATAACTCCAAATTCGACAAATAATATGTCTAAATCGATCAGCGCGACGAGCCCGTTCTAACTATGCATTCCATGATATGAATTGCTGCATGCATCATCTAAATATTAAGTGGACAGCAAGTTATATGGGAGCAAAACATGACTAAAAACTTAATGAAATGATTTATTCTTGTCCCCACACCTCACCCTTGCCATTCTACATTATTGCCATGTAATTTGTGCATAATTCATCATGGCATGCTTGTTTGCTTGTCGCATTTTATTTATATGCTTGTGCACTTTATTTATGTTGGCCCTTGTTTGTTTGGTTCTTCTTTCGAATAGACGCCGAGCAGGGGAAATATTAGGAATCCCAGAAGTACTACCCAGATCCATCTCTCGCTTCAACTGAGCTGCCAGGCAAGCACTACCACATGCTTGCATACATATAGTACCTATTGCCTCTATCTTATTCTTGCATCATTGAGTCGCGATTGCATTAAATTGAATCCCAAGTACTGTATAGCCTTTACTTTTAAACCCCATCGAGCTTGTTCCTCCATCCCATGAGCCATTACTACAGGAGTTGTTTGAGCCATGCGGGTCGTAGAACAACATGTGTAGGGTATGTGAGAGTCTAATGGATAACGAGGTACCTAAACAACTTAACCTGGGTAGTAATGGGATAACTAATGAAAGAGGCACCGGTGGGCAATATCTGTCATTTGGTTTTTATGTCCACTTGTGTCCCGTAGGACCCCGAGTACTTGATTCCTGTTCCTTGACTATTCGCACTATCCACATACGGGAGACTCTATGAATCCCCCTTTGCATGAGCTTGATTTGTACTTTATTTCTTGGGGCCACAAAGTAGTTTGGGGCTTTATTACTATCCTGTACTTATGCCATGCTTTACTGCTTTATTTAAGATTGTGCGTGGAGCACCAGATTATTTTGGATCATGCACGATTTCAGTATCGACAAGCCCAGTCACACTTTCGGGTTCCTAGTCGTTTACAGCCGTTCTCGCAAACCCTGGGTCCGTCTCGGAGCCGGCCAACTTCGTTGTGGGTAGCTTATTCGGGTGGCCCCTGAAATATTTTATGAATCTTGTGATTGCTTTGTCGTGAAAGCCTTGTTGGGTTTTGATTTGGTTTTTCCGAGGTCGATCGTGTGTGTGTTGCTATTTGTGCACCCCTGCAGGGTAAATCTTTCTGAAAGCCATGTCCACGGTTATGGACGACTTGGAGCACAGTTTCTCGATCATAGACAAGTATAACTAAAGTACCGTCTTTAGTTTGACTAAATATCTGACTAGTAAATAGTGCAATATTCATGGAATGAGTAATAAAACTGCCAACGGATGGGTTGTTCGTCCGCTTTCTTGTTGGTAAGCGAGAAGGAGGATGGATCTGTTACTTTATACTGTTATAACTGTTGTTTCTAATTAACGGACATCCATCTATCATTGGTTAGGCGGATGGTTAGAGAGTATCTTTAGACTTGTTAGTTATCATCTTTTGCTGTAATTGCGTCACCCCAGGTTATGTCCCCTTTAGAGGCATAAAGACTTGCTGAGTACCCCTAGGGTCTCACACGATAAATTGTTTGATTTAGATAAACATGTGTATTCGCAAGATGGATATTGGGTGGAGGAGACATATGATGTTGGCAACGATCACTCGGTGTAGAGATTCCGGGGATGGGGATCCGTGAGATCTGTGGGCGGAATGTGCTTATTTATCTGGCATCTTATGTCGATTTGCTTCTTATCCGTACTCGGATCTTGTTTCCCGCTTCCGCTTGATACTCTGTTGATTGATGTATGAGGAGCTATCCTACACTATTATATCTATCTAGGATGTTTGGATCTTGCCGTACGGCGTTGCAATATTTCTATTTCATTTAGATGGTATGGCTCTGAGAACTGTTGTAAGGTAGCTTGCATACATACTCACTTGTGTATGTATTTGATCTCTCCGCCTGTTGCCTACGCCGCTCGCTCTTGTCCCGATGTTCTTGGAAGTGGTTAGGGCGGCCGACAGACCTACACGTGGGTGGCCCTGGGCCCCCGCTATACTTCTTTAACCACTTTTGGTTCATCCAGGCTTGAACTTAGAGCATAGGGTCCGAGGTTGTTATAGCCAAAGAATATTTATAAGCCTTAACAACTGAGTTGTCAATTCAGCTGCACCTGGAAACATTCTTGCTCACAGCAGTTTATCAGTAGCAACAGTTTTATAGTAGGAATAACAAAGTAACAACAGTAGTAAAGTAAAAGATGAGTGACAATAACGATGGCAATTGGGATTCGAGTGCGGTAGGCATAGGGATGGATGGACGGGCGTTGCATGGACAAGACAATTCACATAGCAATCAGAACATAGGGCAATTGCAGATAAATAAGATAAAGCATCCAAGTACTAGATAATCCTAGGCATCTGTTCCATATATAGTCATACGTGCTCGCAATAAGAACTTGCACAACATCTTTTGTCCTACTAGCACGTTTGCAGCGGGGCCTCAAGGAAACTACTGGCAATTAAGGTGCTCTTTTTAATAGAGTACCGGAGCAAAGCATTAACACTCCGTGAACACATGTGATCCTCACATCAAAGCCATTCCCTCCGGTTATCCGATTTACATCGCCGGGGCCATCGGTTCCGGACAACAACGTGTGTATACAACTTGTAGATAAGACCATAAACAATACTATCATAATGAATCAATAACATGTTCAGATCTGAAATCATGGCACTCGGGCCCTAGTGACAAGCATTAAGCACAACAAGTCGCAACAAAGTCACAAAGCACTAATAAAAGATACTAGGCACCATGCCCTAACAATCTGATGCAATTACATGAACGATCTCATCCAATCCCTACCATCCCCATAGCCTACAGTGGGGGATTACTCACTCATAGATGGGGGAAACATGGATGGTCGATGGAGAAGCGATGGTGATGATGATGGCGATGATCTCCTCCAATTCCCGTCCGGCAGTGCGACGGAGTTTCGGTCTGTTTAAATGGAATTTGGTGGTGGCGGCGAGAACTCCTTCGGAAAACGTCAACCCCGGAGTTTTTAGGTCAAGGCTTCTTATAAGCGAAGAGGGAGACCGAGGCGCTGGGGCCCACACCATGCCCTAGCGCCGGCCAGCCTAGCCGCGCGGGGTGGTGTGGCCACCCCAGCCCTCCTCCGTCTCATATTCGCTCCGTTGTCTTCGAAAAAATAGGCACTTTGGCTTTTGTCCGTCAATTGAGAATATTCATTTTCTGACTTTCCTGGAACCAAAAACAGCAGAAAACAGGCAACTGGCACTGTGGCTCTTGTTAATAGGTTAGTCCAAGAAATCATATGAAAAGTACTCCAAAGTATGGACAAAACACAAGAAAGGAGATAAAACCAAGCATGGAACATCAAAAATTATAGATACATTTGCAATGTATCAACATCCCCAAGCTTAACTCCTGCTCGTCCTCGAGTAGGTAAGTGATAAAAACAAAGAATAATTTTTGAGGTGACATGCACCATCAAAGACTTGACCAAAGTACTTGTAAAACATTCAAAGCTAGGATCATAGTACTTCAATAACATGAAAGACAAAGTTCTAGCAATAAGACAAAGAAACTATGATGCAACATGAAAAGGCACAAACAAAAGATTCATGAATAACAATGCTTTGCAAGACGTTTGTTTGTTTCACATAAAGAAAACATAGCATAGTGGCACTCAGCTTGTCCCTCATAGAGTAGCAAACATAAATGCATAGGACACCTTCAAAGTTTACAAGAGTGACTAGATACAAATAGTTTAAAACAAGCAATATCAAGGTATGCATCAATCAACAAGTCTTGGGACAATACACATAGAACTAAGAATGGCCACTATGCTCTCAAGAAAGTGCTCATAGAATGTGTGGAGACTCAACAAGGAAATGAACAGGTTTTGAAAAGTTTGAAAGGCTTCCAAATGCTGAAAGTATGGTACTCATTAGCTTTGAGCTCTCATTGCCCCTATCATAAGCATCTTTAAATGGTTAAGGTTAAAGTGACACAACTAAGAGGATATGCTTGACAAGTTATAAATCAAAGTCTCATGCCCCTTACTTACGAAGACCGATCCTCATGCTACTCAACTTCAGTCACGAGTAAGCTCTTGTCATTGTAAGTATATACGTATCATAGAGAACCGCCAACGGGGTACCCCTTGCACATGATACAGGAGCTATCCCATAATCAAAATGACAAGGCAAGCAGACAATGAGCATCTCAGCGATCTTTTTATTTACTATGTGCTTATATTTTTATTGAGGATGCTTCATAGAATGCTCATTATGGTTATGCTACAAGTTTCCACCATGATTAGGCATGGCTTAGGCTAGAGGCCCAGGCGTTTCTCTAACATACATACAAACTCCATGATCTTACAAGTTTCACTTTTATTTCACACCGCCGGAATCCATAAGCAAAAGAACATGATATCAACGTGGTACTAAGTACCAATGCAATGTTGAAAGCGTTCCCCATGATACATGGTTCTGCTAACTTCAACTTATAAAGCGCAAGCATATACGCAACAAAGAAGGACGCAATGGTTCAGGTTTATTAAATGCAAGAAAATAAAGTGTGCCATCAAGTTTGTGGGAGCTTTACTAACTAACTTTCTCATAACAAGCAAACATTTTATTCGGAAGAAAACAAGGCATATTTAATATGCATGGAAGTAGCAAATGATGCTAATAGGTAGGTATGGTGGACACTTTGGAAATATTTGGTTTAGGGAGTTGGAAACTTGAGTAAAACATACTCAGTGAAAGTGAAGGCTAGCAATAGTAAGGGAGCGACAAACGAGAGAGCAATAATGGCCATAATCATGCAGAGCGACAAAACATCATTGATCAAAGCATAAAGTGATACTACAAGTTGAAAACTAAAGGAACATAAAGGCTTATGGTGACTTGAGATAGTCATAACATGGTGTGAGCATGCGCCAAGTCAACCCAAATAAAGCATCAAAGGAGAATACCACAATACTATGCTTTAATATGCTAAAACAACGCATGATTCATCCAAGGCACATTAAGCAATCTAAATTGTTTATAACAAGTCATGCTACAGCAAAGAATACTAAGCATAAAGCCAAAACAATATCAAGAATGGCATGACAAAGCATAGGCCACAGTCAAAAACAAGCTCTCTTTACCACTTAAGCATGAACTTTCCTACTCTTTTCCAAACCAAACCAAACTATTTAGAAACCAATGCATGAAAGAGGAGGTCCAACCAATTTATTCAGAAAACTAAGAAAACAAAGCAAACTAAAAACCAAAACGAAAAAGAAGACGCTCCAAGAACAACACAACTGTGCATGAAACAATAAAAATGAAGCGTTTGGAAGAAACCTGGGATTTTTATTGATGAAGAAGGGGGATGCCTTGGGCATCCCCAAGCTTTGACGCTTGTACTTCTTGGATATTTCTTGGGGTGACACGCGTGGCATCCCCAAGCTTGAGCTTTAGTCCATCCTTCATCTCATTACTCATTCCTTCCATACACCTGAAATTTTTTCCTTCATACAAAACTTCACACAATCTTTATTAGCAACATTAGTGCACTCAAGATAAATAAGTCTTAAGATTCAGTTCTAACACCAAATAAACTTCCATTAGAACACTAGCTACTGAAGCACTTCCCTCAAAAAGCTCAATTCCCCAAAAGAACTCAAAAAGGAACCAACAAGAAGCAAATGCAAAAAATGGCAGAAATCTGTCAAAACAGACCAGCAGGTAAATACGATTTTTTTTGAAGACCTTATGTTGCTCAAATCAAAAAGTGTTGAACTAACTAAAGTTAGATAACAACCTGGGTCAGAAGCACAAAAATTCATGCCTCAAAAAGACGTTCAGAGATTTTACACGAATTTTTACGATGAAGCATAGAAATCTGTTTCGGGACAGCAACTTTCTCAATCATTACTTCTCTCTCATTAGAGGTTACTCTTGGCACAAAAAGCAAATAAAAAGGATAAGGAGCGGTTATTACTGAAGTAATAACTTCCAAGACTCATCTAAAACTTTTGGGTTATCTCCCAATAAGTACTTTTCTTTAATGTCTTTAAGTTAGGCAAAAGCAAAAACAAAAATGGATAGAATAGAAGTAAGCGGAGATAATCATGGTGAAAACATTGTTTTGTTCAATGAAATCCTTTTGTTAACAAGGTTGATCAGGTCTTGTTACCAAAAAAAATTCATATGAGACAAAACTTTGTATTCCACTAATGATTATGTTACCTCAACCTTGATAGCAATGGTCTCAATCATAATAGTTTCAAATTTTTCTCTTGGTATGGGACAATATATTTCTCCAACTTGAATGCCTTCAACATGTTCAATTGAATTCAAACCGTAAGTCCTTTCAATCTTCTTGGAGAAATAGACAGTATATTCCTTGTCATTAACATTAAAAGTCACCTTTCCTTGATTACAATTAATAAAAGCTCCTGCAGTATTAAGAAAAGGTCTCCCAAGAATAATAGACATATTATCATCTTCAGGCATAATAGTTTGAGAGGATGCTCACATAAGAAATAAGAGTTGAAGTAAAAGAGAGCATCAAGAAGCAAATTCAAAACACATTTAATTCTAACCCACTTCCTATGCATAGGAATCGTGTATGCAAATAAATTCACAAAGAACAAAGTGACATGCATAGGAAGATAAAACAAGAGTGACTTCAAAACTTTTAGCACATAGAGAGGTGTTTCAATACCATGAAAACTTCTACAACCATATTTTCCTCTCTCATAATAATTTTTAGTAGCCTCATGAATAAACTCAACAATATAACTATCACATAAAGCATGCTTTTCATGATCTACAAGCACTAGAGCTTTATTATAAACATTTTCAAAAGAATCCCCAGGAACAAAACATTCATCCTCCTTTAGTAAGCATGGAGGACAATCAAATAATGTAAGGGATAAAGAGTTACTCTCATTAGACGGTAGGCATGGGTAGCTAATCCATTCTTCCTCCTTTTGTTCATCACTCTCCTCCTCTTTTTCATCTAATGAGATTTCAGGTTCATCAATTTCTTCTTCCATAGGATCCTGCAAGGCATTAGCCTCTTCCATTTGTGGAAAGCATCTATTAAAATATTCAAGAATATAGACATTTTCATCCTTGTAATTATCAAAGCAATATACCATAAACCTCATATTTGTAAGGTGAATCATCAATATTTTCAAGCAAACTAGCAAGTTCAAAAGCACCCTTCCAAGCAATAAATTCTTCAATTTATTCCGCATCATAAAAGTCATAAATTCCTTTAGCATAAGAAGATATGGTATCGTTATCATTATACTCACATTGAAAAGGGAGGTGTTTATACCTCTTTCTGTAACAAGATTTATCACAGCAATAAGTAACATTATAAGTAGAGCACACGTTTCTAGCAATGGTATACAATCTATCAATTTGTTCCCATAAGTGTTTACCTTTTTGTGACAAGAGGTGTTCCTTATAATAATATTTTTGATCTTCCGTGAACCCACCTTGCCAATAAGATTCAGTTTCAAAGAAACCAACCATTGACAACAAGCATGATAAAGCAAGACAATAACAGACCAACGAAAATAACAACTAGAGTAGGAACTACTTTTTTTGTATTTTTGATAAAGAAACAAGCAAACAAGGCAAAAATAAACTTAGCTTGAACAATAGTGATTCCAAGTGGACTTGATAAATAAAGCTATGCTCCTCGGCAACGGCGCAGAAAATAGTCTTGATGACCCACAAGTATAGGGGGTGTATCGCAGTATTTTCGAGGGAAGTGAAACCCAATTTATTGATTCGACACAAGGGGAGCCAAAGAATATTTATAAGCCTTAACAACTGAGTTGTCAATTCAGCTGCACCTGGAAACAATCTTGCTCACAGCAGTTTATCAGTAGCAACAGTTTTGTAGTAGGAATAGCAAAGTAACAGCAGTAGTAAAGTAAAGACAGTAGTGACAATAGCAGTAAATAGTGGGATTCGAGTGCGGTAGGCATAGGGATGGATGGATGGATGGGTGTTGCATGGACAAGAAAATTCACATAGCAATCAGAACATAGGGCAATTGCAGATAAATAAGATAAAGCATCCAAGTACTAGATAATCCTAGGCATGTGTTCCATATATAGTCATACGTGCTCGCAATGAGAACTTGCACAACATCTTTTGTCCTACCAGCTCGTTTGCAGCGGGGCCTCAAGGGAACTACTGGCAATTAAGGTGCTCCTTTTAATAGAGCACCGGAGCAAAGCAATAACACTCCATGAACACATGTGATCCTCACATCAAAGCCATTCCCTCCGGTTATCCCGGTTTCTGTCACTTCGGGGCCATCGGTTCCGGACAACAACGTGTGTATACAACTTGTAGATAAGACCATACACAATACTATCATAATGAATCAATAACATGTTCAGATCTGAAATCATGGCACTCGGGCCCTAGTGACAAGCATTAAGCACAACAAGTCGCAACAAAGTCATAAAGCACTAATAAAAGATACTAGGCACCATGCCCTAACAATCTGATGCCATTACATGAATGATCTCATCCAATCCCTACCATCTCCATAGCCTACATCGGGGGATTACTCACTCATAGATGGGGGAAACATGGATGGTCGATGGAGAAGCGATGGTGATGATGATGGCGATGATCTCCTCCAATTCCTCGTCCCGGCAGGGTGCCAGAACGGAGTTTCTGGTGTTGTTTCATGGAATCTGGTGGTGGTGGCGGAGCAGAACTCCTTCTGGAAAAACGTCGAACCCCCCGGAGTTTTTAGGTCAGAAGGCTTCTTATAGGCAAAGAGGGAGACCGAGGGGGCGCCTAGGGGGCCCACACCATGCCCTGGCGCGGTCAGGCCTAGCTCGTGCCTAGGGGTGGTGTGGCCAGCCCCTGGCCCTCCTCCGTCTCGTATTCTGGCTCCGTGAGTCTTCCGGAAAAATAGGCACTTTGGCTTTTGTCCCGTCCAATTCCGAGAATATTCATTTTCTGACTTTCCTGGAACCAAAAACAGCAGAAAACAGGCAGCTGGCACTGTGGCTCTTGCTAATAGGTTAGTCCAAGAAATCATATGAAAAGTACTCCAAAGTGTGGACAAAACACAAGAAAGGAGATAAAACCAAGAATGGAACATCAAAAATTATAGATACATTTGCAATGTATCAGGGGCTTTTCGCGAACTTACACTTGAAGACCGAAAAGCATTGTGAACGCTCAGGAGAGCGTGGTTGATGTAGACGAGCCGAAGCCGACCTCAAGGTCATGATGAAGTCCTCGCGCTCCCTTGGCTCCAACGACTTGAGTGCCTCAAGTGCGACACCTCGCGGGGAGTTACACACGTCCGGTGCCTGACGATGACTCCCGCTTCCTCGATCCAGCAGCAGTTGCAGAAGTAGAGCTCCTAGATCCAAATCCCGCAGCGCGACGGCGCTCCACGGTGAAGATGTCTCTCGTTCGCACAGTCCGAACTTGGGACCACGGTCACGAGAGAGAGAGAGAGAGAGAGAGAGAGAGAGAGAGAATATCAATTGGAGGTCCTCCCAAAAGTGAGAATACCTTTATTGATTATTGTGTGTGTTTATCTGGCCAAATACCCCCACTATATATAGGGGAAAAGGAGGTACTACCTTCCTCAAAGTCCCGGGGTGGGACTAAAGGAGAGGAGGGGGAGGGGCAGCCGCCAGCCGACCCTAGTGGGCCCCGCGTGGGGGGGGCTAGGCCCTGTTGGCCACCCCCTTGTCCCTTCTCCCTCTCTCCTTTCCCTAATGGGCTGTCTCCCCTCCGGGAATTGGCCCATTAAGCCTTTTGACCTTTTAAATTGATTTTCTCTTTATTAAATAATTATGAATAAATGATTAAATCAATATTTAACATTCATTCACATATTATTCAACCTCTATGGTTATGGAACACTTCCACCTCCACTCCGTTCATCCTCCGGACTTACCGAAACTCTTTCGATTTTCTCTCCACAATTCTTCGGTGGTTCTACCGATCCTATAAACACTCTCTAAGCATCATCAAGCCCTTAAGCGTGATAACCCACGGTTCGGGAACACTCTAGACATGGTTGGGACACTCCCGCACCAATGATCGACAGAGGGACCTGGATGGCCATGTGACCCCTGTGCGTTCCACGAAGATCTTTCGTCGTTTGAACCGGGACAGTCGTGTATTATTCCCTTTGTCTCTCGATACTTGCATTGCCCAAGATCTAATCAATGACATCACCATGTTGTGTTCAATCTCGTTACCGAACAACGCTACTTGACTCGTTCCGACAATTGATATCCCTGTGATCAAATCACACGTTGTGCAGCTATTGGATATAACCTCTCCGAGTGGGCCCATGAGTATCTTTCCGTCACATGGACGGACAAATCCTGCTCTTGACATATATTGCCTCTACGGTTTCCTCCGAGTACCTAAATACACCTTTATAACCACTGTATTACTAAGTGGCGCTTGATGCTATCAAAGCACTCTCAGGAGACAGTGATTGATATAGCCTCACGGTCTAAGGAATAGTCTATGAGGATCCTTTTCTAATCATCGTAACTTGAACTTCATGACATGATCGGGTCACGATGTTTAGGTTGGGTATTGGTTCATCTTCTCATTCTCAGAATGAGTTGACTCCATTTCCAACTGGCATAAATGCCACATGATCAACAAACATGATCATCTGTTGACCAATGAACCAGTGACTAGAGTTTCACTGGGAACCCCTGGTTGTTTGTATATCACATGCGTATTGATGTTTCCACTCAATACAGTTAAATCATGTTATAAAACTTAATCATAACCTATATGAAATATGATAATAGTCCCTATAACTATTTGTCTCTAGGGCATATTTCCAACAGATGGGATGGATGGAGATGGTGGTGATGCGCGGTGGATGATGAAGATCGATGCCTTAGCCTCTCGGATCTGTGCAGGGCGAAGATGGATCCCTGGTGGATGAGTTCCCCCTCCAGATGCGTTCTGGAGGTGAGGTTTCAGCGATTTCTAGGTGTTCTGTATGCCGTCTCCCTGATCCAGTTGCACGGGGTCAAACTATTTGAGGAGGCGGTGGCGACAACAACTATAAGACTGGCAAATTTATTCTCGCTGTATAGTTGGTCGTTGAACCGTCTGTATGTCTTCTTCGCTTCAGGTTTTCTTCTAGTATTATTAATATTTCCTAAATAAGTGATTTACGTTGTTTTTTACTCCTTTTCTCCTCAGTACAACTGCTCCAAGAATTGTGTCCATTGGATCCATCATCCATCACGATCCTCGTGAAAATGACATAAAATGTATGCATGAAGGCCGTAAAATACCAAGATCCTACATCTACAATGCAAAATAATAGTGTAAAACATGATGCAAATATGCACTTCTCAGAGTCATTTGAGGAGGTGGATATCACGCCGGTAGCGCCCCGCCGGAGTTTTCCCCCTCCAATTTCCCCCTCCTACCTCTCTGATTTGTGTTTCTGTCTTCTGCGGCGCTCCTTTCCGAGAATCGTCAAGAGACCTTTTTATACGTGGTTTTAGGTCAGAACCTTCGGCTAGGAGAAAGAATCGACGACATCGGAGACTCGAGGATAAAACGAGCACATCAGTCGCGACTAGGGGTGGGCCGCGGCTAGTTAGCTCATTCCCTCCTCGGTCTTCTTTTCTCACGGATCTTTAGCCCATTGTTCTTGGTTCTGATAAATACTAGGTCCCATGAAGTTTTAGGTCAATTGGACATTGTTTGGGTACCTAAAAGTCAAAAACATTGAAATAGTTTTTTTGCCTCGGTAGGGTTAATTCCAAAACAATATGGGAAGTGTGAATTATTCCCAAATATCATTATAAAACATGAATATACCCCATATATGATGCAAATATGTTGGAATATTAAGTAATAAAGTGCAAAGTTCATGGATGCATTTTACATGCATCGCCGAGACACTCTCACAACCCTTCTATCATCTCATTAATGCTCAAAACGTACTTCGAACACTCTCGGAAATATCCCGGACACCTCCGATATATTCCAAGACACTCTGAACACCTTCGGAATTACTTCTCTACTAAATCTTCATTCACGCTCATATTCTAAATGAGATTGAACTCTTAAGTGTGTGACCCTATGTGTTCAAATATTTGTGGACATGTCCGGAACTCATTCCGTGACAATGATTACTATTTGCATCTTGATACACATAGTAACCCCCGCAAATAACACGAAGATCTTTATCGTGTGAACCATTGTATTATGTCCAATACATATCGTATTGCTTCATCGATACTTTACATTACCCGAGATAAAATACTAGGTTATTATTGTTACTCGACATGTACTCTTTACTCATACCGCACTATCGATGTTCATGTGTACAACAACTTGATCACATGTATGGCTAGACGATGACGAACACCATAGTACATTAGTGGGCTCAGAGTGTATCTCTCCATCATTAGGAGTAGCAATTCCCCCAAGCACCCCATGTGAATGATTGGCGTACCATCTGGTAAGAGCAAGTATCAACTTTATGATTACTCTGAGAGCAATGTTTGAAGTACCTTGCCATGTCCATATTGTACCCAAGTTCACATGTGTCTCGCGGTCAAACAATCTTTAGTAAAGGCAATACATTGTTTATGAGAAACTACCGATAACAATATTACCGATGTGTTTCGTGGTAGATCATGTTGGGTCTATCCATCTTTGTTGTTCTCCCAACAACTCCGATCTCATATATCACCGGCAACTCCACAACACATTGTCGTTTTGCCCAAAGTCAAGAAACCGGGACTATCAATGATACATGGACTAGTCTTAGAGGCCAGACTAGGGATATCTAAATGGTGTTTATGATTTTCACACATGTATTAGGATTTTCCTCCAAATACTCATTATCTGGAACTACACAATTATAGCACGAAATAATAAACTTAATCATGAATAGGAAATATAGAACAATACAATTTATTATTGCCTCTAGGGAAAATTTCCATCAGTTTCCCACTTTCACTAGAGTCAATAATCTAGTCAATATTTTAGCACTTAACACCTATGGCATACCGGTGCCTTTCATGCTTTCATGTGGTAAACTTTCTCAACGGATCTGACAAGTTCAGGTCCGTGTGTATTTGCATATCTTTGCGTCTTCACGCATCACTCATTTTCAATGAGATGGCATTTGTATATGTATGGTCAACTAGTGGGACCTTAGTTCATCGGCCAGAACTATGTGTCCTCTATTGTCTCATAATAGATCTTCATAGTACTAGCACGGTCAGAACTACACTAAGTTCAAAAATGAACCTTTTGACTCATAACTCCCTCCTTTGTTGTTGTCGTGACAACGATATACTCAGCCTTTCGTAGTAGTGTCCATCATAGTAATTAACTTTGGAACTCATCCAAATCCAACATGCAACTTACTTATATCCCACTGTGCCACCTTCTATAATTCACATAGCCTAATTGAGATAAAATTATTTGTATATGTAACAATCCGTGTATCGATGTAACACCTTACAACGAACCGTTTGTCACTTATGCATACAAAACATATTCTTTGTCCTTCTAAAGTACATAAGAATATACTTACTATTGTCATGTGATTATCATATGAATCACTCTAGTATATGCTCATAACAATTTATAGCATAAGACATATCTGGTTATGTACATATCATGGTATACATGATTGATATAATCGTTCACACAGCTTCACTCATCAAGTGTCAAAACACTTGATTCTTGCTCCAACCTCTTCCATGCAGCAAGAACTCTTTCTTTCTGTCTCCATATTGAACAAATTCAATATCTCATCTATGTACTTTGTCATAACTATATTAGACGCCTCAATCTATCTATATAGATATTGATGCCCAATATCCTGTTTTGCCTAAGACTTTCACACAAATCTAATTTTAGTGGAATCACACTTGTGTCAACAAAAGATATATCATTTCCAATCAACGATATGTCATCCACATAAAGTATTAGAAATTGTCTTAGCGCTCCCACTTAATTTGTTGTAAACATACAAGCATCTTCACCGTTCTTGATGAAACTAAACTCTTTCAATTTCATCAAAGTGAAGATTCCAACTCCGTGATGCTAACTTCTACCATTGAAGTTTGCACCAATTTCTAGTATCCTTTTGAACTAACAAAACCTTTGGGTCATGTCAATACACATCCTAGGTTATCACTCCTTGAAAGGAATTTTGTTTTGTTATTCAACTACCATATCTTGTGAATATGTAGTGGTTACTAGAATAATCCCAATAGACTAAGCATTGCTATGAAAGATCCAATCTTATCATAGTAAACTCTTTGAACATTGTTGTAAACTCCTTTTTGACAAGTCGAGCTTCTATGGATGTGAACATCCATGTCTATCTCTTTATATATCCATTTACGTTCGATAGGCTCAATGCCTTTCGGAGGGTATACCAAGTATCAAAACTTGATTTTTTGTACACTACTAGAGAAAACCCTACCGCCGGCGAACACAAAAGGGTCATCGCCGACACACTGGTGCTCGGTGGTGACCACCTCGTCGGTGGTATGTACGCATTGCCGGCGCCTTCATAATTTGCCGGTGGTAATATGCCACTACCGCCGACGAGCGGCTATACATGTCGGGGGTAAGTTCGCATCACCGGTGCCTCTAGAATTCGCCGGTGGTAATATTCCTCTACCGCCGGCGAGCAGCTGTGTACGCTGGGGGTAGTCTAGTACCATTGACGCTCACCCTCATTCGCCGATGGTAGTACAACATAGCACAGGCGAATACAAATTCGCTAGGGATAGCACCATGATTTCGCTAGCGGTAATATTACCAGGAGTAAAAAAAGCAGATCAAAATACACAGAATACACTGTAATATTGATAGAATACACACAACAGATACAGGGAATACACAAATGTTCAAACCATGCATCAATAACATTCAAACAGTTCACACAAGTGTAGAAAGTGACCATATGGTTCAAACTTGGACTCCAACTAGCAAATATTACACAAACACATCATCACAAGTCTCCAGAGTTGCATGACCAAGCTAGACAACAAGGGCATAATAGACTAGAGAGGCGGTGGTGGCTGCGAGCATCATCACGACGAAAGGGGTTAACCGGCTCCTCCACATCTCCCTCCTCCACCGCGCTAGAAACCTCGTGTAGTGAGTGTCTGCCTCCTCCAAAGTGGCATAGCTATTGTAACTATTCCCGCAGAAACGGTGGACCTGCCTCCTACAATCCTCCCAATCGCCGTAGACTCCGGGAACCCTGCCCTCGTACACGACATACCACAGCATCTATGCACACACACACGCGAAAGAAATGTTAGTGTTGTCAACACATATTCATAATAGAGATATAACATATAGGTATGCAAAAAAGAAAAGGCATCAGATATAGCAAAGTAATTCTATGACTAACATTTGCATGGAAAGATAGGTATGCAAAAATAAAAGCATAAAATAAACTAATCGTAATTCTATGACTAACATTTGCAGGAGACAAGTTTGTGACTCGATCAGGTTTTCTTCGGCTTCGGCGGGAAGGGATGGATGCCACCTAGCATGGTGAATGTCCTCCCATCAGGGACCGCAACTAAGCGGTCCTCGATCTCTGCATTAGTCAGCGGGATACCGCTATAGTTGAATGTTGCACCTCTAGTCAAGACATCCCTCTTGAGTATCGTGCCAATCTCCCGCTGGATGGCACGGAACTTGGCTTTGATGTTTGCATCGGTCATTTTCGTAATGTCTCTATCCCTTTTCTCGAGACCGGATGGCATCAAGAGTTGCTCCTCATCCTTTGCATACTGCCTCATCTGTAGGATGGCGAACCAGGGCTCCATCCCAGTCGACGATTGCCTAAGGAAGGGGAAATTGGTTACATGGGAGTTCACATAGATGCCTTTGGATCTTTTCTCATACTTGAGTGGGCCAACCGCGGTTTTGAAACCATTGAGGGCTTATCAAGAGTAGATTTGATGTCGGTGTAGTCTTTCTGCACGTCTCTCCTGGAGTCGAGATAGATGACATGGGAATAATATGGTTGAAGGGCGATGAGGACGCACCCATTCTCTCTGCGCAAAACAGTTCGAATAAACCATCATCCTCGGCTATTAAGGAAATTCATGAAAGAATGTAATAGCAGGAAGTTTAGCAACCAACTACTTACTCGGGAAAGTGTGGACGGAGAAATCAAGACTTGTCTTTATTCACCACCAAGAAATTCGTGATATACTTCGCGACAAATGCTCGTTCCTTGTCGACGATGCCTACAGTCATGTAGAAGGGGTCCATGATAGCAAGGTGCAGGGTCTTCTCCATGATGATATCGTGTGCCATTTTTAGCAATACCAGGCGGACCACGTTACGATCGAGCCATAACATGTGGAAGAGCTTGAAGATGTCTTCATACATGATGAAGAACAACTCGCCGGGGGTGGTGGTGATGAAGCCACAGTTAGTGGGCACCTTGACCGTGAAGAGCGGGTACGAGGGATTTTTATCTTTGAGAAGCTGCTGCTCTAGATACCGAACAGTCTCATGCAGGCTACACAGGTCCGGCGACAGCGTCTTGACAATGTGGTCTGGCAGGATCGGTTCACCAAGGAAATGCATCGTCCTCCACTTGGTCGGCAGCTTGTCGAGAACCACTTTCTTGCTTGTTGTAGTGTCTTTCCCATGCTTCGGCTTCCGCTTCCTGCCCTTCTTATGGAACGGAGGGGTGCCGGTTTGTCTTACTCCATGGCCGTATCACGGAGTGTCCTCGGGGTAACCTTAGCATGCGGCAGAGCGGTGAAGGCAGTAGCGTCTTCCGGCTCGGGTGTTCCTTGAGAAGAAAAGAGCTTCTTCTTCGTCATGGTATCACGAGTAGGTGCCTCGGAAGGAGAAACATCGATGGGAGCCTCAAAATCAGCGATGAACGAATGGATGGGAGACTTATCGATGTCCACCGTGTTGTCGTGCTCATGTGTCTCGGGCTCGGGAGGATCATCAGCAGGTGGAGGAGTGACCCTTTGGCTTGCCGCCACAGGCACAGACGCTGGAGTGGCCCTTCCTTGGCTTGCCGCTGCAGGCACATATGTTGGAGTGACCCTTTCTTCGGCGATCTTCAACCGAAGTAGGGCTTTCGGCCATATAAGGACATGATTCTTCAGTTGCCTGACCTTCAGCTCGTATTCGGCAGCCGGGGGTTGATGAGGAGGAACCAAGTGTGCGCATCCCAGGAACGACCGATCCACCTCAACCCGGTGCACGCTATCGTCCATAGGCTTGCAGTGGAACGTCCGATGTGATGGGTTCATGATGCGTCCCCTCGCAACATACTTGAGCTTATTGTCCACATACATGAGCATGGTGCAAGGAACACTTTGCTCCTTTGAAGAAACATGCATGTGTAGGTCAAAGAGGGGAAGCAACGAAGTAATTAACTTGCGTAGAGGCTCAATTAATTACGGTGAGAGTGTCGAGCTCAGCTTGTGTCGAGGGACCGGGGCAGGGCATGCAAGTGACCGAGGGGCTACTGGCTGCCCCCATGGCCGGCGAATCCTCCCTAGCACCTGCATTGGCGCCGGCGGGTGGAGTCACCAATATAGGCGCATCTTGAGCCTGTGTAGCAGGAGGCAGCATGTTGCCCGAGTTGCTGCCTAGGCTGATCACTGGGAGTGCTCATGTTTGGCCGTTGGCGAAGTAAGTGGAGATCGACGCCGCCATTCCAGGAATGATCTCATTGAACCAACTAGCCACCACGTCATCGACCTTGCTGGCCACCTCTGCCTGGACCCTGGTTTCTACCTCGTCATGGACCACGACTTGGATGCGCTGGTCAAAGGTTGCTTCCAAGTTGTCCACCTTCTCCAATAGAGCCGCGTGCTCCCGGTCCTTCTTCGCCTCCAGCGAGTCCTTGGTGGTGGGCACGTCCAAGCCATAATCGACATGCTGGCGACCTCCTCCGGCGCCAGGGACACGACCTCTTACCGGCCTCTTCAATGGCGGCTACTCCTTCATGATGTTCAAGCCCTGATAAAAGGGTTGTCCCACGAGACTTTGCCCGTCGATGTCTAGGTCGACGCCTAGGACGAGGAGCCAGACTCGTTCACTTCTTCTACGAACTACAAGAAGTAGCACGAAGAATTTTAGAGATGGGGTTGTGGTGAGCAGTACGAAACTAGTAAGCTGGTAAAATTGCTTACCACTGTGTTCTCAACTTGCACCACCTTCAGGTCGGTGACCAAGACAACACCCTCCACCACTGTAGGTATCGTGAAAAGTTTCCCGTCCATCTCTTTACGGTACCGGGACCTGACAAATGCCCTAAAGAGCGGGTCCTTGTACTTGGCCCAAGGGTTCTCAATGCCCTTCTCTGCATAGGTCTGGTCCTCCTTGTGCCACTTGTCCACCTTGCCGTCGTAGCCACGACAACCAAGACGGTGGTGACCGATGTTCTTCTCCGCCAACTCCTTTCCCTAGGTCGACTGATCCTTGGTGTAGGCTAGGTCCTTGTTTTCTAGGAAGCGCGTGTAGTCCTCGAGCGTAAGCCATGGGAAGTGGCGCTTGATCTCTTCCCATGGCTCGTCGTCAGCAATCATCCCCCTTAGCATGGTTTTATAACCGCTGAGGTTCCTGGTAAACTTGCCAAGGGTGAACTTGTTCACGATGTTCTCCTTGGGATCTAGGCTCGTGAAGCCCTCGGGGAACTGGTACCGCGCGTGCAGCCACAAGAGGAGTTGGTCCTTCAGATGCTTCTTCTTCTTTGTTCGGAGTTTCGTCTTGTTGACATTGACGACGTCCCGAAGGATAGCTCCCAGCTGGAGGCCATACCCCCTCACGAGATGCTTTGGCTCCGTAGGGATACCGGTCTTGGGGTACACCGCTGTGAATGTCTCCTTCATGGCGCCCACCGTGTTCGGTCGCCGCTTCTTCCTTTCCCTCTTGGCCTCGGTCGTTGTCTCTGAGACACCCCCGGGGGCACCACTGTCAGTGGTCTCGTCACCCCTCTTATGATCGCCATCAAGGCCATCATCGACGCCCATCTCCTTACCGCCATCATCGGTGGTCTCGTCGTCTTCTTCGCCCCCTACCTCCTCCAGCTCTATGTCCTAGGACATGAGCCTATAGTGCTCCTCTAAGTCTCGCTGGCCCCGATCGTCTTCATTGCGGTTTTCAGAAGACGACATGGCTATACCGAGCACTACACAAGAAAAAAGAAAGGATTTTAGATACGACCTTTGCTAAAAAATGGCCATGCCTGAGTGCCAGAAATTCGCCGGAATGGAAGTTAATCGACATTCCGGCGAAACATTGGCACTCAATGTACCTGCACAACATTCACATCAACTTCCAACGGAATCCATCTCACAACTGCCAATGGAGTAACTCAAACGCAGAAAGATGAAAGTTGAAAAAAATCTAATTGGCATGCTGAAAAAATAATGGGAGCAAAATGAGCTTAACTGTCATATATTCAGAACAACAAAGCAAAATTACATAAAATTCACTTGTGGTGATTTCTGGGCAGCCTCTTTTAGGTCCTCAACTGCACCTTCCCAATCTTCTGTGAGAAGTTTAGCCTCACCTCTCTGCAACAAGTTTGAAGGGTGCCATACAATAAACAGTTAAAGTAACAGGCTTACAAACTAGGGGAATATCACAAGAGAAGCATAGCATTATGTCCATTTTGTTAACTCTAGCAATGATCTGTACTTCATTTGCCTACATATATACCGAAATTCCTAGCCAAAGAAATGTGGGCTTCCTAAATACTCCCAAGAATATTTAATCTGAACTTTGGTTGTGAAAAGAGAGAACTGCCACAGGGTTTAATCTAAACTTAAATTCTAAACTTCGGGTGTGAATGAGGTGAACCATTATTTTTGAAGCTATCGAATCAATTCATGCAAAGGGTAAGTGCCTGATGTATAAATAAATTAGGGAGTGAGAAAATCAATTAGACACATAGACATAGTGTTTTCCTGAAATTACACGACATGGTCTTCATGGAAACAACTACTAAAAGAGTTGTATTTTCTAATTCTTGCATGTACATTTTTTAATACCGCATCAACATCCAAACCAATAAATCATGTAAAGAGCAACGGAATTTCCATAAATACCATTATAAGATGTTTTTTCTTAACAAACAGTAGAAAGGTCTCGATAAAGCATACCAGCAAGAAGCCTGTTATACCATACCAATACTTCCAACAATTGATTCCTCCTTCCACTGCATCATCACCAAAAGAAGAATACATGTAATGTACCCAGGAAAAGAATTTAAAGGCTGTGGAATAGCAAAATTAGGTATCTAAAGGTTGTGGCAGGAATTTAAAGTTAAGATAAAAAACAATGAAGAGACATTAAATAGTTGCAACTTCAAAAGCTATTAATGTTTTGCTGATGTTCCCTTGAAGAAGTGATCACGCTTGCCTGTCATGTTCTCCAGTGGTTGTCAAAGCACAAAGATGACCATGAGCGAATCAGGTTTCATCAATTATGATTATTGAACAAATTTTGACCTCCAACATTTAGTTATATCTATGTCTCTGAGTTTGTGTACAAAGCAAGTTGCAAATACTACATCTAGCAAGTGTGTAGGTTCATTATTAGCTATCGCATAAAAATGTGTATAGGATGTATGTTTATCTACCGACAACTAGATCACTATACATTGCTATAACTCGTTATGCTACATGTGTGAGGTAGCTAAAAAATTATATTATGTAAACTTCTATACCACTATTCATCATCTTAAATTGGTGTAATTACTACTGGCTGCAATATCACAAGCTGGAAACTATTCATAACAACTTTCTAACAATTTACTTAACCTGTGAAACAAGAGAATGCGACTAAAAAATGATGTTCTGGATATTGTATTTTCAATGAAACAATTTGCTGGCGTTTCAAAATATATCTCAATCCAACATTGCACAATAATAGTGTTAAATTGAATAGATTTTGCAAATATATCAAAAACACAATTCATCTCCACTAATTAATAATATGAATCGGAAAATATTCATTAATCAATAGTAGACCGTTGCAGTAGGATTTAAATGAAGCCCGTCTTAAATATAAAGGAACAACACAAACATATTCTACCAATATGTCACTTTTCCTCCTATATGAGAAGCACTTCCATCCTCCAGATCATGTAGTGCTCCCCAAACGGATAGCAGAAATAAAAACTAGACCAGCGTGTGTCCACCAGGCCACCATTCGCCTCGCGTTGTTGCAGGAGAAGATGAAACAGAGAAATTGGCACGTCGGCAAAGGTGAGGGTGGACTACTAGGGAAGGCGAGGGTGGAATCCCCGGTGGCGCACGTCGGACTTCCAGGGGAGGTACGAGCCAAGAGAGGCATGCCTAGTCAATCCGCCCGCGTGGTTTCCGTCAGTGGAGGGCGAGGGGGGAGAGGAAGGGAGGGGAGAGGGAGAGGGAGGGGGTACCTGCGGGCAGTCGGCGGATGGGACGGCGATGGCTTCTCCACGGGGGCCTCCTCCTCCGGGCGGTCGACAAGGGGCGCGGCTCCGTCCACGGGCTCCTGCGAGGTGGAGAGGGTTAGGTAGTGGAGGGCGAGGGGGAGAGATGAAGGGAGGGGAGAGGGGGCCGGGGGGGGACTCACCTCGCTGACGGCGGACGGCGGTGGATCGACAGGGACGACGGTGGGTGGACGGCGGCAGATCGAGGTGGGTGTCTCTGCGCAGATCGATCTAGCATCGATCGGGAGGGAGGACGTACGACATCACCTTATCCCGCGGGTGGGACCCATAGTCAGCGTATGCGCGAACTCGCTGGTGGTAAGCTTAGGGTCACTGGCAGGTGGGGCCAGGTCACTGGCAGGTGGGGCCAGCGCGTGCTACCCCCGGCGTACGGTCTGAATTCGCCGGTGGTAAGGTTTTTTTAGGCAAACACATATCTATATCTTCTTATAAAGTAGACCCCCAACTAAGAGTCATTTAAGTTTGCCTATTTGCACATGTAGCATATCCATGTCATCGCATTTTCATAGCCGTCAATTTAGAGCATACCTTCGTTCATTTGTGTTCCTGCTACAGTTCCAACCCGTTTTGTTTTTCTGTCACTTGATGCGACTAAGCGTGCTCCCTTAACGCAATTCCGTCAGAGGCAAACACCCATAAAATGATAGCAATTCCATCGCAGGCAAACACACATAAAATGATGGCTAAGTTATATTAGTTGCAATTCTGTCGCCATATCCGTAGGAGTTTAATAAGTATGTAGTACACACTTATACATAAAATCATTAACAAGAGATACACATAAAATGATGTGTGTTAATTTCTCAACCACACCAATCTTACTGTTTCTTCTTCGCACTCTATTTCTTCATCTTGCCCTTCTGCTTGGTCTTTTTTGACTTGACCCCGCCAGTCTCATCATCGTGACTCCTTGTGTACGGAGGAGTTGTTGTAGCTAACGACCTAGGTAGTATGGTCCTTCTTCTTCTTTTTGTGTATGTTGCATCATCTTCATCGGGTTCTTCCATCATCTGGTCTCCGACAAGTCCGTCAAAGTCTTTATCGTTAGCGACTCCATCCATTCCGATGAGCGCCCTTTTTCCTCTCCCCATGACGGCACGGCTAGGCCTTGATGGGTCGGTAATGAAGAAGCATTGCTCGACGTGCTTAGCCAGTACCCATGGCTCATTTTGCGTGGTGGGTTTCTTGGTCTTGGATTTGTTGGGCAAATGCATGGTGGTGAAATTCTTGTCTTCTTTTCTAACATCTGTAGCCCATGTGACACGAAACATCGGTAGCTTCTCCCCGATGTAGACGAGCTCCCAAATTTTCTCGATCCTTCTGTAGTATCTTTTCTTCTCTTCACCCATGTAAGATTCCATCATCACACCCGAGTTCTGATAGTCGCTTCTTTTGTCTCTCTCCTCCATGTACAATGTGTAACCGTTGATGTCGTATGCTTGATAAGTCATGAGGTTTGGCGCGGGCCCGTAAGACAAGGCCACTGTGATTCTATCCACGACGCTTGTCATTGGCAGGGGATTGGCATCAATCTGGTCTTTGAACCAGCACGCGAAAGAGGAGTTATGCGCTCTAAATACCTCTTCTTCCATCATCGGCCTATTAGTATTGTTCTCGATCATGGTTTTGTGATTTTCCACCCAAGGTGTGACATCGTCCATGTGCTGTAGCGCTACTAAGTGGGACCTGTCAAAGTCGGCTCTCCTATAAGACTGATCCACATCCATTTCCTTCTTGCCGGTGCGGTGGCCTACTCCCTCAAACCTGTCGAGGTGCTTGTTCGTGGGCAAACCAATCGGACATGGGTTTTCCTCGTTTAGATAATTATTGCAGAAAGAGACACACTCCTCGGTGAGAAAGCCCTAGACGATGCTTCCATCCGGATGTGCCCTATTATGGACGTATCCTTTGAGGATCCCGTTCATTCTTTCTAACGCCATCATGTTGTGAAGGAACGGAGGCCCGAGATCCTCAATATCGTCCACTATATGCAGAAGCAGGTGGACCATGATGTCGAAGAATGTGGGCGGGAAGTACATCTCCATCTTGGATATGATCGTGACTATCTCTTCATGCCGCCTCCCGAGTTTCTTGACGGTTATCGACTTCTGAGTGATGACATCGAACAAGTTACAGAGGCTAGTCAGCGTTGCACGAACATGTGGTTCCATGATCCCTCGGATTGCAACCGGAAGTATCTGCGTCATCATGATGTGACAGTCATGAGACTTCATCCCGCTGAAGATTCCTTTCGTCGGGTCCAGCCATCTATGTATCAGCCCCGCGTAGCCTAAGGGATACTTGGTTTCGAGGAGGCAACCGATCATCTGTTCGAGCTTGTTAGGATATAGAGTGAAGCAGGAGGGACGCGAGGTTTCACTCTTCTTCGCCCTTTTTCCCTTAGGATCTTTCGTCTCCTCCTCAACCGACTGATTCCCCGCCCTTTTGCGCTTGCGATCGTTTGTCTCCTCCTCAACCCTAGAAGAAGACGAGGGGTGAAGCTCTTCTCTGATATTTAGGGCCTTTAGGTCGTGTCTTGCTTTCGGCCCGTCTTTGGTCCTATCCGGCATGTTGAGCAGAGTGCCAAGCAAGCTTTCGCACACGTTCTTCATGATATGCATGACATCAAGGCTATGAGGCGTACCGAGGATCTTCTAGTACGGCAAGTCCCAAAACATGGACCTCCTTTTCCATACCCCCATGAGCGGGCCGTGTTCCTTGTCCTTCTTCTTATCTCCTCACTTCCAAAGAGTGTGTGTGTGTTGTCGGGACCTTATGCTCGAGATCTAGATCTACCAATAGAGAGAACTGGGAAATGTGGTGCGAGATAGATCTAGTTCTAGATCTTGCTAGGTAGATATAGTAATACATGCGAGGGGAGTGACATCTCCTCAAATATATCAAACTTGGTTGGTTGAATTAGCTAAAATGGGTGGGGAGAAGTGGGGGAATGAGCTAGCAAAGCTTGGGGTTGAGTTTTCATGAAAAGTGAGCTAGTGGTGAGTGAGGAGGTGTTGGTAGGTGGCTGGTTCAAGCTTGTAATAATTCCCAGGTTACCACCAACAGAAACAGCAAAAGCGTTGGCGGTAATAGCACGACCTAGTGGCCCACCCGGCCCCACATGCATCCCCGATGAGTGGTGCCACATTCACCGGTGGTATGTGCACGTATCCTCGGCGCGCGCGGGCCGTTTCGCCAATGGTAAGTGGCGGCCCATCCGGGGGGCACGCGACCCACTCGATCCCTGGTGAGCGCGGGCCCTATTCACTGGCGTTCCGTCTGCTAGCCCCCGACGTGCTTCGTCGAATTTGCTGGTGGTAAGTGGCGCCCCATCCGGGAGCATGTGGCCCACCTAATCCCTAGCGTGCATAGGAACTGTTCGCCGGCGGTGCTTGTGGTAGCCTCGGCATGACGAGTGAGTGTTGTCGGTGGTAATTGTACGCAGGTATGGAATCCCTTACCGCCGGCGAGCCCATGCCCACTTCATCGGCGGTAAGGAGTGCTGCTATAAGCTTTTCTCTACTAGTGGTACATGGATACTATCCTGGATTTTATGGCGTCTATCCATTTAATGGAGTCATGACCCATCATTTCTTCTTTGTAGTTGGTTCATCATTGTCCAACAATAATGTTTCGTCTTCAAATCTTACTATTTGAGTACAGATTTTACCCAACCTATTTGGTTTAATAGGGACTTTGATTTCCGAGACTACAACATTTTGTAGGCACCGGAGCCTCAGGCGCCATAGCCATTTCCGTAACACTTTCCGGTGTTGTGCTATTTTGCACATCTTGCTCAGATTCAATAACCTCATCAAGTTCTATTGTCCTCCCACTCAAAAACTTTCACGAGGAACTTCTTTCTCGAGAAATATGCCGTACTTGGCGACATACATTTTTTTATTTTGCTTTTAAGTTAGAAGGAATCCCCAGATGTTACCAAGGGATAACCTACAAAGACACATACATCCTATTTTGGTTTGTAAACAATTTACATATGCCCAACATACCAAAATTTTAAGAAAAGACATCTTGGGTTTGATCCCATTCCATAACTCATATGGTGTCATTTCAACGGATTACGATGGCGCACTATTTTGTGTAAAGCGGTAGTCTCTAAATCATAATCCACAAAAATATAACGGCAATTTTATTTGTTTCATCATAGATCTAACAATGTCCAACAAGGTTCGATTACATCTCACGAACACTCCACACTCTTGTGGTGTTTTGGGAGAAGTGCAAGTTTTGGAACAATTCTGCAACTCTCAGATGCTTGCTAAACTTGTAAATCAAATATTTTTTCTCTATGATCCAATCATAGATTCTTGATTTTCTTGTTACGATGATTTTCCACTTCATCCAAAACACTTTTAACACTTTTCAAATGTCTCATACTTCTTTCTCATCAAATAGATATACACATATATATCCACTCAAATCATCAGTGAAATTATATGAAGTAGAAGAATCCACCACGCGTGGCTACACACAATGGACTACACACATCAACATGTATAATCTCCAACAAGTTAGTCGTCCGTTCAATATTGGCATGTGAACGGAGTTTTAGTCTTTTAGATAAGTCTCACAAGCGTCAATTGATTCAAAGTCAAATGACTCCAAAAGTTCATCAACATGGATTTTCTTCATGTGTTTCTTTCTAATATGACATAAACAATGATGCCACAATTAAGTGAAATTCAATCTTGTATTACGGCATTTAGCATTAGTGTTATGATGTGTGTATCACCTTCAAGATTTATAATAACTAATCCATCCTGCTCGCTATAAGCGACCACGCGTGGTGCCTTGTACCGTACCTCGGCGGGCAGCACTGCTTCGCCCTCGTGCACCATAAAGAACGGGGTGTAGCCTATAGCACTGTTTGGGGTTGTGCGTAGGCTCCAGCGTACTGATTGCAGTTCAGCTGGCCAGCAGCCCGCGGCTTGTTCGAGTGGCCGGAGGAGTCGCTTCTTGATACCGCCGCAGACGAGCCCGTTCGCCTTTTCAACCTGACCGTTGGTCTATGGATGTTCTACCGAGGCGTAGCTAATGTTGATTCCCAGATTCTCACAGAATTCTTGGAACTCCTTGGATGTGAAGTTCGTTCTATTGTCCGTGATGATGCTGTGTGGCACTCCAAAGCGGAAGACGATAGACTCGAAGAACTTGACTGCGCTGTGTCCCGATTGATTGGTCACTGGCATGGCTTCTATCCACTTGGTGAACTTGTCGACTGCCAACGTAACCTCCTCGTGAGGACTTGGGGAGCTTGCCGACCATGTCGAGTCCCCATTGCACGAAGGGCCAGGCCAATGGGATTGGCCGGAGCTCCACGCCAGGTGCGTGCGGCTTGTCCGCGAATCGTTGACACGCGTTGCATTTCTGGACGATGTCTTTGGCGTCGCGCATGGCCGTAGGCTGGTAGAACCCAACTCGCAGAGCTTTGGCCACGAGGGCGCGACTGCCAGCGTGGTGTCCACAGGTTCCCTCATGGATGTCGAGGAGGACAGCTTTTCCATCAACCGTGGAGACGCATCACTGGAGTACTCCTGTGATGCTACGCTTGTATAGTTCGCCGTTGATAACAGCAAATGCCTTGGATCGCCGCGCGATGTGTCGCGCATCAGTCGGGTCGTCCGGTAGTCGTTTGCTGAGGAGGTACGTGATGTACGGCTGAGTCCAGGATGCTTCGATCATCATGACGCTCATTGGTCCTTCGAGTCCTGTGTCCAGCTCCAGGTCGTCGAGTGCCATTTGCTCATTGGGTGGCGTAGCCCCCGAGTCCGTTGCTGCGCTTGTTTTCTTCTCTACTGCCTTTGGCTTGATGGAGCGCTCGCAGATGCGCTCAAGAAATACCCCAGGTGGTATGGGGGCGCAGGTAGAGCCTATGTTGGTGAGTGCGTCCGTCTCTTCATTGCTTTCGCGGCCAATGTGTCGTAGCTCGCAGCCGTCGAAGTCCCCTTCGAGTGTGTCATAGAGGTCACGGTAGGCGATCATGTTGTCGTTTAGTGCGTCACACTCATGCATTGTTTGGTTGACGACCAACCTGGAGTTGCCGTAAATAATGAGCCTCTTAGCACCGCAGGCTTTTGCCATCCTCATCCCGTGCAACAGGGCCTCATATTCGGCTTCGTTGTTGGAGGTGATGAACTGCATTCGCAGGATGTACTTCAGCTTGTTCCCTTGAGGTGATGTCGCAGACACCGCACCGCCCGCCCTTCCGCTTGGATCCATCGAAGTGCATTGTCCAGAGATAGGACATATCTAGCTTGTCAGGGAGCTGGTTCTCCATCCAGTGCACGAGGAAGTCAGGAAGAACATGCGACTTGATTGCGTCGCGCTTTTCGTATGTAATGTCTCGTGGAGACAATTCTATTCCCCAAAGCGCGACTCGTCCCATGGCGTCGGGGTTGTTGAGGATATGCCCCAACGGGGCGTCGCTGACCACCACGATTGGGTGTTCCTGGAAGTAATGGCGCAGTCGCCGGGCGGTCATGAAGACACCGTACGCCAGCTTCTGGTAGTGCGGGTACCGCTGTTTTGTTGGCGTGAGGACCTCGTTGAGGTAGTATACTGGGCGTTGTACTCCGTGGACCTTATTTTCCTTGGCTCGCTCGACGACGAGCACTATGATGACCACCTGGTTGGTGGCGGAGATATATAGCAACAGTGGTTCCCTTTCCCGTGGGGTCACTAGTACTGGCGAGGTGGATAGCAGGCGCTTGAGGTCTTCGAATGCTTCCTGCGCTTCGTTGGTCCACTCGAACTTTTCAGCTTTGCGGAGGAGTTGGTAGAAGGGCAGTGCCTTTTCACCCATTCGACTGATGAATCGACTGAGGGCCGCGATTCGCCTAGCCAGCTGCTGAACACCCCTTATGTTTTCTGGCTTCTCCATGGCCAGTATGGCTTTTATTTTCTTCGGGTTTGCCTCGATTCCTCTGGCAGATATGAGGTACCCGAGTAGTTGCCCAGATGGCACGCCAAAGGCGCATTTGTCCGGATTGAGCTTGATCCGGTAGCGGTCGAGGTTGGCGAAGGTTTCGCGCAAATCGTCGATTAGAGAGGCTTCCTCCTTGGTCTTGATTACTATGCTGTCGACATAGACTTGAATGTTGCGACCAAGTTGTTCCTTGAGGCAAGCCTGCATGCACCGCTGGTAGGTGGCTCCCGCGTTTTTTTAGCCCGAAGAGCATTGTGTTGTAGCAGAACACACCGAAGGGCGTTGTAAATCTTGTTTTCTCTTGATCTTCCTCCTTCATTTGGATCTGATTATAGCCTGAGTAGGCGTCGAGGAAGCAGAGACGCTCGCATACCGCGATGGAGTCGATGATCTGGTCGATGCGTGGCAACGGGAAGTGATCCTTTGGGCAGTGCTTATTCAGAGAGGTGAAGTCCACGCACATCCACAGGATATCCGTGTCCTTTCTTGGTACCATCATCGTGTTGGCGAGCCAAGTGCTTTCCTTGATCTTGCGTATGAATTTGGCGTCGAGGAGTCTGTTGATCTCCATTCCGACTGCCTTCGCCCGTGGCTCAGATAATCACCGGATTGTTTGCTTGACCGGCCTTGCGTCTGGGTTGACGTTGAGTGCGTGCTCGGCGAATTCCCTGGGAACTCCTGGCATGTCCGCAGGACACCAGGCGAAAATTTCCCAGTGCTCACGGAGGAATTCGACGAGCGCGAGTTCCTATGCGGGACTCAAGTTGTTGGCGATGAGGGCCGTTTTGGCGGAATCCGATGGGTGGACCTGCACTTTCTTTGTGTGCACTGATGAGTCGAAAGATAGATCATGCGAGCTTGGCCGGCTTAGGGAAGGCAGACTGTTGTCTGTCGACTCCTTTAGTCTTGCAAGTTCTTCCTGCATGCCGAAGGACTAGGAAATTCTGTTGAATTTCCTGTTGCAACTATCGGACCTCTCGAAGCTCCCGTTGACTGTGATGACGCCATTGGGACCTTTACTCATACCGCACTATCGCTGTTCATGTGTACAACAACTTGATCACGTGTATGGCTAGACGATGATGAACACCATAGTACATGAGTGGGCCCAGAGTGTATCTCTCCATCATTAGGAGTAGCAATTCCCGCAAGCATCCCATGTGAATGATTGGCGTACCATCTGGTAAGAGCAAGTATCAACTTTATGATTACTCCGTTAAGAGCAATGTTTGAAGTACCTTGCCACGTCCATATTGTACCCAAGTTCACATGTGTCTCGCGGTCAAACAATCTTTAGTAAAGGCAATACATTGTTTATGAGAAACTACTGATAACAATATTATCGATGTGTTTCGCGGTAGATCATGTTGGGTCTATCCATCTTCGTTGTTCTCCCAACAACTCCGATCTCATATATCACCGGCAACTCCACAACACATTATCTTTTTGCCCATAGTCAAGAAACCGGGACTATCAATAATACATGAACTAGTCTTAGAGGCCAGACTAGGGATATCTAAATGGTGTTTATGATTCCACACATGTATTAGGGGTTTCCTCCAAATACTCATTATCCGGAACTAATACAATTATAGAACGGGATAATAAACTTAATCATGAACAGGAAATATAGAATAATACAATTTATTATTGCCTCTAGGACATATTTCCATCAATATCACAGGAACAGGAAAAGATTACTTGTCAGTAACTGGATCGAACTAGGTATGAATGATACCGAATGATCAGATACTGGACAAGTAAAATATCGTGAGACAAAAGGAATTGGTTACTGTGAATAAAAGGTCACATGATCACTAAGTCATCGCATGAACTGTGGGAGTCAGTATATGGATCTGCAGGTCCCGCTAATTATTATTGATCAGAGAATGTCTCGATCATGTCCACACGGTTCGTGACCCGTAGGAAGACACACTTAAGGGTAGTCGATGCATTTGAGTGGATAGGAAACACTAGACAAGATAATGAACATCACAGGAATTTGTTCCGTCGAATCTACCGAAATGGTTTCGCGGGTATCGAAACAAAGTAAGAAAATAAAATGTTAATGTATTCACTAAATGAAGTGTTCATTAAATTAAGTTTCATTAAAACAAGAGAATTAAAGTGTTTTAATTGAAAGACCTTTGGTTTTTTGAGTGGACAATAAACGGAGAAAGTGGAGATTGAATTATGTGTGAGTAGAGTGTCCACCCACATGAATTAGAGGAGGGGAGGGGGCACCCCATGGCGCCGTCCAGGGAGGGGGGGGGGGGGCTTGCCCCTCTCCCCTATAAAAGGAGGTGGAGACCTCCTCCCTCTCACACACTTTCCCACTCCTCTCATATGCCCTTTGGTTGGCATCTTCTCCCTCTTGATAGCCTTGTCCATTGCCACTAGAAAAGGTGCTTAGGCGAAGCCCTGCTCGAGATCTTACCCTCCACCATCTCTACCATGGCATAGCGCTGTTGGAGTTCCCGGGGATCTACTACTTCCGTTGCCCGGCTAGAGCGAGGGTTTGGGAGTCGTCGACACACCGTACGTGTGACCGCTTACGGAGGTGCTGCACATGTGACACTGTCATCGTGTCCTTGAGGACGGTCGAGTACACTCTACAACAACCACGTTTGTTTGCAGGAACGTTATCCCGCGTTACAGTCTTCGAGGGTGAGCCCATCTGAAATCGTTACATGTATCTCCTAGATATGATCTTGGTGGTTGCAATCGTAGATTTTTTTGTTTTTACGCAACGAACCCCATCAATTTCTTCCTCCCTGCTCCACCTCTTTAGGAACTGACCTCTCCTCCCATCTTCTCCTCCATGCTCCACATCTCTAGATGCCTCCCCTCCCGTCCATCGAGCTCCATGTGGCGAAGGTACGCAACCTGATCAACCTCGGCCAGGACGTCAGGTCAGCGCACCGAGAGAAGAGCCTGGCCTGCTCCCGGTAGCACTCGTCTGCACTGGCACCGGGGACCGCCTCGCATGGGAGTCGGAGGAGGGCGTCCTCGCAACACCGCCAGCCCACCAGAGAAGCGCGTGGGGCACACGCAACAGAGCAAGCCAGGTTTGGTGAATTGGTGCACCACGAGATCGTCGGTCCTTCATCCCACCACCTAGGGTTGCAAAGCGGCACCGATCCACCCGCTTCTTAGTCAGACTTGGTTAGCTTGGTATTTTTTAGCAGATTTGCTAGTTCTCAGGCGTCTGAGAACTTCTTAGTTCTTAGTCACCGCTCTTACTATTGGATTTACCTCGCGACTCGTGCAACATGTGAGTTACATATGAGATTGCAATTAGGTTATAACTAAGAATTTAATGAGTAGGTTGCAAATGAGAATTAATACAAATTTTATAAGTTACAACTAGGTTGAAGCTGAGAATTAGCACAAATAATAGGATGACGTCAATGACTTAGACATAAGAAGTTCTCGGGCGCCTGAGATCTGGGCACTCCTTTTTTAAAATAAATTAGTCTAATTTAAACTAAGTTCTATTTCTAGGAGATTTTTTTAGAACACGTGGGCTTTATTGATCACATAACCATAATATCATTACAAATAAACTCCCAGATACAATCGGGAGCAACACCACGCGACACCAGACAAGAGTTTTCGCAAAGCCTAGCTATAGAGTGTGCAACAAAATCCGCACCTCTGAAAACATGTTTGAAAGTAGAAGGCAAAAAGTTAGACGCCGAGTGCTTGATGTCTTCAGTTACAGAGTCTAGAAGAAATCAATCAGTCTCCTTGGTTAACACTCGTTGGACGACAGATAAACAATCAGAAGCCATAATCACATGATAAAAACCTTTATCCTTTGCAAAAATGATAGCTCTACGCAGCGCTAAAGCCTCTGCAAGTTCCGACATTGTTACCTCATTAACGTGCTCGCCACATGCAGCTAAGCACGAACCAATGTGATCCCTGACGACAATGCCAATACCCATTCGCCGCGAGGAGGAGAAGATTGCCGCATCCACATTTACAAGCACCACACCTTCCGGCGGCGGATACCATTTGTGGCTTGATGAAGAGGTCTCATGCCTGTGGTTAGTGACAGGTTTAAAAAGCTGTTGGACAATCATCTCAATATAAGATTTTACCTTTGCAGCAACAGACCCAAGATGCAACATAAATTCTTCCTCACGAGCCTTATTGCGAGCGTCCCAAATATGCCACATAGCTGTCATGACCGTGATAATCTCAAGCTCAAAGCCCCTCTTCAGGAAATCTAGGACCCACACCCTAGGCGAGGTGAACTGACTTCTACCCAGCTGCACCATATACTCCTTCCTCAGATCTCGCCAAACTTCATTAGCATACTGGCAGAAAAGCAGTGAATGTTCCACCGACTCACTCTAACCACAAAAATGCAAAGATCTGAAGCTGGGATACCACGATGTTGCACTTGGGTACCACATGGTAAGCAGATATGCGCAAAACGCCAAAGAGTAATCTTCATCTTTCCCGATGCCTTAGCAGACCATAATTTCTTCCATGATTTCATGTCATTCAAAGCCAAAGATGAAGAACCATTCCCATTCATATTACGATCATGCCTGTACACACCAAAACGAGTATGTGACCAAGAAATAAAATCATCGCCGCCATGCCGGCTGATTGAAACCTATAGAATCCTCGCAGTTGTGTCCTCATAAAAAAGGAACGAAGAAGATCCACATTCCATGTACTCCCTTCATCCCAAAATAAGTGATGTGGGTTTGTCTAGATTTGGATGTACGTAGACATGTTTTAGTATATAGGTACATCTGAATCTAAATAAACCCACGTTAATTATTTTAGGACGGAGAGAGTAGCTTATATGGTGGGTTGCCGCTTGCAGGCTAGGCAGCACCGCTCCTCTCTCCCAGCGTGGATTTTGCAAGGCGGCAAAAAAAACATAGAGAATGCGAGGCGGAACCCTCCTCTCTGTCTCTTACCTGGACTTCATCTAAACCTCCGAAGCCCACACGAGGGTCCACGGCCCGCCCCGCACCGCGTTTCCGAAACCATCGAGAAAACTTCCATCCCGACCCTAATTTTCAAACGGGCAATCTTCCATCTACCCCCCTGGAACCCCACTCACCTGGCAGACGCGCCCTCCCACCAGCCTTCTCTTCTCCCTTCTCCTCCCCCGTCTCTACTTGTATCCTGCGCCCGCCAAGCCGCAAGCAACACAACCGACCACCACGCCCACTCGCCGCCTCCTCCTTCGATCCGCCACCGCAGCAGGAGCCCAGGAACCCTAGCCGCGCCGCGACGCTCTACCTCCCGCCGGACGCCGCGCGGCGGTTAGAGAGCCCGGGCCGCCCCGTTCAGGCGCTGGTCGTCGTTGCCGCGCGAAGCGGCGGGCCGCCGAGCTGCGCCCCGCGCTCTCCGGGAGCGATTCGCCCCAGATCCGAGGCAGGTGAGCTTCTTCTGCGAATTCTTCGGTGGAATTTCGTGGGACGCTGGCGTAATCTCCGATGAGATGGGTTTCGGTCGGCGGGTGTGGCCTCCCGGTTGGGAGGCCGTGGGGATTTTCGCGCTGGGTTTTGAACGGCTTTGTCCGCAGTTTGCGGCTGCTTCTGGTGTTCGCTAGGTTGCTCCGAGTAGTTTCTCGCTTTCTCCTAAGCAGATTTCCTCCTCCGTTCTCTGGTCACCTTGCGGGGGTTTTGGTTCTGGAGCTTCGGATTTTTTTCTTCTGGTTGCTTTTAGAGAAGAAGCGATGGGGAATTTGCGGCTTGGGGGTTACATTTTTTAGATGGTTTCTTCTCTCCAAGGAGATTTTTTTTTGCTTCGGTCGCTTGGATATTTTAGAACCAGTTCCTAAGACGATTTGGTTGCAAGTTATTGCTTGCGCGCTTGGAATTCTGAGATTCCTGGGCGTTCGTTTCGTTTATTGAGGCTCCTAGGGGGATTTTATCTGTGATTTTAGATGCGTTCTAATCTCTGACGAGACTGTTTCCTCGGTTGCGTTTCTAGCATCTACTGTTACGATTTTGGCTTGGATTTGGTCAGATTTTCCGCTCTGGTCGTTTCGTTTGTGGATTAATCCTGTTCTGTACTCGCGGATCTTATCTAACTTGGTAGATGCCTCGACTTAGTACGGCGTACATTGATTTGGACAACCAAAGATTTTGGTTATAGGCCATCAAAATTCCTTCTTTTACCGACAATTTGCTGGAAAGATAGTTCTATTGGATTTGGTTATCGGTTTGTTCTTCTCGATTTATAAGGACGTTTGGGTAAATTTGGAAAGTACTAGGATATTCAAAGTTTGTACAATTCCCTCATTAAAGCTTCCTCGAGTCTGGATTTTCGAATGAAATCCTCTTCATCTTTGATTCTTAATAAGTCCGTCTGGGTGGTTGGACAATTATGGTTTCTTGTCGTCCCCCAAGCCATCAACTTCTTCTTTTTTCTTGTCACATCTGACTAGTGATAACTAAATGGATTGCAGAATGAGCTGGTTTTGTATACTACAAAATGTATGATCAGTGTTCTCTTCTTTTATCTTTGTTTGGAACATGTATAATTTTCTTTCATTTGGAGAGTGAAATTTTGAACATTTGAAGGTGGGAGGAAATTCTAGAACTAGGTAGCTTTATTGTTTGTTTCCCTATGTAACTGTGTAGGTATTAAGTATATGTGCGTTTTGCTGACTACTGCATACTGAGCTTGCCTTTTCTGGCTTGCAGCAATATCAGGTTGGGTCTCAGGTCAAGGGCGTTTTTAATGGGCCCAGCAAAAGGTTCTCGGACAATCTCCAAGATCACAATAAAGAAACACGAGGATCCACAGCATCATGAGGATCCAACTAGTTCAAGCAAGGTGAAACTTAAAGTAAGATATAGCAAGACTTGATGGTAGATTGATTTTAGACGGTGACCAGTAGATGTAGCACCAGTGCACCACATTTCCCTTTCTTAAGATGCCACCCCACTTTTCAGTAATGTGTTGTTCACCTGCTCTTTTCTCTTGCACTAAAATGTTTTGATTTCTCAGAAGAGGAAGATGTCAGACTTAGGTCCCCAATGGAGCAAGGATGAGCTGATGCACTTTTATGAAGCCTACCGTCAACATGGGAAAAATTGGAAAAAGGTTCGGTTCTCAATTTTCCTTTTCTCTCTGGTTTTGTTCCCTCCTAGGTACCTTTTGATGCATGATGAGAAAGCTGTTGTTGATTCTTTGTAGGTCAGTGCAGTAATTGGTAGCAAAACGGCTGACATGGTAGAAGCTATTTACAGTGTACATCGGGTGTGTATCTGTCTCACTACCATTTTCTTTGTTTGGTAAACCAAAGATGATAATTCACTTACAAAGAACAGGACCTTTAGTATTTATCTGATTTTTTGCCTACCCCAACTTGCTTGGGATAAAGGCTTTGATGTTGTTGTTGTTGGGTTTAGTGTAGTTCAGTCTGAAGTTACGTTTCACTCTATAAGGGAGCCTTAAAATAGTTGTAGACTGACATTTCTTGTTGTAGACTTTCTTATCTCTTCCGGAGCGTGAAGGTACTGCCATGGGATTCATTGCATTGGTTACTGGTCATCACAATGTTTCGGTAAGGTTTTGATGTTTTACTTGTGCTGAATGTTTAAGCTGTTGTTTACTTAGGATTCTGGCAATGTTAAATCCCTGTAATTTCTCTCTTTTCTTGGTTGGTTCAGTAATGTGTGAATGTTTTTATCATTTCCGGTCCTTTATATTTTCTAGTTCGGTTTTAGTGTTGCCTATCAGTACCATATGATATCGTAGGAGGCCCCTGCAGTTCCTATTTCATTAAAAAGAGTTCACAGTTGACTAAGTACAGAAGATGATGAGTATATGATGACTACAAGTTTCAAAGTGATGCTGGTTATTACTAACCATTAGTACTAATTGGATTGACTAGTGGCATTGAATTCAATGAATCACGGTCTTCACTTCATAAGCTCGGAAATATGATTTTCTACAGATGGGTAATTATGCATCAAACATGAAATATATATACGTGTTAAAGTAAGGCATGATAAAGCTTTATAAGGAATTCAATCTAGTTTTGAATTTTTACTAGCTTAAAACTCCCCAATGGCAGGAATCCCCAGGACAGAAAGAAACTGATCAGATGGTCAGATCATATGGGAAGGGACGGAGACGCGGAGAAGCTGCGCAACAGAAAGAGAATGCAGCACCGAACCCTCACAATCAGGAAATGATAATTGCTGGGTTTACATATGATTTCAAGGAAAGATACTATGGAGGCAAGTATTGCAACGCAAATATCTCGTCTCCTTTTATTTCCCCTTATACATGTTTTTGATAATTTCTTGTTCTTTTTTTCAGGACTTGTCAGGTACATCAGAAGAAACCCTGTTGGGAAACGTACTCCTCGTGTACCAGTTGTCGTTCCTTCAGACATTGATGCTACTGACAACACTACACCACCAATTAAAAGCACTGTCAGTTCTACAAAAATGGCTAATGAAGACATCAATAATGATGGCATTGTCTTTGCAATGGATGGATGCTCTCCTGATGGAAGCTCAGGAATCACTGAAGCAAATAAGGTTGTTGAAGGTCAGACTTTCTTGGATATCACAGGAGCTGGAGACACTGAGATATCTCAGACCCAACAACATTTGAAAAAGAGAAGAATTCAGCAAAGCATGGACGAAGACCAGACAAGTGAAGTTAAGCTTGGAACCACGACGGTGGCTGAAGAAGGGAATACATTAGCTGATTATGAGAAACTCAGTCAGTTATTTTCTCCAGGTATTTTTTGAAACGATTTATTGCTTTCCCTTGTCATTGACAACAAACAGAGTGCCTCTTTCTGGAATTAGAAATCATGTATCTAGTTCACGAGAAAATTATTATCCAAATCATCACACAGCCATGAGGTGGCCAAGGAAATGCATTCTAAATCTAAATGAGAAATATGTCCATAATGTTTGATTAACTATTCATCATAATTTGTGCTGCTACCTAATTTCTGTTCCATTCAGCCTCCTTGTCATATTTGATTAACCCTCGTTACTCGTTAGTAATGCTTAGTAGTTGGTATTAATAATTATCAGCATTGTGAAATCCGGGTTACTGTTTTTTTGCAGTTGAGATGATGGCCTTAGATGTATTGGACCGTCTGGTGACTGTGCCCAGTAAAACACCACAGCCCGAGATTAATGCTCCTTCAGGTTAGCCATATTTCTTCTAGTTCATCTTCTCGCATCATACCCTATCTCAGGAATGTTGCACGTGGCTGATGCTCCCTTTTCATCTAATGATCCAGGTACACTTGTAAACAGAACTTCTGCATTATCTCATAGACAGGATGAAAAGCTTTCTCCAGTTGATCAATCTAAACAAAGGAAGCAAGTTAGTGAATCCAGTGCTTCCCAAGCAAGGAAGAAAAGGATAAATAAGTTATTAGATGAAGAGGTAAGATATTGTGAATAGTGAACTATCTTGTCCGAATCGAAATATTAGAGGTGCTTTTCATTCTCATATAGAACACAAACTTAATATGGTTCACTGATTTTTTTTTCTAATTTGAGTTAGCTGTCTACGGTGTCAGCTTCTAGTAGTTGTACTTGTGTTCATTCTTTTGGCATTTACACTTGTAAACTTGTTCTGATCCTTCAGTTACATGCTTGCTTACCGTTCTTGCTATTTCAGTTTGTATCACGTTATGTTCATTCATGGGAAGCCATTCTTTTATTTGTTTCCAATTGGGCATACATTGTTATCAATATATGGCCACTATTGTTTCCTTATGCTTATTCCTTCGAAGCGCACCTAAAAAAACTGTCAACATTGATGTGTTTCCAGTATTACTCCAGTTAGTCTGATGGCAGCAACTTTTTGTCATATTTCTTCCGCAGGTGCTGGCTGAAGAACAAAGCAATTCTGGTACTACTTCATTTCTACCAGAAGCACAGCAGGTTGATACCACTGAGCGGCCCTCCTTGGATTCTGACTTCGACAAAGGAGCAATAGATGTACCTGAATCAACTGCTAATATTTCTGCTGAAGTATCACCTACTGCACCGATGGAAATTGACCGTCAAATAAATATGTCAAGGAAGAGCAGAAGAAAATCCAAAATACCATGCAGAACAAAGTATGTGTTTTGCAATGAAGGTGCAGATAATTTACAGGTACATAATAATTAATCAATACTGCAGATTCAGATATTACCATGTGATACATGTCTCGTAAGAGTAACTCTTCCCTACTTTCAGGCAACGAAACTGCTGCATTGCTTGTCATCGGAATCACTTCGTAGATGGTGTACATATGAGTGGTTCTACAGTGCAGTTGATTATCCATGGTTTATGAATAATGAATTTGTGAACTACTTAAATTTTGCAAAATTGAGCCATTTGTCAAGGCTCACTCGATCTGAGTGGAGCACAATACGAAGGTATTAACCTGCAAACCCTGGAAGTTATTGCGTTGGTTCTTTGTCCCTGTTTTGGACATGCTTTATCTGCTTGCATATATATTAAAGAATCTTTTCGTGCAGTTCTCTTGGCAAGCCCCGCCGCATTTCCGATCATTTTCTGGCAGTAGAAAAGGAAAAACTTGAGGATTATCGTGAAAATGTTAGGAAATACTATGCTGAACTAAGTGATGGTTTGCGGGATTCTCTACCAGCAGATCTAGCTCGGCCATTTTCAGTTGGTCAGCATGTCATTGTTCGTCATCCAAGTACCAGAGAACTTTGCGACGGTAAAGTCGTAATCATGGAGCGGGATTGTTACAAGGTCCAGTTTGATAGGACTGATCTAGGTGTTAATATAGTGAAGGTATGAATTTGCTATTTTGGTTTCCTTCTGTCTAAATGATATATATATATATATACTGTCCAGGAATGCATAACTGAAGCTTTTTTTTCAGGACACTGATTGTATGCCTGTAAACTGGTTGGACAATCTGCCTGATGATCTCAAGAAGAGGAACTCCCTCTCAAATAATGCACACCACAAGGTGGATATTGAGTGCATTACGGAGCTTACTCCAAAAGAGAGCTGGGGCCACATCATGAACGGCGTTTCTGCATCTGAGCCGTCCTGTAGTCCACATGTAACATCAGATGATCAGCTTAAGGTTTTATTCCGTCCAAATTTATTTTCTAAGGGGCATATATGTACATTAGTCAGGTTGAATGTAACAATGCTCATGCAGGTTAAAGCTACTGTGAAATGCAATTTCGTGTGACTGTGGTATCCAGGGCTAATTCTGATTACTCTATTTATCCACAGGCTGAATCTGCTGTTGGTTGTGAAGTGCTACCCAACAAGGGTACCATTTGTAGATCTACGGCACCACCATTGCGCCCACTCCAGTTGGGTGATGACAGTTTACAATCTAGAGGTCGCCCAAACAACAGGAGTGCTCATGATGTTGAAATGGATTCGTTCGTTACTGCATTTGTCCAAAACTCACTTTCGCAAGCCAAGCAGATGGTTGGTGAAGTCATGCAGGTATGTATGCTCAAGTCCACCTGGCAACTCTCTACAACATGCCGTTGATGTGTTGTTAGGCAATATATCTGAAAATGGTAACGAATCTCAGGAAGAAGCAAGATGCACATGGAATCAAGCAACGCATTGCCTGGAATCTGGAGCTGTTCTTGGTGACGCCCAACTTCCGTCCGGCCTGATAATGAACTGTGTTGCTACAGTCCTTGCAATCAAGGTAAAATGTCCATAGATCCCATCTACGATAACCAATGGTTAGCATTGTTTGCATCTCACTTCATCTTCCTCCCGGAACGTGCAGGACCTTAGCGCGTATCGTCATCCACCTGCGAAAATAGCAGGTGTCTTGGAGCAAGCTTTCTCGATGCTGCGCCCAAGCTGTCCAGAGAACCTCACAATCTACCACGAGATAGAGAGTTGTATCTCGGTCGTGAAAAACCAGATACTAGCACTTGTGCCAACAGCATCTGGCAGTGGCAGCTCGGCCATGCTGATGTAAGTAGTCCCCAGCTGCTGAAGACACTCACGCCCTCTGCCGTAGGTTTGGAAGGCACTGGTTTTGCAGCCGTCCCCTCTCTTGACTCTGGGTGACAGGAAAGCCGGGCATATGTGGGGTGAAGTTAAACTCTACTCTGCCGACATGAGCTTTAGATACGCAGCAATTGGAGTAGAAAACATAGCATTAGATGTGTTTCTGGATTTTGATCGTCCAGCTCCCTTGTAATCTGTGTATATAATAGCCTTGCAGGAATAAACCATTTCACGGTTTTGCCTGGAATGGCACAGTTCCATTTCTCACAGGAACAATAAAAATACCTGTGTTCGGAACATGCCTCTGATTTGTTCTTGTCAATACAAATTCAGAGAGCTGAATTTGATATAACTTGATAGTTATAATGGCAATCTACATGATCTGCCTATTGTGTACAACTGCATTTCGGTGTATGTATTATTTCCTGTCTGGAGATTTATCTTATTCCTATCCCCAAAAATAAGTAAGAACTCAAGAATTCCGTATACATTTTCAAATTTCCTGTGACAAGTGTAATAGCCATGATTTACGACGTCACCTCCAACAAAAGAATACTGGCTGTAGAACCATCAATAGTACTACTACTACGCTATTTTTTAAAAAATAATATGAATTATTTAATCAATATCATGAATAATACTCAAAATTAGGAATTTCCGAAAGTAGCGTGGCCTTGGGGTCTCAAACACCGACCAGCACCCATCGATGTTTCAACCCTTGGTAGGCACCCGTCAGTGTTGGTGCAAACTAGCAAATTATACACACCCACTATATTTGAAGCGTTCCAAACTCAATATGAAAGATCCATGGCTGCATACGCAAGACTATTGGAGGGAGATAGCACCTATGCTGTTGCGATTGGGAGCGGGGATGATGGTTTAGCCTTTGTGGAGAGGGAGCGCATAGTTGTTGGAAATTCCTTGGACCAAACAACTTTATGTAGCTGTGAGTTGTTTACAAGGACTGGAATTTTGTGCTGCCATGCGTTGAAAGTTCTTGACTTAATGAACATCAAGTTGTTGCCAAAGCATTATATTTTGAAGCGATGGACAAGGGAGGCACGGTGTGAAACTATACAAGACAATCAAGGAAGAAGCATTATTGAAAATCCAAAATTGGATGCTATGCTTCGCTACAGATTTTTCTCCCACAAATTTTCTAACATGGGATATATGGCAGCCAACAATCCAGAATATTGCTTGTTAGTAGATAATGCACTTGATTGCCTTGGTAAGAATTTGGAGGATAAAATGAATGCACATTCGAATATTTTGAGTAAATCACATAATTCCCAACAAGATGTTCAACAAGAAGAAGATTTGCTTGGTGCTGCACGCCTAAAGAAAAAGGAGGTTAAACCAAGAAGTTCAAAAAGAAAACGGTTAATGACAAATTACGCAAGTTCAAAAAGAAAGTGCCAAAAAAATCTAGTGTATGTTCCTTAATTACTTGCAATCTTCTAATATTCAATCATATTGAGAATAACTAGCTGCATTACTTTATGCAGCAACAGGAGAAAGCCGGTTCTGCAGAAACTCAAGTAGCAGCAGAGCATGCTTTGAAGGATAAAAGCGATGGGTTTGAAGAAATCAATGACATGGATAGCATCAGTAGCTACACTGAGCTGCTAATGGTAATGGAGCATACGAGTGTTTAATTAATTGATTCAATGGAAAATAATATTCCTATGTTTGACTAGTTCCTTTAACATTGCAGGGTCATCGTCAAATTGGTGATTTCTCTTTAGAAAATCTTCTTTAGACCCCTCTTTTAGTAGCAACTTTCATGGTGAAGGTTATTTTGTTTTTCTGGACTAGATATATGTTTTGAAACGTCACACTTTACTCTCTGTTTAACTTCATGCTGAAGGTTATTTTGCTTCACCGTGCTTAAACTCATGCCTCTAAGCTGATTCAGGCCATATTGTTTGGTGCTGCTCTGTATGGGTACTGATTTGGCGCTGCTGCCTTTTCTTTTTCTGAAACTGGTACTTCGATGTGGGTAGCAAAACTGAAGGTTCTTTTAAACGTTGCACTAAATATAGTCGGTAACAGTATGAAAATTATGTGCTAAAGCAGAGCTTTGTCTGTTTCTGGATATTTTTTCTGCTTGTCTGCGTCAGCCTGAACTAGGCTTTACTTGGGCTTATTTCTGAACTGGGCTGTACTGTTTTGCACTGAGGGGTGTGAGGAATCGACTAGCCATCGGACGTGAAACACACGGTGGATGAGAGGCTAAAGTCAGCCGCTGCCTTTTGTTCACAACGTCAGCCAATCTGTTCCGGGTGTACACGCACCTCGGCCACGGTCTGCTCTCGCCGTACAGCGCCGCATCAAAAAAGTGAATGAACTCAGCAAATATTTGACAGAAACAACGAACTTCCAGTTGAGCGGCCGCCAAAAACAAAGAAATGCCGCTGCGGCTGACGCGCCACCGCCACCTCCTGGCACCAACACCAAGGCAAGTTAGCCAACGCCGTGCGGCGGCTTCATGGGCCGCAGCCGTGGCCGACCACGCGCGCTCTGGTCGCCACGCCGCCGCGCTCACCGTCTTCCGACGCGTCCTCGCCGCACACCCGGCGGCGGCCGCCGACGAGCTCGCCTACTCCGCGCTCCTCCGCTGCCGCGACGCCCGCCTGGCCTACCAGATACACGCGCAAGCATGCCGCCGCGGCCTCGCCGCCTCCAACCCCGTCCTCGCCTGCTCCCTGCTCGCCTTCTACTCCTCCGCCCGCTCAGACCTCCCGGCTGCCGCCAAGCTGTTCGACGAAATGATCCACAGGGATGCTATCTCTTACACCGTCATGATGTCGGCCTTCGTCCGCTCCGGGGACTGGGTCCAGGCTCTGGCGCTCTACCCTGGCATGCTCGCCGCCGCACCACCCACCGAGCACACATTCACCACCCTGCTGGCTCTCTGCGCCCCTCGGCGACTCTGCTGCCATGGGAGGCAGCTCCACGCGCAACTCCTTCGTTGGGGTGTGGACTTCAACCTAGTGCTCAAGACCGCGCTCGTCCACATGTACTCCTGCTGCGGCTTCATGGGCCATGCCCACGCCGTGCTCCGCTCAACGCCCGAAACGGACGTCGTGCTCTGGACGGCCATGATTGCCGGCTACTCGAGGACCGGAGACCTTCAGGACGCTCTGCGGATGTTTTGTCACATGGAACTCGCTGCGGTGCCGCCGAACGCCTTCACCTTTGCGGGGATCATCGCCGCCTGCTCTTCCTCGGGCCATCCCCAGGGGTTCCAAGCTGGACGGCAGCTCCATGCCCGAGTCTTCAAGTTTGCTCTGGAGCACGACACCTCTGTCTGCAATGCGCTCGTCGACTTCTACAGCAAGTCATCCGCCCGTTTACTCGACTTGGTCCACACATTCAATGCCGCTGACACGCCGAATGTGGTGTCCTGGACTGCCTTCATCTCTGGACTTGCACGCCATGGCAGAGACGAGGACGCATTTGCAGCATTCGCCGAGATGCGAGCTAGTGGGGTCCAACCCAACTCATTCACCGTCTCTACCCTTCTCAAAGGCTGCACCTCCTCACAGTGTTTTCTCCATGCTACCAAAATTCATGCTTATGTGCTCAAGACCAGCTTACAGTCTTTGGATGTGGCTGTTGGGAACTCGCTGGTTGATCTTTATTCCAGGTTTGCAAGAATGGATCAAGCGTGGGCAGTGATGACAACAATGGCCTTTGCAAGGGACAGCTTCACATATACAAGCCTAGCCAAGGGGCTGAATCAGGTCGGTCTTCCAAACAAGGCCCTCGAGATGATAGTCCACATGTTTCAGGAGGGGGTCCATGTGGACGGTTTCAGTCTCGCCTGCTTTCTCTCTGCTGCTGCGACCTTGCCAGCCATAGAGCCTGGGATGCAGTTGCACTGCTGCTCGGTGAAATTGGGGTTGAGCAGTCAGGTCTCGGTTTCTAACAGCCTCATCAACATGTACAGCAAGCATAAGTGTCTGGAGGATGCTAAAAGTGTTTTCCAGTCAATTAGGGAACCAAGTGTTGTGTCCTGGAATGCACTGATATCTGGGCTGGCATCCAACGGATCCTATTATGAAGCATTGTCGGTTTTTGAAGACATGACATTAGGTGGGGCTCAGCCTGATGGCATCACTTTCTCCGTTGTGCTTCATGCCTGCACTCACGGTGGCCTAGTTGACATTGGCATCAACCATTTTAACTCTATGAGGAGACAGTTTGGTGTTTCCCCACAAAGGAGCCACTACGCACTTTTTCTAGATATGTTAGGACGGGCAGGTCGTCTTACAAAGGCGGCATGCACCATTGAGGCCATGCCCATACAGCCTGACTTGTCGATGTACAGGAATCTGTTGGCATTTTGCGAGCTCCATAACGATCTGGTTGTTGGGGAAAATGTTGCGAGGAAGGCACTTGAGTTATATCCATCAGACGCAGTATTTCAGAATATGCTTTCAGGCATCTGTGGTGCTGCTTGGAAGCATGAGTGTGGTGTACATGCCCACAGCATGAAGGGTGATGCAGCTATTTCTTTCGACGTCTCAACATCGAGCATGAGATGACGAGAAGAGTAATGCAGGATTCACTGTTGTTCAGGGGTGGTTTTTCTCTTCAAGGATTTATGGGAATTTTACTGCACGGAAACCACATATGAGGTATTCTATGAAATAGATTATGTTCCACCCCCTTCAGACCAAGCTCTTTTAGATTAAATGCAGAGTATGGTATGATGGTATCCACTTAGTCAGTTAACGAAGGAGTACATCATCCCTCTCATGCACCGTCACTGATTTGAGTTCTGGTAAGTGTTATGTGCTAAGACATGCAGCATTCTTGGTTTAAAGCTTAAGCGATAATTGTCTTGTCTTGCATTGAATTGAAGCACTCTTCACCTGGATATTTTACTCACGCTAAAAGGAAGAATAATGTGGAATATGGAGTTAGTTTCAAGCTTCAAATAGAATATCTAATGCTACATGTGTAAATAAATAGCTTTACATCACTGCAGGGCTAAGCTGAATATGGCATGAGGCTTGGAAGTGTTTGAACTCTCCTGCAGAGTGCTGATTGTGGAGTAGTGTTCCCTCTTGAAGGAAAATGTATACTACACGAATAGGCATTGAATATAATATGGTACATCAGATTTTACACAAGAATACATAGGCAGAATTTCTAGGGGACACTTTTATTTGATGTTGTCAAGAAAATAGTAGAATATGGCAATAGTATAGCTCACTACTTCTTGTAGCAATACCCTGTCGTTACATATATCTCTAATCTAACAGCCATTTCTTGTAAGAGTGAAATGATGTCCCTTTCTGTTTCACAGGAGCAATACTAGGATACGCCTCGGGAAACAAACCAACAGCATGTGGAAGATTCTGAGGCATTGACAGTTTCCATAATGCAACCGATTCTTATAGGCCCTTTGCGGATCCTTCTACTCGTGATGTTACCGGTAATTGATTACAACCACACAGCGTATCTTTGAGAATTGCTATTCTTCTGAATATGGACTTTTTCTGTGGTCTTAGTTCCTTACACGAACTGCTTGAATATATTATACAAAACACCAAGCACCATAGTCAATCCTTGTGCCACAAATGACCAGAAGCGGATATAATATGAAAGAAGATAGACGACAAAAGGCTCCATGCAGAATTTGTAAAGCTTCACAATGGACCGACCTAGTGCTTCTGGATTCTGTAGAAATGCTGCATATGTACTCCATGCTTAGCTGAATTTCAAGTACTAGTTTATAATGAACGGTTTAATTCATGAAGCACATACCTTCAGCTTCTTTTGTAAGCGTGTCGAACAATACGGCAAAGAATCGAAGTATTCCCTGTAAGAATCGAAATATTTCATGGAAGGCAATTAGCTAGAGGTATGGTAATCACATAGTTGGATTCAACAGGAAAAACAAGCTCATTAGTATGCCCACCAGTGCCGGCTTTCCTGGTTTCAGAGGTGACTCGTTGAAGATATGAACTTTCCTGCAGTGTGGGTGAAAACATTTACATCTCGGTACAGGAGGAACTTTTTACCTCTAAATGAAAATTATCTAGAGGCCAAATCCTTGTTCCAAAATAAAAACCGTAAGAAATATAACCACCATAGCATTATTAGTTCCAAGATCTTGCCTGACATGGATGGAAACAACAAGGTATAGTAGAAATTAGAGAATATATGCTGGGTATGAATCCCTGTTACCTAAGAAGAAGCGCTTCTCCATTTGCTGAACACATGTAGAAACTGCAGCCTTTGGTGAGTGGTATAATCTTACCGTTCCACTCTGCAACAAGATAATATCATTGTCATGTACCAGAATGCCTGCCACTTATAATTCGAATTCCTAGCTGCAGGATCTTACCAAGGTGCCACATTACTGCAACAGTGGGTTCTACTCGACAAACCTCATCAATAGCAAATTTGATATTCTTCCTCATAGCTGCCATAAGCCTTGTGAAGTAGGTATGGGTATTCTGCATGCAGCAAAGTTGTTTTTGAACTCTCATGGGAACTTGATTTTAAATTAATAGCTTGATGGTCAAATATTTGGAGGATTGAACCGTGAGATATTGGAGCAGAATGAGAAAATAAGGTGAGTAAAACCTTGACGTCCAGCGGTTTATAATATGAAGCGTGCTCGACGACACAATCAGGGTCAAGCAGCTTCTTGAGCCGTGTGATGTCCTTGTCATTGATGGAGGAGTAGAACTCCTGAATCACATCTGTCAGGGGTGAAGACGGTAATGTATTACCTCCACGGTAAGCATTGCTAAGTCCCCCGGTTGCATTTGACCCTACTATTGCTCGTATGGGCTTTGGCGACCATTGTTGCCTAGTTCCCCAGTTGGTGTTTATCTGCTGGTGTCGGGACAGTGGGCACTGTTTTAGGTTGAAAGAGGGAGACTGGAAGGATACAAGCGTGAGGGCAGAATTCATGGTGTTGGGTGTTTGAATGCAGAAAGATGTGAGGCATAGAAGAATGAGGTGTGATATGGGGTTGTGGGTGCTGGGCATTTTTGTTGCTTGGTTGTTAGGGAATGAATCTGAGTACAGAGGGGAGGCTTCCTGGCATACAACATAATGTAATTCGCGTGGTGCATTGCTAAAGCATAAAGATCCATTACATTATGAAGTAAGGAATTGCTTCCTACATAATCTACAAAGCCAGGGCAGGCAAGAAACTGTAAAAAAGGTATTGCTTTGTTCCTTGTTTATCCTTTTGCTATGCTTTACATGGAGTTCCCCAGAGAGTATATAGTCATGTGTTGTCTAGAACAGAGGAGAAGAGAAGAGACTTGTGAAGGAAGGAAGGAGGATGAGGAAGTAGCAGTAGGGTTGGGTCGCTCGTCACTTCCGGAAGAATCCTAAGACTGCCTTCTTGGATGGTGGCTTGTACTTGCTCGACTTCCCGACAGCTTTCTTCACGGCAGTAGCAAGAGGAGGAGCAGCACCCACAGCAGGAGCAGATTCAGGAAGAGGAGGAAGAGGGAACATGTCTTGCTCTCTGGCCTCCTTCTCTGTGGCCGTCGTCTCCTCTGGCCTGCTTGGCGCTGCCCACGGCTCATCTGCCTCATCTTCTGAGAATACTCTCCGCATGGATGCCAGCTTATTTGTCTGTGGCATAGTTGGGGGCGCCACAGGTGGTAATTGGTCCAATGCCTCCAGCTGCTGCTGCTTCTTCTCCATTGTACCAGCTGACAGGCTGTAGTGGTACGCAGGATCCGTGTCCAATTGTTTGCCTTTGCCTTCTGCGGCTGCTGCTACCTGTTTCGTGATGCTCTCGACTTCGAACGACTCCTCCTCGTCGTCCTCATCTTGGTCTGATACCGCCACCTGCTGCTGCTGATGCACCTTCATGTGCTCAGGAAGCAAGATGTCATCGTCGGAGGAGTCACTGACGAGCTCGACGTCCACGGCCACTACCTCATGAGGCCTAATAAGCTCATGATTATCATCAGTCTTGGCCTCTAACATCGCTTCTGCTTCTGCTTCTGCCAAAGCTTCCTGGTCTGCTGCTTCTTCCTCTTCTTTGTTGGTGGAGACAGAGGCATAGGCGTTGGCACCGGCAGAGGAGGAGGAGGAGGAAGACGACGAAGACGAGGAACTGCTCATCTTGCCGCTGGCCTCAGGAACGGTGACCGGCTGGCCCTGCATCTTCTCGGTGACAAAGTAGGGCCTGAAGCGGGACGGGCGGAAGTAACTGGCGTACGGCGCGCCCACCGTGAAGCTCTCGTGCCGTCTGAACAGCACACCGTTCTTCTGCGTTGATGCCCACAATGACTGCTGCTGCGGTTGGAGTGCGTGGAGATGAAGGAGTTCATTGTCGTCGTCATCATCGAAGAAGGGGTTGCTGCGCGAGGGGTGGAGGAGCATGGAGGGCGCAGAGCCGGGGAAGTCGTCGTCGCCGTAGGGCGCGTCGAGGTCGAAAGGGTTGCTTTTGCCTACGTGAACGGTGAGCCTGCATGCATCGTCGTCGAGGTCCGCGGCCATGTGGTGGTGGCGGCTGCGGCGATGAGACTGCCTGCGGGCGGCGAGGCGCCTGGACATGAGCTTCTCAACAGCGGCGTTCCTCTCGAGCTCGAGGGATCCGATGTTCTCAATGCTCTTGGCGTCGTCAGCCGTCCATGCCACGGCAGGCACCACCTCGTCGGACCGGTTGTGGTGCTTTTGTTCATGGTGCTCAGGCTCTGCCCCCGACTCTGACTCGGAGTCATCGCCGATGGCGTCAGGGAAGGAGGCAAGGGAGGTGGCGGTGGACACGATGACAGGCTGGGTGTCGGAGTCGCTGGTGGTTGGCGGCGAATCAGCAGAGCCATGGTGGGAACCGTTGTTGTGACTGGCTCCGACAGTAGTGGTGGCGGTGCTTGTGATGTGGCATTGCACTAAGTGGCTGCGGCTGATCTTCTTGTAGACGTGTTGGTCGTGTTCCTGGGGCACGCTGTGGAGGAGGACGGCGCCGAGGAGGAAGGCGGTGAGGAGGAGGATTGGGAATGATGTGATGAGGAAGGCGAAGAGTGGGTAGAAGGCGGTGTGGAGGAAGGCCAGGAAGAAGAGAAAGCAGAGGACGAGAGGGTGCCGGTGGAAGAACGTGCAGCCGGGCAGCGTCTGCATCTCACTGTCATCCATGGCCGCAAGCTCACCTCAGCTGCAAACAATATTAAACCATGGTTGAATGAAAGAAACGAGATGATCTCTGTCGAGACGAGGCTACATGGGACAGCATGCGTTAATTTATTGATCACAGAGAGGAAGGAGGAACAAGGATTGAAGGAAGAATGGAATTGATGGATGGATTACCTGTAGCAGCATATCACCTTCATTCTTGTATTCCTTGGTTGATTTGAAGGACGATGAGTTTGGAACAAGAGATTGGTTGTTGGAGAATGCATGCAGAGTCAGCGAAGAAGAGGGAGGATGCTCATTTTGCTTCGTTCATTCTGCATGCCTGCTATTCTTGTCTCTCTTGTAAGGGTAAAGGAAAAAAAAAAGAGACTGAGACAGAAATATTCAGACAGCTGGATTTGATATAATAATTCTAGCGTAGTTATAAACTTATAATGTCAATGTTTGTCTAGGATCTGTCTCTTTTGTACAATTGCATTCCGGTGTATGCATTGAAGTACAGAAACCAAGAATGCTGACTAACATTATTTCTCTCTCGCAGCTAATGTTGACCTTCTGTCCGTAGATTTATCCATTCCTACCCAAGAAAAGCGCTGGTGATTTTGTCAAGACTTGGGACAGAAAATCAGGGCGTCTGGATTATTTGACGTAGAAAGCTCTGTTCTGCCGATATGAGCTTAGATATGCAGCAATTGGAGTAGCATAGATGTGTTTCTGGATTTTGATTGTCCAGCTCAATTGTAATCTGTGCATATAGTCTTGCACGAATATTTCAGGGTCTGCTTGGAATGACACAGTTCATTTTTCACAGGAGCAATAAAGTAGTACTCTGTTTTGTTCTTGTCAATAAAGATTCAGACAGCTGAAAAGTTACTGGGTTGCAATTCTATTCAGAGATCTATACTATTCTTCCTTCCCGAAAAAATAAGAAAACTCAAGAACTCTGTATAAATTCTTCAAAGAGAAAACCGCACCCGCGGTCCTAAATGTTTGCGAGTTGCGTCAGTTTGGTCCCTAATCTTTGAAATGGAACACCTAGGTCCTAAATGTTTCATAAGTGAAGCACATGCGGTCCTAAATAGGTCTGCCCCGCGCTGACCGATGCCATGTCGGCAGCTGGTCGTTAGGCGGGAGATTTCCCGCGGCTGGCTGAAGGAAATTTAGCAAATGAACCCTTATAAGTAGTTGCCTTCTCAGTCCCCAGCCCCCAGACCTTCTCCCTGCTCTGTTTCTTCTCTTGCTGCCGCCGCCCGCCGCCATGAGAGCCACAGCTAGCTCATCTGAGTGCCACAGATCGAGGAGGAAGCCATCTGCTCCATTCCCGTTGCAAGAACTCGCAGTAGCTTCTCTCCCGCCGCCGCTGCCAGCGGGAACGCTGCCATTGGTGCCATGTCCGTGTTGTCGAGTTCGCAGAACCATTCGTCTAATCTCTCAGTCGAGCTCCAATCCTGGTCGTGTCTTCTACAGATGCCCCAACCATCGGGTAAGATGTTGTTCTTACTATTTTTATTGTTCTTAGGATTAGCAGACTGTATTTCCTCTCTCGTTCTCTTATTTCTTTTTGTGATTAATGTCTCAGGTTATTTCTAACCCTTGCAACCACTACTATTGGGAAAATGGAGAAGACAACTATGTTGATTTTCTGGTTAGGAATGGGTACTATTTAGGAGAAACAGAGAAGGGAGAAGAAGAAGAAGAAGATGTTGGACAGAGGAACATGGTTGCTATAGTAAAGAAGATGGATGAGCTAGTTGTCATTGGCAAGAAATTGTTAGCAGCAATTATTTGTCTAATTGTGGTGATGGTGTATGTAGCAGTAGCTAAGTAGATCAGGTCTTGCAATGTATGAAATACTCAACATTGTGGTGATGTAATATTTCAATGGAAATGAATGCTAGTTATTTCAAATGCAATGTATGAAATGCTCAACATAATGTACTGACAAGCAAGCAAGATAGAGAGCCATATTGTACTAAATGGTAGATGATCATCTCTAGATCATTACATGCAAAAGAACTACTGGCAGATTTTACAAGTGCACTCTTGCACTTACATGGTTTGAGTGAAACCAGAGCTACATCTGAGCATCAGGTTTCTGTCAAACCTAGCCAAAATATGAGTTGTTCTCTAAAATATACAAGCTAATATATACTATTGTCATCCTATACTTCAGGTTGGCACTCTGTTCTCCTTCTTCTTTGTCCCAACCTTCCTCTTCTTAGCTAAACCAAGGGTTTTGGTAGGTGGTCTTGGAGGTGGTAGCTCATCTCTGCAACTGGCAATAAACTGGCTTTCAGGGAGATGATCTGGTGGTGCGCTGATCGAGGGGCTTTGAGTTCTGCTCGCAATTGCCAAAAGTTGTGAACATTCATTTACCTTTGCAGTTCGGAAGATAGAAACAAGAAAGGAACTCACTTGTTCCTGTAGAACCTGAATAACACTAGATGATGTAACATCATAGCTCATTGCAGATGCCACAATACTAGCTGTTGCACTTGTCTCCATCTGTAGTAAAACCTTTTTCTGGCAATAAATGTGCAAGTAAACAACAAAGGATGGAAATGTGCTAGTAAATAACAAAAGATAGAGATGTGCAAGTAAACCTTTGCATTACTATTTCTTTTGACTGTCATTTTCTTTGGAGGTTGATCTTCAAGGTCATCATCAGGTAGTACAATTTGGATAGGTTCTGGTTCTTCCTGTTCTGCTTGTTGTGCTTGCTGTGCTGCTTGGTGTGCTGTAGCTGCTGCTTGTTGTGCTTTACTTGCTGCATCTCTGCCAAGTGCTGGGCACTTTCTTTTGTTATGGCCAGGCTCATTGCACACACTACAATGGCCAACTGTGCCATGCCTGCTTAGCCTTGTGCCACCATCTTCCTCAAGTGGACACTTCCTTCTCTTCTTGCTTGGCCTCCCAACTTGCTTGTCAAATTTAGGTGGTCTAATTTCTGGCCCATTCATTTTCTTCCACATTTTAGGATCACTACATGGCATAATGACACCATTGTATGCAGCTTTGAATGCATCTATGCTATAACACTTGTGGACCACTGACTCTGGTTTGATTCTTTCATGCCTAAAAGCTGCACAGGCATGTCTACATGGGATTCGAGAAAGCTGCCAGGCTCTACATGAGCACTCCATCTTGTCAATGTGCACCTCATATTCACCATACAATCCAGTAACCTTGAACATATGTTTTGCTGCAGGCTTTGCTTCATAATTGTTGGCAAAATCAATATTTCTATCTAGTTTTTTCCTAATTTTAGGACAAATTGTGCCACACATCTCATCTACTTCTGTACTCTTGTTAAAGAACCTAACCATAAGCTGATCTTTGATCTTTTTCAAGCTGGTCACTATAGGCAGTTCTCTAGCATCAAGTATGTACCTACATGGGAAACTACTATTGGAACAAGGAAACATGCAAAGCTAGTACTAAAACAAAGAAACTACTATTAGAACAAGGAAGCATACTTGTTGAACACTTCACAAATGTTATTTAGCGGCAAATCACATTTAGGAAGTTCCTCAAAGAATGCCTTGCACCATTGCCTTGGATCAATTGCATTCAAGTACTCAAATGCATCCTGGTCCAGTGCTTTCATCTCATCCATATGCCTCTGCCAGTCACACTCTCTAGTAGCTCTTGCAATCTGCCACAACTTGTTTTTCAAAATGTCACCTCTCCACCCATTTCTAGCAAAGTTTTGGTGTAGATGCCTCACACAAAATCTGTGTTGTGCATCAGGCCATAATGCATTGACTGCATTGATCAAGCCCTACATACACAATTATGATGTCAAGCAATTGATATATTAAAATGAATTGTCACACCTGAAGTCAAGCATTGTAAATAAATTGTTACCTTTTGTCTATCAGTCATAAATGTCCAGGGTCTTGTATTCTCTATGCCAAGATCATCTTTAAGTGTGCTTAGAAACCACTTCCATGAGTTAGTATCTTCCACTTCAACTATGGCTATGGCAATAGGGAAAATACAGTCATTTGGATCTACTCCAACAGCTGCCAGCAACACACCTCCAAATTTGTTCTTAATATGGCACCCATCAATTCCAATAATGGGCCTACATCCTGCCATGAAGCCTCTCTTGCATGCATCTAGTGACATGTAACAGTTCTTGAACACTCCTGCATTTTGAGTGACAAACATTGTGCTCCCAGGATTTGATCTTCTTATTTCCTGTGCAAAATCCCATAAATTGTCTTGTGCCAGTTCATCCCCATAGATCTGCTTCAATGCAATCCTTTTGGCCCTTTCTAGCTTGCTTCTACTAGCTGTCAAGTTGAAATCCTGCTCAACTATCCTAGCAAAGTTCTTCAGGGACATCTTGTCATCAGCTCTAAATTTTTCTAGGTACTTGCCTGCTAGGTACCTGGCAGTGAACTGCTTGATCTTGAAATCCCTTTCACACTTGTGCTCTGCAACATATTTCTTCACAGTCCAAGCTTTGGACTTCTTTGCAAGGTGAAGCATACAAGTACCATGGACAGTTTGGCTCACAACATGCCCTAACCCTCTTGCAAGTCATTCTTCTTGTAGTGCACTCCTACTCTCTGTATAATGTACTCTGTGTGCACCTCTAAGCTCAATGACTGACAGAAACACCATGCCAATCTTGAATTCCACTTGTGTCATGTTCTCTGGCCTCCACCTTCTCAGCTCCACCTTCTTCTTCTTTTTCTTTCTTCCTTGCTTGTCCACTATTTCCACTTCATCTGCTGAAACAGCTGCTTCAATGTCTGGATCTTCCAGCTCTTTCAAATCAGCATCTGTATCATAGTCAGAGTCATCTATCCATTTAGATTTGTTCTTCTTGTTTTCTTCAAATTTCTCATCCACCCATTCTTCAAATAAATCATCATCATCTGTTGCCACCTCATTTTCAGAGTCAGCCCAGTCTTCATCCAACTCACTGTCCTCACTGTTATCCACTGAGCAATCATGTGCTTTCTCTTCCACATCAAGCTTCCTCCTACTTCTTCTAATCTCATGCCCATAGTTATTTGGTTGTTGCAAAGATGGAGCACTCCTACTGCCTGGATTGTCCATACCTGCTGGTTCCTTATGCTTGACAGAGATTGGGCTCAACACAGCAGGCAGATTAGGAGAGCCAGATATGACAATGTGGCACCCCGCCAAAACCACTACTAGAAAATCGCGTTGTTTGTGTGCATTGCATCATCATGACCGCATGCTCATGTCATCATGCCACCTTGCATTTGAGCATCATCATGTAAAACTATTTTCGAAAAGCCTGGTTTTGTTTTCTAAACGCCCCGTCCTTCATTCAAATTAAAACCCGGGTCTCCGGATTATTTTGTTTTATTATCAACGGTTTTCAAAAGCCCCGTTTAAAATAATAAAATATTTCTTTTATTTTTAGGAGACAGCCCGTCAGGCCCGAAAGCCTAGCCGGCCACCTCCAGATAAAATTCTACCTACCCCAGAATCTACCCTAACCTTTTTCTACCAAAAACTCTACCCACTCTAATCCTACCCAGCCTTCCACCTCACCCCAGCCAATCCCCTTCCTCCACATCACCAGCCCCACTCTTTTCCCCCTCCACCTCACATAGCCACCCAGCGCCACCTCATCTCCCGTCCATCTCGCCTGGGCCCCACCCCGCCGTCCACCCCTGGTGGACGCCTTGGCCACTGCCTGCTCCCCTGCACAGCCCGCCGGATCCGCCCGGCCAGCCGCCCCATCACCACCTGGTCGCCTGCCCCACTCCTTCCACCTACTCACGCCTCGCGCCACCGTCCACTCTTCGCACCTCTCCCCTCACGCCGCGTTCCCCATTTATGACGCCTCAGATCCCGTCTTGCTGGTTCTCTCCTCTCTCCCCTCCGTGTCCTCCTACTGATTCCTCACGCCCACGCCGCCCGGTCCCGCCACCATCTCCTCCTCGCCTCGTCGCCTCGCGTTGACCGAGCGCCACGGCCACCTCGACCCCGACGGTCTCCCGGTCGCCTCCGCCCCGCGCCCTTCTCCGGCCGCCGCCGCGCTGTCTGGCCATCACGAGCCGTCTGGACCTCCTCTCGCCGACCTGCACAGAAGCCGCCTCGTCGCCATCGAGCCACCCTCCGTCAGATCTCGGCCCCGCCGTCCTCTGCAGGTCTCGCCTTCCCGGCGTCCCCTCCCTTGCCGTGCCGGCAAGCCGAGCCAAGGCTGCCAGCGTCCTTCCGCAGCGCTGCCCCGACCGCTTCTCCATCAGCCGCCCCGTCGACCGCCTCCTCTGTCCTCGCCTCGCCCCTACTGCCGCACGCTTGCCGTTCTGCTGTCCGGCGCCGCCAAGGCGTCGTCCTCCTAGTTGTGCGTCCTAATGTTTCCATGTATGTGCGAGTCGAGCACTACTTTGATTTCCACACCTGCAGATGTTTTTCTCCAACCTGAAGTGATGCCTTTAGTCCTTGTTGGTGGCTGCAAGTGTATATTCATGTACCTGTGTGTTGCCAGATTCTAACACCCGACCATGTCCGTCATCGACATAAAGACTAGAACCCTCAAGACCGTCGACATGGAACCGAAGCTGAGGATATTTGAACCGGGACGCCAAGTGCTCCTTCATGGAAACCGAAGACCGTGGAACGCCGAGCTCTTCCTCCCGGAACCCGAAGTCGCCAAGAAATGTTCCCGTATCCGAAGCCCGATCCCGTTGTTCCCGTCGAACCCTGAGCCCCGGACCCGAACCGTCGGACCCCCGGACCCCAAGATCTGCCGAACCCAGATGTGTGAACCTTTTCCCGAGCCCCTATTTTATAAATGATATATATATAACAGTTGCATATAAATTGTTCATACATGCATACATGTCTGTGGTTTGGGGGCACTATGCCGACTCACCTCATAATTAAATATGGAGTGTTTATGCGGGATATCTTTGTCTTATTCCGGACTCCATTTAAATTGGTGTAGCGAACCGATGCCATGTTTCACCCTGTTAATACAACATTTAAATTGCGGGGGTTCTAAATAACTCGAACCGACTAATTAATTGTCGGGACCCCGGTTCCGCTTAATACTGCCTGATTGCACCGCATCTGCATCATATCATAATCATGCCGGGTCTTCTGCCGTAGTATTAAATACTGCATCCGGTGTTTCTTCTAGTGTTCGCTTCTTCGCGGATTAGACCGATGAGTTGATGCGAGTATCGACAAGTTCTCCGGATATGAATCTCCGACGGTGTTTCCCAGGCGAGCATCTCTCCCCTTCTACCTATTTTGCATTTATAGTCTTTATTTCCTCCTGTTGATCTATTGCTATCCGTGTCGCGATGCTTTAGTTTCCGAACACCAGTTATATCCCGTGTAGCCTCTATATTGCCTTGGACACCTTCTATTACCTGTGTTTGGTAGATAGCTGGCCTTGCGAGTCGTAGTTGCTTGCTCAGGTGTGATCTCGTGTTGTCAAGTACCACAGTTGTTGGAAGGTTGGCAGATGCTTATTGGTGGAGATGCTTATTGGTGGAGATGATCATGACTTTAAATACAACTATTAAAATGCTAGATATAACTAATACAGAGGCATCAGTGAGCAATAGATGTTATTTGGTTCTTCCACACCCACTTGTGTCCTGTAGGACCCCGAGTACTTGATACCCGTTCCTTGATTTTTCGCACTATCCACATCCGGGAGGCCTTATGGACCCCCCTGAGCCAGAGCTTGATTCATTCTTATTTCTTGGGGCCACAAAGTAGTTTGGGGCTTTATTACTATCCTGTACTTATGCCATATTTTACTGCTTTATTTAAGATTGTGCGTGGAGCACCTGTACTGTTTTGGATCACGCCATGTTTTCACGGTATCGACAAGCCCAGTCACACTTTCGGGTTCCCAGTCGTTTACAGCCGTCGTCGCAAACCCAGGGTCCGTTCCGGAGCCGGCCAACTTCGTTGCGGGTAGCTTAGTGGGGTGGCCCCCTGAAATATTTCTGAATCCCGTGATCACTTTGTCGTGAATGCCTCGTTGGGTTTTGAGTTGGTTTTTCCGAGGTTGATCGAGTGTGTTGCTATTTGTGCACCCCTGCAGGGTAAAACTTTCTGAAAGCCGTGTCCGCGGTTATGGACGACTTGGAGCACAGTATCTCGATCATAGACAAGCATAACTAAAGTAGTGCTATAAATTTGACTTAATGTGTGACTAGTAAACAGATGCAACTATAACGGAATGGATATTAAAAATGCCAACAACTGGTGGATCTGGGTTGTTTGTTATATATGCCTAGTAAGTATTGCAACTCCAATGGAATGTGATAAAAGTGTCAACCACTGTTGGGTTTTGGGATTCCTCAGGACAATTATATCTGACTAGTAAATGTTTCCACTACAACGGAATGGTGATTAAAACTGCCCACTACTTATGCTATCAGGATGACTCATGCTATCTATATCTGACTAGTAAGTGCTTCAACTATAATGGAATGAATAAAGCGCCAAGCGTGTGAGTTCCTTGGTCCGACTTCCTCGCTTGGTCTCGAGGGAAAATACCAGATGGGTTTGTTTGGTGTTAGTTGCAGTTGGATCCGAATAGGTCTTTCTTATCCCTCTCGATAACCGATGGTATCGAGTCTCTATAGGTTGTTTAGTGCCGCTCATTGCCTTGACCCACCATACCTATGTAGGCGAGAGCCGCAATTCTAGCCTCGCCATGTCTTGGCCTCGATCACGCTCCTCTTTTTCCTTTGCCCTTTGTCGGCACCCTTTTGTTTTAGCGAGTTTGAGATCGCCGTCGTTAGCGGGGTTACCCTTCCGCTTGGCACGGGCAGGGTTATGGACATTGGTTATTCTTCGTGGCTCTTAGCCCCATTTGCATCTTGTCCGTAGTCGGACGCCTATCGTTTTCAAGGTGATTTGGATCTTTGTATTGTATATCGTATTCTTGACTCGGTGAGTCACCTTTGTATATATCTCTTACGTGGGTCCCATCGAGGACTGTTGTGTAATGTTATTACTTCGTTTTCCACCCGCACGAAAGTGCCTGGTGGGCGTCCTTGAATCGTTTCTATGCGGGTTTGGCGGAATCGCTAAAACTTGCATAGGGCCGATTTGAGGGTGTTACAGACAACATCATCGATTAAAACATCATTGCCAAAATTCATATCTTTATGGTCCACAAACAACTGGAAGTACTGGAATTTAGGGACAACAGAAATCATGTGCATTGTGTCAACATCACGGTCTATAATTCTAAGTCCTGATCCAAGATCTTGTCCGAGGGAGCCGATTATAAAGAGTACTTTTCTAGTTGACTATAGCCTAGCTGCTCCATAAAATCAGTGAGCCACAGAGGTGACCATGTATCTGCTTCACAACCATCAAACCTAGCAATTCTGCCATCAACATAATAGCTCTTGGAAGGACCAAATCCACGAAAAAACCCAACACAATTGATTTCTACTGTGAACTCCTCTTCAAGTGGTCCTAATTAACACACGTTTCATCAAATTCTATCCGATTCGAACTACCAATCTGATGGTGCTACACAGAGGGGATCTAGGGTTACTTACTGTAGCGCGCGGGAGGATCGCCGGGTCGCCGCATCTCCGGCCCCTTGCTCGCGGGCTCCATCCTCATGAGCCCTTGCCATGGTGGGATCCACGGTTCGTCACCTCCGGTCATCACCAGAGCAGCACCGTCGTGGCCAGGTCGCCTCCACCGTCGCGGGAGAGAAAGGAGAGGGATAAGGAGAGGGGGCGTCAACTGTGCGAGAGAGGAACACAAGGGGCTCTATGCATTTTTCACATCCAGCGGTTGAGCCTCGTGGTCCCTCCAGCCGACGTGGCTGCGACGTGGCATCGGTCAGCGCGGGGCAGACCCATTTAGGACAGGGTGCTTCACTTATGAAACATTTAGGACCTAGGTGTTCCATTTCAAAGATTAGGGACCAAACTGACGCAACTCTAAAACATTTAGGACCGCGGTGCGGTTTTCTCTTCTTCAAATTCCATGTGCCTGCTACACTATACCGTGTATAAATATACTCCGCATGTAATTCTCTGTGCCTATTACACTTCCTATACAAAAATGCAGCCACTTGCAATGATAATGTTGACAATCCTGTTTCTCTTATACCGTATAAAAATTTACATTGATTATGTTAGTGCAGAGACGACGACCGACCTACTGGTGATCATCTCCCTTGATCTTCTTCCAGGACGGTGAAGTGGAATTCTATCTGCAGCCGTCGGTGCGGCGCGCCCGCGGCATCGCAGCCACTCTGCTCGATCTGCAGCTCCTCCCTGAGCGGGATGGCGGCCAAGAACCTCTTGATGAACTCCCCGCAGCACTCCTTCCCGGTGACAATCACCTCGTCCGGCTCCGAGGAGTGCATCTCCGACATGGCGTCGAACCTGAGCATGTAGGCCTTGTCGCATCCCTCGAAGAGCCTCTCGCCGAGCGTGTCGATGACGTAGTAGCAGTCGCTCTCCGCCTTGAGCACGAAGAAGTGGTCGTTCCAGCCTACGATGTACACGTCGGCCTGTCCCGGGCCGCGGCTGGCCGTGCTGATCTCGCGCCAGATGTCGTCGAAGGACATGGCGCCCGAGAGCGACGCGAAGCTCTCCGGCTGGAAGAAGCCGACGAAGGCCCTGTCGTGGCGCACGGCGATGGGCCTGGTCCTGGCGGCGAGGACCGTCTCGAGGTCGAAGTGCCTGTTGGGGAACTGCTCCATGTGGGTCTGGTCGTCGCAGAGCTTCCTCCACTCGGACGAGCCGTCCCTGATGAGCGCGTCCAGCTCCGGCCGGGTGGGCATCGTCGGGTGGTTGGCGTGGAGCGCGGCCGCCAGCACGGCCACGAGCGCCGTGCACGCGCTCTCCCCGCCGGCGCTGTCGTCGCGCTGGTCGATGGACGCGAAGAACACGGGCGTCCTCAGCGCCGTCTCCGCGTCCCTGCTCGTGAACTCGCGCGTCTCCCACCCATCATCATCAACCATGCACTTGATCGGGATCTCCTGGGACAGAGACTCCCTGCTCCGCCGCCTCCACGGCAGGTACCGGCGCTTGGACGTGGAGCCGGGCTCCGGGCTGGCGCCCCCGCTCGTGCTCGTGCTGGCGCTGCTCAGGCTGACGCTGCTGCTGCTGCTGCTCATGCCGCCGCCGCCGCTGCTCCTGCCGCTGCTGCTGCTGCTTCTGCTGCTGTTCCTCTTGTTCTTGTACACCGCCACCCTGCCTTGCTTCTCGGCGAGATCGAGCAGCTGCCTGAGGTCGAGGACCTCATGGTAGGTCGAGCTCTTGTAGATTTCCCGCATTGTGGGCGGCGGCAGGCTCGCTCTCGGCTTCTCCCTGAACGAAACGCTCCTCTCGATGATCTCCGAGGGCGCGTTCAGATCCACGAGCTCCACGTTAACCTGTTCGATTGATTCAGAGCACGTTCAGAAACCAGGACTCGGCTGAACTTATTATAGGCCAATGCCCAGAAGAAATAATAACACGGACTACATGTTGGATTAGGAGTCGGACATAGACCGAAACCTAAACTAGTACAAACTCGTAATCTGGAGTAGTATATCCGAATTCATATCTATTAGTATATCTGAATTGCAGCAAAAGTAATCCAAAAGTAAACTAGACCGATTGTGTTTAGGATTCCGAATTCCGAAAGTAATCCCACTGGAGATGCAATTGGCCGACAATTGGAGAGGATGCGTAAGTAGAAGAAGGATGATATTTTTTCGCAAAAAAGAACGAAGGATGATATTTGGTGCTTACATAAAGTATGGCATCGCTTGCCCATCCGTCCTTCCTCACCCTGATGGGGACAACCACCAGCTGCTGCTGCTGCTGCTGCTGCTGCAGGGGCGCTCCACCTTTCTGGTTATGGTTCTGCTGCTGCTGCAGCTGCATCTCCCAGCAGCACTCCTCCAGGCTTATCATGGCTGTCCCGATCTCCTCCAGCCTCACGGGGCTGTCCTTGCCCCTCCCTCGTTCTTGGAATCCCTGCATCACAAAGCTATTCTCATTAGCTGCCAGCTCCACAATGGCTACAAGCTTACGCATTGACAGAGATGCAGAATGTGGAGCCTAAAGAAAGCAAAAGATGCCTTTGATTGGTACTCTTGATTCCGCTGTAAGTTTCATGATTGGAGCCTCAAATGGCAAAGGCTGATCGCTCAAGCAACAACACTTCCCTGCTCAAGTTACTACTAGCTTGCAGTACTCCTCTACTTTTTTGCTTAAAAAGGGAGTTTCCTAAGTACTTTGGAATACGCCTGCCTAAGGCATGCTCTGGATCCTGCTTTGGGGTTTTTCTCTATTGCATTGGAGCTAAGGAAGATTAACTTCAGATGCCCTTGTAATGTTAGAGCTAAGGAAGATTAACCAATAGCTTTTTGATGATAGTACTCAAGTTTAGTTAGCAAGTACTACATCAAGACCGAAAGTTACATAAAGCATGGCTAACTAAATGCAGCTTCAATGTACGTAGTACAAGAAAGCGATTTGTACTGTTAAAACACAGCCCTCAAGCATAAATGTCGTGACTCCTCATGACAAAGATCATTAGATCATGCTATGCTACCTACTACCTAAATCAAGGTTTACCCCAAGTCAAACTCATTTTTTTCTGGCCAATAGGAACGCCCCACGTGACGTGGCCCGATCCCCACCCGGCGCTGCTGCCGCGCACAGTATGTACGTACATGCCTTTTTGACAAACCACCACCAAAGGAGTAGTAAGATGAATTACGGAGCCAATGCTTTAGGCGGCCATTGACTTCTACTATTCCCCAAATGCTGAATTGCTTTTTCTTGGATAAAGAAATGCTGAATTGCTGACCGCTACTCGCCAAAAGCTATGCATTGACCTGAAGCGTTCTACTACATCGAAGCGACGGTCACAGACTTGCAATTTACAAGAAATGCTGTCCATGTCATTGATACCTCATCGACGCTGTCATTGAGAAAAGTACTATTCGTAAATTTGGAACCACTGGTAAAGCATGTTTATAGTAGAGGATAAGCAAACTTAATCACACGAACCATGTTTGTTACTACTAGTAGCTGAAACCGGTGCTATTAGTATCATAAATTCGTTGGTATCACCGGTTTGCTTTCAGAATCGGCAGAAATCGTAATACTGTAGGAAAAAATTATGCATAATAGCTGCAGCTTTGGGCTGATCGATCTGCATCAAGCAAGAAACAGAGCAAGCAGGAGCAGCAGGAGCACTCACGTATAGGATGGACAAGAAGACGCCGCGCTCGGTCGTCCTGCCGCCGCCGGCGCCGGCGCCGGCCCCGTTGCGCGGGGTCGCGCTGGGCTCGACGTCGACCCGGAACCGGTTGGCGTCGGCGGCGGCGTCCCACCGGACGGCGCCGTCCCCGCCGACGGGCTCGACGGCGGTGACCCCGCGACCGCCCCGCCGCCCCGTGAGCATCTGCGAGAGCGCGCCTCCCGCGCCCGGCCACTTCACCTTGACCGCCGCGACGGCCGGCGCGGACCACGCCGCCGGCAGGCCCTCCAGCTTGGTCGGGCCGACCCGCACCCCTCGCCGCCGCGGCGCCGGCGACCTCCTCACCACCATGTCGCCCTCCACCTCCTGTGTGTGCCTCGGCGTCGTCGGTAGCTTTCTCTTTCTCTCCTTCCTTGTGCGCGTCTGTCTGTGTGTGCGTGTGTCGGGCGGGCCTAGGCTAGCTAGGCGCGCGGGGGGTTGTCGTTGGCTGGCGCCGCTTCTTGGAGCGAGCCGTTGGCCTTTGGCCCTGGTGGGGGTTTGCTTTTAATAGCCGCACGGGATCCGGGCATGCGCTGGGTGCGCGCACGTGGGGCCGCGGTGGCAGCGGGGGAGCCCGGTGGTGCCGGGAAGATTGGATGTGGACGCGCGTGGGGCCGGCCGGAGGCGGGAAGTGGGCGCTGCGATGCGACCAACCGCTCCGGGGCAGGCAGCAATGGGCGCCGAACTCTCGCTCGCTCGCTGGGTCACGCACGCGCCACCGCCAGATCGACCCGACGCGGGCGGGAGACGCAACTCGCGCACATGCCCGTTTATTTCCCCTCCTCCGGCGCGATTTTAAAAACGTTTCTTCTCCCTCATGATTGGGGATTTCCCGTGTTATATCGATGCTGTTGGTGGGAGTGTTTGCTTGGATCCGTTCCCGCCTTGCGAATGATGCAGGCAGGCGCTTTGGTGGCAGTTACAGTTCTATTGGGAGTGTTTTTTTTTTAAAGTAGTAGGACGTGTTTTTGATTGTCAAATTCAGACTTTGGTTTATATAAGCAACCTGATAATTGTGTCGGTTATGGTATTTTACGAGCTGCTAGAACCATTGTACCACTATTTCTATTCAAAAGCTTGTTCCTATAATGATTTTTGTAACGATTAACAATTTCAGGTCAATTTTCAGCAATGTATAAGTAGTACGGCCTAGTACGTGGTCTTGGTGGTGAGAGCGAGGGTATTGGTTCCTTCCCCAGTTAACCAGCATCTATCTCGGTGACGTGGCGCGTCGTATTTAACCAGACCGGTTCTCGGCCAGAAGACGACACGGGCCACGGCCGGCTGCATAAAAAGTCAAATCCGTCGAACATGGCTCCCAATAGAATGTCAATTCGCCCAGCATTTTCAACAGAATTGTTGCGGGCAGGCAAGCACACAGGTAAAATGGACCCGGCCAGTCGACCACAATGTCTGAGCCGTAGACGCATGTGTACAGCTCAGTGTATGGCACGTATCGGCCTGCCACCACCATGGACTGGATCCTCAGAATACGGAGCGCTCATCATCATACACGACGGGGCCTAGCTAGCTACGATCTGGGGCTGGGCGACGCCGACGAGTGTAGTACAACTACAGCGTCGGTTGGCTGGTCGGGGTCCCGGTGGTTGCTGGGCTTCATTCATCCGTCCCGTAGCTGGCCTTCCGACACCGCGTACGCATACCTGACCGCGACCTCCAGTACGGTGCGTAGGAGTGGCTGGAGGTGCCGGAACCGGTCCATTCCTGCGCGTGATGCACGGACGTTTACGTACGGCCAGTAAAATCGATCGGCTGGAGTATTGTTAATTCCCGCCTGACCAGACCGGACCTGGCCCTGCCAGAGCCGGTGATATATGGTCAGATCAGAACCCCGGACCGTACCGCGGAGTACGTTGCGAGGAGAATGGTGGTCAATTGGGTGATCGTGCGTCATGCACGGAACTTGTCAAAATTAGTGAGTACAGTACTGGACGAGATTGACTGCTCAAACATTCACCGCCCGTACATAGGAGAAGATGTACGTACTTTGTTCATCTCGTACGTGTTCCAATATTTTTGACCAGTACCCCGTGCCCTCTAAAAATTAAGGGTTGGTAGTACGATTAGTTATTTTTACTACTCCCTTCGGTATATATATATTAATGGCCTCAAATTTAGATTCATACGTGTATATCTAGTTAAGTATTTAGGTTAGATGCATTCGTATTTAGATAAAGTTGAGGTAATTAATATGGACAGGAGGGAATGAAGTACAAATCTTGAAATAGGCTTTTGTCCCGCTATATTAATATAGCAACCACATGATACAAGGTCTCGACCCAACGAGAAGAGCATAAACGCCCAAAACAAAAAGAAAGAAAGAAAATAATGACAATCGAAATCCTCTAGGGACCTGGGGGGAAAATGAATGGCGGACACGTGCTCCCCACGCCTCCGACCCGCGGTCCTGTTCATGGCGGGACACCTCGACCTCCCCCCATGGATGGCCCCGTTGGAGGTCCCCTAGAGGACACGCGTCGTTGTGCGCTTCCCCTCCACCCACACCACCCACTTTGCTCGCTCGGACATCCCCAAGCCCGCCTCCTCTGGTACGTCACATCGCGCTCCGATCTAGATCATCTCGCCGCTTCATGCTGGTGAAGGTGGAGGATGGAGAGCCAGAGGCCCTCGGCGCTAAAGCAAGGCAAGTTTCGTCGACAAGCGAAGGGGAAAAGGATGGGGGGTTGGGAGAAGACAGGGCAGATTCTCCAACTCAGCTCCAGTTGGGGATCGCGGAAGCTTCGAACGGTGAGTTCATCCCTACCGACCAGAGTGAAGGATTCAGCCTCTGCATTGGGTCGTTCGGAGCAATCGCCATCGAAGCAAAGCTCATCTCGTCCGATTCATTCGAATCTGACCTTCAATCAAAGGATTCAGAAGCAGAGGTCCATTTCAACATTGATGCAGAAGCCTGTGTTACTGACAGAGGTTGGTCGCGGAAGGGGACAAGCTGTAGCCAAGAGGGGGGGACCTTGCAGAGCCACATCCCCATTATCAAGGTTAGAGCAGGATCTACGCAGCCCGTTGCTCAAGCTCTGTGGATCGATTCCGATGGATCAGGAGGTCTCGAGGAAGGAGATGACTGCAGCGGTGGGACGGTTGGATCTCAGTGTATAGACCCATCTGTTCAACAATATTCTAAAGGTGATTCAACATCAGGTGAAGTAGGGGAGCTTCAGCTAGCTCAATGGCGGGAGCAAGGAAGTTTCAAAGTTCAGAATAGGCTGAGGAAGAGGTTTAGGTTGGTGAGAGGGCCTGAGAAAAAGCTGGATGGGCTAGATGCTGGAGGTGCTGAGAGAGACATGGATTCCTTTTTCCTGCAACTTTGGAGCTATCCTTTGCAGCCCATGTGCCACCCACTTCGACCACCTCCACCTCCACAAAACCTAACCAGGGAGTCCTATCCTGTGGTGACACCTGTCCTTGCTTATATAAACCAGGGTGCTACCAGACATAGGAGTCATTCCTCCCCCCTGCTGGTGGCGGCGGTGCTAGAGCTTACCTCTGGTCTGCAGTGTTTGGGCCTTGAGGAATTTACTCCTGATACTACCAGTTCTAGTGAGATGGAAGATCGTGGTAGAGGGAACAAAGGGAGAGGTAGGGGAAGAAGTGATCAAGAAAACTGGTCGAATCAAGGAGGGCAGCAACAGATGCAGCAACAGAGGCCCCTTCAGCAGAATCCTTTTGATTTTGGGCAGTACAATCCTCAATTCTTCCCCAACCAGCCTCCTTTTGGTTTTGCTCCAGGTATGCATCCACCTTGGGGTTTCAGCAACCCTTTTCCTGCTTTTCCCCAGCAGCAGAACTTTGGTATGCAGTCCAACTAGTGGATTGCTCCTCAGCAGCAGCAAAATTCTCAGGGGACAGAGCTAGGGGATAAGTCCAAAGTCTAACTGAAGCAGAAGAAGAAGCAAGGAACAGCTCAGAAAGAGGTAGCTGCAACTGCTAACCCTAGTGCTCAGTGGAATTATGTTAATTGCATTTGCATGGTGTGTGGGGAACCTGGACATATGCAGAATTCCTGTGAAAAGAATCCTCTGTGTTTCATCTACAAAAGCACTTCACATACTGTTGACAAATGCCCAGTAAGGAAGACTCACCAGATGGCCAGATACATTGGTAGTGGAGCACCTGGTTTGGGTTTCTATCACATTGAAGCTCCTAATGTGGTCATAAACCCCATTGCTTCCATTAAAAACGGTGGCATTGTTCTGGTGGAGGAAGGTTCTTTGACTGCTGAGGAATTAGCTCAAGAATTCTCCAAGATTTACAAAACAAACTGGCCTTGGCAGATTAGAGAGCTAGGGGTTGAGAATACTTTCTTAGTGAAGTTCCCACCACATATTGTGGTTGAACAGGTCATTGGATATCCAAAGTTTGGAGTGTCAAAACCAGGAGTGTGGGTAAAAGTTGAGGCTTGCAATGATGATCCAGAACCAGTGGAATCCCTTAAGAAAGTTTGGATAATTATTACAGGCCTATAGACTAAGTGGTGTGAGTGGAATACTCTGGACCGGGCAGTATCTATCTGTGGCATCCTTGATGATGTTGACTGGCAAAGCATTTTCAGGAATAATGCCAAAGAAGTGAGAGTTTTGGTCAAGTGCAAAGACCCATCAAAGCTTCCTATTGGTAGGCTCTTCAATTTTCATGATCACCTGTTCCACCTAGGATTTGCTTTAGATACCACAGTTCCTGTTGTTGAGGTGACTGAGGACCAACTAGATGAAGAGCAGAATGATCACAGTAAAAACCATGGGGATGAGGCTTCTGAAAATGGAAGGAATGTGTCCCAGGGGGACCTGCTGGTAGTGGACTGACTTCTCAGCAAGCTAGCTCTAGGAGCTCTTCAATGGGTGAAAGGCAAGGCAATAGTAGAATTAGAATGGCAGCTGGCACAGGTTACAGTGCTAATGCAGTTTTCCAATTAATGGTACAGAAGGGAGTGGTAGATCTAGAAGGGAATTTCATCTGGGATAAGACCCTTGTGATGAACAACACTGAATCTGAGCTCCAAAAGTTTTGGATGGAAGATCAATCAGATGGCATGAGTTTTGCACAGAAGCTGGATGTGGAAGTTAAAGGGGTAGATGATATGATAGAGGATTTTCCTGATGACATCATGCCCAACTTCAAGGACATGGGGGTGAGAGAAAGAGACGATGATCTCACAAAATAGAAGGAACCAAAGAAACAAAAGCAATGGGGCCTAGTGCAGCCTGTCAGACAGAGCACTAGAGTGGACAGATCAAAGAACATTATGGAGAGAGCTGTGAACTTGAAGAAAATTACCAACATTGAGGTTCCAAAAAACATTAAAGGTATAATGGCTAAAAATCCTTTTATAGTTCTTTCTAGCTTAGATTTAGAGATGCTTTTTGATAATGTAGGAATAGATTTAATAGATGATAGTTCCTCTTTTTCCAATATGGAATCTAATTTTCCTAGTACTAGTACTGCTTCCCCATCTGATACTAGAGATTTTGATGAGGAAGCAGAGGGTTGGATAGAGGTGCTGTCTAGATCCCGGGGCAAGCACCCCAAGAAAAAGAAGGTCTATGATTAGTGTTTTTTGGAATAGTAGGAGTCTCAATGCTCCTGGTAGACAGAAATATATTGAGGATAACTTCATTCCTTTAAAAGTAGATTATATTGGTTTTCAGGAAACAAAAAAGGATAGTTATAGTCATTCCTTTTTGAAGAATTTGTTAGGAAATAGAAATTTTGCCTAGAATTACCTTCCTGCTATTGGTACTGCAGGAGGTATCCTTGTTGGAGTTAATCTAGATCTTTTTGATGTTATAACTTGTGATATTAGATCCTTTTCAGTTAGTGTTTTAGTTAAAAATAAAGTTTCTGAATTTGTCTGTAGAATTACTAGTGTTTATGGTTCTGCTTATGAGGAAAAGAAACAAGAATTCATCTCTGAGTTGCATGATCTTTTTCTTAACTGGAGTGGTCCTGCTATGATAGGAGGAGATTTTAACCTGATTAGATCTCCTACAGATAAAAACAATAAGAATATAGACTTTAAATGGGTTGATAGGTTTAATGCTTGGATAGATTTATGGGCCCTCATGGAGATTGGTCTGTCTGGTAGAGCATATACCTGGGGGAATAACCAAACAGATCCAGTCATGTGTAAACTTGACAGGATTTTCTGTTCCACTGATTTTGATAGGAACTTCCCCTTGGCTAATGCTAGAACTTTAAGTAGAATATGCAGTGATCATACTTCTCTAGTATGGGATTTAGGTGAACAGCATGTTCCCAAGCCCTATATATTTAAGTTTGAGAAATGGTGGATCACTAGAGAAGATTTTAAAGATGTTGTTTTTAAAGCTTGGTATTTAAGAGTAGATAGTTCAAATCCTCTCAATATCTGGCAGAGTAAAGTTAGATACTTTAGGAAACTAGCAAAAGGTTGGAATATTAATGTAGAAGCTGCCATTAGGAGAGATAAAAAGGAGCTTATGAAAGAATATGATGATCTAGATATCAAATCTGAAACCCAGTTTCTTTCTAATGAAGAGAAGGGTAGATTAGATTGGATTTTTAAAGAATTGCATAATTACTGGGTTGTAGAAGAAACAAAAGCTAGGCAAAGATCCAGGGATAGGAACATATTAGAAGGGGATAGGAATACTGCTTATTTCCATGCTGTAGCTAATCAGAGGAGAAGGAAGAAGCTAATTAATGTTCTAGATGGTCCAAAGGGTCCAGTCTCTGAGATTAAAGATATGCTTAAAGTTGCCTCTGATTACTACAAAAATCTTTTTGCTTGGGAGTCTAGACCAAAGCTGAAGCTGAAACAAAATTTATTCTCTGAAGAAGATAAAGTTACTGATTCTGAGAATGCTGAACTAAATGCTCCTTTTTCTGAGGAAGAAATTAGATTAGTTGTTTTTGGTTCTTATGCTGAATGAGCCCCTGGCCCAGATGGCTTATCTTTCATGTTCTATCAGTCATTTTGGGATATTAGAAAATGTGATCTCATGTCAATGTTTGATGCTTGGTATGAGGATCATTTAGATATCTTTAGATTAAATTTTTCCATGATCACTCTGATCCCAAAAGAGAATGATGCTAGAGTCATGAGAAAATTCAGACCTATTAGCCTTTTGAACTGTTCCTTTAAGATTTTTACTAAAGTTCTGACCAATAGACTAGCTAAGATCATTGACAGACTAATTTCTCCAAATCAGTCTGCCTTCATTAGGGGTAGGTTCATTCTAGAAAGTGTGGTCACAGCTCATGAGATAATTCATGAGGTCCATAGCAGTAAAAACAAAGGCTTGGTTTTAAAAATAGACTATGAAAAAGCTTATGATAGAGTCAATTTAGATTTCCTCTTTGAGATTCTAGAATTGAGAGGTTTTTGCCGTACTTTCATTAGATTTATTAGACAAATCTCTATAGGAGGATCGATAGGAGTTAAAGTCAATGATCATGAAAGTGACTTTTTCCTGACTGGTAAGGGTCTTAGACAGGGGGATCCTATTGCTCCCCTTCTTTTTAACATTATGATTGATGTTTTTGCTAGAATGTTGAATAAAGGCTCTGCTTGTGGAGCCTTTAGAGGTTTATGCCCTAATTTTCTTCAAGGAGGAGTGTTATGTCTACAATATGCAGATGATACAGTACTCTTCCTAGAACCTAATCAAGTAGATGCTATTAACCTTAAATGGGTGCTTACCTGTTTTGAGCAAATTTCTGGTATGAAAATAAATTACCATAAAAGTGAACTCATTCCCATAAACCTAGAAGATGAGGAATTCAATCCTTTCCTTGATATTTTTGAATGTGCAAAAGGTAGTTTCCCTGTTAAATACTTAGGGATTCCTCTGCATTTTGATAAGCTAAGGAGAGAAGACCTCCAACCTTTAATTGAGAACCTCTTGAGAAGGATTACTGGCTGGAGAGGGAAACTTTTATCCTATGCTGCTAAGAAAGTGCTTATTCAGGCTTGTTTATCTAGTATTCCCATATATTTGTTATCTTTCTTTAAATTCCCAAAATGGGCTTTAAAACTTTTAGATTCTCATATGGCCAATTTTTTATGGAACAATGAAGAGGATAACCATAAAATTTATCTTGCTAACTGGCCCTCTGTTTGCATGAAGAAAGAGTTTGGAGGTTTGGGAATTCCCAACCTGCAAGATCTAAATCTGTGTTTACTAGGCTCTTGGGTAAAAAGATATATCCAAGGAGAGGGTACTCTCTGGAGAAAAATTATAGATGCTAAGTATAGAACTAAGAGTCCCAATATCCTTTGTTTCCATGACATTCACCCCTCTACCTTTTGGAAAGGTGTTATGTGGGCATCTAGGGCAGTTGAGGTAGGATATAAATGGCACATAGGCAATGGGAAAAACATTAAGTTCTGGGAGGATGTTTGGTTTGGGAATTCCACTTTAGCCACACAATACTGGGAAATCTACTTAATCTCAAACCAACAAACAAAAACTATAGCTGAACTCTGGGATGGGACAAATTTAAAGTGTGACTTTAGGAGAACTTTCACTGACCAGATGATGATACAGTGGCAGGAAATCCTAGGGATTGCCCAATCCATTTCCTTGTCAGAAGAGGTAGACCAATTAATTTGGCAGTATGAAACAAAAGGGGTTTATTCTTCTAGTTCCATGTATTCTTTGGTGGATTTCAGGGGTATTTCTCATATATACTTACCTGCAGTGTGGAAATTGAAAATACCACCTAGAATTCAGGTTTTCCTTTGGCTTTTCTCTCAAAACAAAATCCTTACTAGAGATAATCTTAGAGCTAGAGGAATACCTAAACCCCTTGAATATAATCTTTGTAAGGAAAAAGAAACGGTTCATCACTTGTTTTTTGACTGTGTGGTGTCCAAGGTGTTATGGGAGGATGTTAATGACATTTTTGGTATTTTAGTGTTTAATTTTGAGTCCATGGCTTCCAAATGGCTAGCAAATAAAAGGCATTTACATTTCAATGTAGTATCTGCTGCTGTGCTCTGGAGCATATGGAATAATAGGAATAATCTAGTGTTTAATCATACGTCTTGGATTAACTTGAAGCAGGTTTGGCGCCTGGTTCTTTCCTATCTGAGAAACTGGAAGATACCTTTCAAAGAACTGGAGGAGGGGAAGATCATCATGTTCATGGAACGGATGAAATCCCGGCTAAAGAACCCACTAGAGCTCAAGGCAAGTTGATTTGTCCAAGCTTCGAGTGGATCACTACCTGGAACTCCACCGCGTCTTCGAGTTATGGAGGACGTGCCTCTCTGACATCCCTCAAGGCTCACCCCGAGATTGCTGACGAAATCTATGTAGTGATTTGATTCTTTTAGCTGCTTGCTCTCTTTAGTCCTAGCTTTGCTCTGGTTGCGAGAACTTTAGTTCTAGTAAAACTGTTATGGCTTGAGTTCTTAAAACTCTTAGCCTCTTTTGCGTGCTCCTTGTTACCGGCTTTGTGCTGGAGCGCTTTTTTTGGACTTTGTATTTAACTTGTTACTTGGTTTGGGTTTCATTTCTTGAAATGGAACCGAGGAGAAAATCCCTGTTGATCTAAAAAATAATGACAATCATGGCGAATCAATGAATAAAGGTGACCCGTGACCATTAGGTCCTCCGGGCTCCTAGCACGCCGAGGTTCAGAGTACCAAGCAGCACCTTCAAGCAGCAATGCGACGCTGAACGATGCTGTTGCCCGGACCAGACCACTAGTCCTAGGGTTTCCCCCGGTACTCGGGAAGAAGTGGTGGGGTACCACCGACGCCCTTCAGGAAGGAAGGGTGACACCCGCAGGCGTCATCGCATCGGTACCGAACATGTCGGTAGAGATTTCTCCCAAATCCCAACCTCGACCCCTGACAATCCAGTGCACACCACCCCACTCGCCTCCCACCAGCAAATGCCACCACGGTCTCGTAATCATCATCATCATTGCCTCATCGTGAACACTAGTACCTGGCCTGAAAGGTGGAGGCAAACAACATCGCTAGAATCGGGGGACGACAGCACCACAACCTCACGAGAGGGACCATCCTCCACCACCGAGGGCGGTAGTTGACCGAACAGAGCAACAGGAGCACACCGGGCCCAAACAGGCCCGGCTAGGCCCAAATCAGACCCGTAAAGCCGCCAACCCGTTGCAACAGGCAGGCCACTATGCCGCTGTCCCCCTACACTAGCAATAGCATCCCCGCAATATTCAGAGAGCTGCATAGACGCAGATGCCTAGGCCCGCCCAAGCCCAGATCAGGCCCGAGGGATGCAGATCTAGCCTTGGAGGCAGCCCCGACGCCTCAACCTGCAACCCCGCTCGCCCGCAGCACAACCGCGCCACATCACCGCATCAGCCTCACCTCGACCGCCGCCATTGCGAGCCGGACCATAGACGCCCAAGGAGCACCACCGCTAGGGAGAGATCCCCTACCCTCTCGTGTTTGGCGTGGGTGAAGAACATTCGACGCCACCGGCGTCGACCGAGCTTCGCCCGGCAGCATATGTCGGCGGCGACAAAGGGGGGAGGAGGGGAGGGGAGTTGGGCCGGAGGGAGGCGGCGGGGATGGCGACGTGTCCCCGTCGCCCTCGGGAGGACGAGAGGAACGCGAGGGGCTCGGGTTTTTTTCCGGAAGGGAGTACAAAAGTAACCGTGGTTTTAACTTAGCTACATATAAGTAGCTGGAAGCAATCAAAAAAATCTCTGAAAATTAATTTGAAAATAAGAAATCCTGCATATTAAGGAAAATAAAAAAGAGAAAAAAAACTACAAGAATAAGAAAAATGATTTTCAAATATGTAGATACATGTGACTTCAGAATCATAATTATTGGCACTTTAAACTAAACATTTCATAAAATGGGCAACATCGCAATGCTTTCTGGAAGACAAATTAAATGAATATGTATCTTTCTAAATACTATTTTCCTTTGATTTTTTATGATTAATCGGTTTTCCTGATTTTATTCATTGTTCTCCTTATTTCTTGTATATTTATTAACTGTTGTGGTTTCTTTTACATTAAATACTTAATTAATCTATTTTTTCTAATAAAACATTTTGTAAATATTAGGATCATTGCTTTGGAAATATGACCTAGAGATAATAATTAAATTGTTATTATTCATATTTTCTTGTTCATGATTAATGTTTATTGTTTATGCTATAACTGTATGTATTAGAAACTGAATACACGTGTGGATAAGTAAACAACACAGAGTGCCCAGTAAGCCCAGGTGCCCTCCTCGTTGGATACTCCTAGCCTTTATATATAGAGAGGCTAGGTGTCAGGTATTAATACAAGTTGTTTACAAGTTAGATTCAAACATTATTCTTGAGCTTTCCTTGTCTTGTGCATTGAGAGTCGGTGTCCATATGGACTTCATATCAGCCGAACTGCCAAGGGATTCATGAATCTTGATATATCTTCGAGTGCGCCTTCCATCGGGCCGCACCAGGTAGGCTAGAGACGGGTGCCTACTGGGCATACCTATGTCACATAGCTTCTGATCACATCGTTTAGTTTGATTGTTATCGCTTTCTGAATATGTCAAGTGTAGCTTTTCTCAGACCGTGAGATCATGTTACTCCTAGGTATCGAAGGAATACTTTGTGGGCATGAAACGTCACTCCATAAATGGGTGATCATAAAGATGGCTTTCAGGTATCTCCGATGGTGTCTGTTGGGTTGCGTGAATCAAGACTAAGATTTGTTCCTCCGTGTGATGGAGTGTAAGATATCTCAGGGCCCTCTTTATAATATAGCATCCAAGAGCCCAGTGACTCATGTGTTTGGTCACTGGGATCCTATACCACGGTACAAGTAAAACGAACTTGCCGGTAACAAGATTGAATTAGATATAGTGATACGAATGATCGAATCTCGGGCAAGTAATATATCAAGATATAAAAAGAGTCGTATATCAGATTGATTGAATCTTTGGCATTGTGGTTCAACCGATAAAAAACTCCTTGAATGGTGTAGGAATCACTATGGGCATGCTGGTCCCACTAATGGTTATTGGTTGAAGAGTTGTCTCAATCATGTCTGCATGTTCTCGAACCCGTCGAGTCACACTTAAAGCTTTAGTGCCGCTAGTCTTCATTGATAATATATATGGTGTAATTAATTGTTGTTTTGGAGTCTCAGATGAGATCCTTCATATCATGAGCAGCTTTGGAATGGTCTGAAGGTAGATAAAAGTATATGGCACTTCCTATTTAGGGTTTCAGGAGAATTTTGGAATATTTCCATGTGTTGGAGTGTTCTAGAATGTGCCTGGAGGTTCCATGAATGGGCACACCTTCGAGGTGGGGCCACATGGACACGAGTTGGGGAACCTCGGCCCAAATGGTCCTAGGCGTCATATCCACCTAGGCCCATGAGGCCTAGGGTTTAGCCGAACCCTAGAAGGAGGAGGAGGAATCCCTCTCCCGGCCCTAGAGGCTTGGAGGAGGGGCCAAGCCCCTTCCTGTTGGGTTCGCAACATGGAAAACAAAAAATCCTACGATATGAACAACTAAGCACCAAGATCTATCTACTTAGATATAATCAACGAGTGGATATACATCCATAGAGGACTTACCCTCAAAGATCGACAAAGCGTTACGAGATTTAATCTCGTGGATGATGTAGTTGTTCACTTGCCGATCCCATGAAGTCCAGAACTGCAAAGAAGCAGTGCATATGTGATTCACACACGTCCGGTACCCCGACCACCTTCGATTCCTTGCTCTAGCAACGAAGTGGAAGCAACAAATCCTTCTAGAGAAACCACCGGAAACATGTACTTCGCTAATCCGAAACCATGGAGAATATTCTGGAGGGGGAGATGGATCCTTCACGAGGAGGTATGAGAATGAAAGAGGAAGAGGTGGCCTTTTATAGGGGGAGGGGGCAGCCCCTCCCATGGCTGGTGGCCAAGGTGGTGCCCCCACCTCTCCCTTCATTCATGTGTGTGGAGGCCCCACTCAAAAATCCACTCACATGCATTAATTTTCCACCAAAATTAATGCATCTCTCATTTAATAAAACTATTTTATTTTATTTTATTCAGAATTTTGTTAATTACTTTAATTAACAAATATTTGCATAAACCCCCTTGCAATTTCGATATTACATCTAAAACCATTTTCAGCAATTTGACCTGAAGCAATTACGGTGTTCATCGAAATAATCCAGCACTTTCAAATTCTTTCTATGGTATTATATTTGCTCCAATTGGTGTCGGTATATCTTAAGTGTCACCTCACGGTTCGCGAATAATGTAGACATGATCGAGACCCCTTTTTGATCAATAATAAGCAAGGGGACCTAGAGATCTGTATTGATTCACACACATTCAACGATGACTATAGTGATCGTGTGAACCTTTAATATTGTAACTAAATCCCTTTGTCTCGCGATATATTACATGTACGATATTCGATCATAGATATCCCCATACCTAGTTTGATCTTGTTACCGACAAGTACTCTCTTCTTGTTCCCGTGATATAATATTCTTAGTGATCTTATCACTTGTTTGCAAGCTATGTCAATGTGATATCACTGAGAGGGCCCTGGGTATATTTCTTAGTCATCGGGATGGACAAATCCCACTCTTGATCCATGAACCTCTACATAACACTTTCGGAGTATCTGAACCCAACTTTATTGTCATCTTGTTATGGTGTGACGTTTGATGTTATCAAGTTACTCTTCTGGTGTTAGTGATTGACATGATCTCAGGGTCTAAGAACTGAAGTTACTTCGCATGATGTTATAGTAATTTAAACACAATGACTTTCATCATATTACTATACTTTGGATGAATGTTTATCACATTATTCCACCAATGTTGTGACCTCGTTATTAACAACATCCAATGTACATGATTAGAAAACCTTGATCATCTTATTAATCAACGAGCTAGTTTATATGAGCATAACTAGGAACTCTATATATTTGTTTATTAAACACACATGTATTTACGTTTCCAATTAACACAATTATAACATATATCATTAAGATAATAACAAGTTTATTATTTCCCCTCGGGCATATTGCCTTCACTTCGCCCCATGCCTATAAAAGGAGGGGTAGGGGAAGGGGTCGACACACCCTTTCCTCATGGCCGCCTCCCTCTCTCTCTTTTCTAGATACTCTCCTTCCCCAGATTAGAACAGGCGAAGCCCTACAAAAAAACCTCTCCACCATAGCGGAGATCTTTTCTCTCTCTTGCGGGATCGAGAAGGAGGAGACGTCACAACAGTGGAACGCCTGGATACCGTGAAGGTGTCGTCCGTTTAGTACAAGGATCTAGAAGGTCAATATGTACATCGGTTTGAACCGGCGCAAGCTAATGACTATATCATCCATGATATATAGATTGTTAAACAGTCGTGTTTTTCGATTGCCGTGGTGGTGTCATGGCAGATGCCACGGATAGGCTAAAGGTGGGGCCAAAGTGTGCTAGAGGTTGAAGGGTTTTCACAGCATAGTAAATCAAAATTTTCTACGGAAGCGAACAGAGGGAAAGCCAAGATCTAATCTAGGAGATGCAAACAACGAGAGAGATTGGATTAGATCTTCATAACCTTGAAGATTCAGACATGAACGTTAAATCGAGCGTGGGTGATGTAGTCGTATCGCTTCTCCTCCTCGCGATCCGATCCGATCTAGCACCACAAGTGGCGGTGCCTCCGTGAGATGCACACGCAGCACCTCGGCGTCTCCTCCTTCCTCGGACCAGCAAGTATGGTGGAGAGATGGATTGGATCTACAACACGGGCGTGGTGTATATGGTGGAGAATTTCAGCAGGCTTCGCCACAAACAAATGGGGAGAGAGGAGGGCACAGGCTACTTGGGCTTGGAGGGAGGTGTGTGTGGGGGGAAGGGGGCGCACCAGCCCTCTATATAGAGAGGGGGGGTGCGGCCAGCCCTTGCCCATCCTCCAAGCCTATCTCTAGTTTAAACGATTTAAACTCTCCCTTCTAGAAACCCTATCTTATCTCTAGTTTAAACGATTTAAACTTATCTAGGATCGGCTGGGCCCTATGGGGCCTTGTGCCCTGGCCCAATGCGCCAGGACACTCCCTCATAGGCCCATGCCCCTCCCGAAGGTGGGGCCACGTTGGTCCCTTCCGAAGGTTCTAGAAGCTTAGGTACAATACCGATTAACCTAACAATTCAACTCCAAAACTGCACCGCCTTATATGAATCTTATTCTCCTGACCACTCCGAACCTCTCGTGATGTCCCGGATCCCATCCGAGACTCAACAAAAATTCATAAACCAAGTATCTAATCTATCCTAGCGTCGAGACACGTTAAGTGTGTGACCTCGGGTTCGAGAATATGCGCATGATCTTCTATCAATAATCAACAGCGGGTCTGCACCCATATTGACTCCCACATTCATCGATGATCATATCGGATGAACCACGATGCCAGGATTCAATCAATCCCATATATATATTCCCTTCTGTCTCGCGATATTTTACTTACCCGAGATTCGATCGGTATCGTCATACCTAGTTCAATCTCGTTCACGCTAGTACTTTACTCGTTCAGTAATCCGATATCACTTTGTGATTAACTCCTTAACCACATGCTTGCAAGCGGTGTTGATATCGACACGAGTGGGCCCAAGTATATCTCTCCGACTTGGGAGGGACAAATCCCATCTCGATACATACAACCCAACAGATACTTTCCGATCACCTGAGAGACACCTTTATGATCACCCTCTCATAGGATGACGTTTGATGACCTCAAAGCTTTCTTCCGATACCAGGGAGTTGTATTATCTCATGGTCTAAGGAATACAATATTTGACATAGGAAAAGCTTCGCAAAGATGAACACAATGACACGATCTAATTGCTTCGCTTAGTTTGGGTCTATCCACCATATCATTCTCCAATGATATGATCTCATTATCAATTGACAACTCATGTCTATGGTTAGGAAACCTTAACCATCATTGATCAATGAGCTAGTCCATAGAGGCGTACTAGGGACACGGTGTTGTTCACAAACCACACAAGTATTAATGTTTCCTCTTAATACAATTCTAGCATGGAATATAAACTTTATCATGAACAAGAATTATAATAATAACATCTTTATTATTGCCTCTAGGGCATAATTCCAACAGTCTCCCACTTGCACTAGAGTCAATAATCTAGTTTACATTTGGCAACAATCTCACACCCATGGCACTGAGGTGCTGATCATGTTTTACACGTGGAAGAGGTTTAGTCAATGGATCTGCGACATTCAGATCTGTATGTACTTTGCTGATCTTCAGATCTCCATCTGCTATATAATCTCGGATTATATGAAACTTGCGGTTGATATGCTTGGTCTTTGGATGATATCTTGGTTCCTTAGCGAGTGCTATGGCGCCAGTGTTGTCACATAATATCTCCAGTGGGTCCAATGCACTTGGAACCACGCCAAGCTCAGTGATGAAGTTTCTGATCCAAACTCCTTCACTTGACGCTTCTGCAGCAGCCATGTATTCCGCTTCTACTGTAGATCCCGTGATCACGCTTTGCTTGCAGCTTCTCCAGCTCACAGCTCCTCCATTCAAAATATACACGTATCCTGTCTGAGATTTACAATCATCCTTGTCGGTGTCGAAACTAGCATCGACGTAACCTTTTACGACGAGCTGTTCATCACCCCCATAGACTAAGAACATTTCTTTAGTCCTATTTAGGTACCTTAGGATGTTCTTCACGGCTGTCCAAAGGTTCCACTCTGGATCACTTTGATATCTGCCGTCAAACTAAGAGCATTGGACACATCCGTCTAGTACACAAGATGGCATACATGATGGAACCTATGGCCGAGGCATAAGGCACTTTGCTCATAGCTTCCCTATCATTTCATCAGAATGGACACGAGCCTTGCTCAATATCTTACTCGACAACATAGGCACTGAACCTTTCAATGCCTTATCCATTCTCGAACCTTTTCGAACTTTGTCTAGGTATGTACCGCTTAAAGCTATCAGGCGTCTTTGTCTATCTCTATAGATTTTTATGCCCAATATATAAGCAGCTTCACCTAGGTCTTTCATTGAAAAACTCTTGTTCAAATAACTCTTCACATCGTTAAGCATGTTGATGTCATTTCCAATAATCAATATGTCATCCACATATAGTACCGTAAACGCCACCGAGCTCCCACTCACTTTCTTGTAGATGCAAGCTTCATAGCAATTTGGAACAAATCCAAAGCTCTTGATCACTTGATCAAAACGAAGGTTCCAACTCCGAGATGCTTGCTTCAGTCCATAAATGGAACGCTGAAGTTTGCATACTTTATCGGCATCCTTAGGATCGACAAAACCTTCGGTTGCATCATATACAACTCTTCATCAATGTTGCCATTGAGGAAAGCGATCTTGACATCCATCCGCCATATTTCATAATCATGAAACGCAGCAATTGCTAATAAAATCCGAATGGACTTAAACATCGCCACGGAGAGAAAGTCTCATCGTAGTCAACACCTTGAACTTGTCGAAAACCTTTCACAACAAGCCGTGCTTTATAGGCGGTAACATTACCATCCGCCCATTTTCTTCTTGAAGATCCATGTGCACTCAACGACCTTTCGGTTGCTAGGAGGGTCCACCAAAGTCCATACTTGGTTTTCGCTCATGGATCCCAATTCAGATTTCAGGGCTTCTAGCCATTTCTCAGAGTCTAGGCTCATCATCGCTTCCTCATAGTTCGAGGTTCGCTGTCTTCTACTAACAAGACAAATAAGACAGGTTGCCGTACCACTCAGAGGGCACGCGACCTTGTCGACCGCGACGTTCAAGAGCGACATCGTCCAAGCTTCATGATCCTTGTCATTAGCTTCCTCTATTGTTGGTGCAAAGGCTTGGAACAATTTCAGGTGCTGCGCTACTCTCCAATTCAAGAGAAGGTTCAATAACCTCGTCTAGCTCGACTTTCCTCCCACTCACTTCTTTCGAGAGAAACTCCTTCTCAAGAAAGGAACCGTTCTTCACCAAACACTTTGCCTTCGGTTTCCTGTGATAGAAGGTATACCCAATAGTTTCCTTAGGGTATCCTATGAAGACGATTTCTCCGCTTTGGGTTCGAGCTTGTCCGCATCAACTTCTTGACGAAGCTTCGCATCCCCAAACTTTAAGAAACGACAATTTAGGTTTAGCACCAAACCACAGTTCATACGGTGTCGTCTCAACGGATTTAGATGGAGCCCTATTTAAAGTGAATGCAGCGGTTTCTAATGCATAACCCCAAAATGATAACGGCAAATCAGTAAGAGACATCATCGATCGGACCATATCTAATAGGGTTCGATTCCGCTCGAACACACCATTGCGCTATGGTGTTCGGGTATGGAGTTGTGAAACGATTCCACTTGCTTTGAGATGCGTGAGAAAATCATAACTCAAATATTCGCCCCCACGATCGGATCGTAGAAACTTAATCTTTCTGTTATGATGGTTCTCCACTTCATTCTGAAATTCTTTGAACTTTTCAAACATTTCAGATTTATGTTTCATTAAATAGATATACCCATATCTACTTAAGTCATCGGTAAAAGTGAGAAAGTAGCAATATCCACCGCGCGTCGAAACACTCATCGGTCCGCATACATCGGTATGTATGATTTCCAACAAGTCCGTTGCTCGCTCCATCATACCGAGAACGGGTTTTGATCATCTTGCCCATGAGGCATGGTTCGATGTGTCAAATGATTCAAAATCAAGAGACTCCAAAAGTCCATCGAATGGAGTTTCTTCATGCGTTTACACCAATATGACCTAGACGACAAAGTGCCACAAATAAGTAGTATTATCACTATCTACTTTGCATCTCTTAGCCTCAATGTTATGGATGTGTGTTTCATCCCTTTCGAGATTCAAGAAATAAACCATTCACATGAGGTGCATGACCATAAAAGATGTTACTCATATAAATAGAACAACCATTATTCTCCGATTTAAATGAATAACCGTCTTGCAATAAACACGATCCAGAAATAATGTTCATGCTCAACGCAGTACATAATAACATTTATTAAGGTTTAAAACTAATCCCAAGGTAAAACTAAGGAGAGCGTCACGGCCATCACATCAACTCTTGATCCGCTGCCAACGCCAGATCGTCACCTCATCCCTCATAAGCCGCCGCTCATTCCGTAGCTCCTATTTCGAGTTACAAATATTAGCAACTGAACCGGTATCAAATACCCAGGCACTACAACGAGGGCTAGTAAGGAAAACATCAATAACATGTATATCAAATATACCTTTGATGGTGCCAGCCTTCTTGTCCGCTAAGTACTTCGGACAGTTGCGCTTCCAGTGACCCTTGTCCTTGCAATAGAAGCACTCAGTGTCCGGCTTAGGACCAGACTTGAGCTTCTTCTCAGCAGGGGCAACGCGCTTGCTGCCGCTTTTCTTGAAGGGCTTCTTTGCAACCTTACCTTTCCTAAAGGAGGGCTTGTTGACCATCAACACATGATTATCCTTCTTGATGTCCACCTCCGCAGCCTTCAGCTTTGCGAAGAGCTCGGTGATCGTATCAGTGGAACCAATCTGATTGTGAGTCACTACAAAACTTTTGTAGCTAGGAGGGAGTGATTGCAGAACCCTGTCAATCTTGAGCTCCTCCGAATCTTGCATCAATTGCTCAATGTTGAGTGTAGCCCGACATCTTAATGGCGTGCTCACTAACTAACTCCCTTCCTCCATCTTGCGTAAAGAACTTCGGAGATCTCATATCTCTTAACGGGCTGAGTCGAAACATGGTTTTCAACTCTTCGAGAATCTCAAAGGGCCCGGATAGTTTTCAAAACGATTTTGAAGTTCGGTTCCATAGCAAACAACATGGTGCTCTTAATCACACCATAATCATCTTTATGCCGATCGACAGATGCTTTCTCATCACCGGCAGCTTGCGATGAGGGGGTCACCTAACGCTTTCCCAAGGACATAGTCCTTTGACCGCCATGTAATGATTCTTAGATTGCGAAACCAGTTGGTGAAGTTAGACCCATTGTTCTTAAGCTTTTCTTTCTCAGCAAAAACGTTGAAGTTGGACTTGTCCATGTGATCTACAGTATTTGCAAGTACAATTTAGACTATGTTCATGATAAATAGTTCAACTTAATCAAATTACTAGATGAACTCCCACTAAATTCAACATCCCTCAAGTTGTTTAGTGAACACGATCCAAATTCACCACACCTAATCCGATCTTCACGAAGAGATGTGGTTTCAATGGTAGACAACGGCGTCGATCATATCATTCATATGACTCATGCTTAACCTTTCGGTTCTTGTGTTCCGAGGCCATGTCTCAGACATGCTAGGCTCGCCAAGTAAACCCAAGTATTTCCGTGTAAAACGGCTTGCACCCGTTGTATGTGAGCGAGAGTCTATAGCACCATCATCACGTGATGCTTGGACACGATTAACTTTCGTGAACGGTGCATACTTGGGGAGAACACAGTTTTTATCTTGATCTTTAAGTGAGGAATCATCTTATAATGCTACCGTCACGATCTAAGCATAATAAGATACATAAAAGGATAAGCATCACATGCATATAACTTTATGTGACATGGTATAGCCAATCTTCGCGCAATGATCTCCATCTTGTGCGTTCCGCATGATCTCCATCACTCCACCATGATTGCCTCCACCACGAATAGCAACTACAACTATTGCTAACTACTTAGCGATAAAGTAAAGCTATTACATGGCGATAAGAAGTTGACTGCAGGTCATACACAATTATAAAGACAACCATATGGCTCGCCGTTGTGTACTCATCGACATGCAAGTCGTGAAACATTACAAAACATGATCATCGTGATACAATATACACATCACATCTTGGGCCATACCATATCACGTAGAAAACACTCCCTGCAAAACAAGTTAGACGCCTACTTTGTTGTTGCATGTTTTACGTGGCTTATGGGAGTAGATGCTAAGAACGATTCTTACCTACGGAAAGCCACAATGGTGATATTATGGTTGCCAAACTCCGTGTTAATCCCATGACAACTATAGTGAGAGAAACCGGCATCCACCACCGCATGTATGGTACAAGCCACACGTCAAGTGAGCCGGTCTCATGAACGACGTCGCGTAAGGTTGGCCTGACCGCTTCAATCTCACTATCCCGCGTCATAAGAAGAACACAAACAAGAGGCTTGCAACAGAAAACATCAACGCGCAACAACCATGTTATGCTCTACTCGTGAATCACATCTACGCATAGATCTAGCTCGATACCACCAAGGGTTTTCGCAGCATAGTAAATCAAAATTTTCTACTGGAAGCGAACAGAGGGAAAGCCAAGATCTAATCTAGAGATGCAAACAACGAGAGATTGGATTAGATCTTCATACCCTTGAAGATTCAAGACATGAACGCTCGGCCGAACGGGTGATGTAGTCGTACTCGCTTCTCCTCCTCGCGATCCGATCCGATCTAGCACCACAAGTGGCGGTGCCTCCGTGAGATGCACACGCAGCACCTCGGCGTCTCCTCCTTCCTCGGACCAGCAAGTATGGTGAGAGATGGATTGGATCTACAACACGACGGCGTGGTGTATATGGTGGAGAATTTCGCAGGGCTTCGCCACAAACAATCGGGAGGGAGAGGAGGGCGCAGGCTACTAGGGTTTGGAGGAAGGTGTGTGGTGGGGGAGGCACCAGCCCTCTATATATAGAGGGGGTGCCAGCCCTGCCCATCCTCCAAGCCTATCTCTAGTTTAAACGATTTAAACTCTCCCTTCTAGAAACCCTATCTTATCTCTAGTTTAAACGATTTAAACTTATCTAGGATCGGCTGGGCCCTATGGGGCCTTGTGCCCTTGGCCCAATGCGGCCAGGACACTCCCTCATAGGCCCATGCCCTCCCGGAAGGTGGGGCCACGTTGGTCCCTTCCGAAGGTTCTAGAAGCTTCCGACAATACCGATTAACCGGAACAATTCAACTCCAAAAACTGCTTGCCTTATATGAATCTTATTCTCCGGACCACTCCGAACCTCTCGTGATGTCCCGGATCCCATCCGAGACTCGAACAAAAATTCATAAACCAAGTATCCAATCTATCCTAGCGTCGAGACACGTTAAGTGTGTGACCTGCAGGTTCGAGAATATGCGTACATGATCTTCTATCAATAATCAACAGCGGGTCTGGCACCCATATTGACTCCCACATTCATCGATGATCATATCGGATGAACCACGATGCCAGGATTCAATCAATCCCATATATATATTCCCTTCATCTCGCGATATTTTACTTACCCGAGATTCGATCGTCGTATCGTCATACCTAGTTCAATCTCGTTCACGGCAAGTACTTTACTCGTTCCGAATCCGATATCACTTTGTGATTAACTCCTTAACCACATGCTTGCAAGCGGTGTTGATATCGACACGAAAGGGGCCCAAGTATATCTCCGACTTGGGAGGGACAATCCCATCTCGATACATACAACCCAATGATACTTTCCGATCACCTGAGAGACACCTTTATGATCACCCTCTCATAGGATGATGTTTGATGACCTCAAAGCTTTCTTCCGATACCAGGGAGTTGTATTATCTCATGGTCTAAGGAATACAATATTTGACATAGGAAAAGCTTCGCAAAGATGAACACAATGACACGATCTAATTGCTTCGCTTAGTTTGGGTCTATCCACCATATCATTCTCCAATGATATGATCTCATTATCAATTGACAACTCATGTCTATGGTTAGGAAACCTTAACCATCATTGATCAATGAGCTAGTCCATAGAGGCGTACTAGGGACACGGTGTTGTTCACAAACCACACAAGTATTAATGTTTTCGCTTAATACAATTCTAGCATGGAATATAAACTTTATCATGAACAAGAATTATAATAATAACATCTTTATTATTGCCTCTAGGGCATAATTCCAACAGAGGTATCCAGGGAGGGATAGTGTGGTGATTCCACACACAAATGATTTGTATTCTCAAGATCAATGGTGGTTTACACTTGCTCCTTGAGCTATATTGTGGTGAGGAGGAAGATCAAGTTCTTCACAGCTCTCCCCTCTCTCTAGGGTTCTCCCTTAGTAAAATGATCGACCCCCCCCCCCTCTAGAGGTCCTGGTGCACCTTATAAAGGGGTGGCCAAGTTACACTTAGGGCATACGTGGAGAGCATATTCTAGGAATATGCTCCTCCCAAAATGGCAAAGCGGTGCTCCCCTTTTTCCCTATGTAAGCCGCCCAGAGCTCATGGCATAAGCCTCTATGAACCCCTGGTGTAAGCCTCTGCGGCGCCGTGTCACCCGACCAGCAACGGTCAGGCGATGTCATCCTTGTCGGCCCGTGCTGTTGGTCCTTCTCTCTGTCTTCTGCGCTCTCTCTATAGTGGAGAGAGAAAAGCGCTGACCGGGGAAGATACCTTCCTTCTCCTGTAAGCCAACTAGTAACCCGGCTCCCGCCTGGCTAAGTCGGTCTTGGTAGTACCTGCAAACAAGTGATTTGGCAGTGCTGACATAGGCTTCATGTCGGCCGAGGTCTTGTTGGGTGAAGACAACCTCGGCTGAGTCGGCCGTAACTCGGCTGGCCTTTAGGTAACTCGGTCAGCTCCTACTTTAACCTTGTCGTACCTTGGCTAACATTGCCTTTATACCTTGGCTCGACCCTACCCGGGGTCATCCCCCCAACATTTGTCCCTGAAGCTGGTGTGGTCTTAGCAACTTCAGCTGTTAAGGCCATAACAGGTTTTCCTTTCCCACTTCCAGAGCGGCTTCGGCCTTCCTATCAGTGATTTCTTCCATGACTTCCTCACTACTTTTGTTCTCCAACCCCATCACTGCGAACGCCATCGCCTCTCTCTGCTTTTGTTTCCGATGTCGAGGGGTATCTCGGCCTATGGCCCACCATTTAGATCTGGTTCAAGTTCTTCGGTTTCTAGGCAAATGTCATTCTGAATAAGGACCTTCGCCCGACCGACAAATCTCTAACCCAATGTGGGGCGGCCTCCATCTCGCCTCGGTGAGACTCCGTGTTTCCCAGGGTTACCGGCTTGGAGTCCTACAAAGGGTGGGCTAAGACATTCTTTTACGTAAAGAATGATACCCCGGAGGACAAGATTCGACTGCCTCCTTTTTCCATCGGGGCCTCTGATAGGAATTGATGGGTATGGATCCCCAATATATCAAGCACCTTGGTTCATCTGGTGGAGAAACGCATCATTGATCTGAAAATAGAGGGGATGACCGGCGAGGATCTGATGGTCACCTTTATCTGGAGCCGAATCTGCCCAGTTGTAGAAGCGTACCCACAAACTTTGCCACATAAGCGGTCACATCGACCCTAACCGAGTTTTATCCCACGAGCTCTCCGACTCCCAGATCTTCTGCCAAGTTAAGTCTATGTTCAAGACGCCCTTGACCGAGGATTGGGAGTGGGGGCCGGAGCACTTCAGCCGAGATAGACCGCTTCCCGCGGTACATCTCTCATGTGATCCTTTTTTTGAGTTAACTCTTATGTCGGCCTGTATGATTTATTTGACCATTTCACCTTATCCTTTTTAGAAATTCCTTCAGCAAACAATAGAGGACACCTCGACCGCGACCCTCAAGTGGGGCAAGGATCAGGATACCTCGGATCCGGAGGAGCCGGACTCCGAGGAGTCATTTCTATTGCAGACTCTGGCTCCAGCCGACCCTCCGGTAAGACTTCTGTCTTAAGGGATTGGTCGGATGATGATGATTGTGAGGTTTGGGAGGTATTTAACCCTGTGCCTATCTCATATGCCTATCACGCTGATCCCCCTTCAGCTAACTCGGCTAGTCAGGTGCACGAAGTGCCTCTGGTGGTAGTGTGAGATCTGGTCCTGTCTAAGAAGCGAGCTGCAACCTCGGCTCCCTCTTCCGAACCACCCAGGGTCGGGAAACGATACAAGAAGTCCGCCAACAAGGTCAGCACCAAACCCCCTGTCGAGACCATTGTACGGAGAGCTCCAAAGCCCAAGGATCCATCTACTGCATCCGAGTAATTCCTTCTTCCTTTTCTTGTTCTTTGCGTTGCATAGCTCTTTTTATTTGTATTTCTTGTTTCTCTCTTTCTGTACTAACTTGATACTCATTTCCGTTTGACTCGGCAGGGCCCCCAAGGACATTTCCCAGAGCGGCCCCAACATAGCTTCTCCTTTTCGCGGGAATCCACCTTCTCCGCGCCATGACGATGCTTCTGTTCCGAGCCCCGTTCGAGTAAGTTCTGCCGCTGCGCCGAACGTTAGTCCACCTCGGCAGGAGGAGGGAAATGTCGACACGGAGGGAGGAGGTTCCCCCGAGGACGTGGCTATGATGGATCAGCCAAGTGCCTTTTCTACCCCACAACAACAAGATGATGATGGTTCTAGCAACATTAGCGCCGAGCAAGTTTCTACCGAGGTGCCAGTGTCTCCAGCACTGACCCAAGTTCAATCTCAACCAGTTCCAGCTTCCAGTTCTTCTCAACAAGCACCTCCTGCCTCGTTTGAGTCTCTCCAGACTCGGCGAGAAGACCAAAATCAGCCGAAGCCTCAGACCAAGTCTTTTGCGCCTGCTTCTTCGGCTGGAGCGCAACCTTTAGCTTCGCAGCAGCAGGCCAAACTAGTCACCAAAGCCAAGAAATCTTCCGACATGACCAAGGTCAAACCCGCTGCTAAGGCCACCAAGGCAGAGCCTAAGGGATCAACTGTTGGGTCCAGGCAGCGCACAATTGCTTCAATGATGCAGCAAGATAGCACCACTTTGGGCCCCACTTCAGACAAACAGCTTACGCTGCATACCAGTCTGCCCGCTAACAAGGTCACACGCCAAGCCGCTAATGAAAAAGGGTTAGTCCTGACTCGGACTCTCAGTGGTAGGAGCCTCGGCTCACTCGCTGAGTTCACCGAGGACTAGAATAGCGCTGGATACATTGATGTCATCTCCAGCAACCCGACGAAGTTTGGTCCTGCGGAGATTGGTGCCCAGATGAATATAGCTACCAAAGCCATTGGTTATGCCAATAAAATGATGGAGGTAAACCCTTTAGTCATATTTTTTACATATGCGCAAGTACTTGTAGATATATCCTCCAGTCCCCGAGCCTTCGGGGGAGTAACACGTTACTCGGTCGGATGCTCTTTAGCAATTAAATTGTGCCATTTTTCCGTAACTTGTTCCCAACTCCGAAGTAAAACAACTTGGTTAAATTTTTGAGTAGCTTCTAATATCCAATCACCTAGAGCCAGGTTAAGTTATGCTTTGCCTGAATCTGAATAACTTCAAATATCCACTCACGTAGAGCCGGGTTAAGTTCCACTTGGCCCGAGTTTTGAGTAACTTCAAATATTCACTCACCTAGAGCCAGGTTAAGTTCCACTTGGCCTGGGTCTTGAGTAACTTCAAGTATTCACTCGGGTCTTGAGTAACTTCAAATATTCACTCACCTAGAGTCGGGTTAAGTTCCACTTCACCCGGGTCTTGAGTAACTTCAACTATTCACTCACCTAGAGCCGGGTTAAGTTCCACTTGGCCCGGGCCTTGAGTAACTTCAAATATTCACTCACCTAGAGCCGCGTTAAGTTCCACTTGGCACAGGTCTTGAGTAACTTCAAATATTCACTCACCTTGAGCCGGGTTAAGTTCCACTTGGCCTGGGTCTTGAGTAACTTCAAATATTCACTCACCTAGAGCCAGGTTAAGTTCCACTTGGCCCGGGTCTTGAGTAACTATGATTTTCCTTATTGTTCTTGAACTAACATCTTCCTTTTCAGGTCACCACCAACCGTCACACCGCCGAGTTTCAACGGCTTCTAGATACACACAAAGAGCTTTCTTCAAAGCACAAGGCCTTGCTGCCCGAGCTGAAGAAGAAAGGTAAAATATTCTCGTTGATATTCTCAAATTTTCTCCTCTCCATCTTGGCTTGCCGAATTAATTCGTGACTCGGATTTTGCAGCCAATGTGGAGGCCCAAAACGAGGCATTGAATAAGGAGTTTGCCAAGATGAAAGTTACTTTTCCTTCATGTCATACCCTTTGTCCCTTTTCATTCTGGCTCGACAGGTAATTGTACCTCGGCTCTACCGGATCAAAAAATTATTGAAGTGTCTCTTCAAGATAGCGTGCCCCTACCTGACATGATGCTCCATTTTCTCGAACAAGCAGGACAACACCAGGACTAACTGAAAGAGAAGGATGAGGAGATTCTCCGTCTTCATGCCGAGAATGAGAAACTCCAACAACTCTAGAAAACCGAGCTTGAAAAACTAGATCAAGAGTTCTCCGATGCAAAGGTCCAGCTCGCAGGCTAGCTTGATAAAAGCAAAGGACTTCTCCAAGAGGCCGAGGCCAAACTTGAGTCGGCGAATACCGCCCTTGCAGATCTTCAGAGGAAGCAGAAGAACTGGCTAGCTGAACTAACTCGGATCCATGGTATTATAGCCAGTAAGTTTCCTTGTTCTGAGTTTGCTTCTTATTGTCAAGGTTACTCTTCTCTTTGTAGTTTCTGAGTTTATTTTTGTTTGTATTTTCATAGGACTTCCCTCAGTCCAAGGCCCGCTCCGATGTTGACATCCGCAAGCTCCAGGCAAAGAGAGCTGAAGCTGGCCCTATCTCGGAAGATGTCACAATTGATGAATCTTTCGCCGGTCTTGCGGCTTGCCTCAGGCTAATGAGGGTCTTTGGGGTGGGTCTCCTCGGCGCTGCCATCAACACCTTTCATACTCTGTGGCTGGGTGAGACTGATCCTAAGGAAGTTTTCGTGTTAATCGAGAGACTCTGGGATAGCAACACTCAACTCAGTTTGTGGCGAGAATCCGCTGCGCGCTGGAGCTGACATGGCCTTATCCTTTGTGTTGTCCTGGTATGAAGGCATCGATCTGAATGTACTTGGTCATCTGTGCACCAAATCTAGGTGGACCAATGACCCAGCCAGCATCGCCTAGTGTCAAGCCTGTGCCTATGATCTTATCCAATATGCTCATTGTCATCAATGGAATGAGGGGCGAAGCTTCCTCGAAGCCATTAACGATGAGTACGTTGAAGGAGATGCAGATGATGAGCACGAAGATTCGGATTACGCTGACGATGTCGAGGATGCCGAGGCAAACCCGTATGATGAAGCTGAAATCAAGGCTCCCAACGCCGATGAAAACTTGCCTCCTCTTGTTGCGGAGGGTTCGGCTGATGCGGCTCCTTAAGCAACAAAACTTTAAAACTCGTTAAATCCCCGGTATTCCAGGTGCAAATGTATTACACAATGTGTTATTTTCCTACAACTTATGTTTTTATGCCGGATTAACTTGGGCGAAGTCCCCGAGTTTCATTTTCTTGTTCTCTCAATTCAGTGATTCAACTCAAGTCTACCTTGATTCGGCGTTTGACTTACGAGTCCGAGGTTCAAAAAATTGATCTAGCAATACTTGAAACTTTTAGAATTAGCTCAAAATAATCCAGCATGACGAAAATAAAGAAAATACGGGGGTTACTCCAAAAAACAAACTTTGGCTTGATTATGTTCCTTTCCTAAGTCGTTTTTCATGTGCCCAGCAATTCCAAACTTGTTCTCTTGCTTGCCATGAAGCCAATTCTTGTTGGATAGCAGCAAGTCGAAGAGTTAGCTTTTGGTGCCAACACATTACTAACTAAGCTAAGGTGTAAGTAATTTAAGCCAGTCGACGTATAAAAAGTAAATACAGAAAATGACAATTATTATTAAGGTAGTCCGCAAGTTTCTGCTCGAGGTGCCGAGGTTTCATTGATAAGCTCATTGCCGACATACAGGCCGACATATGAGAGTTCGAGATATATACACTTTTAGCTAAGTGTAAAATGGATGAAGTAGTGCTATGTTCCATGGCCTCTTTGATTCTTCTCCTGCCCTGTTCGCCTTGTTCTTCTCCTGCGGTTGTGGATCAATGAGGTAATACGCATCATTTTGCAGTGCTTTGCTTACAATGAATGGCCCTTCCCATGGGAGGGATAGCTTACACTATGATTGCGTCAGAGATTTTGCTGATATATGGCGGATCTGGACAATGAATGGCACTGCACCAACCAAAGTACCAGATCTCCTTCCCAGAAGACTCGGGGGTTCACTTTCCGGCTATGATAGCATCAGAGATTTTGCTGATATATGGCGGATCTGGACAATGAAAATTCTCTCGCAACTTCCAGCATATCAACATCATTTTGCCAGGCTTCTTGCACTTCGGCTTCTATGTATTGGGTGACCCTAGGCGAGTCATGCTCTATGTCGGCTGGTAATACAGCTTCGGCCCCATATACCAGAAAGAATGGCGTATATCATGTTGATTGATTCAGAGTTGTTCTTAAGCTCCACAATACCACTGGAAGTTCCTCAATCCAGCACCCTGCTAATCTTTGCAGCGGCTCAATTAGCTGGGGTTTTATCCCGGATAGTACTAGTCTGTTGGATCTTTCCACTTGCCCATTCGATGCGGGGTGGGCCACTGATGCGACATCTAGCTGAATTTTCTTATCTCGGCAGAACCAGGCAAATGTTCCTTTGGCAAAATTTGTGCCATTATCTTTTATGATACTATGTGGATAGCCATATCTCAGGATGATATCTTTGAGGAATGTCACAGCAGCAGCTCCATCACACTTTCTTATTGGCTTTACTTCAATCCACTTTGTAAACTTGTCCACCATGACTAATATGTGGGTCATGTTTCCCTTGGCCGGGTTAAACGGTCCAACCATATCTAGGCACCACACAACAAATGACCAAGTGATTGGTATAGTTTTGAGTTCAGATATCGTTAGATGTGTCTTGCTTGCGTACCTCTAACACCCATTACATTTCCTCACAAGTTCCTCGGCTTGCTGCAAGGCACTTGGCCAGTAAAACCCATGTCGAAAAGCTTTTCCCACTAAGGCTCTGGACGAGGCATGATGCCCACATTCCCCCTGATGGATATCTCAGAGGATGTCCAGCCCTTCTTCCAGGTCAACACATCGCTACAAGACATTTGTGACACTTCTCTTGTATAGCTCGGCATTGATTATAGTATATGCTTTTGCTCTTGTTTGCACTTGCCTGGAGAGTATCTCATCATTTGGCAAAGTTCCCTCTTTCAAGAACTCAAATATTGGGTTCGCCCATGTTGGTACAGTACGAGCTGGGAAAAGTACTTCGTCAATTTCCATTGGATGAACCGACATAACCTCCGATGGATCAAGCTGAACAGTCCCCGGGTTCGCTGAGGCAGTCCCTAGGTGTGCAGAGGTAGTCACCAGGTTTGCCGAGGTACTCCCCCACTCAATGTCCATTGGGGCAGTTCCTGATCTGGGGTTTGTCCGGATATAAATTGACTCGGACTCTAGTGAAGGGGTAATAGATGGTTTTCTAAGATGCTCCAAAGCAACTCCTGGCGGGATAGCTTGCCGAGATGAGCCTAGCTTAGATAACACGTCGGCTGCATCATTTTCATCTCGTGGTACATGATGGAACTCACATCCCTCAAAGTACCCACATATTTTCTGGACGTGAAATCTATAAAGAGCCATGTTTGTATCTAAGGCATCCCAATGACCAGACACTTGCTGCACAACTAGATCTGAATCACCGAAGCATTGTATCTGACATATCCCAATCTCTTTTACCACTTTTAGTCCATGCACGAGCGCCTCATACTCGGCCACATTGTTTGATGCTCGAAAATGGATCTGAAGCATATATTGCAACTTATCTTTTTTGGGCGAGGTAAGGAATATCCCGACCCCGAGCTCATCCTTCAATTTTGATCCATCAAAGTGCATTCTCTAGTAGTCTGAGTCCGTCAAAGGTGGCTCGTACTGCATTTCAGCCCAATCCACGAAAAAATCAGCTACTGCCTGAGACTTGAGACTTGATCGCGTCTCTTCTATCATATTGTGGAGCGTAAGGGGCTAACTCAATTGCCCATTTTGTGATCCGACCACTTGCATCTTTGTTACTCATTATCTCGGATATAGGTGCTTCACATATCACCTTAATGGGGTGTTCCTCAAAATAGTGCTTGATCTTCTTGGCCGCCATATAGACGCCATATGCCATCTTCTGATAATAGGGATCGTTCTGCTTTGAAGTGGACAATACCTCGCTTAGGTAATACGCTGGCCTCTACACCGACTTACCCTCCTCATCGCACTCCACCACTACCATGGAACTTACGACTCGGTTGGTCACTGCTATCTAGAGCAACATCGACTCTTTGGATAGTGGTGAGGCTAACATAGCTGCAGAGGCTAACATCTTTTTTAATTCATGAAACGCACTATCTGCTTGCGGTGTCCATATGAACTTATCTGCTTTTTTCATTAGCTGATAGAGAGGCAATGCCTTTTCTCCCAGCCGACATACAAACCAAATTAATGATGCCAGGCAACCAGTAAACTTATGAACATCATTAAGACACTTCTGCAGCTCCATTCTCTCAATAGCTCGGATTTTAGTGGGGTTAGCCTTGATACCTTGGCTGGACACGAGGAAACCGAGTAACTTCCCAGATGGCACTCCAAAAGTACATTTCTCTAGGTTAAGCTTCATTCGGAACCTCCTTAGGTTTGCAAAGGTTTGCCGGATATCATCTAGGAGTGTTTTACTTTCCTTTATTTTTATCACAACATCATAAACATATACTTGGACATTTTTTACAATTTGATCATGTAAGCATTTTTGCATGCATCTTTGATACGTTGCCCCTGCATTACGTAAGCCAAATGGCATGGGGCGATAGCAATAAGCCCTATACGTTGTAATGAAAGCAATTTTTATTTGATCATCCTGGTTAAGAGGTATTTGGTGGAAACCAGAATACGCATCTACAAATGACAATAGCTCACACCCAACGGTCGAGTCAATGACCTGATCTATCCTCGACAGTGGAAATGGATCTTTCGGACATGCCTTATTCAGGTTCGCGTAATCGATACACATACGCCACACCACTGCTACTTTCGGATCATCTTTCTTCTTTTCCACCAGCACCAAATTAGCCAATCCGGTGATACGTCCATTTTGCATCACTATTCTATGTCATAATTCACTGTTATTCATTGATATATTTCATATTGAGAGGTGATACTTATGTTATTTCATCTGTTTTTGCATGGTTGATGAATTTTGGAGCATGGACCGCTGCAGTCAGGATTCTGATGGAAAAGGTGCTGTTTAGAGGCAAAATTCACGAAGGTCTGAAAATACGGGAAAATATACGGAAAATCCTATTTTTCCAGAAGACGAAGGAAGCCAGAAGGGGCGCTGGAGATGGGCCACAAGGGCCCACACCACCCCCTGGCGCGGGCCAGCCTAGGCCGCGCCACCAGGTGGTGTGGTCGTCCTGGTCCACCCCTGGCACTCCCCTCTGGCGTATATTATCCTCCTGAAACCCTAAGACTCGGGGAGCGACCACATAAAGATTCCGCCGCCTCTGCGGGGCGGAAAACATCGAGAGAGAAAGATCTCTCTGGCAGACAGATTTTTGCCAGGGGAATTCCTTCCTAGAGAGGGGAGATCGTCGCCATCAACACCATCATCAAGCAGGACTTCATCGGGACCATCATCATCATCACCACCACCACCACCATCACCATCATCACCCTCATCACCATCTCCATATTGCTGTAACAATTGGGTTGAATCTTGCATAGTTCATAGGGGAAACTTTCCCGGTGTTGATTACTATTTGTAGTTGATGCTATTGAGTGAACCATTGAATTATTGTTTATGTTCAGATTGTTATACATCATTATTCCGTCTCTGATCATGATCCATATGATGTCTTGTGAGTAGTTCGTTTTGTTCTTGAGGACATGGGAGAAGTCATGTTGTTAGTAGTGGAATTGTGTTGAGGAAGATTCAATAGTTTGATATTTAAGTTGTGGTGTACTTCTTCTAGTGGTGTCATGTGAACGTCGACTACATGACACTTCATCTATATGGGCCTAGGGGAATGCATTGTGTATTTGGCTACTAATCATAGGGGTTGCCGGAGTGACAGAAACCTGAACCCCCGTTAGGAAACCATTGCACAAGGGACGTAAGAGTCTTAGAGTTTAAAGCTGTGGTTAGGTTTCTACCTTAATTACTTTCTTGTAGTTATGGATGTTTGCAAGGGGTATAATCACAAGTATGTATTAGCCCTAGGAAGGTCGGTACATTAGCACAGGTTCACCCACACAACACTTAGCAAGCTAAAGAAGATTAATTAACTATATGAAGCGAAAGCACTTGACAGTCTTCCCATGTGTCCTCGAGAACGTTTGGTCATCTTAAGTAATACAACCGGCTTGTCCTTTGCTGCATAAAGGATTGGGCCACTTGCTGCATTTATTCCTACTGTCTTTTATTTACTCGTACTTCGTTTACTTGCTTTATCGAAAACCCCTAAAAATCCGTTTGCTAAGTATTTGCAGAGAATTCCTGATCCATACCACTAGCCAGCACCTTCTTCTCCTTGTTAGGTTTGACACTCTTACTTATCGAAAATACTGCGATACACCCCCTATACTTGTGGGTCATCAAGACTATTTTCCCAAGGTTGTTGGGAGTGAAGCGCTATTGGAGAGTGGATTTGGTAAAGGAAACTTCTACTGTGAGTATTGTTTACTTCTGTTAGTTGCTTTATTTTTGTTATGGATAATTCGCTGAGTTTCTTATTTGATAATGCTACTACCACTGCTAAGGTAGTAGATAAGCCACCACCTGCTGAGAATGATGTTTTAAAAATACGTACAAGAATTATTGATCGTGTTATGGATAACTATTATGTTGGGGATGAAACTGTCCATCCCGGTGATCATTTGCTCTTTATACACGAATTATGCGGGCTGTTCAAGTGTGCAGGTATTACTACAGATCAAGTTAAGAAGAAGTTATTCTAATTATCACTAAAAGGAAGAGCTGAGGACTGGTATAAGCTGCTGAAGAATGGTCAAGCTCTGGAATGGGAGGAAATAGTGCCTCTCTTTTATTCAAAGTTTTATCCTCCTAGTGAGATTCATAAAGATCGGAATCAAATATACAACTTTTGGCCTCTTGATGGAGAGAGTACAGCTCAAGCTTGGGGGAAATTGAAGTTACTAATGCTCAAATGTCCCATTCATGAGCTCCACAACAATATTATTATCAATAACTTCTATACAAGGCTCCCTCTACATGACAAGGATTTATTGGATGCTTCTTGTGCTGGATCATTTACTCGCATGGAAGAAGAAGCTAAATGGGATCTTCTAGACCGTATTCAAGACAATGCTGAAGCATGGGAGAATGACAAAGGTAGAAAGTCAGGTATAAATTATGATTATGAATGCATTGAATCTTTTATGGGAAATGATGACTTTCAAAATATTAAAAATGCTTATGGTCTAGACTTTTGCTTCCTACATTGAAGTGCCTAAAAAGAAGTGCCTAAAAAGAAGTGGAATAAGTGCCTAAAAAGAAGTGGAATAAGTATCATGAACCTTATAAAGATATTGCTAAGAGTGTTCCTGCAAGAAATACTGAAGTTTATACTGCTAATCATGTTTTACCTGGACCTTGCGTTGAGAAAATGCCTTTCCCAGTTAAGATAAAGGAACATTCTATGATAGCTAGTATGGTTGATGAACCTATAATAGCAAATGTGAAAGACTTTGTTACTAAATATGAAGAAGAGGGACACACTATCCTTTGTAAGGATACCTCTAATATTGTTTCACAAAGTAGTGTTATGAGAGCTAGTATTCCTGTGTTTTCTGTTAGAATAAGTGATCATTGTTACGATGTCCCTTGTGATAGTTATATTGTTAAGTTTATGCATGATACTGAAAGTTACTATGAGAGAGGGAAAAGTGTTCGTATGCATCTCAATAATATCAAGTTTCCTCGTTTTATGCTCAAAGTTTTTATGTTGCACTTCTTTTGTCTTCTTATGCAAGTAGCCTCTGGTTTTAACAACTTGTTTTTTACAAAATTCCCTTGCATAGGAAGTGGGTTAGACTTAAATGTGTGTATTTTTGCTTCTTAATGCTCTCTTTCACTTCAATTCGTATTCCTATGTGAGCATCTCCAAAACTATCACGCCCATCTTAATAGCTATAAAGAAAGAGCTTTTTGGGAGACAACCCAATTTGTTTTTGCTTTCTGTTTGTTTTTGTTTCTTTCAGTCTTGGAAGTTATTACTTCGGTAATAACCGCTCCTTATCCGTTTTGTTTGGTTTTTGTGTCAAGATCAACCTCTAATGAGAGAGAAGTAAGATTTGGGGAAGTTGCTGTCCCGAAACAGATTTTTGTGCTTCACCGTAAAAATTCATGAGAGATCTCTGTATGTCGGATTGAGCTGTAATTTTTGTGCCTCTGCCCCAGGTTGTTATTTAAATTTCGTTAGTTTTGTACTTTTTGATTTGAGCAACATAAGATTTTCGAAAAAAATTGATCTTTACCTGCTGGTCTGTTTTAACAGATTTTGCCACTCTTGCATTTGCTTCTTTATTCGATTTCCTTTTTGAATTATTTTTGGGCTTTCGGAAGGAGTTGCTACAGTAGCTTATGTTTTGATGGTTTTCAGTTGAAGTTGGACTCAAAAGGTTTTATCACTTTACTTATACTAATGTTGCTAATAAGAAGTGTGTGAAGTTTTGTGTGAAAGAAATTTCTAGGTAGTGGAGATAATGGTGTAATAAGGAAGAGAAGGTTTTTATGACTCAAGTAATAAGTGTATGAATATGAAGATATTGATGTTATTCAAGTGGTGACTCCGGAACAATCTACTAGATACCAAATTCAGAGACCTGCAGAGTCTGTTTTCAAAAAGGTAGCAGTTTTGGTAAGAAAAGTTCCGTGAAAATACTATCCAACTATATTTTTGCAGTTTTTAGTCAATAAGGAAAGCTACGAAGCGAAAAAGGGATGGAAATGGAGCCAGGGTGGCTCACACCACCCTGTGGCGGGCCTCCTGGCCAGCGCCACCAGGTGGTGAGTCCACCCCGGACTCCGCCTCCGACTCGTTTTCTCCCAGTACCTTCCTTTTGTTATGAAACTTCGTAATATATAATCCCCCGGATCCCCCGAGGTTCGTCTATCGTGTTTTTGTCGTGTTTTCGTTTTGATCTGTTTCTGCCAGGAACTATTCTTGGAAGTTTAGAAGCATAATGGTGTCCACCAAGGATAAAGGGAAGGAGCCTATGGAGGAAGACCTCCAAGACACCAAGCAAGGGCTAGTACCTTTAGTCACTTGCCCTGCATCAACAGAAGCCCTATGAGTCACTAAAGAGTTCTGCGATAAGTACCGAGACTTGAGGAGGAAGGTGGACATGCTTCAATGGGAGAATAATAGGCTTCGCAAGATGCTAGAAGATTTCCTCACGTCAACTAAGAAAATATTACCACCACCACCAAAGGAGTAATTCGTCATCAGGTTTGGCATCCCCTTGGTTTGTTCCAATCTCGGGGGAGTGCCACGGTATCACATCACTATCTTCTATCTTTTTACCTTTTTAGTAGAGTCATATCATGAATAGAGAAGTTATTATGTAGGATGGTTTGCATTATGGAATTGTCCCCTCTCTCGTTAGATATGTATCCCTTGGTGTGAGTTGGCATTATGGAATATTAATGAGAAGTTCTATCATTTACTCTTTTGCATATCTTATAGTAGTTTTCAATTCGTGGTTATATGATTGATCTTGTTGTTAGTATTGGTAGCACTTTGGGATCATTGAGTTAATTTAGTTGGTTTTGGCAAACCTGGCTCGGTCAGTAGCAACACTATTTTTGAGAGTTGAATGAAAAAGATAGAAGTACTCTAAAGAAAAATATTTTCATCATCTTTCTTTCTTGATTTGCTCATAAGTCTAGTATTTTCTAGTTAAGATCTTTTGTGCTTCCAAGAAGATTACATGTTTGTCTTTATCGCTTGTATGTTTGTTTGTTTCCTTCAACTCTTATACTTGCTATCCAGCCTTGCTAGCCAAAACCTATACTGAGAGGGAATTCTTCTCGTGCATCCACTTCCTTAAGACAAAAACCTATGCCATTTGTGTCCACCATACCTACCTATTAGCATTATTGCTATTCCAAGTAAATTCTTGTTTTATCTACCTCCCAAATTAAACTTGTTATGTGAAAATTAGTGATTAAAGCTCTCACGAACTTGATGGCACACTTTAATTTTCTTGCATTTAATAACCTGAACCATTGGGTCCTTCTTTGTTGTGTATATGCTTGCGCTTTATGAGTTGAAGTTAACAGAACCATGTATCATGGGGAACGCTTTCAACATTGCATTGGTACTTTGTACCTAGTTGATATCATGTTCTTTTGCTTATGGATCCCGGTGGTGTGAAATAAAAGTGGAACTTGTAAGATCATCGAGTTTATATGTGTGTTAGAGAAACGCATGGGCCGCTAGCCTAAGCCATGCCTAATAATGGTGGAAACTTGCAGCATAACTATAGTGAGCATTCTATGAAGCATGCTCAATAAAAACCTATGCAAATAGCAAATAAAAAGATCATTTGAGATGCTCCTTTGCGCTTGCCTTGTCATTTTGATAATGGGATAACTCCTGTGTCATGTGCAAGGGGTACCCAGTTGGCGGTTCTCAATGATACACGTGTATTTACAATGACAAGAGATTACTCGTGACTGAAGTTGAGTAGCATGAGGTTCGGTACTCATAAGTAAGGGGCATGAGATTTCAACTTATAACTTGTCAAGCATATCCTCATAGTTGTGTCACTTTAACCTTAATCACCTAAAGATGCCTATGATAGGGGCAATGAGAGCTGAAATCTAGTAAGTATCATAATTTTTGGGAGCTCTTTATGAGACTTGCAATCCCTGCTTCCCTCTGTGAAGGGCCTTTCTTTTACTTTTTAGTTGAGTCAGTAAACCTACTCCCTTCTATCTCAGCAAGTATTTTGAGTTGTTGTGTTTCATTCATTCATATGATGATTTATTCAATCATGTTTCTTATGTTCCTTGTTTTTCACATTGCTCTTATCTCGATGTTTACTACTTTGAAAGCTATCATTGAAAACCAGTTATTTGTGAACTCCAGCAAATTATCAACTATTCTTCGACCAAGAGCTAAGTTTGCCATTACCAATTATGATTTACTTTATGTAACTTTATTGTGTTTCCTTTACTCATTGCAAGTTGAGTTATATAATGGTGAGTTGTCTTCTATTATGAGTAAGGAAGCCATTCATCAATCTGGGAAAATATAGGGAAAATCCTATTTTTCCAGAAGACGAAGGAAGCCAGAAGGGGGGCTGGAGATGGGCCACAGGGGGCCCACACCACCCCCTGGCGCGGGCCAGCCTAGGCCGCGCCACCAGGTGGTGTGGCTGCCCTGGTCCACCCCTGGCACTCCCCTCTGGCGTATATTATCCTCCCGAAACCCTAAGACTCGGGGAGCGACCATAGAAAGATTTCGCTGCCTCTGCAGGGCGGAAAACACCGAGAGAGAAAGATCTCTCCGACAGACAGATTTCTGCCAGGGGAATTCCTTCCCGAAGAGGGGAGATCGTCGCCATCAACACCATCATCAAGCTGGACTTCATCGACATCATCATCATCATCACCACCATCATCACCATCAGCACCCTCATCACCATCTCCATATTGCTGTAACAATTGGGTTGAATCTTGCATAGTTCATAGGGGAAACTTTCCCGGTGTTGATTACTATTTGTAGTTGATGCTATTGAGTGAACCATTGAATTACTGTTTATATTCAGATTGTTATACATCATTATTCCATCTCTGATCATGATCCATATGATGTCTTGTGAGTAGTTTGTTTTGTTCTTGAGGACATGGGAGAAGTCATGTTGTTAGTAGTGGAATTGTGTTGAGGAAGATTCAATAGTTTGATATTTAAGTTGTGGTGTACTTCTTCTAGTGGTGTCATGTGAACGTCGACTACATGACACTTCACCTATATGGGCCTAGGGGAATGCATTGTGTATTTGGCTACTAATCGTAGGGGTTGTCGGAGTGACAGAAACCTGAACCCCCGTTAGGAAACCATTGCACAAGGGACGTAAGGGTCTTAGAGTTTAAAGTTGTGGTTAGGTTTCTACCGTAATTACTTTCTTGTACTTACGGATGTTTGCAAGGGGTATAATCACAAGTATGTATTAGCCCTAGGAAGGTCGGTACATTAGCATAGGTTCACCCACACAACACTTAGCAAGCTAAAGAAGATTAATTAACTATATGAAGCGAAAGCACTTGACAGTCTTCCCATGTGTCCTCGAGAACGTTTGGTCATCTTAAGTAATACAACCGGCTTGTCCTTTGCTGCATAAAGGATTGGGCCACTTGCTACATTTATTCCTACTGTCTTTTATTTACTTGTACTTCGTTTACTTGCTTTATCGAAAACCCCTAAAAATCCGTTTGCTAAGTACTTGCAGAGAATTCCTGATCCATACCACTAGCCAGCACCTTCTTCTCCTTGTTGGGTTCGACACTCTTACTTATCGAAAATACTGCGATGCACCCCCTATACTTGTGGGTCATCATCTGGGTAAAGAACTTCCATGATAAACCCGGCTGCAAGGAGCTGAGCTATTTTATCACCAATGACTTTTATTATATCTTCGCTGAAGCAGCGGAGAGGTTGCTTCACCCGCTTTGCGCCGGGTCTGACGTGCAAAGAGTGCTCGGCCAACTCCCTCGGAACACCTTGTAGATCCTGTGTGGACCAAGCAAAGATATCTTGATTCTCACCTAGAAAGCTGACGAGCTTGCTTTCCTATTTGTCGCCAAGGCCCGCACCAATAGTTACGGTACACTCTGGGAATTGATCATCAATTGGCACCTTCTTGGTATCTTTTGTCGGCTGAAATGACACACTTCCATGCGGGTTACTCAGAGCTGGCATATTCAGCTGTGCGGACTAAGTCAGTGCTGCGACTTCTTGGATCCTTTTATTTTCTTGAGAGATAACGAGTGACTCAGCCAAGTTTGACCCAGCTGAGGCACACTCCATCGAGCGTCTAAACTCTCCAGAAATGGTGATGACCCTATTTGGCCTTGGCATCTTCAGCTTCAAGTAACTGATGTGGTCATTTGCCATGAACTTCGAAAGAGTTGGTCTACCGAGTAACACATGATAAGCATTGTCCAAATCCACTACCTCGAACTCCAGGTTCTCAGTTCGGCAGTTATATCTCGTGTCGAATAATACATCAACTCGAACCTTGCCTATAGGCTCACAGGATAAACCCGACACAATGCCATGAAATGTGGTCTTAGTTGCCTGGAGCATGTTCTCTGAGACTCCCAACTTGTGCATAGTGTCCTTATACAGTATATTGATGCTACTACCATTGTCAATCAACACCTTGGAAAACTTCACGTTGATGTTTGGCCCGATGAAGGTTGGGTCAAGCACCAGCGCATATGATCCAGGACTCGGCATGAGCCTGGGGTGATCCTTGATACTCCATGTAATTTCCTGGTCAGACCAATGCATGTACCTTGGCACTGCCGGCATAACCGCATTGACCTCCATATGCCAGCGTCGCACACTTTGCCTATCAGTTTCTTCCGTGGTGAACACATAGTAAGATTGATGATGTTCCTTGTACTCATTTCTCCTGTCATTGCCAGGGTTCCAGTGGTTCGGCTGGTTCTGGTTTTCCACCTGATGCGCCGCATCCCTCCTATCGTGATTCTCATACCTCGGTAGGGGCGGTGGTAACATTAGTTGCTGCACATTTGCTCCCGTGAGCTGCTACTACTGCCGAGGTGCATCATGCTAAGGTGCATCGTGCCGAGTTGCTTGTGCATTCCCCGTGCTACTTTGCTCTATCTTTCTCATCCACTCACATTGCCGAGTCATGTGGTTTGCCGGGTTACTTGGGTTTGGCGTATGAAATTTGCATGGTTGATCTAGCATAGCCTCATACGTATACCTCGACCTGTCTTTCCTTTCTTGCCACTATTTCTTCTGCTCTGGTGTCCAAGTTTTCTTACCATCATTCCTCGGGGTCCACTGTTGGCCTCCGCTCTTTAGTCGCTGGCTATTACCAGCTCCAAGTTGATCTGGATCCACTGCTACAACTTGGTACAAACCATATCTGTAATCCGGCCTTTCATCTCTCCTCTTACCTTGAAAATCATTTTGCCAGGATGACCCAGCTCTGTCACGAGGGTAATATTCCTCATTTGACTCGCTTGCCACAAGCCGAGGTTGAGTTGGATCACCCAATGCATATGAGTCGGCAATTCTGATTGTTTCAGCCAACGTATTTGGCATATCTCTTTGTAGCCTTTGCCACAACATACTTGCATATCTACATCCTTGTGGAAACCAAGCAATAGCCTGTGACTCGATCACCCCCTCACGTGAATTGCGCATGTTACACCAGCGAGTTAAGAACTCCCCATCTGTCTCATTCGGCCTTTGCTTACACATTGCCAGCTGATGTGGCCTATTCGGCCTTTTGTATGTGCTTGTGAAATTACTAATAAACATCTCCTCGAAATCTATCCAGCAGTTGATGCTTCCTGCCGGCAAATTATTCAGCCATATCCTTGCTGTCCCTTCCAGCAACTGGGGTACGTACCTCATTGCCCATCTTAGATTACCCGCGGAAATGTTCACCATGGTGGCATAATCAATCAACCAATCCTCTGGCTTGGTACTTCCATCATAGGTCTTTGTCCCTCTGGCCAACTAGAAGTTCGACATTGGAGGTTCTCTCATAATCCAAGGTCCAAAGCATGATGGACCTGGAGGGCCTTGTCATTCCATTATCTCCGACCTATAAATCCGATCCAGTTTCAGCCTTGCATCATCTGGCTGTACGCTCCTGTTTTCCAGCCTCGACCCTATCGCATGATGATCCGACCTGGGAAACCCATCATTGGCCATTGCCGAATAACCATCATTGTATCTGTTTTGATCCGGATTAAGATTTTGCTATTGCATAGCTGGGCCGGCACTTTGCTCTTGCCGCGGTATGTACTGTTGCTGATGCTACTGAGGTGGATTTTATCCAGCTCCTGCCGAGTTACGCTATCCTGCATTGCCGTACCTAGTGTTTCCCTGCCCGGCATTGCCTTGGCCGTGGTTACCTCGTCCACCTTCACCTCAGCTAACACTGCGGCGATCCTCATCACACCAAACTCCTTTTCCTTTCCATGCCCTTGCTGGGTCATATGGGACCATCTATTTGTCCTAACTCCCCGAGGTTACCGCCTCTTCTCTCCTGGGGCCATCATGTGGAGATGACGCTGCCCCGACTGATTTTGCCGGAGCACCCCCAGCCGAATGAACGACTTTGGAGCCTCCTACCCTCGTCGGGTTTGCCTTGAGCAACTCCTCATTCTGTTTGTTAGCAATTTTAACTAACTCAATGAGTCTTTCTTGCTAACTTTGCTAGGCTTCATCGGTCAGACCCTCTAACTCGGACGCTGCTGCATCTGCAGCCCTGAGGTTCTTCGCCGGGGTGCTATACCTCGGTAGACCCACTGACACTGGGTTACCTGATTCTCCTGGCCTAGGCACATATTCTTTGTCTATCTCACCGATGAGGTTTCTACCCTTAATCTTCACACTATCCATACGGGTGGGACTAATCATGTTTGCCTTTGCGTACTCACGCAGCGTGATGTTTAATGACTGTTGAAGTGCTGCTATTTTCTTTGCCCCTGCTAACATTTTCAGCCGGGTCTCCTCTAGCTCGGCATGTGCCTAAGTCAGGTCTGCTATAGGAGCTATGGGAGTGGTTAGGCTCTCTATTGCTTACTGCAACACATTTTGTGGCCTCTTTAATGGAGGACCTCTAATCCTAGGTACCTTCGGTGTTGTCTCCGAGTCCTCTATTGGATCTTTGCTTGCTCCTGCGTCCGGCGCAGTCATCATTACCTCAGCATAGCTGGCGGGGCGAGCGATACACGGACCACGAGCCATGCTAAGGGGTGGCTCCCTGATGCATCCAAAATTGAAGCATATTTACCTTTTGCTTTTGCATAAATAGAGTAGGGATTTTTGAATTTCACTGCGTGTGCTATTTCGTTCTTGTTTCAACAGGATCCCAAATCATGGAGTCATATATGAACATATCAATTAGAGCTATCATATTGTGTAACTATATGATATTTCTAAGTGATAAAAGTCATTTTATAAATTTACCTTCGTACCTGGAAGAATAATAAACAAGGAGGAGGCATCAGTATCGATAACGACCAATGGTATGTGCGGAGCCCGCCCGTACCATCCGCCTGTACCAGGTGCCATTGCGACCGCCTCGTCAAATAGTTTCTCCTAGCTAAGACGAGAGGGAGATCATATATTCACAGCCACCAGAAACCACGAAACACAACATCCGACAGGGATCTGAAGGAGGAACTTGGCTCGAGTAAAATCCCGGCTGCTTCATGGATCATTGGAGGACAACGCATCATCCCCTTCATCATCAACCACTGCATCTCCATCACTACCATCACTCCCATCTTTCATCTATTAGATCTCTTTGTAATTCCAGATCCAATTGTGGTTTGCATTAGATCTACCATCATACTTTTATCCATCCATTTGATTATGATGACGTTGTTGATTGTTTCCATGAGTGAGTAGTTCCTTTGTTCTTGGGGAGATGGAGAAACCCTAGCACCATTATGAACTTGTAATAAAAATGATCTATTCTTGTGTCCGTATGACTTGCTTATCTATGATATATTTATGATTTGTGTTTGATTTCTCTCTTAGATGATATGTGAAGTCGACCACATATCATTTGCCTTCGTGACTAAAGGGAGGAAGAAACCCTTTGGACGTGTCTTGGAAGCGTACCCAGAATGCCCCGTGACAGATTAGCGTCGGCTAGTAACCTACGCGGTCAAAGAGGATTAAAAAGGGACTCCCTAAGCTAATTGCAATATCCATGGGGAAACCTTTAATTGCGGTGGTTTGTATGGGTGATTGCTCTCAGACATTGCAATGGTTATTTACAGGTGACCTCGCACTTGGCTCAACAAAGTGGCTTCCTACGAGCCTTGTCGTGAACATCTTATTATGTGGCTCTCTTCATACATATCATGGCACAAGAAGTGTGTTATCTAGATTACATATAATAATAATACTATGCTAGTGGTATATCCTACATCCCGAGAACGTTTTAGTCCTATTGAGTTCAGCCACGTTTTCATAGAATCTTGTTACTTGTTTTTAACTTGTTTTAATTATTTTTCCGCAAACAACCATAAACCTTTAAAACATTCTTTACTTGGGATCAAAGACGGCTTACAAGTATTCTTTGGTAGATAGTAATGAGGGGCATAAAGACCTTTACCAATAATTGTCTGTGGGTTCGATATCTTTACTTCGAAACTAGCTACAATTGATCTGGTCACAAGACCTTAATTAATGTGATGCATAGTGCAGCCTATTACTTATATGAGTTCTTGTTATATGATTTTTTTGAGAGATGAATTTAGAATAATCATCACAAAAAATAAAAGATCATAAATATTATTATTCGATAAATCGTGAATACGAGGAAATATGACCATATATAATGATTGTCTCCGGGCATATTCTCTAACGAAAATAACCACCATTTTGTACCATGAGCTGCACGATCGCCTTCCTGATCGCGCGCACGCACGCACACACACAAAAGGATGCTGATGTGGCATAGACCGTCCCGACCAATGCATGATCGCGAGCCATGTATCTATCTATAGCGGCCTATAGGGTTTTGTGGGTTTACTTGTAGAAAAACCAACAACACCTACGTGCAGATCGATGGACGGGTCACGTGTGATGTGGATGTCTCGTATTCGAAGAAGCAAAATAGAAGATCAGTCCGCGCCGCGATCAAGATGATTTTGTGTGTGATCTCACAAGGAGGTACGCAGAATACAGTACCAAGCTTGCATACCAGTAGATGTTTCCCTCACGCTAGGGTTTCTATTTCTCTCGTGGCCCTGCCGTCGTTGACATCGCTTCTTCCCGATCACACTTCTCTTCCCTATTTCCCGCCGATCGTTCTGGTTCGCGTGCTCGGGGTCGACTGGAGGTCGGGCTTTGGCGTCTGTACGCTCGGGAGGCCTGATGGCGACTGTTCCATCAGAGGATTCCTCTGGCGGAGGCGGAGACGAAGAAATAGATGCAATGATAAAAAGATTGGGACTTTGCAAGGAAGATCTGGACGATGTTGTATTTGAGGAGGAAGGTCTACCGTCGGCTGACCTGACAAGATGGCTTGCCATAGCTAGGGTTTGTTCTGATATGGAGTACTCAAGCTTCTGGTTCTACAAGAATCTGTGTTCGGCTTGGGACTTGGCACAGGAAGTAAAGACTCGATCATTAGAGGGAAACTTACATACGTTCCAATTCTCCCGCCTAGGGGACTGGGAGAGGGTGATGGAGGGAGGCCCCTGGACCTTCCGAGGAAACCCTGTATCCATTATCCCATACGATGGATTTACCAAACCATTTGCTATGGATCTCACAAAGATTGACATATGGATTCAAATTCATGATCTTCCTGTGGGTTATATCCCGATGCTTAAATCTTTGGCTAGGGGTTTGGATTGCTTCCGAGCCCATATCCAATGACTTTGAAGGAAATTTCTACCGGGTCAGAGTGAAGTTGGATGTGACTAAACCAGTGAAAAGAGTGGTCTCTATGATCCGGGCGGGGAAGAGAGAACTCTTCCTAGTAAAATATGAGAGACTACCAAATTGGTGCCAAGTTTGTGGACTAATGGGCCACGAATACAAAGATCATGGGGATGGTGTGCATCCACAAGAAGCCCTGGTTTTTGCAGATCTCTGAGCTAGCTGGATTATGAGGGGAGGAGGAAGACCGACAAGAGGAAGAGGACGTGGTCGTGGCTCGGGTAGAGGATGTTTCAGTAGTGGACGCGGCCCTTCTACAATGGGGGTTGAGGATGATGAGCTAGAGGAGGAAAGAGATGATACGTCGGAGTATAACAATGATCCCAGTAGGAAAAGAATAGCGACTATCCAGCCTAACGGAGAAGAGACAATTGATAATGATAGTATTCGTACTGATGTAACGAGTAGGGTTGGGGCTTTGGTCTCGCAGCTCCAACTAGTGGCCCCCTAGTCCTTCTATGGTTAGGGACCCAAAGAGACCAAGAACAAACATTGGTGGCAAGACTAACAATAAAACTACATTGGCGGGCTCCAGTGAGGAGCGCCGCCACGATCAATGAGGATCCTAGATGCGAACTGTCTGGGTTTGGGGAATGACCCGACAGTTCGATTGATTTTGGACGTCCAAAGGCGCTGCAACCCCGATGTGGTGTTTTTGTTGGAGACCCATTTGGACAGATATCCGTCTGAGATTCTTAGAAGAAGGTTGAAGATGGATCTGATGATTGTCAATCCGAGTGATGGTCGCAGTGGTGGTGTTCTTTTACTTTGGAAGAGGGATTTTTGTGTCCAACAGATCTTCTCTGCTCCAAAATATATTGATGTTCGTATTGTGGAGAGCCCCGATAGGATATGGAGATTGACTAGAATCTATGGAGAACCGTGGTGGGAGGAAAAATATAAGACTTGGGATAAAATTCGGGAACTTAACGAGCAATTTGACCTACCTTGGGAGATTATAGGTGATTTCAATGAGGTCTTGTTCTCCCATAGAAGGAAAGCGGAGCGGTGAGGCCACACACATACATGCAGGCTTTTCGCGATGCCTTGAGGATTTAGGATATGTTGGTGACCCGTTTACATGGAAAAGAGGCAGAGTCAGAGAAAGACTAGATCGAGTGGTGGTCAATGGAGCTTGGATGCAAATGCATCCGGGAGGCATGGTGCAGCACATGGAGTATGCTAGGTCTGATCATAGACTGTTGTTGCTAGATACGGAATACCAAAACTTCATAAACTCGAATCGCCCACCTCCAAGGCGATTTGAAGCAAGGTGGATGCATGAGATTTTTTTGGGAAGTTGTGGGAGAGGCTTGGGAAAATGCAAGATCGACTGAATCAAATAGTGGCGTCTTAAAGAAATTAGCCCATATGCACCGAGCTTTGCACGATTAGGACTTTCGGGTCCTTAAGAAGCCTAAACAGCGCTTGCGAAAGGCTCAAAAAGATCTCAATGCGGCTCTCAGCGGACCTATGTGTGACGAGAATGAATCAAAGGCAAGAGAGATGGCAGAACTAATTGAAATTTTACTCGAACAAGAGGAAGTGCACTGGTTGCAGCGATCTCGCGCGAATTGGTTGGTGCAAGGTGATAGGAACACATCTTTCTTTAACCAGTTTTCTTTAGTCAGGAAAAATAGGAATACAATCAAAAGATTAAAAGGTGTCAATGACGAGTGGGTGGAGGGTACAGAATCGCTAAAACCCCTTATCTTTGATTATTTTCCTAACCTTTTCACGTCTGAAGTTCATGTTACAGATCAGTCGGTTCTTGAGAAAATAGTTCCTAAATTTAATACCGATATGAATGAAAAATTGCTTGCGCCTTTCACGTCAGAGGAGGTTAAAAGTGGCTTTTAGTATTGATGACTACTAATGAGATATTAGAGGCGCTGAATACGGGAGTCATACCGTATGGATGGAATGATACTACAATTGTTCTGATCCCGAAGATGGACAATCCTGAGCTGGTCACCCAATTCAGGCCAATTAGTCTTTGTAATGTCATTTACAAAATAATCTCCAAAATATTGTTAATGATGCTAAAGCAAATTCTTCCAGATGTTACCTCGCCTATGCAGAGTGCCTTTGTCCCAGGTCGTCTCATAACTGACAATGTTTTGGCTGCCTATGAAAGTGTGCACTTCATTAAAAACAAAAAGAATGGATCATCTGGTGCTTGTGCTGTTAAGTTGGACATGCATAAAGCATACGATCGAGTTGAGTGGATTTTTTGGAAAATATGATGAGGAAACTGGGTTTTGATGACAGGTGGATTTCTCTTATGATGGCCTGTGTGAAGTCGGTTAGATACCAAGTGAGATTTAATTCGGAGGAGACTGAGATGTTTGTACCTACTAGGGGTTTACGTCAAGGATACCCCCTTTCCCCGTACCTATTCCTTTTATGTGCAGAAGGTTTATCTAGTCTCTTGTTGTATGAAGAAGAAGTTGGTGGCATAGATGGGTTAAGAGTGTGCAGGAATGCACCATCAGTCTCACACCTTTTATTTGCTGATGATTCTCTTATTCTCATGAAGGCGGATATGAATAATGCAACTTCCTTACAACAAGTTTTGGATACCTATTGTGCAAATTCAGGTCAGTTGGTGAGTTTGGCTAAATCCAGTATCTACTTTTCCCCTAATACTAATGTTCTGTTGAGAGCAGATATCTCTGAGGCTCTACATATTGACACCAAGGCTTTATCAGATAAGTATCTTGGTCTACCTACCCTAGTGGGTGCAGATAAGAGCACATGCTTTATTCATTTTGTTGAGCGTATTATTCAGCGGGTTAATGGTTGGAAGGAGAAGTTGTTGTCCATAAAAGGTAAAGAGATCCTTCTAAAAGTGGTGGCTCAGGCTATTTCTGTCTATGTTATGTCTATTTTTCAAATACCTATTGGTATATGCAATAAGATGACAGAAGCTATTTCTCAATTCTGGTGGGGAGATGATGATAACGGGAAGAAGATGCATTGGTTTGCATGGTAGAAACTATGCTACCCCAAAAACGAAGGAGGTATGGGTTTTAGAGATTTTCATTCCTTTAATCTTGCTATGCTAGCCAAGCAAGTGTGGCGTCTTGTTCAGGATCCATATTCTCTTTGTGCAAAAGTTCTTCAAGCCAAATATTATTCTTATGGTGATATTCTTAAAGCGGGACCTAGAGCGGGATCTTCTTATACTTGACAAAGCATCCTAGCTGGATTGTCCACCTTTAAACGTGGATACATCTGGAGAGGGTTGGTAATGGTGAGAGTATAAATATATATATTGGCCCCTGGATCCCAACCAGCCCTGATAGGAAAATTATGTCTCCAAGAGCAGGTGCAATCTACACAAAAGTGTCTAATCTTATTGACCCTATCTCGGGTAGCTAGGATGAGGCTCTAATTCGGTCCCTATTCAATATAGTTGATGAGGCTTACCACACCTAGTGGCGACACCCGTTTGGCCCCAGGGCGTCGCAACTCTCCTTGCCTGGTTCATCTACTAATAATCCACTGTGGATAAACTTATGGCAACTCCGAATCCCTAGGAAAGTTAAGATTTTTATTTGGCGTTCTCTACATGGAATTGTAACGCTAAAATCAATTTTGGTGAATCGTCACATTGGATCAAGTGGGGAATGCCCAATTTGCAGGTCGGATGTTGAGGATATAATGCATCTGTTCTTCAAATGTTCAACTGCTGCAGCGATGTGGGAAGCTCTGGAAATCACATGAATTATTGAAGAACTTCAGGGGGTGGATCGATCAGGGTCAGTGGTTCTTGAGGCTCTCATCCCAAGACAGGACAATAATCTACCTGGGTTTCAAGATATCGGTCTCAAAGAATCTGCTCTGGTGACTTGCTGGTATTTATGGTGGATCTGTCGAAGGAGAACACATAATGAAACTATACCACTAATGAAGCATTGTAGAATGTCGGTCCTCTCAATTACTGCGAATGCTGCAAAATCGATGGCAAAACCGAGTGTCCCTAATGCTCTGCCAAGATGGACCAGGCCTAAACCGTGTCAAATTAAGCTTAATGTTGATGGATCTTTTCACGCTGATATATGTGCAGGTTCTATTGGTGCAGTTCTTCGGGATTACCAAGGGAATTTTATTGCAGCCTCCACTACTTATCTTCCAAATCTGGCCACAGCGGCTAATGCTGAAGCAATGGCTATGAAGGAAGGTTTATCTTTGGCAAATCAAATGGGGTGTCAAAACGTGTTAGCTGAATCTGATTGTATGGAGACTATAGAAGCTTGTTCGGGCGAAGAGACATAGTGGGGTGATTCTGCAGCGGTGTTTGCGGATTGTGTCGATCTAGTCTCGCTTATTGGAAGTGTCAAGTTTCAGCACTGCCCGAGAGAAGCAAATGAGGTGGCTCACGAATTAGCTAGGGCTTGCTTTATTGATAAGATGTCTTGTAATTGGGTCGATGAACCCCTAGCTTCATTTTGCAAACACTTGTAAACGATGTGACAATTGTCTGATGGGCTGCAAGTTTCAGACGCACTTTTTTTCCTTACCAGGATACCTAAGGGGACTGGAAGATTTTAATGAGGCAGCTTGCATGCTTAATATATGATGTTTAAAAAAAAAGATACGCGGAATCAACTAGTGGAGAGAACATCGAGACCATGCGTACGAAGAAACAGGAGGAGGTTTTTACTAGAGGATTTGCACACGCATCGTGGAGTCTAAGTACTTTTCAAGGAAGGTAATGACGACGACACAGTCATGATTTTTTCATCTAATATGATTAACCGGTCTTCTTGATTTTTCTAATTTATTTTTACAGTCTCTTATAGTTAATGTTCCCCTTAGTTCATGTATTAAATGATTTAGTTTTTCTTGACTTTGTATACGCACTCAATTTGCTTTTTCTGATAAAATGTTTTGTAAATATTAGTACCATTGTCACACTCGTTGCTTTCCCACATGGATGCCACGCGAACACAAATTGACACGTAAACACGGCGTTAGCCCAGACCACCAATATTTTTGGACAAGTGGTATGGGAGTTGCTATAGTGAATGGTTTTGTTAGTTGTATCATCAAATTCTACCAATAGTTCAGGGTTTTCAAGTGCACTTTTGCCTAATTGGTTTGACATTTTTATGTCCATGACCAAGTGAACGAGGCTATTCATAGTAGTTTATAGGTGTTCTTGTTATATGAATTTTGTCTAGAGACATAACCATCGTACAAAAAGAAAAGTCACAAACAACTCACTCATGTTAACCATTATACATGATATTATTGAAAACATTATTATTCGATAATCATGAATACGAGGAAATAGGACCATATGTAATGATTGACTCTGGGCATATCTTCCAACGGAAATAACCAGCATTTCGTACCTTGAGCTGGACGATGGCCTTCCTGATCGCGGATTTTTTTTTTTTGGCCCGAGCAATCTAACGGCCGCGACCTATCTATGGCAGCCTGTATAGGGTTACTTGTAGCTATTGAGGAAGCCACGCCGCGTCGCGCGCGCCAAGACGGTTACGACTTGCTTCGTTGCCACGCACGCGAGAACGTCATCGGCCAGTAGATCATCGGATACATATCTTGGTGACGCGTCCACCAGGAGGAGGCAAACGTATCGTATCACCTCGTGGCGAACTTTCGAACTGGCATCGTCGATCGTCTGGCGAATCGAGGAGGTTGGTGAGAACGCGCGGCAAGGTGGGCGTGGGTTGAGCTCACGTACTACGTACCGTCTCTTCATCTGGGTCGTTTGATCGGTCGCACGCTTCCACACGACCTCGTGGACGTCTCCTAACAGGAGTTCGGCGACGCGTGACGCACGCCGCCACGCGCGCGGTCGCTCGTTCCACTCTCTCTCTCTCTCGTTTTATTTCTTTCTTTAGCGGCGCGCGGGACGGCGATGCTCAGCTGCTCCCATGCCAAGTGTTTTCCGGCGCGGGCTGTTTCGGTTGTGTAATCATGGAACACCTGCTGTCGGTGATGGGCAGTTCTAGCTATACCTCCCACGCACGTCTCCCCACGTCGCGCCGCTGTGCCAGTCTAGCGGCGTGTCGTCGTCGTGGTATAGCTGATTTCTTCTGTACCTAATGAGCCCGGTTCTTCCTCGTGTTTATGGTGAGCTCCGATGCTCTGTTTCTGTCTCCCGTAATAGCGCATGTACTCTGCTCCGTGGTTTCGGTGAAATGTTCCTTTCAAGTTTATAGTTGTAGAACGGATACTGCTATCCCGGCGCCGTCCACGTCGTCCTATGTAACTTTTCCGTTGCAGGCAAATGCTTCTATGTGCTATATAGATGAGTTACTTGTTGAACTTGGGGATGCTGTACCGCTGTGGCACGGCGCGACACTTATACAGCTTTCATGGAAACCCAAACATCTCTTTGGCCCCCGAGCTCCGGTGTTTCGTAGTGTATTTTTAAAAATTAAAAAGCATACTTATAAAGTTGCAAAACAATCTGGAAAAAATATCAGGACCTAAGTCATTGATGTATTCTACAACCATGCAAAATAACAATATGAATTCGTATTATGGGCTACTTAAAAATTATGAAATATGGTAAAGTTCGGGGGCTTGAAAATATGCACGAGTTTATCCAAACTTTTTTCATTCTGTGTAGAATCAGAGTACAAAGCATTGTTTTAGCCAAAAAAATCAAATTAAAATTTTGGGAAGGCCCACATTGACATTGAGGGGTGAGCTTGTTGTGAAAGACCCTCGCTTTCTCTCGTTCCAAATCTCGTCCAATACACCAATGTGAGAAGGGAGACCATGACTTTGTTCGGAGAGTTTGGGAAGGAAGTAACATATACTGTAGTCACCAACATTTGAAGTTTTGCTCTGCTTTTTTTTGATAAATGAAATATTAATACCAAGATGATATCAAATACATATGGCCTCTACAACAACATAGTATCAAGATCAAGTCTAGACAATAAGGATGCACACAGCGAAAAGGAGAAAAAAAAGAAACAAGAAAACACCGAGGGATTAGAGCCTTGCAGTTGCAAAGAGCAACAATGGCGACACATAAACTCCAAAAGCCGAAGTCAACCTCACCCTCCTCAAAATCTGCCGCAAAACTCCGATCTTCCGACTCGCGAACATCGTGTGCAAGGTTTTACGATGTGGACATCACCACGCAACCAAACCTCGTACACACAACGAGCAGTGCAACGTCTCCTCACCATCTATACTACCAGCACTCCTGGAAAAGTCACCGGCTCTCGACTCAACACGAGCATGCGAGAGGGTACCTCTAGAGACTAACATCTTCAAGCACAACGCCATTGATTCCGACGAGCATGCGTGCCGAAACAAAGCCGAGTTGAGTGACATATATAGCTCGCCCCCTTCACGGCATATAGAGAAGCCCGATTAAAGGGGGCATCCGCACACCACCTCTGATCACCGCCACCGATATGTAAGACCCTACTACCGCTCTGCTACCCAAGGTGAAGTGTCGATGTGATAAAACCTAGCCAATCTTTGAGCATGTTCAAATGTGCACCGAGAAGTGACGGCCCAAAAAGGTGTGCCGCTGATTCCGGCTCGCTTCGACATAGAGTGCAATTGCCATGGTTGGGTCATCGCCTTCTTTGCAACCTATCCGAGATACCATCCAAATTTTGATTTGCAAGACTAGCCACGCGAATATTTATTGCACATCTATCAACTTATTTATGCACACACCTATCAGCATTGGAATCTACTTGGCATAGCCTTGAGAAAATTAACTTACAGGCGGGTTATCATCATATGCAACACTTACTTAACATCCGGTGAGCTTTGAGACTGGCGAGTTACAATTAGTGGCTCGATGTCCAAATGGAAAAAAGAAAGGTAAAGACAAGCTTTTTCTTTCTAAATTAGAATCATAAAGATATAGCTCTATGATATATTTTTAAAAAAACTTTTTGTAGCACCAACCAATGGAGTTTCCTTCAACCCAGAACAACATCTCCCGCGACCAAATCAGCATTTGTCTCGTGTGTTAATTCTATAAATCTATAATGCGTCGGTGGCTCCATGCGTATGCGCGAGACCTGCAAGGCTCCAAATCACCCGGAAGGAAATCATATCACGATGCGTACGTGTGCTCGCCGTGTGGTCCGTCCACGACGACGCATGCGACTGATGAGACTCCCCGATGGCAACGGGCCGCTTGTACTCTATGCCGAGATACTCGTCGAGGGGCCGGGCCGTGACAAGGGGAAACGGCGCATCTTCGCGATCTCGTACTCTAGGCCGTTTGCCTTGTCCATTTCCCGCTCGCGATCACGAAACGAACCCATCAAGCGCGCCACCATGACCGGTGCCCAACCACCGGCGGCGACGCGCCCCCTGCACCGGCCACGACGTTGGTGATGGCGCCGTCTCGACACATCAATCACACGTGCCGGCGCTTTCCATTCGTTAGCGTTGTTCCGTTTAATCAAGCGGCCACGAGTACGCATCCTTCTCTGATTCTTCTGTTGTGGTCTTGTGAGTAACCTCCATTTCGGTGCAGGCAAAACCTCAGTTTCTGGACCCCCACTGGTTGTGGCCTTGTGGTGACGAACTAAACGATGACTCGGGTCTCGGGCTATCTACAGTGTAATTACTTCAACAGATCAGCAGAAGTGAAGGTTCAGGAGAATTTTGTTTTACTGTTAATAGATTTGATGAGTACATCCACAGTTTGCCAAAGGAGCCCAAGTGTCTACAGGGAAAATATAATTTTTTTTTGAGTCTAAAGGCAGTCGTAGTCGTTCTGCCGTTCGATTAGATTAGAGAAAGATCGTTATGTACAGGAGATTCCAAGAACCGGAATCAAACATAACCAGAACCAGATAGGTTCCCATCTGCCCTACGACGCCTACATAGCCACTCCCACATCTCCGGGGTCCTGGGTGTGCGCGTACGACCTCTGCGCGATGTCCTCTTGGACCAGAGCCGCCACGACATCGGGGAGAAGGGCCGTGCTGCGGAAAACTCGTCTGTTTCTCTCTTTCCAAGCACCCCTCATGGCGTAGATGAATGCGTCACTCGCCTCCCTTCTCTTAGCTTTTGGCAAGGCAGCGGTAGTTTCCTCCCACCATAGATTAATGCTTCGACCCGCCGGAGATGTAGCCACGCCGATCGTGCCATTCCATGCAAATATTTGTTCCCTCACGGCGGAAGGGAAGGAGCAATCAAGAAGCATGTGTTGGATTGTCTCGGGGTGGATCATGCAAAGTTTGCATATTAGATCGTGCGGCCAGCCTCTAATCGCTAAATTTTCCGCGGTGAGGATCTTACCGTGTAGCACGAGCCAAGAAAATAAGCGACACTTTGGCTACTCCTCGGCCCTCCAAATCTTGCCAGCTTTGAAAGATTCGCAAGAGCCGGTGAATTGGCACCGGTATGCCGACCCCGTCGAGTAGATCCCGGAAGATGTCCATCGCCATGTGATCAAGTCCGGACCGTGTTGAAGGGTCACATCCTGTAAAAGTCCCCAAATCTTTAGGAACTGGGTCAAATGCGTCGGAGATGAGATGTGCACCAATGAACACATCCAGTTCCCATTCGTTAGCTCTTTTTGCACCGTCATTCCCTTGTGTGGAGAAAAGGTCTGGAGCCTGAAGCCTCAGAGCCCCGCCTGGGAGCCATCGGTCATGCCAGAAAAGACATCTAGCCCTGTCACGGACGACGATGTCGTGCCAGAAAAGACATCTAACCCATCTATTCTTTCAGCGCTTCCGTGCGACGCTGCTGACTCAGAGTTGTTCCGGAAAAAAAACAATAGCATCTAACCCATCTATTCTTTCAGTGACTTCAAATTTGGTTTCTCTGCTTTGTAGGAAACGAATAGAAATACACACAGACTATAGCTGCTATAGCTGCACGCATGACACAATTTTCAACTGTATACATTCAGGGGCATGTGATAGAACCGGATGTAATTTGTGTACTGGTCTACTGGAGTGCTGGACACTTCGATATCAAACAAGTCATGCACAGATGCACTGATATATCTCGAACTGCATTTTGGTTAGTAGATCATGCCTTTGTTTTTTTTCAACAGGAAAGGCTCGAAACAAACAGATCAGACTTTAAATTCATAAGACTATTGACCGGCGAGGAGTACAAGAAGGAATGAAACTGCAGGGTTTCACGACCTATTTATGGAGGTGTATGCTAGTCCAAAAGGATACGGGTTTTCTTCAGTGGATTCAACCCTACAAGAAGGGGACGATACAAAAGTGTCGGCGTATGCTAGTCCAAAATGATATGGGTTTTCTTCCGTGGATTCAACCTGACATCAACCCTCCAAGAAGAGGACGATACAAAAGTGTCGGTGTATGCTAGTCCAAAATGATATGGGTTTTCTTCCATGGATTCAACCTGACATCAACCCTCCAAGAAGAGGACGATACAAAAGTGTCGGTGTATGCTAGTCCAAAATGATATGGGTTTTCTTCCATGGATTCAACCTGACATCAACCCTCCAAGAAGGGGACGATACAAAAGTGTCGGCATATGATAGTCCAAAAGGATATAGGGTTTCTTTCGTGGATTCAAGAACAAGATGAGAAAGAAGCGATGGAAAAACCCTCCAAGGAGCGTTATGGCACACATATTGTCATCGACATCGAATAAACAGGTAGGACTTCTGTCCATAGCCATCTGACTCCCTCATAGCACTAGCGCAAGCTACAATGCCAAGGAAAAAGGTGTAATACTCGTTGAGCACATCATCAGGAGGCGCACAGAAAACCAACATGCAATATGTATATGATCTATCAACTTACACAACCAATATTGAAATTGACAAGTTATTCATCTAATATATCCTTCATCTTCTTCAGCTTCTCCTTGTTCACCTCTAACGCCTTTGACAAATTACTAATGCAATACTTCAACTTCTTCTTCTCCACCTTCAACTGATCTCCTTGTTCCTCTGCCTTTAGCCTCGTCAATTTGTGAAGAATCAGTAGATACTCTAAAGTTTCTCGCACCCTGCTCTCATTGGTAGTCTTACTATGTTTAACTTGTAGATTTCCTCCAGCCGTTTCATCTCTTGTGAAAGGTTGTAATATTTTTTATCTCGTTGTAAACCATCCTTAATTTTCTTGTCTCTTTCATATTCATAAGTCTCTCATAGCTCCAATAAACATTTCTTAAGTGCCTCAGAGCACTCCGGATCCACCCACTCCACTCTTGAACATATCTACTCTTCCCAAAAAGGTGCAATAACTAAACCTACTAGTTTTAGATAAATAAAAACAAATAAAAACATAACAATACGATTAAATATTTGTTTGTGATGGCACTAGAACAATCATAATTAAATATAATTAAACAAAATTAAACTTTGTTGCTCGTCATACATTATTACTCATAGTTAGTTGCCTGACAACATTTCAGTATTACCAAAAAATAGCACGATTAAGATAATTCAACTATACAAAATTAGCAAAATGCGTATAGTTAAAGTACAAACTACAGCCAAACTAAATCCTCACCTAATTAGCAGATTCTAAGAACCTTCTCTTTGTGTTAGTACATTCGAAGGCAACATATTTCATCAATTTGTTAGAATTAAGCCCTAGAGGCAATCATGTATGTATATTTTCTAATGTATCATAAAGGTAAAGTCATCCTAGAATCAACAACGTTGATATGTACCATCGAATACATGATTCAATTGTGGAACTATGTATTTAAGATGTTTGTTCTAAACTATCCTTAGTTGGCAAGGTTATGCAGACACATAACCTAGACTGTACAAGTCAGCTGATGACTAGATTCCACTGGTCACAAGTATGGTGATACCAATCCTGCTTATACTAACTCAGTTGAAGTGTTTAGTGAGTTGGAATAACCCATATTGAGATAAAATAAGCAAATCGTTATTTGTCCTTATCAAGCAATTGAATCCTTAGACATGAGGTGATCACACAATTCGGGTTGTGGATTGGCCGACTTAGGTTCTACCAAATGTTGTTCCGTAATTGGAAAGTTATAAGGATAAAGTTCAGTCCAGCTATGAATCAAGTTGTGTGACGTTGATGACCAGGATGGGATTTGCCCCTCCGAATTGGCGAGATACTCTTTGTGCCCTCTTGAGTGATATGATTTGGAAGCGTGGCTATGCGACCCGGTTGAGAGTTAACGAAGAGTCGGACGAGGTGTTAGTCCAGTGAATCACAAATTATGGATTGAAAAGAGAGTTAACCTATTAAAGGGATGAAATAACTCGCCTATAGCTGGATATGGTATATCACGAGGCAAATAGACTTGAATGAAAGTCACATTAAAATGGTTGTATGTCCTCGCGTCACTTGAGAGTTGGAAAGTTCTGCTAGAAAGTCGCTGCCAACTATTAAATTGAGTTCCAGTGTTCATGAAAGTGAGAGTAGTGAGAGTTGGATTTGGAGTTATGACGGAATACTTGGAGGAGTAACTCTAGCTGTGTCCAAGTGGTCGTATATCGATAGGATCACACACTTAAGAGAAAGGATCCCACCTTGATTGGATCCATATGGAATACTGAGAATATGCTCTAGATGGGCCTCAATTATTGAGCCTATCTAGAAAGACTATTTAAGTGGAAGGGAATGGAAAGGTTTCCTATCCTAGCTGTCATTTTGGTATCTACTAACAAAATGGAAAATATTAGATCTAGCTATCTTTTGCTCCGTGCTCCTCCCATTAATCTAGATACCATAGAGGAGTTGTATGTGTGATGCTCAAGATGCAGGATATGTGGATATGCATGAGTTGTTCGTGGATCACAGCCCAACACATTTCATCAACTTCTGCATATGCACGCCTAGTGGTAAACCCGTGTACTATTCCCTAACCATAGGTGTGGTATAAAAGTTTCATTGTGCAATGGTTGCACCCGGTCAGGTCCAATATAGTTCCCCCCAATGGTCACATAGTCCCCTCTGGTGCCTCTTAGTGCCACTGCAACGAAGGTCAGAGATGGTCCTAGGTACCTAAAACAACACCTAAAACTAATAAATCCATGCTCACAACATATCTGAGCTCGAATCAGTGATTTCCCCCTCAAAAGACCTAACACTAACCGTAGTCGTTTCATAGAAGGGGAACTCACATCGGCGACGAAGTTGAAGGAGGATATAAGGTTGCCACTGCCAATCTAAAGTAAGTGAGAGGGAGAAGGAGAGTGGGGGGGGGTGTTGGGTCCGCAGCATAGAAAACAAAAAATTTCCTATGATGAGAACTATACGCCAAGATCTATCTACTAGATACAGAGCAACGGGTGGACATACATCCATGGAGAACTTACCCTCGAAGACAACGAGCTTTGTTAACGAGTAGGAACTCGTGGTTGATGTAGTCGTACACTTGCCGATCTCAAGATCGTGAGGAAGTCCGAGCGCCGCAACTTAGCAGCGCATCCGCACTCGCACACGCTCAAGCCACGGACAACCTCCACCTCCTCGCCCAGCGATCCAATGAGCAAGAACTCCTTCCAGGCAAAATGCCATCGGGAACATGTATCTCGCTAATCCAAGACCATGGGGGAATAATTCTAGAGGGGGAAAGAGATCCTTCACCAGGAGGTGTGAGGATGAAGGAGGGAATGGGTGGCCTTTTATAGGAGGAGGGGGTGCCCCCTCTCTCCATGGCCGGTGCATGGGGGGGTGACCCCTCACCTCCCCCATTCATGTGGTGGTAACTCCTCCACATTAAAATGCCTCTTCACATTCCCTTTTAAAGTCTCCACTTTAAATGCATTAAATTTCTCCAAATTTAATGCTCTCTCATTTAATAAAACTCTTTATATTAAATTTATTCAGAATTTTGTTAATTACTTTAATTAACAAACATTCACATATAGCCCCTTGCAATATTTCAATATCACATGCAGAACCACCTTCTGCAATTTCACCCGAAACAATTTCCGGTTTCTATTGAAACAATTCCTGCGCTTTGCAATTCTTTCGTCTAAAACATATGCGCTCCAAAATGGTGTCCGGTAACTCTTAAGTGTGCCACCCTACAGTTCGCGAATAATGCAGACATGATCGAGACCCTTCTCTGATCAATAATCAGCAGCGGGACCTGGAGATCCGTACTGACTCCTACACATTCAACGATGACTCCTGTGATCATAAGAACCTTTTAACGCTTGTAACTAAATCCCCTTGTCTCTCGATATATTACATGTCCGAGATTCGATCATCGGTATCTCCATACCTAGTTTGATATTGTTACCGACATGCACTCTTTTCTCGTTCCCGTGATATAACATTCTAGTGATCACATCACTTGCTTGCAAGCTATCCTAATGTGATATCACCGAGAGGGCCCAGAGTATATCTATCCGTCATCTGGATTGACAAATTCCACTCTTGATCCATGAGCCTCAACATAACACCTTCGTAGTACTGAACCCATCTTTATAGTCACCCTGTTACGGTGTGACGTTTGATGTTATCAAGATACTCTTCCGGTGTTAGCAATTAACATGATCTCATGGCCTAAGGATAAAGATTACTTCGTATGATGTTATAGCAATATAAACATAATGACTTGATCGTAATGCTATACTTCGGATGAATGTTCATCACATCATTTCACAAATGTTGTGACCTTGTTATTAACAACATCCAATGTCCATGATCAGGAAACCTTAATCATCTTGTTAATCAACAAGCTAGTCTATAAGAGAGGCATAACTAGGAACCCTTTTTGTTTATTAAATACACATGTATTGTTGTTTCCTATCAATACAATTATAGCATGCAAAATAAACATCTATCATATACAAGGAATACATAATAACAACTTTATTATTGCCTCTCGTATGATTTCCTTGATCCCACTTGCACTAGAGACAATAATCTAGTTTATATAGTGATAAATCTAACACCCATGGAGTTCTGGTGTTGATCATGTTTTGCCCTAGGGAGTACTTTAGTCAACGGATATGCTACATTCAGGTCCGTGTGCATTTTACAAATCTTTATATCTCCATCCTTGACATGCTCACGGATGGAGTGAAACCGGCGCTTAATATGCTTGGAATTCTTGTGAGACCTTGGTTCCTTGGCGTTGGCTATGGCTCCATTATTGTCACAATAGATCACCATTGGATCCAACGCACTAGGAACCACACCTAGTTCCGTTATGAACTCCTTCATCCAAACCGCTTCCTGCGCTGCTTCTGAAGCAGCAACATATTCCGCCTCCGTTGTTGATCCAGCCACCACAGGTTGTTTGGAGCTCCTCCAACTAACTGCTGCTCCGTTCAAGAGAAATACGTATCCGGATTGAGACTTAGAGTCATCCGGATCAGTGTCAAAGCTAACATCGACATAACACTTAGCGACTAGCTCTTCTTCACCTCCGTATACAAGAAACATATCCTTAGTTCTTCTCAAGTACTTAAGGATATTCTTGACCGCTATCCAGTGTTCCGAACCTGGATCAGATTGGTACCTACTAGTCAAACTAATAGCATGTGCCACATCCGGTCTTGTACATATCATGGCATACATTATAGAGCCTATGGCTGAGGCATAGGGGATCCTATCCATTATCTCTCTTTCTTCCGCCGTAGCCGGACTTTGAGTCTTACTCAATGTCTTGCCTTGCAACATAGGTAAGAACCCCTTCTTACTTCCGTCCATTTTAAACTTCTTTAATATCTTATCAAGGTATGTACTCTGCGATAGCCCAATTAGGCGTCTTGATCTATCTCTATAGATTTTAATGCCTAATATATATGAAGCTTCACCAAGGTCCTTCATCGAAAATTTGTTGTTTAGATAACTTTTAACACTGTTTAAAAGATCTAAATCATTTCCAATCAATAATATGCCATCCACATATAATATCAGAAATGCCACATTGCTCCCACTCACTTTCTTGTATACAAGCCTCTCCATAAGTTTGGACAAATCCAAACTCTTTGATCACCTCATCAAAGCGTTCCAACTTCGTGATGCTTGCTTCAGTCCATAGATGGATCGCTGAAGTTTGCACACCTTATTAGCATTCTTAGGATCGACAAAACCCTTAGGTTGTATCATATACAACTCTTCTTCAATATTACCATTGAGGAACGTAGTTTTGTCATCCATCTGCCATATTTCATAATCGAAATATGCAGCAATTGCTAACATAATCCTAACCGACTTAAGCATCGCTACGGGAGAGAATGTCTCATCGTAGTCAACTCCTTGAATTTGTCAAAACCCCTTTGTGACAAGTCGAGCCTTATAGATGGTTATATTACCATCAGCATCAGTTTTTCTTTTGAAAATCCATTTATTCTCAATGGCCTTTCGATCGTGAGGTAAGGCCACCAAGGTCCAAACCTGGTTTTCGTACATGGATTCCATCTCGGATTTCATGGCTTCTAGCCATTTGTTGGAATCAGGGCTCATCATCGCTTCTTCATACGTCGCAGGGTCATCTATTTCATCAATCATGAAATTCATAACAGGATTGCCGTCAGAGTCGGGAGGCTGCGTGTCTGCTTGACCTGCGAGGTTCAGAGTGTCCTCTTCGGAGTTTCATGATCAATATCATTAGCTCTCTCTTCATTAGGTGAAGTCAACTCAAACAACTTCGGAGCTGCGCTACTCGCCATTTCATGAAGAGAAGGTTCAATAACCTCTTGAGTTCTACCTTCCGACTACTCACACCTTTCATGGAAACTCCTTCTCAAGAAAGGATCCATTCTTGGCAACAAAGACCTTGCCCTCGGATCTGTGATAGAAGGTATACCCAATCGTTTCCTTAGGGTATCCTATGAAGACGCATTTTTCCGCTTTGGGTTCGAGTTTATCCGGTTGAAGTTTCTTCACATAAACATCGCATCCCCAAACTTTAAGAAATGATAGCTTAGGTTTGTTTCCAAACCATAATTCATACGGTGTCTTTTCAACGGATTTAGATGGTGTCCTATTTAAAGTGAATGCAGCAGTTTCCAGTGCATAACCCTAAAATGACAGTGGCAAGTCAGTCAGAGACATCATAGATCGAACCATATCCAATAAAGTACGATTACGACGTTCTGACACACCATTATGTTGTGGTGTTCCTAAGGCGTGAGTTGTGAAACTATTCCACAAGATTTAATATGTGTGCTAAACTCGTAACTAAGATACTCTCCTCCACGGTCGGACGCGAAATTTGATCTTTACATTACGATGATTTTCCACTTCATTCTGAAATTCCTTGAACCTTTCAAAGGTTTCAGACTTATGTTTCATCAAATAGATATACCCGTATCTACTCAAATCATCCGTGAAAGTAACAAAATAACGATATCCACCTCAACCGCACACTCATTGGTCCACACACATCAGTATGTATAATTTCCAATAAATCTGTCGCCCGTTCCATTGAACCGGAAAACGGCGTTCTAGTCATCTTGCCCATAACGCATGACTCACATGTATCAAATGATTCAAAATCAAGTGATTCCAAAAGTCCATCAGAATGGAGTTTCTTCATGCGTTTAACGCCAATATGACCTAGACGGCAGTGCCACATATATGTAGATATATCATTATCAAGTTTAATCCTTTTAGCATCAACATTATGAATATGCGTAATACTACTATCGAGATCCAACAGAAATAAACCATTCAACACAGGTGCATGACCATAAAAGATATTATTCATATAAATCGAACAACCATTGTTTTCAGACTTAAACGAATAACCACTTTGCATCAAACACGATCCGGATACAATGTTCATGCTCAGTGCAGGCACCAAATAACAATTATTCAGGTTTATAACTAATCCCGACGGCATATGGAGAGGCAGCATTCCGATGGCGATCACATCAACTCTTGATCCATTGCCGACCCGCATCGTGACCTCATCCCTTGCTAGTTGTCGCTTGTTCCGCAGCCCCTGAACCGAGTTACATATATTAGCAACCGATCCCGTATCAAATACCCAGGTGCTACTGCGAGTACTAGTCAAGTACACATCGATAACATGTATATCACATATACCTTTGTTTGCCTTGCCGGCCTTCTTGTCCGCCAAATACTTGGGGCAGTTATTCTTCAATGGCGCCCCTTGCAATAGTAGCACTCGATTCGACTTAGGGCCAGCTCGGGGTTTCTTTTCAGGTGTGGCAACAGACTTGCCACCCTTCTTTCCCTTGTGCTTGCCTTTCTTGTCCTTCTTGAAACCGGTGGTCCTATTGATCATCAACACTTGATGTTCTTTCCTAATCCCCACTTCTGCAGTCTTAAGCATTGACAGAAGCTCGGGAAGAGACTTCTTCATGCCATGCATATTATAGTTCATCACGAAGCTCTTGTAGCTAGGTGGCAGAGATTAGAGAACACGATGTATGCCTAAGTCAATGGGAATCGTTATTCCCAAGGACACAAGCTTATCGGCATACCCAGACATTTTGAGTACGTGCTCACTAACGGAGCTATTTTCCTCCATCATGCAGCTAAAGAACTTTTCTGTAGCATTATAACTCTCTACGGCAGCATGGGTATCTAAAATCATTTTCAATTCTCCCATGGTATCAAAGGCATTGCCATTTTCGAAACGCTTTCGAAGTTCTGGCTCTAGCCCATACAGTATGCCGCAATGAACTAAGTTGTGGTCCTCCTGACGAGTTATATAGACGTTCTTTTCCTTGTCAGGGGCATCAGGAGCTGGTGGGGGGCCTAGCGGCGCATCTATCACATATTGCTTTTGTGCAGCAGTGAGGAGAATCCTCAAATTCATAGCCCAGTTGGTGAAGTTGCTACCATTCGCAGCAAGTTTCTCTTTCTCTATGAACACATTGAAATTAAAAGCAGGTGGTGCCATCTACAACAGAATTTGTAAAGTATATTTAGACTAAGTTTATGATAGATTGAGTTCAACTAATCCAAATTACTAATGAACTCCCACTCAAAAACGACATCCCTCGTGTCCTTTTGGTGATTACATGAACCAAATCCACTACACCAAGTCCAATCATCACGTGAGTCGGTGTAGCTTCAAAGGCGAGCATCTATATGGGCATCATATCAACTATATGACTCATGCTTAACCTTTCGGTCCGTGTTCCGAGGCCATGTCTGTACATGCTAGGCTCGTCAAGTAAGAACCTTAGTATTTGCGTGTGTAAAACTGTCTTACACCCGTTGTATGAAAGCGTAGAGTTGAGAACACCCGATCATCACGTGATGCCTCAAAACACGATCCACAAAACGGTGCATACTTAAGGAAGAACATATTTTATCTTGATATCTAAATGAGGGATCATATTATAATGCTACCAAAAGCGCCAAACTAGCAATATAAGATGCTAACATCTAATGTGTGAAGTGAGGTGATATGGTCCATGCATTTGATCTCTATCATTTGCATCGTGGTATGATCTCTATCATTCCTTCGTGTATAAGGCCAAGATCTATGGAACTTACACGTTAAGTGAGTTGTAAGAGTATCTATTATACATCTACTTACAACAATACCATATCAAAACACTAGCCCAACAACGATCTAAACTAGACGCCTCTAATTTATCAATTGCAGGTTTTTACGTGGCTTAGGGCTTTCGGAGATAGAACCGGTATAACCTACGAACATGAACCACAATGAGGATAACCAAGTTATTAGCAACTCGTTGTAAATCAGATATTGACTATAGTAGGAGAGACAGACACCCGTCAGCCACTTATGCAAAACAAGTTGCATGTCAGTCGTGGAACCGGTCTCATGTACAATGACATGTAAGGTTGGTCTGGGCCGCTTCATCCCACTATGCCACCAATATCCAAAGTACATAGAAGATGCAATAACATGATCATCATCGCCCACATATAAACATATGTGTACTACCCGTGCAAAGCACCTACGCATAGATCAGGCTCTGATACCACTGTTGGGTCCGCATCATAGAAAACAAAAATTTTCCTACGATGAGAACTATACGCCAAGATCTATCTACTAGATACAGAGCAACGGGTGGACATACATCCATGTAGAACTTACCCTCGAAGACAACGAGCTTTGTTAACGAGTAGGAACTCGTGGTTGATGTAGTCGTACACTAGCCGATCTCAAGATCGTGAGGAAGTCCGAGCGCTACAACTCAGTAGCGCATCCGCACTCGCACACACGTTCAAGCCACCGGACAACCTCCACCTCCTCGCTCCAGCAATCCAGCGGAAGCAGCAACTCCTTCCAGACGAAATGCCACCGGGAACATGTATCTCGCTAATCCGAGACCATGGGGGAATAATTCTAGAGGGGGAGAGAGATCCTTCACAAGGAGGTGTGAGGATGAAGGAGGGAATGGGTGGACTTTTATAGGAGGAGGGGGGGTGCCCCCTCTCTCCATGGCCGGCGCATGGGGGGGTGACCCCTCACCTCTCCCATTCATGTGGTGGTAACTCCTCCATATTAAAATGCCTCTTCACATTCCCTTTTAAAGTCTCCACTTTAAATGCATTAAATTTCTCCAAATTTAATGCTCTCTCATTTAATAAAACTCTTTATATTAAATTTATTCAGAATTTTGTTAATTACTATAATTAACAAACATTCACATATAGCCCCTTGCAATATTTCAATATCACATGCAGAACCACCTTCTGCAATTTCACCCGAAACAATTTCCGGTTTCTATTGAAACAATTTCTGCGCTTTGCAATTCTTTCGTCTGAAACATATGTGCTCCAAAATGGTGTTCGGTAACTCTTAAGTGTGCCACCCTACGGTTCGCGAATAATGCAGACATGATCGAGACCCTTCTCCGATCAATAATCAGCAGCGGGACCTGGAGATCCGTACTGACTCCTACACATTCAACGATGACTCCTGTGATCGTGAGAACCTTTTAACGCTTGTAACTAAATCCCTTTGTCCCTCGATATATTACATGTCCGAGATTCGATCATCGGTATCTCCATACCTAGTTTGATCTCGTTACCGACATGCACTCTTTTCTCGTTCCCGTGATATAACATTCTAGTGATCACATCACTTGCTTGCAAGCTATCCTAATGTGATATCACCGAGAGGACCTAGAGTATATCTATCCGTCATCTGGATTGACAAATTCCACTCTTGATCCATGAGCCTCAACATAACATCTTCGTAGTACTGAACCCATCTTTATAGTCACCCTGTTACGGTGTGACGTTTGATGTTATCAAGATACTCTTCCGGTGTTAGCAATTAACATAATCTCATGGTCTAAGGATAAAGATTACTTCGTATGATGTTATAGCAATATAAAAATAATGACTTGATCGTAATGCTATACTTCGGATGAATGTTCATCACATCATTTCACAAATGTTGTGACCTTGTTATTAACAACATCCAATGTCCATGATCAGGAAACCTTGATCATCTTGTTAATCAACAAGCTAGTCTATAAGAGAGACATAACTAGGAACCCTTTTTTTATTAAACACACATGTATTGTTGTTTCCTATCAATACAATTATAGCATGCAAAATAAACATCTATCATATACAAGTAATACATAATAACAACTTTATTATTGCCTCTCAGGGCATATTTCCTTAGGGGGGGAGAGTGTGTGTGTGTGTGGGGGGGGTGAAAGTGAGACGACAGTTCGATTTGACTCACTCGACAAGGGAGCCGTTAATGTTTGGCTGGTCCGATCGTTTTCTTCTTTACACATAACATTGATGACTCCACCACTTAGAAAAACCATTATCGCGGCTAAAAGGTTTTCTCCTTGGCACCTAAGCCTAACGGTAGGCTCCACTTGTTACATAGACCACTATCGCGTCTAAAGGGACAATTAATATTTTTTGAAACAAACTTACGGTGACCTTGTGTTGCAAGAAAAAAATCATATCAAGGTGTCCTTTTTATTTCACCATGCAATTATGATGTTTTATTTTATTTGCAAATTTCTTGCCATGAGACCAGCGAAATAACTTGAAGGGGGAAGCGATCTAGCTGCATCCAAGAAGGAGGTCAGGGCTTGTCGCCAAATAGAGGAGCAGAGCAAGGAGGAAAATGAGTAAGGAGGAGAAGTCCAAGACAAAGGAGTACTGGACACCAGGGGAGTAGAGCGGGAAAATTACTAACAGATCAGACCAATTGAATTTTATAGTTTTCCCCCTAAGTTTAGGTAAGACTGTATTAATAGTTGCAAGAGACTCTTCTGTGAAATGTTTACTGGTTGTTTTTATGATCAGAAGATAGGATATAAAAATCAAGAACTGAAACCTTCTAATTTTGGATATAAAAATTAGAACTAGCATGCAGACGTCGAGAAGGCTCCTAGTTCTAGAGGGTCATACAAGACATCAAAAATGAAATATGGCCGGGGCCTCGTTTCATGTTGGAGACTGGAGAGAGGTGTTTTTCTGGCTGGACCCGTGACTATCTGATACTCCTCTGTGCTATGAGTTCGAGCTCTCTACGCCATTTGTGCTCCCCACGATGTTGGTGGCCGAGGCCCTCCTTGAGGTCCACTGGAACATCCCGTTCCATAGGACCTTTAGCTTGGCTGAGGATACAAACGCCCAGAGGCTACGGGCCTTGCTACCCGAGTCTCAGTTTCATGGCGACCCTCCCCTATGGGGGGATTTTCAGGTAGCTCATCCTACAAGACCTTGTTCCAGGGTCCTGAGTTGGAATGGACGACCCCCTTATGGAAGGCCCCCTCCCTCTTAGTATTTGGATTTTTGTTTAGCAGCTTCTCAGGGAGCGTCTTCCCTCAGGGGTTGAGGTGGCTAAATGTAATGGTCCGGGCAATGGTCTGTGTCCACTGTGTGGGACACCAGAGTCATGCACCCACGTTATGTTCATATGTCCTACCGCCTAGATTCTTTGGAGCTTTGTATGAGACGCTCTTGGGCCCGCCTGGTATGCCCCGTACCTCGAGGAGTTCTTAGAAATGGAGGCTAACCGAACCGGAAGGAGGCTCTGTCTCTTCTAGCTAGTGTTTGTAGCCTTGACTTGGACCTTATGGAACATGTGGAACAATATGGTGATTGAGAGGATCTTTCCTAGATGCGTGTCTGACACCATTTTTCCTTTCTCGCCTTCCTGCAGCAGTGGTACCCGCTAGCTAGGTAGCAGGACGGGAGAACCTGGACGACACCCTACATGCTCTGAGAGTGACGGCATATGACTTCTCGGCACCTGACCCCCGTCCTCGCATCCATGATGGCTCCTCTTTTTTGATTTCTTTGGGCTTGTTTCTGCCGAGTCCCCATCAGACGCTTTTGTTTTCTTTTCTCTTTATTTTGTCATGGCATAAGAAATAGGTTATCCTAATTATAATTAATTACAACATACTAGTTGTATATCCTATATCCCTGAAAACGCTTTAGCCTTATTGAGTTCAGCCACAATTCCAAACACTTTTGTTACTTGTTTTCCTTTACTTGTTTTAATTACTTTTCTATATTCAACCAAAAACCTTTCAAACACCCTTTACTTGAAATTAAAGGCCGCTTATAAGTATCCTTTGGTAGATAGTGATGAGGGGCATAAAGACCTTAACCAAATAGCTCTCTGTGGGTTCGATACTCTTATTTTGAAACTAGCTACAATCGATCTGTGTACTTGCAGTCATCACCCGGGACTGCAAACATTGTTACCCGAGTCATTGACCCACCATTGTATTTAAGAAAAAATCCATCACATGAAGCAACTGGAAGATGAACTCTGAGTTGTAAAGGGAAATGTTGCTGTCTCTAACTCGAAATCCCAAAAGGCAGCCAAGAGAGAAAACTTTATATTGGAAGAAATTTCGAGGGCGAGCGAAGATATGATGTGTAAGCCTTTCGTAGAGCCTCCGAGTCCTTGCTATTTTCTGAAACTTGACTGTCTTCCTTTATACTGTGCAGGCCTTCGTTTAGAAGTTGTTGCTAGGTCTCGACAACCCATTTGAATGCTCTTCGTGAAGCTTCTTCAGGTACCACTAGTGAATTTTGGACGGATGGCAAGCAAGGTTATGTGCTTGCGCTTCTTCAAGACAGGGTTTCCCAAGTGGGCCAGTTCGTTGAATGCTATCGTTCAACCCTGGCGTTGATTTATAATGCGATGTTTCCCCTAGATACCTAACCTCAAGGTCTTCTTCCACTAATGCAGAAATTTGGGGGAGGCGAGGAAGTTCACAAATTTGTTCGGATGCAGCTTGTTGCGGGAGCCAAAGTTGCACTTTCATGGGTGCATGTGCACCACCTGGTGGTTGACCTTGAAGAGGTTGCGCGGGGACTACCTCGTCCTCCAGGGGGTGGCCTTATATCCATGACTCCTCATTATGAAGCTTCTCGTCGGCCGGCTATCTGGATTATCCACCATCTTCTTGAAGCTGATGAAAAAAATTCATCAAGTTTCCCATGTAACTACGTGTACTAAATATAATGCAGTTTTGTAGAGACTCTTTGCACTTAACACGTTTTGCAAGGGACCTTTCATTAGCCCGATGCTCGTTTTTAGCCCGAATCAGTTACTCGGGTCATGGAGTTTTGAGTGTTTTTGCGCTCAAAGTCATTAGTATCTTTCAAATATGTTCTTAGCAATGCAGCCCCCTGAGTATCAGGTTCGCTTGTACTAGGCCTAGTTACCGCAACCCCCGAGTATCGGGTGTGGTGAAATAAACTAGCTTTGGCGAAGCCCTCGAGTGTCGGGCGTATTATAATGATAAATTGATACATCCCCCGAGTATCGGGTAAGATGAAGAATAATGAAATTTGAAATCGAGACTCAGTTGAGAGAACTCAGATTTTATTATTATAGAATTATGAGGTACATGTTTTGATGCAATCGTCTGGCGTAGGCCTTATTGGAAGCAGGTACGAGTTTTGGCTAAGTATCCTGGCCGTAGGCCTTATTGTAAGTAAAATGCAAAAAAAAAGTCCTAATAGAAGAAACGACGTAGCTGCACAACATTACACGGGTTGGAGTATTTGACTCTTGTCTTCTTGTACTGGAGGTGATATGCTCCCTCAGGAATCACTTCTGTGATGATGTAGGGTCCTTCCCATGGTCACGCGATGGCCATCTTGCTTGAGGCGAAGAACCAGGCCCCCCACGTTGAAGGATCTGGGATGTAGTCGACAACTATGATAGTTCCGCAGGTTCTGGTGGTATATTGCTAATCTGGCGAGTGCTATGTCTCGAGCTTCATCGAGTGCGTCAACATTGTCTTTGAGTGCCCCTGAGGAGGTAGCTTCATCGTATGTGGTGACTCGTGGAGCTTCATAGGTTATTTCTACTGGAAGCATGACTTCGGCTCCATGGATTAGGAAGAAAGATGTTTTCTTCGTAGCAATATTTGGAGATGTTCGTAGGCTCCACAGGACGGAGGGTAACTCATCTACCCAATCACCTTTTTCTCTTTCGAGTGGTGCCAAGAGCCTTTTCTTGATGCCGCTGCATACGAGTCTATTGGCTTTCTCTACTTGACCATTAGTTTGTGGGTGGGCAACCGATGCATAGTTTAGTTGTATGCCTATCTCTTTGCAGTAGTCCTGAAACTCCCTAGAGGTGAAGTTGGATCCGTTGGCGGTGATGATGTTGTGCGGCACCCCGGGGCAGAAAACAATCGACTTGATGAAGTTTATGGCTGATGTGGCGTCTTGGCTTGTAACAGACATTGCTTTTATCCACTTGATGAATTTGTCGACTATGATAAGTAGAAAGACATGTACACCGAGGGATAATCTATGGAGCTTGCCTACCATGTCAAGTACCCATGGAGAGAATGACCAAACCAAAGGTATAAGAGCCAATTCAGCCGCGGGTGCGTGCGGCTTTGTAGCGAACCACTGACATGCTTCACACGTGTGTACGATGTTCTTGGCATACTAGACCATAGTGAGCTAGTAGAATTCTGCCCGGAAGGCCTTTACTGGTATTGCTCGGCTGCTGGCATGATGGCCGCATATCTCCTCGCGGATGTCCTTGAGGATGATTTTCCCTTCTTCGGGTGTTACACATCGCTGGATGACGCCCGATATACTCCTCTTGTATAGTTCTCCCTTTACTAAGCTTAGAGCGGCGCGTGATCCTTCGTGTTTCGACTATATCATCAGGCAGTTCGCTATCCGTGAGGTACGCCAAGTATGGTTGCATCCAAGTGAGCTCAATCATCATGATGTCTTCGGGTTCTTCCTCCTCCTCGGGCTTAAGAGATGGTGCATCCTCCAAGTCAGCTTGTGGCTTCGCCCCTTGCATTTTTTGGCTCCTTGCCATCTGTGTGTTTTTTAATTTTGATGGATCGCTCACTGATTTTCTCCAAAAAAAACTCCAGGTGGCACATGCAGGTAGAGGGATCCGATGTTTGCCAGATTATCAGCTTCCTAGTTGCTCCCTCTGCTAATGTGGGAGACCTCGCACCCGTCGAAGTGGCCCTCCATGATACTATATATGTCGCGGTAAGCGATCATGTTGTCACTAATGATGTCACACTTGTTCATCGCTTGTTGTGCAATGAGATTCGAGTCATGAAAGATTCCGAGGCGAATTGTGCCGCACGCCTTTGCCATGCAACGGGGCCTCATATTCTGCCTCATTGTTGGATACGTTCGAGAAGCTCATCCGAAGTATGTCCCGCATCTTGTCTCCTTGTGGCGACACCAGTATGACGTTGGCGCCTGCTCCTTCTGTTCTCTTGGATCCACCGAAGTACATGGTCCAGGTACTCGATAGATGTGGCAGACCCGCGCTTTGGAGTTCCTTCCACTCCGTGATGAAGTCAGGTAACACCCGAGACTTTATGGTTTTGCGTTTCTCGTATGTGATCTCCCGAGGCGATAATTCGATTCCCCAAAGGGTGACACACCCTTGTTTGTGGTGGAACTCTATTGTATCTGAATGTGCTTTATTTATAAAGCGAGGCAGAAGCCTGTTTCGAGAAGAACTGAAACCTCTGAATTCGGTTCTCATAATCTGGTTTTTAGGTAATTTATGTGTAGCATATGCTTTGGTCGCCTTAAGCATATAAGTACAAACAAATCCTCTGCAGTTTGAAATGTCATCATAAACCGAGGATGCATCTGAGTACCTCGTTTCTACAAACAAGTGGCTGAAGAATAAGGTCCTAGTAGGTAATGGTGATGGGTTACAACAGAGGAATGAATGTTCGGTTTCCATGTATATGTATGTACTGCAGCATCACTTCCTTAGTATGCCAATAGAATCAAGTTCAGGACCTTGCTCATGCAGCTACCCACAGCATATTCATTTTTTATTATATTCAGTAAAGCTGCTTTGGGGATTTGTAACTTACTGTAGGCATATTCTAGCAAGAAACTTTCATTATTTATTCTCCATGAACACTATCTGCTAGCACATGCTCCTGTTTGTGGTTTTAACAAGTGACATGCATGACTCCCTCAAAAAAGAAGTGACATGCATGACCATTTCTGAAAATGCAGTAGGCACATATCCTGAAGTTAGAACTGTTGTAGCAGTGCTCTTAGTGCTCTGTGTGTGATCATTTTGTTGTGTGCTTGTCTGAATAAGGAGATATTAATGGAGTCATGCTGTTGCTAGGCCAGGGAGTATACCTTTACTTGAGTTCTTTATGGTGACTGAACTTGAGGACCCAGAATTAGTTTCCACTTGGCAATAAATTTTCAGAAAATGTCTGTTTTTGTGGGTATTCAGTTTGGAGGCAAAAGAAACTGGTCCAGGAATCATACATGCTACACTGATGTTCCATTTCAGTTCCTACACCGCTATTGTGAGTCCCCCTTACACATGCTCAGTACTATACTTAGGATTGAGAGAGTATAAACGAGACCATCTTAAGCAACTAATAGTTCTAAGTTACTTTTATATATCACTAGAGGGAACAGATGATTACTGGTTCAGATGAGAAGCGTAGAGACCAACAGCAGCAAAAACGTCAGAGAAGCGTAGAGCACCTTTATATAAACAACCTGAACACTGGTTTATAGACAAAAAAATTATTGAGAGTTGACATATAACAATAAAGAGAAAAAAAAAAGACACAACCCATGCAACATCAAACGGTGAAACATTTGATAGTTACCATCATTTAACGACATGGCACCGGCTGCAGGGCTTCTTAATATTTAGCTTAACTTTGGAGGGAACTCTCCCTACAATGTACTTTTCGATAGCCAAGGCGATCAACACCTGCGCTCTCGCGGTGCTCTCTCTGTTTCACCCCGGCAAGGCGATCAACACCTGCGCTGGCTCGGATTTGTGTTTGAACAAGGCGAGGCGAGGAGCCAGGAGATGGAATCGCACGAGATTGGGATACCTAGGACGAGATGGAACAACCGGACAGGACTCCGACGACACCAGTTTAATAGCCCAGGATGCAGTCCTATCCGCATGAGCCGCACCGTCCGCATTGCTAATCGCACGATTTGCGGCGCCGTCCGCGAGTTCAACTTTTCTCGTAAGGCAACTTGTATTGTGATTTGTGAGGCAACTAGGGACAACTTTCTTTGTTCAAATCAACATGCATTACTCAAAAATATCAGATACTCCCTCCGTTCTAGAATGTTTTAATGTGTGGATACGTTCAAATCAAAATAAAGTCAAGTTAATTATTTCTAGACGGAGCCGAGTACTATAATGTATCTGGCCTGTTTCAAGTAAACCCTCTGGCACAGGATAGCCACACCGGCATACGAGCTCTAGTCCTAGAATAATTAGTCAACTATTTATATTTACTAATTGGATATATGAGCTCCATGTCTGGATGAAAGTAGTTTTCATTCATCGGATTTTATGACGTATGGTTTGGATTACTCTACCGAATAATAGCCCACTGCATCAGATTGTCCCGTGTAGATAATGGACACAATGCCCGGCGTGTCGATCTAAAGAGTAAGTACAATAATAGGCTATAAGACTCTTGGCATATTATTTTGTCTACGTGGAGGAAAAGAGACGAGAAAAAAAGAAAGAGCGAGCTCTCATGCAAGAGTCAGTCTCTACACGTGCTTCTAGCAAAATCATTAAATGTAAGAAAAGAGAAAGAGAGAAAAAAGGTTAGTCTAATAGTCAACGGCCAACTCTATTGTACGAGTGACGTGACCATTTTATTTACATGGTTGCTAGCTACTAAATATTAGAGCATCTCCACTCCCCTCCCCCCTTCCCGCGCGCGCATACGGCGTCTAGCTCGGTCGGTTCTTGGCCCGTATGGAGGCAGCCGGATAGGTCAAAGAATGGGGAGAGGGCAAACATTCAAAATAACTAATAAATTCGTCAAAATACGAAATTAACGCGATTTCATAGGCAGTTCAAACATGTTTCTAAAAAATTAAATAAACAAGAAAAAAACCTAAAAACTACTGACGGCCACGGTCACGCCTGCCTAGGCCAAGGCGACGGTACATCGCCGCCGCGTAGTCCATGATCTCATCCTCATCGTCGTTGGGCTCCTGCTTCGGCGACGGCATGGTGCTGCAGCCCTGGCCGGGTCACCGTGTCTACGTCAGTCCGAGGGACCGGCCTCGTCGTCGCCCTTGTAACACCCATTTCCAGCTACCATGACTATTGTACAGAATGCAAAAATCAGTGGAAACAAAAAAACATTCTTGCCGATGGTGTGATAGTTGTTTGCTTGACTGTTCATGTGTTCCTACTTGCGTAGTAGATAAGATTACTCCCTCACCTTGTCAACAATTGCAAAAGCTATTTAATAAAAGATAATGTCTTGGTTTATTTTATATATTCTCAAATGTTCTGACATTTCAAATCAGGAGCCAAGATACTTTCTACAAAACTCAATTGTTTTGCTAGCCTCTATTTACAACAGTATGGAGATCTATATGATATCATCTCATTATGTTTTCAAGACAGAACTTCCAAATAATCTTACCTCTAGCTTTCCAAGTCTCTTTACTAAAACTTTTGACTTCCACTCCTAGTAGAAGTACCAAGAGACTCTTACCTTCTTCAAAAACCCCAACCCTTCAAAATACCTATCCTTACCTCAAGTTAGGATTGTTGGTATTCATAGTAGTAGTCTTGAGATACTCAAGATGAATTTCCTTGATCTGTTGTTTGACTTGCTTGCTTAGGAGTTAGTGTGAGCTACCCTAGGAGCTCACCCTGGAATAAATCACTTAACCAACACAACACTATCCAATCCAAGTTATGGTACTACATCTACTCCTTCTCAAGCCCTTGAGCTGTAAGAACCCTCAACCCTCTCCCTTAGCAATAAACCCATATCACCTTCTTGTCAATCAAGATAAGGATAGTGACATGGGTATACCCTACAGGTACTCGAGTTTGGTATATACGATCCGGATACGGCAGAAGCCCACGGAGTTGCCAAAGCCCGATGAAGAATTCGAGTGGCCCACGAACCCTCCGATTGCTTGCGAGGCAAGAAGAAGCTTAAGATAGAAAGTTCAAAGGGCGAACTCTAATCTGTAACCGACTCGACCTGCTACCTGAGACCTAGCCTATCTATATAAAGGCTAGGAGGGGGCAGCGAGGAGGACAATCCCAACCCTAGTTTCCACCACCATCGCCAGAGTGCATCTGCGCACCCCTGTAATCTTTGATTCCTTCGATAATTCCAAGAGCAGACAAACAGGAGTAGGAACCTCTACGAGGCTTGAACCTGGGTAAAACTTGCGTCCCTGTGTGCATGTTTGCTAGCCCATTGATGCCTCCAGCGCTCCCTCCTTCTCCAAAACCCAAGTCCATAACAATGGGCATTGACGAGTTGAACCCTCGTCAAATAGTGTGAACCCAATCATATCTCTCTAGAAGACCACAACCTCACAAAAATCATAGTGGGAAGAGTACCCTCCTCCTTGTCTTCTCACACCCCCTGTGTAAACCCTAAGTACCACCTTCCATCTGAACCCTAATCAAGTAACCCACTTTATCCTATATTTAGGTGATGTGCCTTACCATCACCAACCCTTGCTCTTGATCTAGATAACCCTCTACCTAGACCCCCCCAAACTTATCTTGAACTCTAGTCACCCAAGTGATCATCTGATTACCTTATCAGACTCCTTTTTGAGCAACTTCTCTTTTGAAGTTCCCAAGATAGTGAAGGCCAACTCAATCCATGGATCCCTTCTGACTAACCCACTCTTCAACATCACCCACTTGATGATGAGTTTGGAGCTTTGCATCCCCTCAAAAACTTCAACTCTTGTACCCTAGTAAAAAACCTAAATCCACCAAATTTTTACTAAGTCTAAAACTGTTAACAACTTCAAATTTTTTTAGTCTCCACCTTTCTCAACCCTTTCGTATTTTTGGAAATGCACTTGAACTATCTTGTAAACCATCCCAAGTACTTCCAAATCACACTCTTTACCTTGACCAGGTCATCCCTTGACCCACTATTCTTGGTGGTTTTGCATACAAGAAAATAATATGTTCTGCTAATCTTATCAACCTGCCTACTTTGGCAGAAGCTCCCATCTCCATGTCATCTTATTTTGACAAACTCTTGGCATGATTGTGCTCTACTCATCTTGGTCTATCCATCCATACTTCCCTTGTTTCAATTGGAGCTTTGTGCTACATAAACCCACATGGTTTTGGAGGCTAAATAATATTTTGCTCTGGCAACCTTATTTTCAACTATTTTTTGGCACCAATTCTAGGAAATCCCAATCACGATCAACCCTAACCTTCTGGACCATGTTGATCTACATCACTTGGACTATCAAACCATATGCTCCTTGAATCAAACGGGTCTCTGGATCATTTTCTATTGTTTACCAAAGTGTGTATAAAAATATCAAAACTCAAGATCACAAACACCACTCAAATACAAATTTTCTAAATTTGGTTTCCTCCCAAACTTAACTAATGATCCTTACTAACCTCCCTACCATACTTGATCATGCTCAACTAAATCACTCTTGATCATATGAGAGTAGAGTTACAAGAGCATCACTATGGTACCACTTCAAAAAACTCATTAAAAATCTTCCCTAAACCCCTTGCTTGATCACCACAGCCACCACTGATCACCTCTGGTCGAAATATATTGTAGCATGCTACAGTAGCATTGTGGCACCTTGTCCTCTAGTGCTTGGACCTATGACGATAGCCATTAGTGCACTTTTTCCATATTACTTTCTTTATCTTGCACAGCTGCTGCTGCAGGCCCTCCCTCACCCCCTGGTCGTGCATCAAGCCCCACACCCCAGCCTCCACCACCCTCCCCTTCAATGGGTGAGCCCTAGCTGCCCTCTCTCTCTCTTTTCTTAAATTGTTGTCTTTGAAAAGAGGTTCCCAAATCCTTGTAGAACACTACACCTTTGCCTCCCATGTGCCTTCCTGCAGGCACACACAACCTCTCCACCGTCCTGCTCAACCTATCAACGGCTAGCACCTTCTCCATTGCTTTCCATGGACATGGTCCACTCTAGACCACCTCCCTCGGGTTAAATATGCCAGAGGCCACCCCACCATCCCCTTCCACTCTCATTTAACTCCTCACCCCTTCTCTAGCTCCCCTATAGCTCCCTCATCGAGCCCCTGCCCCTGCATTGCCCGGGAGAGGAAGGAGCTCCTCCCTTGGCCATGTTCTTGGTTTGGAAGGTGTGCTCTGCTCCCTCCTTCTTTAACCTCCCTACTTGCATTATGAAAACCCTCCGAGCATGGGTGATGAGTGCATATTTGCATCATGTTTTACATTATTATTTTTCATTGTAGATGTAGGATCTTGGTATTTTACGGCGCTCGTGCGCACATTTTATGTTTGTTTTCACCAGGATCAGGACAGATGATGGATCCAATGGATACAATTCTTAGAGCAGTTGTACTATGGAGAAAAGGAGTCAAAAACAACATAAATCGCTTATTTGGAAAATATTAATAATACCAGAAGAAAGCCAGAAGCGAACAAGGGAGGCAGAGAGTTCAACGACCAACTATACGACTGGAGCAACTTTTCCGGCCATATAGCTCCGGCCGTATAGTTGGCGCCGCCTCCGCCTCGTCAAATAGTTTCACCCTATGCAATTGGTTCTGTGAGACGACATACAGAACACTTAGAAATCGCAGAAACCTCACCTCCGGAAGGCATCTGGAGGGGGAACTCATCCATCAAGGATCCATCTTCACCCTGCGCAGATCCGGGAGGCTAAGGCATCGATCTTCATCATCCACCGCTACATCACCACCATCTCCATCCATCCCATCTACATCTTGTCTAGATCTTGTTGTAATTCCCGTACTCGTTGTGGATTTATACAAGTACTATTCATCTATGATTGTTTCCATTACCATTGTTATGATGTTGATTGCCTCCATGTCCGAGTAGATCATTAGTTCTTAGGGAGATGGAGAAACCCTAGTATGATATTGAAATAAGATAAAGTCTATTATGATATTCATCGTGGTGACCATGTGTTAGATTTTCTACATCTTGATGTTGAGAGAAGTCAACCTCTCAATATTTTCCTCTCGTGGGGACTTGATGGAGGAAACTACTTGTTGGTAGATGGAGGTGTGCTAGCACTTACAGTGAGTATAAAGCTATTGCTTACGTATCAACTTGGGAAACCGATGAAACTCACGGAACACTATCCATGTCATGGGATACGTCCTACGGGATTATATCCCATAATAACACAGTAATTCGATTGATGTCGATTGCTGATTGCTGTGGTCATAAGGATGATGTGAGCAGCGGTTGCTGCCTATTTGTCTAAATACGGAGTTCCTCCCACACATATATAGTTGAGAATGTTCATGGTGATAATATTTATCTTAGATCATTATAATACTAGTGGTGTATCCGGTACTCCCTGAGAACACTTTTCCCCTACTGCAGTTTCAATCTCTCTTACATACGCGATACTTACTTTCTGTATTCAGTTGTTTTACTTTACTTTATTATTTCTCTTATACCTAAAACCCAAAAACACATTTTTACACAATACTCGCATTTTATCTTGTCACTTAGAACTTTATCTAGCATTTCTATGGTAAATTTATTTCAAGAGTTATTAGACTTCAGACTCCTGCTCCCTATGGGATCGATATCTTTATTTCGAAACTAGCTACAAACGATTTGTGCACTTGTAGTCATCAAGCTATTTTCTAGCGCCGTTGTCGGGGAGCTAAGCGTTGTAGATCTTTTAGTTTTTGCTTATTTAGTGCTAACCCACTCAACCACTTTGGGAAGCCCTGTGATATTTATAAAAGAGACAACTCCAATAAGAAGACAAGGGGGTTTGAAATAAATCCTCTACTACTTAGTATTCTACATAAAAAGCAATTTACTGGAGATGAAGAAGATCCTGATCCATATGAGCATATTGCATGTTTCAAAGATATATGGGCACTTCTCTATTGACGGGATATACCGTTGATGAGGTAAGGGTTAAACTTTTTAGTCAAACTTTCACAAGTACGGCTCTCTCATGGTATATATCTCTACCACCTGAAGCCACTACTACTTGGGATAATCTAGCCTGTGAATTTCTAGCAAAATATTATCCGTTATCAAAATCTTTTGAAATCAGGCGACTTATAATGACTTGGATTAATCGTTCTAGTGAAGGACTAGTAAGAGCTTATATTAGATTTAAATATTTATTATGACTATGTCCTCATCATGATTTGCCTGAATGGTATTTACTACATATCTTTTATGGTGGTTTAATTGAACCTAATAAAATTGAACTAGAATCTTTCGCAGAAGGAGCCTTTATGAATCTTCCTATACCTAAAGCTTGGGCTTTACTTAATAGAATTCATGATCATAGATTTTCATTAATTTTTGGTCTAGGAAGTGAAGGAGGCGTAGAAATAGAGCATGATTGTATTCATGATTACAATAAAAAGGCCATGTTAAATAATTATCTAAAGAACTTTATCTAGATTCAGATCTTGTGTTGCAAGTTGTTAAAGATTTTACTAAACATATAAAAGCTCCAAAGGAGGGTCCAGTCAAGTATGATCCACCACCCAAACCTAAAAAGAAGAAATAAGATAAAGCAACATTGGCCTCCCTAGAACCAATGCATGGATTGCCTTTTCCTAACACTACACAAAAGCATATTCTTGAGTATGAACAGGTCAAAGCAGTACAGGAGAAGAAGGAAGAGGAAAGCTTGCCAGAAGTCGTGGAACATCTAGAAGAAACCAAAGATGAAGAGGTAACCAAGAAAGCAATTATGGCTATGTATGCACATTGTAACATAGTTGAGCTTGATGAAGAGACTTCCATATTGGTTGAAGGTAAACCAAAGGTAAAAGATGTGGGTAAGCCTATTCTTCCCTGCATATTTAAAGAAACCTCGCATTACGGTTTATGTGATCTTGGCACCGAAGTCAATGTTATATCTTATGATTTCTACCTAGAAATTAAAGAAGAAATAGAACTGGCCACAATTGAAAATACTGATATGACAATTATGTTAGCGAATAAAAACCTTATAATTCCAATGGGAGTAGTTGAAGATGCAACTGTCACAATTGGCAATAAAAAAATTCCTATCGATTTTGTAGTTGTTGATATGCCAGCTGACACTCTCTGCCAATTATATTTGGAAGGAACTTTTTAGGTGATATAGGCGCCTATGTTAATTTCAAGAAGGAGATTGTGTCTCTTAAGCTTGGGGGAACGGAAAATAAATTTCATTTTTTCCAAATATAAAGACAGGCCTCCACAAATATGAGAACAAGAGGAAGAGAGAACTATTGAGAAAATGGTGGCTCTTTTCTTTAGTAATCAAGAAGAAGAAATAAATGAATATCCAAATTATGAAGAAATAGTTATGGAGGACAAGTCCCTGGGAGAACTAGAAGATGAATTCGATTCACTTCCCATTATGGGACCTCCAACCAATGAGGCTTTTGAAGAGCCAGAAAAGAGAGGGGACGAGGAACTACCACTCCCGGAGTTGAAGACTCTACCAGAAAATCTTAAATATAGATTTTTAGATGACACAAATAAATTTCTTGTTATTATTAGTGCTAAACTTTTAGAAGAAGAAGAAGAACTCATGAAGATACTTAAGGAGCATCGCCAGACCTTTGGGTACTCAATGGATGACTTGAAGGGCATCAGTCCCATGATAGCCGTCCATCGAATATTCATGGAAGAAGGTGCTAAACCAGTTGCAGAATTTAATAGAAGATTGAAACCCGAAATGAAAGAAGTGGTAAGAAAAGAAATTGTACGCCTACTGGACGTAGGTATAATCTACCCTGTTAAAGAAAGCGAATGGGTAAGTCTTGTTCACTATGTCCCTAAGAAGGGCGGTTTTAGTGTTGTTCCTAATGAAAACAATGAATTGATGCCTACTAGAACTATTGTTGGGCATAGGATGTGCATAGACTTCAGGAAATTAAATAAAGAGACTGGGAAAGATCACTATCCATTACCGTTCATAGATCAAACTTTAGAAAGGTTAGCAAACCATACTCATTTTTGCTACTTAGATGGATACTCTGGTTTTTCTCAAATAGTTGTTCATTCGGATGACCAACTTAAAACAACTTTCATTAGTCCTTATGGTTTACATGCTTAACGACATATGCCTTTTGGTTTATGTAATGCTCCAGCTACTTTTTAAAGATGCATGACTGCTATTTTTGCTGATTTTATAGAACTTATAATGGAAGTATTTATGCGTTTACTAGTTGTTTGGATGTAACACCCCGTCCACTCCTGGGCCCGGGGGGTGTCACTCCTGGCAGCTTAATAGGATATCTAGACTGGCCCCACAGACCAACACTAGTCTTTTCTATGCACTTTGTCCTCACTGCATGCGCCTGATTACCACTTCCGGTTGGTCACCCATCCTAGAATTGCTCTAGGCCAAGCACGCTTAACCTTAGAGTTCTTTTCGAATGAGCTTCCGAAAAAGAAGTTGCAACTTTGTTGATATGGGTATCCTATCAATCCTGTTAAGCCATGTGTCTGGATCTCACATACACCCACCCTTTAGAAGATCGATGCCCTCATCGATCAAGCACACCCTAGGAACGTTCTCTCTTGGCACGCTGTCGTCTAGTCTTGACATGTGCCATGTCAGGTCCACTCCGGGCCACACGCGCCATGCTCCACATGTCCCGCCACTGACCCGCACACACCCGTGTAATCACAAGGGTCGACTCTGATACCACTTGTAACACCCCGTCCACTCCTGGGCCCGGGGGGTGTCACTCCTGGCAGCTTAATAGGATATCTAGACTGGCCCCACAGACCAACACTAGTCTTTTCTGCGCACTTTGTCCTCACTGCTGCGCTTTTGCTACCCACTTCGATTGGCCACCCATCCTAGAATTGCTCTAGGCCAAGCACGCTTAACCTTAGAGTTCTTTTTGAATGAGCTTCCAGAAAAGAAATTGCAACTTTGTTGATATGGGTATCCTATCAATCCTATTAAGCCATGTGTCTGGATCTCACATTGGATAATCTCAAAAAAGTTTTGCAGCATTGTGAAGAAACTAATCTTGTCATAAACTGGGAGAAATGCCATTTTATGGTCAAAGAAGGTATAGTCCTTGGACACAAGGTATCAGGTAAGGGAATTGAAGTTGATAGAGCTAAGGTTGAAGCAATAGAGAGAATGCCACAAACTAGGGATATTAAAGGTATAAGAAGTTTTCTTGGTCATGTGAGTTTTTATAGAAGGATCATTAGAAATTTCTCTGAAATATCTAAATCTTTGACTAACCTCCTGCAAAAGGGAATAAGATTTAATTTTGATGATAAGTGTCTTGAAGCCTTTGATAGACTCAAAAATGCTTTATCTCGTGCTCCTATTATTAAACCACCTATCAGGGATATAACCTTTGACTTAATATGTGAAGCTAGTGATGATGTTGTAGGAGTAACTCTGGGAATACATATTGGTCATAGATTTAATATTATACATCATGCTAGTAGAACTCTTAATGGTGCTCAAAAAAATCACCCTAAGGAAGAAAAGGAACTTTTTCCTGTGTTTTTCTCTTGTGATAAATTTTGTTCCTATATAGTTGATGCAAAGGTAAGAGTTCACACGGATCGTGATGGCTTAAAATAACTCCTTGAGAGGAAAGACCATCAGCCAAGACTGATCCGTCGGATTCTTTCGCTTCAAGAATCTGAGTTGCAGATTATGCAAAGGCAAGAAATAAAGATGATGGATACAGTATCTAGGTTTTTCCAACAAGACACCAATCTTGTTGAGAGGAACTTTAGTTCGGGTGATTTTCGTTTACGAGAATTATTCAATGAATTAATGTCAATTCCTCTAAGAGAGAAGTCTTTGTTGTTGGAGGAACTTTTTATCCCCGAATAAACAAATGGTAAGTCTAAGGTAAGTGTTCTTACCCAAATAAGTGATGTGTTTTCACAATTTTTACTTTTGAAAATTCTGCCTTTGAATTCTTTGTGTTTTTTTGAAGTTTTAGAGGGGTTTTACCAACTATACGGGTGGAGCTATACGACCTGAGAGGAAGCTCCCGCCGTATAGTTGGTCGTTAAACTCTCTGTATCATCTTCGTGAAATTGTTTTCGCTATCTAAGCCTATACGGTTGCAACTATACGACCGGAGCCAAAAATTATGGCCGTATAGTTGGTCGTTAAACTCTCATATAGTTTTTCTTTTTGATGTCTATATCTATACGGTCGCAACTATACGATCGAAGCCAAAATTCCGGCCGTATAGTTGGTCGTTAAACTCTTAGGCACTTTTTGATTTTTGGTGTTTGTATCTATATGGTCGCAACTATACGACCGGAGCCAAAAAAATCCGACAGTATAGTTGGTCGTTAAACTCTCAGACACTTTTTCATTTAATCTTTCATTTATTCAAAAAAAACGTTATTATCGGTTTCGAGTTGTGATTTAATCGACCTGGACTCGTGATATTTGGAAATATCTTTCCGGAACCAACTATATGGCCGGAGCTATACGAGCCATGCCCGTATAGTTGGTCGTTACGCGGCAGAAAACTTCCAAATCCGTGATTTATTTCCCTGTTTCGTTTAGATTCTTTTCTGGAGCGACAATTTGGTGTTTCTCGCGAGTTTTACTGACCTCTGACCCCTCCTTATATACTTCCATTGTCTCTCTCTAATCATAATCTCCAGGAACCAATCTAGTGATGTGCTATCCCTTCCCAGGCCTGGAAAACCCTTGGGGCTCATCGCTCCTTCCAGTGACCGCTCTAGTAGCCCGTCCATGGAGGACGATGACGAGGAGGTGGAGAGGTTTAGCCCGATGTACAAGGAGTACGTCGAGCCAAGCTAATTCAACAACGATTTCAATGACGACGTGGTTGATGTCTACATCCGCCGTGACGTCTATGATCCACCGGAGATCAATTGGGCGGTGATGAAGAAAGCTCAACAAGAGAGAGAAGATCGCAAGCCACATGGAAAAGGGCGTGTGGAGATGGTCAGGTTCATCACAACGAATCAAAGGCCGCACAAGCTTAAGGAATTATCTAATACTGGTGTAGGTGCTAGCAAGAGAACGAAGGAACCACTCTTGAAGCCAACCATTGGTGCTCGTATGAAGGATAAGCCTCAAGAAGAGTGGAGGTACGGTTTCCACTTCCTCGATCCATCAATTATGGATGAGGAAGAAGAAGATGTCCCCAGGACCAAGGATCGCGTGCGGGCATTGGAGATATACCAGAAGCATGAGCTACTCCATCACGTTGAAGTCCGTCACCGTCTCAATGAGATGGAGAAGAAGGAAGACCTCCTTCCATTGGTGACTAAGCTCGCTGATAGAGTGGACACTCTGCAGTCTAAGTTGTGGAGGTGCTACAGCCGCATAACTGATTTGGAGGAGACCAACAAGAAACTACGTAGCACGGTGTTACATGCCATGGCGCCACAGTGATCTACAACAATCACGGTATCAAATCATCGCAAGGGATGATTTGATCCCGCCTGGCTTGATTCCAAGTTTGGGGAGATCTTTAAGACCTTGTAATCTATCCTATAAGTTTTCATTACTATTTTCGCATTACTTCAAACTAGCAATAAAGTTTACATCATTAGAATTCCCTTCAGGAATAGTCAATCCCTTTTATGAAATTCCGAGTTTATTATTATATATGGAGCAATATTGAGTTTGTGTTTGCTTTATTGATATATGAATAGCTTGAGTATAATTTTACTTGCACTTGATGATAGCAATAGGAGTCTTCCACACCATTGGTATTAATGGAACACCTAAAGATAATTTGGTCAATATGTTGTAAGTCTACGGTTTGATTTACAAATAAAAATTATCTATACAATTAAGTTGAAAAAGAAACCTTGAACAAAGTAAAATGAAAGTGTTATCAAAATAGAGTGAGAACAAGTCGAGGTAGAATCTTCAAGTTATAAGAATGCTTCATATACAATTGGAATATGATAATTGAGATCGTTAAACTTTGAATTCCTACATGAAGTGGAATGTATGGCTAGCTCCTTTGCGTAGCACTTAAACAAAAGTGTGAGCATATTTGCAAAAGAAAAGAAAAAGAAGAAGAAAAGGGCGAGTGTGCAAAGATCAAGTAGGCATATACCACTGTATTGTAGTATGACAAAGAGACACTTTTGAGATTCTGAATCCCAAGTGAATATGTTGATCCTAAAACACTTGGGACTACCTCGCGAACTCATTCGGTTGAACCGGATACTTTTACATTATGTTGAGATTCATCTTTTATGAACTGTTGATCACTAAGGTGTGGAAGCCTGCTAATACTATTTAGATGGTTCGAGTAAGGTACTATTCATGAGCTTATTCCTATGTATCATATATGATAAACACATGCTGCAACTGCCTCATTTATTTTTATCGACTCAGCTTCATGAATATGAGGATCACATCCATTAAGCTAAAACTTGCTCGGGACGAGCAATAGTCTAAGCTTGGGGAAGTTGATGAGTGCATATTTGCATCATGTTTTACATTATTATTTTGCATTGTAGATGTAGGTTCTTGGTATTTTACGGCGCTCGTGCGCACATTTTATGTTTGTTTTCACCAGGATCAGGACAGATGATGGATCCAATGGATACAATTCTTGGAGCAGTTGTACTATGGAGAAAAGGAGTCAAAAACAACGTAAATCTCTTATTTGGGAAATATTAATAATACCATAGGAAAACCAGAAGCGAACAAGAGAGGCAAGGAGTTCAACGACCAACTATATGATCGAAGCAACTTTTCCAGCCGTATAGCTCCGGCAATATAGTTGGTGTCGACTCCGCCTCGTCAAATAGTTTCACCCCATGCAATTGGTTTGGTGAGACGACATACAGAACACCTAGAAATCGCAGAAACCTCACCTCCGGAAGGCATCTGGAGGGGGAACTCATCCATCAAGGATCCATCTTTGCCCTGTGCAGATTCGGGAGGCTAAGGCATCGGTCTTCATCATCCACCGCTTCATCACCACCATCTCCATCCATCCCATCTACATCTTGTCTAGATCTTGTTGTAATTCCTGTATTCGTTGTGGATTTATACAAGTACTATTCATCTATGATTGTTTCCATTACCATTGCTATGATGTTGATTGCCTCCATGTTTGAGTAGATCATTAGTTCTTGGGGAGATGTATAAACCCTAGTATGAGATTGAAATAAGATAAAGTCTATTATGATATTCATCACTGTGACCATGTGTTAGATTTTTTACATCTTGATGTTGAGAGAAGTCGACCTCTCAATATTTGCCTCTCGTGGGGAATTGATGGAGGAAACTACTTGTTGTTAGACGGAGGTGTGCTAGCGCTTACAGTGAATATAAAGCTGTTGGCACCCCTTACGTATCAACTTGGGAAACCAAGGAAACTCACGAAACACTATCCATGCCATGGGATATGTCCTACGGGATTATGTCCCTTAATACCGCAGTAATTTGATTAATGTCGATTGCTGACTGTTGTGGTTATGAGGATGATGTGAGCAGCGGTTGCTGCATATTTGTCCAAATACGGAGTTCCTTCCACACATACATAGTTGAGAATGTTCATGATGATAATTTTTATCTTAGATCCTTATAATACTAGTGGTGTACCCGCTACTCCCTGAGAATGCTTTTCCCCTACTCCAGTTTCAATCTCTCTTAGATACGCGATACTTACTTTCTGTATTTAGTTGTTTTATTTTACTTTATTATTGCTCTTATACCTAAAACCCCAAAACACCTTTTTACACAATACTCGCATTTTATCTTGTCACTTAGAACTTTATCTAGCATTTCTATCATAATATTTATTTCAAGAGTTATTAGACTTCAGACTCCTACTCCTTGTGGGATCGATATCTTTATTTTGAAACTAGCTACAAACGATCTGCGCACTTGCAGCCATCAATGGGCTACCTAACCCTAGCTCCCTCTCTGGCCCAGCAACGTCGACAACCTGTGCCTCAACTAAGCCACGAAGTCACCGTCGTGGTCTCTGTCACGCGAGGTTGGCCCTAGCACCAAAAGCACACGTGTTGACTATCTCCTAGCTCATTATCGTCCACCGCTTCGCCCCCGCCACCTCTTAGTCGCCAGCGAGGCCCCTAGGTGATCCCTCAACCACCTCTACCTGCCCCTAGGTTCCCTCCTCTGTCCCGCTGTCATGGGGAACAAGACGGCCAAGGGTCGTCGATTCCGATTTAATCGGACGGCCCCTATAGACTAATACCGCTTCAGCTCCCCGAGTCACTGACTGACAGGCCCATACCCGCAGATTCGAATGCGCTCCTGCGTGCAGTGCGTACCGTGATGGGTGATGACCCACAAGTATAGGGGTGTATCGCAGTATTTTCGAGGGAAGTGAAACCCAATTTATTGATTCGACACAAGGGGAGACAAAAAATATTTATAAGCCTTAACAACTGAGTTGTCAATTCAGCTGCACCTGGAAACAATCTTGCTCACAGCAGTTTATCAGTAGCAACAGTTTTGTAGTAGTAATAGCAAAGTACTAGCAGTAGTAAAAGTAAAGACACTAGTAACAATTGCAGTAAACAGTAGGATTAAAGCGCGGTAGGCATAGGGATGGATGGACGGGCGTTGCATGGACAAGACAATTCAGATGGCAATCCAGACATAGGGCATTTGCAGATAAATAAGATAAAGTATCCAAGTACTATATAATCATAGGCATGTGTTCCATATATAGTCATACGTGCTCGCAATGAGAACTTGCACAACATCTTTTGTCCTTCCAGCCCGTTTGCAACGGGGTCTCAAGGGAACTACTGGCAATTAAGGTGCTCCTTTTAATAGAGCATCGGAGAAAAGCATTAACACTCCATGAACACATGTGATCCTCACATCAAAGCCATTCCCTCTGGTTATCCCGATTGTTGTCACTTCGGGGCCTTTGGTTCCAGACAACAATATGTGTATACAACTTGCAGGTAAGACCAAAAACAATACTATTATAATGAATCAATAACATGTTCAGATCTAAAATCATGGCACTCGGGCCCTAGTGACAAGCATTAAGCATAACAAGTTGCAACAAAGTCAAAAAGCACTAATAATAGATACTAGGCACCATGCCCTAACAATCTGATGCCATTACATGAACGATCTCATCCAATCCCTACCATCCCCATAGCCTACAACGAGGGATTACTCACTCATAGATGGGGGAAACATGGATGGTCGATGGAGAAGCGATGGTGATGATGATGGCGATGATCTCCTCCAATTCCCCATCCGTGCAGGTGCGAACGGAGTTTCGGTTCAATCATGAATCTGGTGGTGGCGGCGTAGTGGAACTCTTTCTGGAAAAATGTCGAACCCCCCTTGGTTTTTAGGTCAAGGGGCAACTTATAGGCGAAGAGGGCAGCCGAGGCGGCCACACCACCCACAGGCGCGGCCTGGCCTGGCCCGCACGGCCAGGTGGTGTGGGCCCCTCGTGGCCCTACTCAGTCTCGTCTTCTGGCTCCGTGAGTCTTCTGGTGAAATAGGATTTTTGGCATATTTTCCGGGATTTTTCCTGATAATTGATTTTTTGCACAAAAACTAGACACCAAGGTAATTTCGCTAAAACAAATACATCCGTGTTAGTTGTATCCAAATCACACAAGTTTAGAGGAAAAACAATAGCAAATGTGTTCGGGAAAGTAGATACGTTTTGGACATATCAACTCCCCCAAGCTTAGCTTATTGCTTGTCCTCAAGAAATTCAGTTGAAAACTGAGTGCGATAAAAGAAACTTTCACCAACACATTTGCTTCATAAGATTTATATATTCTCAGCATATGGTCAACTACTCAGGCAATTCATAATAAAGAGTGTGCAACTAAGTTTACTTAATAGTCATTGCAAGCTATGAAGATATTCCAACTCAAAAATAATAAGTAGCATGAAACATAAACATAAGCAACATTGCAAATGCTCATAACAAGGTATGATAGAGTGGTATCTCACTTGCCTTTGATTGTAGAGCAAACATAAATGCCAAGGCACCTCAGAAGTTCAAGTGAAGACTAGAAGTAAAGATATCAAAGATACAAGCATCAAAGTCATAACACAATTAATGAAGTTTTTGAGACAAGCACATTACACTAAGAATGACAACTACGCTCTCAAGAAAGTGCTCATAGAATAGGTGGTGACTCAACAAAGAAATGAAAAGGTTTTGAATAGTTTGAAAGGCTTCCAAATGCTGAAAGTATGGTACTCATTAGCTTTGAGCTCTCATTGCCCCTATCATAAGCATCTTTAAATGGTTAAGGTTAAAGTGGCTGATGGCTCAATGCATGGCGCCCAGAAAAATGCTTGATGGCGGTGTTGATGTAGAGCTCGTTGGGAACCCCAAGAGGAAGGTATGATGAGCACAGCAGCAAGTTTCCCTCAGTTATGAAACCAAGGTTTAATCGAACCAGTAGGAGTAAGGAAACACCTCAAAGGTGTTACTAGCTGAGCTTTGGCCGGGCGCACTACCGGTGCTAGTAGCAACGTGGAGACCTGCACAACACAACCACAGAACTTTGTCCCCAACTTGCGTTGAGGTTTTCAATCTCACCGTGTTTTGCGGAAAACAAAGGATTAAACGTATCGAATGGAAAGAAGTAAAAGTTTGCAGAAAGTAAACACAAAAGAGTAAAATATTGTAGATTGTATGTAAAAGACAAGGACCGGGATCCATAGTTCACTAGAGGTGGCTCTCCTTAGATAGATAACATGCTGGGTGAACAAATTACAGCGGGGCAATTGACAAACACCGAGAAAGCAATACATGCATATACTAATCATCTTGACTCCTTTGAGACTTGATTGGGCATTACAACATAATACATATCGCCATCCAACCGCATCTATGACTAATAATCCACCTTCGTGTTATCATCCGAACCCCTCCAAATTAAGTTGCAAGCAATAGATTATTGCTTTCGAACTCATGTAAAGTAAACAATATGATTGGTCTATGAACAAAGGATTGTTGTTTTCTCCCAAGAGCAAAAGCACATCTAGTACCTTAGAGATTTCATCACTTCCCAGATTACTGTGAGGCATGAACCCACTATCGAGCATAAATACTAACTCTTGGAGTTGCTAGCATCTACTTGGCCAAGATAGCTACTAACAACGGAAAGCATGCAAGATCTCAAATAACAAAGACATGATAGAATCAATAATCAATCTAAAATAGAATCTCAATATCCATCAGATCCCCGCAAACACAACATGTATGGATTACAAAAAGATGATATTGATCATGAACGGAGCTCACAAGATCTAAACATGAAAGCACAAAGGAGGAGAAACCAGCCATCTAGCTACTACATGGATCCGTAGTCCAAGGATGAACTACTTACGCATCACACCGGAGGCTTGCATGGTGATGAAGAAGGCCTCCAGGGTGAATTCCCCTCTCCGGCAGGGTCCCTCCTGATCTAGGGATGGAGATGACGGCGGCTACAGACTCTTTCGTGGATTTTTGATCCAGTACTTAGGGTTTTCGTCCCGAGGGAAATATATAGGCGGAAGGAGAGGCCGAGGGGGTGCCGGGAGCCACCACACCACCCCCTGGCGCGGCCAGGCCTGGCCGTGCGGCCAGGTGGTGTGGCCGGCCCCTGGCCCCTTCCCGTCTCGTATTCTGGCACTTGATCCCTTCCGGAAAAATCGACATTTTGGCTTTTGTCCCGTCCAATTCCGAGAATATTCATTTTCTGACTTTCCTGGAACCAAAAACAGCAGAAAACAGGCAGCTGGCACTATGGCTCTTGTTAATAGGTTAGTCCAAGAAATCATATGAAAAGTACTCCAAAGTTGGAACAAAACACAAGAAAGTGGATAAAACCAAGCATGGAACATCAAAAATTATAGATACATTTGCAATGTATCAGTGGCACAACTAAGAGGATATGCTTGACAAGTTATAAGTTAAAATCTCATGCCCCTTACTTACGAGTACCGAACCTCATGTCACTCAACTTCAGTCACAAGTAAGCTCTTGTCATTGTAAGTACATATGTATCATAGAGAACCGCCAACGGGGTACCCCTTGCACATGATACAGGAGTTATCCCATAATCAAAATGACAAGGCAAGCAGACAATGAGCATCTCAGTGATCTTTTTATTTGCTATTTGCATAGGTTTTTATTGTGGATGCTTCATAGAATGCTCATTATGGTTATGCTACAAGTTTCCACCATGATTAGGCATGGCTTAGACTATCAGCCTAGGCATTTCTCTAACACATATACGAACTCCATGATCTTACAAGTTCCCCTTTTATTTCACACCGCTGGGATCCATAAGCAAAAGAATCATGATATCAACGAGGTACAAAGTACTAGTGCAATGTTGAAAGTGTTCCCCATGATACATGGTTCTGCTAACTTCAACTTATAAAGCGCAAGAAT